>CM075977.1:379210358-379299729 GCA_038087875.1 Malacoraja senta | reverse complement strand
ACTCCGAAACATGAAGCGCTGAGCATTGGGATCCAGACATCATGGACAACTGGCCTCAGTTCTCCGCTCACATCTGGCAGTGCTCTCCGTCTGAACCAGGGGCTGCAGAGCGTTTTTGAAAGTGGGGTGGCTGAGCGATCACTGATCACTGGCCTTGGGGGTACCCGGCGAGGGAGTGGAGCGACCGAGTGGGGGGGGGGGGGACTTTTTGATTTGATGTATTAAAATCATGGTTTAGTGCATTGTAGAAGTATGATTTCAATGTTTTTTGTCGGAAGTATTTTTAAGAGGTAACTTTTTAAGGGGTAACTTTTCCACACAAAGGGTGGTGGGTGTATGGAACAAGCTGCCAGAGGAGGTAGTTGAGGCAGGGACTATCCCAACATTCAAGAAACAGTTAGACTGATACATGGATTGGACAGGTTTGGAGGGATATGGACCAAAAGCAGGGAGTGTAGCTGGGGCATGTTGGCGGGTGTGGGCAAGTTGGGCCGAAGGGCCTGTTTTCATACTGTATCACTATGACTACATTATACCTCCACCATGCATGAATGCTTCAAAATCAAATGGTCGAGTTTTATTGCCATATACCCAAGCATAGAAACATGGAAAATAGGTTCATGAACAGGCCATTCGGCCCTTCGAGCCAGCACTGCCATTCAATATGATCATGGCTGTTCATCTAAAATCAGTGCATCTTTCCTGTTTTTCCCCATATCCCTTAATTTCACTAGCCCCAAGAGCTAAATGTAACTCTCTCCTATAAAACATCCAGTGAATTGGCCACCACTGCCTTCTGTGGCAGAGAATTCCACAGATTCACAACTCTCTGGGTGAAGAAAGTTTGTCCTCATCTCAGTCCTAAACGGCCAACCCCTTATTCGTAAGCTGCGTGATCCCTGGTTCTGAACTCCCCCAACATCGGGAACATTTTTCCTGCAGTTACAGTAAGTGAAAATCTAGTAGGCAAGCAGGATACCTTCTCCAACCACCCCCATTTGAAGGCCGCTATCTTCCACCGCTACTACCCAGTGCTTGGTATTTACTTCCAGCAGCCACTGGCTGTCCTCCAGGATGCACGAGCTGCAGCCTGGTCCATGCCGGTCACCAGGGCGAATTCGGCACAGTGCCTTTCACGGCAGCGGCGCAACGCTTCCGACGCCTCCCACGGCCCGAGACTCTTGCACTGAGGCTGCTCCATGGCCGGAGCTGCAACGAGCGACTCGCCAGCCCGGCAAACACTCGCCAGCCCCGGCTCCCCGTCCGCATCTATCCCCGCGGCTGCTTCTGCTTCCATCCCTCCCTCAGCCCCGGTTCTCCAACACCCACGGCCCATGCAGTTGATATTAGTTTTGAAATTCTCATTGATCACAGAATTTCTCACGACAGAGCGTGAGAAATTCTGTGATCAGCGTGAGAGCGTGAGAATTGGGCAAAATGCGTGATTCTCATGCTCAATGCGTGAGAGTTGGCAGCTCTGTGTTTCTATAAGATCTCCTCTCATCCTTCTAAATTCCAGCAACTACAAGTCCAGTCGACCCATTCTTTCATCATACGTCAGTCCCGCCATCCCAGGAATTAACCTGGTGAACCTACGCTGCATTCCCTCAATAGTAATAATGTCCTTCCTCAAATTAGGAGACCAAAATTGCACACAAGACTCCAGGTGCGGTCTCACCAGGGCCCTGTACAACTGAGTGCAAGGTAAAGCCAACAAAGTCCGATCAGGGATAGTCCGAGGGTCATCAAAGAGGTAGATAGTAGTTCAGCACTGATCTCTGGTTGTGGTAGGATGATTCAGTTGCCTGATAAACTGTAGGTATGAGCTGGACAACAAAAAGAGCCGAGGTGTGGGAAGAAACTGCAGATGATGGTTTACACTGAAGATAGACACAAAAGGCTGGAGAAACGCAGCGGGACTAGCAGCATCTCTGGAGAAAAGGAATAGTTGATCTTTCAGGATCCGAATCATTACCTATTCCTTTTCTCCAGAGATGCTGCCTGACCGGCTGAGTTACTCCAGCCTTTTGTGTCTCTCTAAAAAGAACTGTAGAATGAGTTGAGCGTTATCTATTATTCAATCAGTAAATCACTTGCGATAAGTGCTTGAAATAAATTAGACAGGTTCTGTCCATTAGTAAGACAGGCAGATTCACTATAGCATTGGAATGCAGGTCCCATCAAAGCCACAGAATAAATGTTTTATGTTTAACCACAGATAGAGTACAGCTGGATTAATGATTGATTAAGTAGTTAATTACTGCATTTTGATGGAGATTTATTCAACGTGAGTGTCAGAGCAGTGCAAGATTCTTTGTTGAACAGCACAGCTCCCATGTCATGTGCTCAACCTCTCCCTGGGAATTCTGACTCTGGATGAAGTCCAGCTGTTTACGCCAGTGTTGTGGAGTTCTGTGACGCTCCGGGTCATGATGTAACGTGATACCAGTGCAATGTATTGAGGATAATCCCGGGACTTCATGTGTTCTTGTAACAAGCTTTGTCCAGATGCTGTTTGCAGTTTGCAATGATCGTCAGGGGAATGGAGCGGACACAAGGAAGCAGCTGAAGCTAAATTGACCGCAACACACACTGGACACTTGCAGAATAAGAAGGAGAAGCGTCTCCCCGCCTGCACAACTGGTTACGGGATTGCTCAGGAAAAGCGTTTCAGTTTCAGTTCAGTTTAGGTTATTGTCACGTGCTAACCAGTCACCGAAAGACAATCGAGCCATTACAGAGTACAGATACATGATCAGCGAATAACATTTAGTTCAGGGTAAAACCAGTAAAATCCAATCAAAGATAGTCCGAGAGTCACAATGAGTAGATAGTAGTTCAGGACTGTGGTTGTGGTAGGATGATTCAGTTGCCTGATAACAGCTGGAAGAAACTGTTGCTGAATCTGGAGGTGTGAGTTTTCACACTCTGTACCTTTTGCCTGATGAGAGAGAGGAGAAGAGGGAGTGGCCAGGGTGCAACTTGTCCTTGATTATGCTGCTGGCCTTGGCGCGGCAGCGTTAGGTATAAATGGTGTCAATAAATGGAGGTTGCTTTGTGTGATGGTCTGGGCTGCGTCCACAATTCGTTGCAATTTCTTGTGGTCTCGGATAAAGCTGTTCCCAAACCAAGCTGGTTAAGGGAGGGAACCCTTGCTCAGGAAAGAAACTGAGGCCTCCAGGACTGCTGGTCCTCCAATACAATCCCCCGGTCCTGCCTGGGTTACTGAGCACTGAAATCTATCTCAGTGCCTCTGCCGAGAGGAAAGGGTTAATCAGTCAGATTTCCCCATCGTGTCCATTATCCTGTGGGCACCTACCTGCAGACAAAGTAGTTAATGCACATGAACTTGCTCCATCTACACTCCAACTTCTTGCACACATTTGGCCTACCTATATTCCTTAGCAGGCTCCATGCAAACTCCAGGCAACTTTTTAACCAAAGTATCTTTGCACCATTCGTATTTGGAGTATTATGAGCAGTTTTGGGCCCTGTATCTGAGCTGTGCTGGCGTTGCAGCGGGTCCAAGAATGATCCCAGGAGTGATTGAGTTAACAAATGATGAGTGTTTGACGGCACTAGGCCTGTAGTTGCTGGAGTATAGAAGGATGAGGGGGAACCTCATTGAAACCTACCAAATAGTGACATGGGCCTGGATAGAGTGGATGTGGAGAGGATGTTTCCACTAGTGGGAGAGTCTAGGACCAGAGGCCATAACCTCAGAATAAAAGGACACACCTTTAGAAAGGAGACGAGGAGGATTTTCTTTAGTCACAGGGTGGCGAATCTGTGGAATTCATTGCCACAGAGGGCTATGGGGGCCAAGTAATGACTTGGATATTTTTAAGCTGAGTGTGCGAGGTTCTTGATTCGTAAGGACGTCAAGAGGGAAATATAGATCAGCAATCATTGAATGGCAGAACACGCAATGGGCTGAAAGGCCTAATTTTGCTCCCATGTCTAGTGATCTTATAATCTTATGATTCCTTTGTACTGGAACTTTTTGCAGTCTCACCTATTTAAATAATAATATGCTGTTTGTTCTTCTTGTTCACATTTTCCCACATTTTCTAACTTCCTGCCCACTCATCAAAGTCAAAGTCAAAGTCAATTTTATTCGTCACATGCACCGAAGGTGCAGTGAAATGAATTTTCCAGCAGCGATACACTTAAAAAAAAAAGAACACACAATACACAATAGAATTTAACACAAACATCCACCACAGCATTCTTCACTGTGGTGGAAGGCAATAAAGTTCAGTCAGTCCTCCTCCTTTGTTCACCCGTGGTCGGGGCCATGAACCCTGCGTAGTTGCTGCCACGGACGTACAGGCCCTCTCGTCGGGATGATTCAAACTCCGACGTCGGGACAGTCAAACACACTCCGCAGCTTGGAGTTCCCGAATCGGCACTTTCTTACCGCAGACCGCGGCTTCAGGATGTTATAGGCCGCAGGCCGGCGGTCGGATCTCTTCTCCGGCGATCCCCGGCAAGAGATCCCAGACTCCGGATGGTAAGTCCATGCCACACCCGCGGCTAGAAGCTCCACAGACCACAGCCCCAAGATGCCAAAGTCACGAGGCCAGCGATCGGAGCACTCCTCTCTGGCGACCCCCCACAAGGGTTCGCCCGCTCCGCGATGGAAAAAGTCCACGCTGTGCCCGCTGCTGTAGCTCTGGTCCCGACTCCAGGAAAGGCCGCTCCAACCCATGCTGTTAGGCCGCGAGGGAGGCGACATGGAAAAAGTTGCCTCTCCGTCGAGGAGGCGACCAAAAGCGGTTTCCTCCTCCCCCCCCCCCCCCCCACCCCCTACACAAGACATACCGAGAGACACAAAACAAACATTTGGACACACCAGAAAAATTAAAAAAAAGTCGAAATAACAAACAGGCTGCTGGCAGGGCAGCTGACTCGCAGGACCCCCAACGATCCCATTTAGCCTATTAATATTCATTTGGAGGTTTCACACAAACACCTGACAACTTGGGAACCAGCATCATCTGTAAATGTGCTTTGTTTTGCATACAACCCAGTAAAATCATACAGCAGGCCTCACCTGGGCAGTACACGCGTCGCCACGATTCTGGCACCGAGACAGTTGTATCGAACAGTTTGATCTTCTGCTCGCAGCAATGAACAAGGCCTGGGACTGCATGTGGCCGGCCACAGGTGATCCCCAACCGGGTCCCCCCCATTGTTCTCAGTGCCCCCCCACTGGGTCTCCCTTTGGTTCTCGGCGGCCCCTGCTGGATAGCTATTGGCGGTGTGGATCCCCCTCCTCACTCTCGATGACCACAGATCCCCCTACGCTCTAGAATTCCTCCTCGCTCTCAATTGTCACTCTTGGCGGCACAGGTCTCTTTGATGCCGGTGGCTTGGAATCGAGTTTGGAGACCACAGTGGGTGAGCTGGGCCTACTGGCGGCTCCACCGTCGTTGGTCCACGGCAGACGAGCCGTAGCCGGTGGGTCTTCCGTCTTCGGCCTGTGGCGAGCAAGTCACGGTCCGCTGCGGGCGAGTCGGGCCTGCTTGCCGGGACCCGCCCAGCACACGGCAATATGTGCGGTGTCTGCATATTCTCCCTGTGAGTTCATAGGATTGCGCTGGTTACTTCCCACATCCCAAAGATGCACTGCTGGGTTAATTAGTAACTGAAAATTATTCCTTTGGAGCAACCTAATGGTTAAATGAGTGAGTGAGGATAAATAAGTTGTGAGAGGTACAGGGAGAGAAGGAGATGGGGGAATGGAACAACTGGAAAAGCTGCCCGAAAGCGTGCCCGGAGCTGGCATAGACCCAGTGGATTTAAAGGCATCCTTCTGGGTTATTATAACAATCCTAAAATGACCCATTTATCGTGACAGTTTTCTGTCAGCCAGCCATTTCCTTTTGCTTTAATTGGCAATTTAAATGATAATCAAGAACTCCAGCTGATTTGCCTTCCCTGACCTGGGCACATACAGTCGATTGTATAATTAGATAAAACCGGGGGATTAGTTTAGTTTAGTTTAGATTAGAGATACAGTGTGGAAACAGGCTCCCATGAAGGCCACACAGACCAGTGTCACCCCCTCCCCCTCCACCCCCAGCACACTTGGGACAATTTACCAAAGCCAATTAACCTACAAACCTGTACGGAGTCATGGGGAGAACGTACAAATTCTGTACAGCCAGCAACTGTAGTCAGGATTGAGCCTGGGTCTCAGGCGCTGTAAGGCAGCAACTCTACCGCTACGCCACCGTGCCACCCTAACCTTCTTGTGGCACCGAACTGCACAGATTTGCCACCCTCTGGCTAAAGAAATTCCTCCTCAGGACCCTTCCTCTTACTTCTAGCCTAGATTGATGCCAATACCGTGAAAGAATGGGCAAACAAAAACTCATATGTCAGGCTGTTATTCATTAACTACAGCTCGGCATTTAATACAATCATCCCCTCCAAGCTGGTTACCAAACTCACAGAACTGGGTCTCTGCGCATCCCTCTGCAATTGGATCCTCGACTTCCTCATTCACAGACCACAGTCTGTTCGTATTGGTGGAAATGTGTCAGCCTCGATAACAATCAGCACGGGAGCACCTCAAGGCTGCGTGCCCAGCCCCCTGCTGTACTCACTCTATACTCATGACTTCGTAGCCGGTCACAGGGCGAACTCCATCATCAAGTTCGCTGACGACACCACCGTTGTGGGACGTATCACTGATGGGGATGAGTCAGAATATAGAAGAGAGATCGAGCAACTGTCCATATGGTGCCAGCACAACACCTGGCCCTCAACACCAGCAAAACCAAGGAACTGATTGTGGACTTTGGAAGGAGTAGGATGGGGAGCCACAGTCCCATTTATATCAACGGGTCGATGGTTGAAAGGGTCAAGAGCTTCAAATTCCTGAGCGTGCACATCTCTGAAGATCTTTCCTGGTCCGAGAACAATAATGCAATTATCAAGAAAGCACATCAGCGCCTCTACTTCCTGAGAAGATTACGGAGAGTCAGTATGTCAAGGAGGACTCTCTCTAACTTCTACAGGTGCACAGTAGAGAGCATGCTGACCAGTTGCATCGTGGCTTGGTTCGGAGAAGAAAAGACTACAAAAAGTAGTAAACACTGCCCAGTCCATCATCGGCTCTGACCTTCCTTCCAGCGAGGGAATTTATCGCAGTCGCTGCCTCAAAAAGGCTAGCAGTATCATCAAAGACCCACACCATCCTGGCCACACACTCATCTCCCTGCTACCTTCAGGTAGAAGATACAGGAGCCTGAAGTCTGCAACGACCAGGTTCAGGAATAGCTACTTCCCCACAGCCATCAGGCTATTAAACCTGGCTCGGACAAAACTCTGATCATTAATAACCCATTATATGTTATTTGCACTTTATCAGTTTATTTATATAATGGTATATGGACACAAAGATCTGTTTTGTAGTAAATCCCTACTTTGTTCTGTGTGCTGAAAGCAAAGCAAGAATTTCATTGTCCTATCAGGGGGACATGACAATAAATTCACTTGAACTTGAACTTGAACTTGAACTTGAAGGTTGAGAAGGCGGTGTACAATCCTCCCACACCTCCTTCATGTTCCAAATAGCCCTTGAAACGGCCAAGATGGAACCATGAGTTAAAACAAGGTTCAGTTTGCCTTTATTTTAAGACAGGGCCCTGACAAAGGTGTGGAAGTTTACCCCTGGAGGATTGCCAAAAAAAGGTTTCATGGGAATCGATCTGCCTTTCAACCCCCCCCCCCCCCCCCCCCCCATCGCCTGCACATGGTGGCACAGCGGTAGATTTGCTGCCTTACAGCACCAGAGACACGGGTTCGATCCTGACTACGGGGTGCTGTCTGCAGGGCTGCCAACTCTCACTCATTGAGCGTGAGACTCACGCATTTGACGAAATTCTCACGCTCTCACGCTGATGACAGAAGTTCTCACGCTCAAAAAAATATTTTAAAATATATATGAATAAATAGTCACACTCCAAGTCATACTCACCAATGAGAATACTTTTCCTCACCCGCATTCACATTCCCGTCACACCTCCCACCTTCACTCCGGTGGCTCCGTGTCCGGCGGCCGCTCTGTCCACACCCCATGGAGTTTTAACCCCGGCCCGGAGCCAGGAATGGATCGGGTGAGTGGGGGCGTCGGTGCCACTTCCGGAGCCATGGGGAATCTCGGGCTATAGCTCCGCTCCGATGCCCGACCCCTGGGTCACTGATCCTCACCTCCCCCGGACCCCAGCTGGACACAGAGCACCTGGGCCGGCCCACATTCCCGGGGAGGGGGGGAGAGAGGGAAATGCTCCCCGGACATCACCAAGTCTCCGCTCACTCCGGGTGTTGTCGCCGCTTCACTGACACACAACCTAACACACACCCTAAAGAGCCTGTCCCACTGACGTGACATTTCAGCGACTGTCTTCGACCTTCAAGCTTGAGGGCACTCGCCTGAAATACCTAGAGCTGGATCGACCGTCAGCGATGAAACCGCGAGCTGGAAAACACAAACACAAACACAAACACAACACAAACACAAACACAAACACAAACACAAACACAAACACAAACACAAACACAAACACAAACACAAACACAAACACAAACACAAACACAAACACAAACACAAACACAAACACAAACACAAACACAAACACAAACACAAACACAAACACAAACACAAACACAAACACAAACACAAACACCCCCCTCGCACACCCTCCTCCCCTTGGTCGCTACGCTCCCTCCCAATATCTCACTCTCAACCCTCACCCAATGTTGGCAGCCCTGTGTTCGTACGGAGTTTGTACGCTCTCCCCATGACCTACGTGGGTTTTCTCTGAGAAATTCAGTTTCCTCTCACACGCCAAAGACGTACAGGTTTAGGGGTTAAATGGCTTGGTGTAAATGTATAGATTGTCCCTAATGTGTGTCGGGTAGTGTTAATGTGCAGGATTGCTGGTCGGTGGGCTGAAGGGTCTGTTTCCACACTGTATCTTAAAAGTAAACTAAAGCCTGTGTCCACATTGTGCCTGCCACGCTTTGCCCAACCGCTCCTCTTTTCCAGCTTTCTTCCCAGCCCCCCACCAAATCAGTCTGAAGAAGGGTCCTAACACAAAACATCACCTATCCATGTCCTCGGGATATTGTCTGACCTGCTGACTTACTCCAGCATTTGGTGTCATTTTTTTAAGGTTTGTTTAAGCCTGCTATTAGGAAGGCAGCACATCTTTTGTTGAAGATAGATACAAAGTGCTGGAGCAACTCAGCGGGTCAGGTAGCTTCGCTGGAGAAAAAGAATAGGTGGCGATTCTGATCTGGACCCTTCTTGAAACTCTGAACATGGGTCCCGACCCAAAACATCACCTATACTTTTTCTCCAGAGATGCTACCTGACCCACTGAATTGCTCCAGACCAATTAACCTACAAACCTGTACGTCTATGGAGTGTGGGAGGAAACCGATGATCTCGGAGAAAACCCACGTGGTTACAAGGAGAACGTGCAAACTCCGTACAGACAGCACCCGTAGTCAGGATTGAACCCGTGTCTCCAGTGCTGTGAGCGCCGCGAGGCAGCAACTCTACTGCTGCGCCACTGTGCCGCCCTGGTTGAGGAGTGGGAGGCGGGACCTGATGTTCTACAGATACAGGAGGGAGGGACGGGTGTGGGGGATATGCAAATTAAAGGTCCCAAAGAATGCCAACTTGCCTTTGTGAGCGGGGACAGACACAATATGCTGGAGTAACTCAGCGGGGCAGGCAGCATCTCTGGTGACATTTCGGGTAGAGACCCCTCTTCAGACTGAGAGTTATAAATGATACTTGGGAATAATGAATGGGAGATATGTAAAAAGCAACGATAATCAAGGAGGCGTGGAGCTCACAATGGTCCATTGTTGGCTGTGGGATAGGTGACAACGAGTTATACAGAGAGTGGAACTCAACAGGACGAGAAGCGTAGGCTTGGCGATCATTTCGCCGAACACCTCCGCTCGGTCCGCATTAACCAACCTGATCTCCCTGTGGCTTAGCTCTTCAACTCCCCCCCATTCCGAATCTGACCTTTCTGTCCTGGGCCTCCTCCATTGCCAGAGTGAGCACCACCGGAAATTGGAGGAGCAACACCTCAGCACCTTGGGCAGTTTGCACCCCAGTGGCCTTGAACATTGACTTCTCCAATTTCCGGTAGCCCTTGCTGTCTCCTCCCCTTCTCAGCTCTCCCTCAGCCCTCTGGCTCCTCCTCTTCCTTTCTTCTGCCCGCCCCCCCACCCTGCATCAGTCTGAAGGGTATCGGCCCGAAACGTTGCCTATTTCCTTCGCTCCATAGATGCTGCCGCACCCGCTGAATTTCTCCAGCATTTTTGTCTACCTTCGATTTTCCAGCATCTGCAGTTCCTTCTTGAACAATAAAACTAGTACGACGACTAGAGTGGGAAGGGATGGAGAGAGAGAGGGGTGCAAGTGTTACTTGAAGTTAGTAAATTCAATAATCATATCGCTGGGTTGTAAGCTGCCCATGCAAAATATGAGGTGGTGTTCCTCCAATTTACGATTGGCCTCACTCTGAGAATAGAAGAGGCCCAGGTCAGAAAGGTTAGTGTGGGAATGGGAAGGGGAATTAAAGTGTTTGGCAACCGGGAGATCACAAAGGCCGAGGCCGGAACAAAGAGTAGGAGTGAACGGGTCCTTTTCAGAATGGCAGGCAGTGGCGAGTGGATGCCGCAAGGCTCGGTGTTGGGGCCGCAACTGTTTACCATATATATTAATGATTTGGAAGAGGGAATTAGGAGCAACACTAGCAAGTTTGCGGATGACACAAAACTGGGTGGCAGTGTGAGCTGTGAAGAGGATGTTAGGAGGTTGCAGGGTGACCTGGACAGGTTGAGTGAGTGGGCAGATGCGTGGCAGATGCAGTATAATATAGATAAATGTGAGGTTATCCACTTTGGCGGCAAAAACAAGGGGGCAGATTATTATCTCAATGGGGTTAGGTTAGGTAAGGGGGAGGTGCAGCGAGACCTGGGTGTCCTTATACACTGGTCACTGAAAGTTGGCTTACAGGTACAGCAGGCAGTGAAGAAAGCTAATGGAATGTTGGCCTTCATAACAAGAGGATTTCAGTGTAGGAGTAAAGAGGTTCTGCAGTTGTATAGGGCTCTGGTGAGACCACATCTGGAGTACTGTGTACAGTTTTGGTCTCCTAATTTGAGGAAGGACATCCTTGTGATCGAGGCAGTGCAGCGTGGGTTCACGAGATTGATCCCTGGGATGGCGGGACTGTCATATGAGGAAAGATTGAAAAGACTAGACTTGTATTCACTGGAGTTTAGAAGGATGAGGGGGGATCTTATAGAAACATATAAAATTATAAAAGGACTAAAAGGACTAGACAAGCTAGATGCAGGAAAAATGTTCCCAATGTTGGGCGAGTCCAGAACCAGGGGCCACAGTCTTAGAATAAAGGGGAGGTCATTTAAGACTGAGGTGAGAAAAAAACGTTTTCACCCAGAGAGTTGTGAATTTATGGAATTCCCTGCAACAGAGGGCAGTGGAGGCCAAGTCACTGGATGGATTTAAGAGAGAGTTAGATAGAGCTCTAGGGGCTAGTGGAGTCAAGGGATATGGGGTGAAGGCAGGCACGGGTTATTGATTTGGGACGATCAGCCATGATCACAATGAATGGCGGTGCTGGCTCGAAGGGCCGAATGGCCTCCTCCAGCACCTATTTTCTATGTTTCTATCTATGTTTCTATGTGGCCCTGAATGAAACGATCACGCAGTCTACGTTGGGTCTCGCCGATATATAGGAGTCCACACCTGGAACAGCGGATACAGTAGATGAGCTTGGAGGAGGTGCAAGTGAACGTCTTGCCTCGCCTGAAAGGACTGTCGGGGTCCCTGGTCAGAGTCGAGGGAAGAGGTAAAGGGACAAGTGTTGCATCTCCTGCCGTTGCAGACACACGAGCACAGGGGAGCAGTGCTAAAACGTACAGAATAAATTAACTCTGAACTAGAATTTAAATCGAGGTTATGAATTATTAATCAGTGCTTCCTTCCAGGCTCTGCTTTCACTCAGGATCTTGGGATTGTTTCTTCTGCAGAGGCAGGAATTAACATAAATAGGTGAAGCAATTCATTTCAGCGGCCGCGTGATTTGGTTGTGTTTGACAGTGTCTCTCGCACCCCTGGGCTCTTGTCGACACTGCGTCCTCTACTTGGGGACATTCTTTAATTGGCCTGCCTCAGGGAGCTCCAGGCTTCACTATTTGCTTTGTCTTACACGTACAGTTCGAGGTCACTCGCCTCCTCTTCATGTGAGCACGCTTGCCAGGAAGCACAGGACAAAGGGGATTAAACAGGTCCCTACTGTGTACCCAGGGAGAATCGCGCTGCTCAAACTGTTCTCTCCACCCTGCGCTACATTAACCAACAAAGCTGAGTGGTCACACACCTGACTCCAGAACAATACTCCACATACACCCTCCTGTAGTCGAACATTAAACACTGCTTCACCCACCTCGACTGTGCATCATTCCCCCATTTACCCTCCTCTTCCCACTCAGACACAGCAGCTCCTTTTATTTAATTACGCATTATACCTGGCTTTTACCCATGTCTAGCCTCAGCAAAGTTCCAATCCCTGACTCGTGCTCCACACTCCCCAGTACCTTGATGACAATACGCAGATCTTCACCCTCTGTGACAGGCTTCACTCCCTCAGTGAGGGCTTCACTAGTTCACTCCCACAGTGAGGGCTTCACTAGTTCACTCCCACAGTGAGGGCTTCACTAGTTCACTCCCACAGTGAGGGCTTCACTCCCTCACTCACTCAGCGAGGGCTTCACTCCGTCAGCGAGGGCTTCACTCCCTCACTCACTCAGCGAGGGCTTCACTCCCACAGTGAGGGCTTCACTCCCTCACTCACTCAGCGAGGGCTTCACTCCCTCAGTGGGTGCTTCACTAGTTCACTCCCACAGTGAGGGCTTCACTCACTCACTCACTCAGTGAGGGCTTCACTCCATCAGCGAGGGCTTCACTCCCTCACTCACTCACTGAGGGCTTCACTCCCTCAGACAATAGGCAATAGACAATAGGTGCAGGAGTAGGTCATTCGGCCCTTCGAGCCAGCACCGCCATTCAATGTGATCATGGCTGATCATCCACAATCAGTACCCCATTCCTGCCTTCTACCCATATCCCCTGACTCCGCTATTTTTAAGAGCCCTATCTAGCTCTCTCTTGAAAGCATCCAGAGAACCTGCCTCCACCGCCCTCTGAGGCAGAGAATTTCACAGACTCACCACTCTCTGTGAGAAATAGTGTTTCCTCGTCTCTGTTCTAAATGGCTTACTCCTTATTCTTAAACTGTGGCCCCTGGTTCTGGTCTCCCCCAACATCGGGAACATGTTTCCTGCCTCTAGCGTGTCCAAACCCTTAACAATCTTATATGTTACAATGAGATCTCCTCTCATCCTTCTAAACTCCAGAGTGTACAAGCCCAGCTGCTCCATTCTCTCAGCATATGACAGTCCCGCCATCCCGGGAATTAACCTTGTAAACCTGCGCTGCAGTGCCTCAATAGCAAGAATGTCCTTCCTCAAATTAGGGGACCAAAACTGCACACAATACTCCAGGTGTGGTCTCAGTAGGGCTCTGTACAACTGCAGAAGGACCTCTTTGCTCCTATATTCGATTCCTCTTGTTATAAAGGCCAACATGCCATTCGCTTTCTTCACTGCCTACTGTACCTGCATGCTTACTTTCATAAACTGATGTACAAGGACCCCCAGATCCCGTTATACTTCCCCTTTTCCTAACTTGACGCCATTTAGATAGTAATCTGCCTTCCTGTTTTTGCTACCAAAGTGGATAACCTCACAATTATCCGCATTAAATTTCGTCTGCCATGCATCTGCCCACTCCCCCAACCTGTCCAAGTCACCCTGCATTCTCATAGCATCCTCCTCACAGTTCACACTGCCACCCAGCTTTGTGTCATCTGCAAATTTGCTAATGTTACTTTGAATCCCTTCATCCAAATCATTGATGTATATTGTAAAAAGCTGCGGTCCCAGCACCGAGCCTTGCGGTACCCCACTAGTCACTGCCTGCCAATCTGAAAGGGACCCGTTAATCCCTGATCTTTGTTTCCTGTCTGTCAACCACTTCTCTATCCATGTCAGCACTCTACCCCCAATACCATGTGCCCTAATTATGCCCACTAATCTCCTATGTGGGACCTTATCAAATGCTTTCTGAAAGTCCAGGTACACTACATCCACTGGCTCTTCCTAGTCCATTTTCCTAGTTACATCTTCAAAAAATTCCAGAAGATTAGTCAAGCATGATTTCCCCTTCGTAAATCCATGCTGACTCGGACCGATCCTGTTACTGCTATCCAAATGTGCGGCTATTTCATCTTTTATAATTGACTCCAGCAATTAACTGGTCTATAATTCATTGTTTTCTCTCTCCTGCCTGCCTTAAAAAGTGAGATAACATTAGCTACCCTCCAATCCACAGGAACTGATCCTGAGTCTATAGAACATTGGAAAATTATCACCATGCATCCACGATTTCTAGAGCCACTTCCTTAAGTACCCTGGGATGCAGACCATCAGGCCCTGGGGATTTATCAGCCTTCAGTCCCATCAGTCTACCCAACACCATTTCCTGCCGAATGTGGATTTCCTTCAGTTCCTCCGTCACCCCAGATCCTCTGGCCACTACTATATCAGGAAGATTGTTTGTGTCCTCCTTAGTGAAGACAGATCCAAAGTACCTGTTCAACTCACCTGCCATTTCCTTGTTCCCCATAATAAATTCATCTTTTTTGGTCTTCAAGGGTCCAACTTTGGTCTTAACTAAATTTTTCCTCTTCACATACCTAAAGAAGCTTTTACTATCCTGCTTTATATCTTGGCTAGCTTACCTTCGTACCTCATCTTTTCTCCCCGTATTGCCTTTTTGGTTATCTTTTGTTGTTCTTTAAACATTACCCAAACCTCTTGCTTCCCGCTCATCTTTGCTACGTTGTACTTCTTCGCTTTAGTTTTTATACTGTCCCTGACGTCCCTTGTCAGCCATGGTCGTCCCTTTCTCCCATTGGAATCTTTCTTCCTCCTAGGAATGAACTGATCCTACACCTTCCGTATTATTCCTAGAAACACCTGCCATTTTTGTTCCACTGTCATCCCTCAGCTAGTGCTTCACTCCCTCACTCCGTCAGCGAGGGCTTCACTCCCACAGAGGGCTTCACTCCCTCACACGCTCAGTAAGAGTGTCACTCACTGAGCGAGAGCTTCACTTCCTCAGCGAGTGCTTCACTCCCTCACTCACTCAGTGAGGGCTTCACTCACTTAGCGAGGGCTTCACTTCCTCACTCACTCAGCGAGAGCTTCACTCACTCAGTAAGAGCGTCACTCCCTCACTCCCTGAGTGAGAGCTTCACTCCCTCAGTGAGGGCTTCACTCCCTCACACCATTTCTGCTCTGAATTTTGCTGCTCCGACATTTGTTTATCTATCTTCTCACTCTCCAACTGCTGCCAAGAAGTCGTTAACTTTGAATGTTAGTACAGTTTCCATCCCACAGATGTGGCCTAAATGCTGAGTATTTCCAACATTACTATTTTTATTTCAGAATTCCTGCAACTACAGGCTTTTATTTGTAGAATTCTTTTTCCAAGAAGACAAAATAGAACTGGATGAATTTTTGACTAAAATCCAATGCTGGATTGGACTGTAGATTTATTAAATTAATTGAAATAAATCCAGAGCTGCTGTGTTGGGATTTGAACATGCTTCCAGCTCATTAACCTAGTTCTATGGATTACTAGACTACTAATGTGGGCACTATAATAAACCTCCTGGGAATACATGGAGGTGGTTGCAGATTAAGGCAGAGTTCCATGGTGATAGAAAGTAGGATTCATACAGCATAGAAACAGACTGTTCAGTCCAACTTGCCCAAGCCGACCAAAATGCCCCATCTACACTAGTCCCACTTGCCCAGATTTGGCCCATATCCCTCTAAACCTGTCCTATAAATGTACCTGATCTAATGTATTTTAAATGGTGTTATAGTACGTTCCTCAACGTCTTCCGCCGGCAGCTTGTTCCATAAACCCACCACCATGTGTGTCAATTATTTCCATAGCATCCCACTTCTTTTTGAATGCTACAATTGTACATGTCCAGTACTACCTTCCCAGTGTATTCCAGACCCCAAGTACAGTCTGCGCAAAAATAGTTTATGTCACTTTTGTCTTTGTTTTTGTTTGCAAATCATCTTCATCTCTTATCTCATTTTTAAGATGCAGAGAAGATGGGAAAAGGATTGGATTAGACATGGAATACATCTCTGATGGGAGAGCTATGCAAATAAACTGCGTGCAAGCCATCTGGTTAATAATGTAAGTGAAGTGGGAAATGAAAGAGAGAAAATAAAAGGAACATATTAAAGCTGTGAAATGCAGGTCGTCTGAAGAAGGGTCTCGACCCAAAACGTCACCCATTCCTTCTCTCCAGAGATGCTGCCTCCCGCTGAGTTACTCCAGCTAATTGTGTCTGTCAATATAAGAAATGGATAGCTGGAGTCAATTATTAAAGAAGTAATAACGGTGCATTTGGAACGCAGTAAAAGTATTGGTCCAAGTCAGCATGTATTTATGAAGGGGAAATCCTGCTTGACTAATCTTCTGGAATTTCTTTGAGGATGTGACAAGTAAAATGGATGAAGGAGAGCCAGTGGATGTAGTGTATCTGGACTTTCAGAAAGCCTTTGACAAGGTCCCACACAGATTAGTGGGCAAAATTAGAGCACATGGTATTGGGAGCAGGGTATTGACATGGATAGAGAATTGGTTGGTAGACAGGAAACAAAGAGTAGGAATAAACGGGTCCCTGTCAGAATGGCAGGCAATGGCGAGTGTGCTGGGCCGCAACTATTAACAATATATATTAATGATTTAGATGATGGAATTAAAAGTAACACTAGCAAATTTGCAAATGAGACAAAGCTGGGTGGCAGTGTGAACTGCAAAGAGGTTGCAGGGTGACTTGGACAGGTTGAGTGAGTGGGTAGATGCAGTATAATGTAGTTAAGTGTGAGGTTATCCACTTTGGCGGCAAGAACAAGGAGGCAGATTATTATCTCAATGGTGTCAGATTAGGAAAAAGGGAAGTGCAACGAGACCTGGGTGTCCTTGTACACCAGTCACTGAAAGTAAACATGCAGGTACATCAGGCAGTGAAGAAAGCTAATGGCATGTTGGCCTTCATAATGAGAGGATTTGATTATAGGAGTAAAGAGGTCCTTCTGCAATTGTGCAGGGCCCTGGTGAAACCACATCTGGAGTATTGTGTTCAGTTTTGGTCTCCGAATTTGAGGAAGGACATCCTTGCTATTGAGGCAGTGCAGCGTAGGTTCACGAGGCTAATCCCCGGGATGGCGGGACTGTCATATGAGGAAAGATTGGAAAGACTGGGCTTGTATTCACTGGAATTTAGGATGAGAGGATATATTATAGAAACATAGAAAATTATAAAAGGACTGGACAAGCTAGATGAAGGAAAAAAAATCCCAATGTTGGGGGAGTCCAGAACCAGGGGCAACAGTCTAAGAATAAAGGGCAGGCCATTTAAAACTGAGATAAGAAAATAACTTTTTCACCCAGAGAGTTGTGAATTTGTGGAATTTTCTGCCACAGAGGGCAGTGGAGGCCAAATCACTGGATGAATTTAAAAGAGAGTTAAATAGAGCTCTGGGGGCTTGTGGAATCAAGGGATATGGAGAGAAGGCAGGCACGGGTTACTGATTGTGGACGATCAACCTTGATCACAATGAATGTCGGTGCTGGCTCAAAGGGCCAAATGGCCTCCTCCTGCACCTATTTTCTACGTTTCCAACCATTTCTCAGCCCACCTGGCCAACTGATCGAGATCCTGCTGCAATTCATCGCAACCATCTTCAATTTCTTTGACTCTCGGAGAAGAACAGCAGATATCAGCAGGTCTGCTGGAGAAAGTGGTGTAGTAAGAGTTTAAAACAAGATTGGCAAGGAGGGAGATTCACTGCAATATGTCAAGCCAGCTGACTCAGACAGGCAATCTTTATGTTGAACATGACTCTTTGAAGGAGTCGCCCAGAAACGCAATTGTATAAATGTTGTTTTTGATATAGTGCCCAAAATTTGACGACTTGATACTTGGGAGGTTAATATTGCAAAATATGAAGGAAAGTTCACTGGAATATGACAAGCCAGCTGACTCAGACAGGGAGGTTAATATTGCAAGATATTAAATGGGCACAGCTTCCATAATTAATGTCATAAGTAAAGTAATGTCGTAAGTAAAGACTCTTGGATTTTCTAGGTCTGGTTTGATGAGAATGGCCAGGAGATCCAGGGCTAATTAGCATCAAATGCAGGGCAGTGTTGAATTAAAAACTCCATCCCACCACAAGGGGAAAAAAACCCATTGTCACTGCCACATGGGGCCCCAACAAATAACAGAAACCCCCCAAAAATGAGAAAGTCTTCAATCTATGTCTTCTCCCATCCAAATCAAGGTTACTCCAAACTCACTCACAGATGGTGCTTGCATATATCAACATTCATAGTGTCTAGTGAAGGGCCTCGACCCGAAACATCAGCTATTCCTTTTCTCCAGAGATGCCGCCTGGCCCGTTGAGTTACTTTTTGTGTCTATCTTCGCAGATGGACTTGTGTATGATATTCAGCTCAACATTGAAGCACACCAGGGAAGCTTAAAGGGCCTGTCCCACGGGCATGCGACTGCATGCGGCAGGCGCGACCTAACGTGGTCGCTTGAGCCGTACGGCCTCGCGGGGCCGCTCACTTCGATCGCCGGAGCCGTATGGAGTTGTGCGGAGCTGGTCCCGACATCGCGCGGGCCTCCGAAAAACTGACACTGTTCAAAAATTCCGCGCGGCAACGGCCTGCCGGCCCGCAGCCGCCTCGACGCCATACGCACCGCCTCGACGGGCTTGCGCAGCGTCTCGACGCCGTACGCAGCATCTTGACGCCGTACGTCACGCTCGAACTTCACGGCACTCACTCGACCTCCGCGTGGCCCCCGCTTCCGGTTTGGTCGCGCTCGCCGCATGCAGTCGCATGCTGGTGGGACAGGCCCTGTACGTGGATCACTCGACCTCCGAGTGGCCCCCGCGTGGCCCCCGCTTCCGGTTTGGTCGCGCTCGCCGCATGCAGTCGCATGCTGGTGGGACAGGCCCTGTACGTGGATCACTCGACCTCCGAGTGGCCCCCGCGTCCGGTTTGGTCGCGCTCGCCGCATGCAGTCGCATGCTGGTGGGACAGGCCCTGTACGTGGATCACTCGACCTCCGAGTGGCCCCCGCGTGGCCCCCGCTTCCGGTTTGGTCGCGCTTGCCGCATGCAGTCGCTCGTGGGACAGGCCCTTTACACTAACCACCCACAAATTAACTCTATCCATTGCTCAACAGTCTTCCTAATAACAAAGGTGCATGATCTTCACCCAGAAAATATGAACCACTTCTCATATCTCAGGAGTTATGCCTCAGTGAAGGCAGATATCAACGATCGTTTTCACCATCACCTTCGATATGCCAGCATTGCCTAACACCACATGAGAAAGAGTGTTTGAAGATCAAGTCCCGAAACCTGCCACTTGGTTCTACTGAGAAACACTGATCGCTGTCCTTCTACATTCTTCTGAGACATGGGGGGGGGGGGGGGGGGGGGGCACAAAGAGAGTTACCATGAGCATCTATATTATTCACTCAGAAAACATAAGGTAGGTGCTGTTTGGTTACAGGGATTTTGGCCAAATTATTTTTATGCCTATTTTCAATTTTCACTTTCAGATGAATCCAGAGCTCCCCCTGATGGCAGAATGGGAAAGGTTGTGAGATTGGAATAATACAAGGACAGAGAATCTGAGAAAACCCAAGGAATGTGCATCAATATAAATTAACAAAGTAATGGCAAGATAAATATAAATTGTACCAATTAACATAACAATATTTTTCACAGTTGTTTTCTGCCTTTCAGATTCTGTTGAATGCTGCTTCATTCAAGCCGGAACCACCCTTGCTTGCAAATCCCTGCATAGCTTAGACCTCCCTTCGTTATGCAGTAGTAAAAACAATTAGAAACAAAGAACTGCTGATGTCGGTTTACAGTATATCAAAGATAGACACAAAGTGCTGGAGTAACTCAGCAGGTCAGGCAGAATCTCTGGAGAAAAGGTTATACAGTAATGGGGCTGGTCCCACTGTACGAGCTAATTCAAGAGTTCTCCCGAGTTTCCCTTGATTCGAACTCGGAGAATTACAGTAATGGCCGCTCGTAGGTACTCGGGGCTCTCGTGGACATTTTTCAACATGTTGAAAAATCTTCACGAGTCTTCCCGAGCTTACCGCGTTTCCAGAGTACCTGCCGTTAGCGTTATGAGCCGCTAAGAGACGCCCCGAGCTCCGACGTACCCGCTCCGTACATTATACGTGCTTACCACGAGTTCGATTTTTTTTTTAATTCAGCAGGTCCAGCAGCATCTCTGGAAAACATGGATAGGTGATGTTTCGGGTCAGGACCCTTCTTCTGTCTGAGTTGCCGCCTGAACTTCTGAGTTACTCCAGCACATTGTGTTTTATGTAAACTAGCATCTGCAGTTTATCATTTCTACAAATACTGGAGGGTATCCCTTTAAGGTGAGAGGGGCAAAGTTTTGTGCAGGGCAACTTTATTTTAAAAATACAGAGGGGTTTGAAACACCTGCCAAGGTGGTGGTTGAGGCAAATACAATAGGGGCATTTACTGTAAGAGACTTTTAGACAAGCATATGGATATGCAGGTAATGGAGGGATGTGGATTATGTACAGGTTGATTAGATATTAGATAGAAAAGCGGCAGGGCCAGACGACCTCAGCCCCGCTGCTCTTAACCACTGTGCAGCTCAGCTGGCTCCTGTGTTCACCTCCATCTTTAACACTTCCCTCAGCCAATGTAGAGTCCCACAGTGTTTTAAAGCATCCATTATCATCCCTGTGCCCAAGTCCTCCAAGGTGAGCTGTCTGAATGATTTTAGACCTGTTGCACTAACATCAGTTGCCATGAAGGCCTTTGAGCACATAGTCCTCACCCATCTGAAAACATACACTGTCCCCATCATGGACCCTTTTCAATTTGCATACAGCGCCAACCGGTCTGTGGAGGATGCTATCAACCTAGCTCTTCACTACTCCCTACATCATTTGGAATCACCAAACACTTATGCACGCATCCTGTTTATAGATTTTAGCTCGGCCTTTAATACTATACACCCAATTAAACTCTACAATAAACTGTTGGACATGGGCATTCACCTAGCCATGTGCCATTGGATTTTACATTTTCTGACAAACAGACAACAAAGAGTCAAGGTGGGTGAAAAACTCTCCAGCTCTCTGACTCTCAATACAGGAGCCCCTCAAGGGTGTGTTCTGTCACCTCAGCTCTTCTCACTTTACACCAACAACCTCACATCCCAATGCAGCTCAGTTAAAATGTTCAAATATGCAGACGACACGACAATAATTGGCCTCATCTCAGACAACAATGAATCACAATACCATCAAACAGTGGACAGCACAGTGAAATGGTGCGCAGAAAACAACCTCCAGCTTAACACCTCAAAAACCTTAGAAACCATCATAGATTTCAGACGCAAACAAAACCTCAAACCCCCGGTCCATGTCAACTCCCATCCCATAACCTCCACGAACTTATTTAAGTTTCTGGGCACCTATATCTGCAATAATCTAAAATGGCACATCAATGCTGACCACATCATTAAGAAAGGACAACAACGCCTATACTTCCTCAGACAGCTCAAGAAGTTCAGAGTCCACAAACACCTCCTGGTCCGCTTCTATCAATCCATCATTGAAAGCATCATCACTTCCTCAATCACAGTCTGGTACGGAAACACTGACAGTCATTCACTACACAGAATACAGCGCATTGTCTCCAAGGCCTCTAGGATCATCAACTCTCCCCTCCCCTCAATCCATTCCATTTACCTCCAACGTACCTCAAAACGGGCAACAAAGATCATCTCGGACCCCTCCCATCCAGCAAACCACCTTTTCCAGTCTCTCCCTTCAGGGAGGCGCCTTAGGTCACTTGCTACAAAATCCACCCGTTTTAAAAACAGTTTCTTCCCCTCAGCAATAAGAACACTTAATTCCCTCCAATAACTTTTTGACTTTGATGTATACAGTGTCTTGTCTATGGTTTTTGTCTGTTCTTTTGCACTACGTATTGTTGGTGAGATTTGTGATGTGCTTTATTATTATGATCTGTGTTGTTATTAGTGTTAATGTGCTAAAGCAGTGTACCATCATGTACCAAACCCAATTACCACCAACCCTGGTCGTGTGGCAAATAAAGTTTCTATCTATCTATCTATCTATCTATATGGTCTTGGCATCATGATCGGTATGACATTGTGGGCTGAAGGGCCTGTTCTTATACTGTTCTATATTCTATCATCCACGAGAACATCACGGCATATAATGTAACTGATAGTTCACCCAGTGAAGATATATGGGTGAAGCTAAGAAATAAAAAAGGGGATGATCACCTTATTGGGAGTGTACGATAGGCCCCTTAATAATCAACAGGAATTAGAAAAACATTTGCCAGGAGAATTGCAGGCAGTTGCAAGACTAATTGGGTTGTTATAGTAGGGGATTTTAATTTTCCCCAATATAAACTGGGACTATTATAGTGCTTAGACAGGGTGGAATTTGTCAAGTATTCAGGAAAGTTTCCTCAGGCACCATGAATCAATCAATCAATCAGTTTTATTCGTCACATACACATATAAATGCAGTGAAATGAATTTGCCAGCAGCGGTACAATCAAAAAAGAACACACAATACACAATAACATTTAACACAAACATTCACCACAGCATTCTTCACTGTGGTGGAAGGCACAAAGTAGTCAGGCCTCCTCCATTGTTCACCCGGGGCCATAAACCTCCGCAGTCGCCGCTACGGGCGGCCGGATGTACAGGCCCTCTCGTCGGGACGGTCGAACACACCTGGAGGTCCCGAATCGGCGTTTTCCTACTGGTGACCGCGGCTTCAGGATGTTGTAGGCCGCAGGCCAGCGGTTGGAACTCTTCTCTGGCTGTCCCCAGTAAGGGAACCAAGGTTCCAGATGGTAAGTCCATGTCATGCCCACGGCTAGGAGTTCCGCAGACAGCGGCTTCAGGATGTTATAGGCCGCGGGCCGGCGATCAGAGCTCTTCTCCAGGAATCCCCAACCTGGGATCCCAGGCTCCGGACGCCGCACCCACTGCTAGAAGCTCCGCAGTCCGCTGGCCAGCAATTGGAGCACTCCCTTCTGGCAACCCCGGCAAGGGCTCGCCCGCTCCTCGGTGAAAAGTCCACGCTGCACCCGCTGCTGAAACTCCGGGCCCAACTCCGGGAAAGGCCGCTCCAATCCATGGTATTAAAGGCCTGTCTCATGAGTCTGCGGTCATTGGCGGCAAAATGGGAAGAATCTACCGCTCCTGGGCCGCCATAGACCGCACACCCATGAGAACGCACAATTCTGGGGCCGTGCAGAGTCGTTCCCAACACCACACGGTGCTAAAATAAAACCTACACTGTTCAAAAATATTTTCCTACCGCATAGCCGCCGCCAGTGATGCACGAGTGCGGCACGGCCGCCGCCACAGCCGCCACCAGTGTGGCTCGAGCGGCGTGCGTTGAACTTGCACCGTCACAGCCTCCGCCAGTGAGGCACGTGTGCGGCACGGCCACCGGCACAGCCACCGCTACAGCCGCGATCAGGACGGCCGCCGCCACAGCCGGGCCGACGTCATCGCAGTCGGCCCGCCCTTTTTTTTACTTACCGCAAGCACGTGGGACCAGCCGTACTTAAATCACTCGGCCCCCGCGCAACATCCGTGCGGCGCTCCCGTGGCATAGGCTCGGCGCTCTCGCTGTTGCCGTGCGGTCCACTCTACAGGCGAAGCCACGCTTCACCGCCGATGACCGCAACACCGTAAGATAGTCCGCGAGGGAGGCAACATGGAAAAAGTCGCCTCTCGTGGAGGAGGCGACAGAAAGCGATTGCCCCCTTACCCCCCTCACCACCCCCCACACAAGACACACCGAGAGACACTAAAACAAACATTTGGACACACTAAAAAAACAAAAAAGTAGAAATAAGAGGGTCTGACAAGGAGGAGGGCAAAGCTTGACCTACTCTATGGAAATTGGGAACGGCGAATGATTTAAGTATCAGTGGGCGAGCCTTTTGGGACTGACAAGCATATTTCTATTAGCTTTAAGATAGTTATGGATAGGACAGGGTGGGCCCACAGTTAAAGTTCTGAATTGGGGAAAGGCCAACTTTGATATTAGACAGGAATTTCTAAACATATTGAGGTGAAAGGCCCATTCCTGTGCTGTACTGTACTTTTAAATAAAATCTCTAATAATGAGTGGAACATTGGGCATAAGGAGCCACTTATGCTCTGCCATTGCACCATCTGCTGGTGATGTAGATGTTATTCACCTTTCCAATAGATCAGACATTTAATTTAATTGTAACAATTGCTGTAAGCTCCAATAATCCTCAGACTTTTCAGCAAATCTGATGGTTTGGCACCTGGTGGTTTTGGGTCGAGAATCCTCTTCAGAATAAATCCTATGCACCATTTATACCTACTGGGTTTTACTGGACAATTTCTAATATTTGCTTTAAAAAATCTTAAGATATTGTAAAATGTGTTGGGCTTTAATGACATTTCTAATACTATTTCTGTGCCACAATATTAGCAGGTAATTGGGAAAAACGCCCCCCCTGTAGGTTCCCCACCAAATCACAACACATTCTGACATCACTGCTGGAACTCCTTCCCCAACAGCACCGTGGGTGAGTCTTTCCTTGGTAAACCGGTATCTGCAGTTCTTTGTTTCTACACAGTAAGTAGAACCATCACTCCTTACCTGGATGAAGGTAGCTCCAAAACAGCTCAAAAGCTACACTAATCAGCCCAATCTGCTTGGATGGAGCCACATCACCACTTAATACTGGTGAGGATGTGTGCGCATAATCTCTTCCCCAAGAATGATTTTCCAATTATACAAAATATTACACAATGAAGAGCAAATTCCACAACGATCCTTAACTAGAAATACCAACCAGTTTCTCTTCTAATGATGCAACTTGACTCGTTAAGTAGTTCCAGCATGTAAATTAGAAGAGAACGGGGAAGAGATAAGACTTTTGCCTTCCATCAGTGAGGAGGTGTTTGGGGATTCACTGTGATGGATGTTTGTGTGTAATTGTGTGTTGTTGTTTTTTTGTTTGTGTTATGACTGCAGAAACGTAATTTCATTTGAACTTATGTTCAAATGACAATAAACGATTCTGATTCTGAATTGTAGTCCAAAGTTGTGCCCCCTGCACAAAATGGAAGCTCCTTAGATCTAACATGCCAGGCTCTCAAAATCTCAGATTTTGAGGTTTTTCTGATTAGTACATCTCATCATTGTAAATCTGCAAGGGTGTCATCTTCCATAGTTTTCTATTCTTCTTTAACTTGAGATAAAAACACTTTATGGTTTTCCAAATGTTACATCCACTCGTGTTTCCGCATATTAAACATAGAAAATAGGTGCAGGAGGAGGCCATTCGGCCCTTCGAGCCAGCACCGCCATTCATTGTGATCATGGCTGATCGTCCCCAATCAATAACCCGTGCCTGCCTTCTCCCCATAACCCTTGATTCCACCAGCCCCTAGAGCTCTATCTAATTCTCTCTTAAATCCATCCAGTGATTTGGCCTCCGCTGCCCTCTGTTGCAGGGAATTCCACAAATTCACAACTCTCTGGGTGAAAACGTTTTTTCTCACCGGTCTTAAATGGCCTCCCCTTTATTCTAAGACTGTGGCCCCTGGTTCTGGGCTCGCCCAACATTGGGAACATTTTTCCTGCATCTAGCTTGTCCAGTCCTTTTATAATTTTATATGTTTCTATAAGATTCCCCCTCATCCTTCTAAACTCCAGTGAATACAAGCCTAGTCTTTTCAATCTTTCCTCATATGACAGTCCCGCCATCCCAGGGATCAATCTCGTGAACCTACACTGCACTGCCTCAATCACAAGGATGTCCTTCCTCAAATTAGGAGACCAAAACTGTACACAATACTCCAGATGTGGTGTCACCAGAGCCCTATACAACTGCTGAAGAACCTCTTTACTCCTATACTGAAATCCTCTTGTTATGAAGGCCAACATACCATTAGCTTTCATCACTGCCTGCTGTACCTGCACACCAACCTTCACTGACCGGTGTACACCCAGGTCTCGCTGTACCTCCCGCTTACCTAACCCAACCCCATTGAAATAATAATCTGCCCCCTTGTTTTTGCCACCAAAGTGGGTCTCACATTTATCTATATTATACCTCTAGGAATAAAGATTTTCTCCATTGAAAATGAAAATAACCTTATAATTTACATCTTTGCATTTCCAATTTGGGGATATTTACCACACCTGGATTTGATTGCTCCTTGACCCCAATTAATATCTCAGTAATAAAGCTATTATTCTTTGCATCAGAATGCACCATTTAGCACTGAACTAAATTAAATCAATTACTCATCCATTCTGTAATCTCCTGTTTTCTCATTATCAGTTTCTGATGTGATCCCAAGATTTAGTTTAGCTTAGAGATACAGCAGGGAAGCAGGCCCTTTGGCCCATCGAGACCACGCCAACCATCAATGACCCATTCGCACTAGCTGCATGAGGCGCAATGGCAATTATACCGCACTTGCTTTGAGGATAGCTTGTTGGTCAGTTCATGACTCCTTGACGTTGGGGAAGGTTGGATTTCACAGAAATGGAGAAATCAATGGGAAAAGAAAATTACAATACAATAAGGAGATTGAATTCTTTGTGTTTTAATCATACACAAATAATTTCCAATTATTAAACAATATTTAATGCTTTGAAGTTAACGTTTTCGAAGACCAGCCCATTGTTTCAATAGTTTTTAAAATGTGTCCACGAGATTTTTCAAAGTTCAGTGCACTATCTTCTGTATATATAAACATTAAAGCAGGAAAAATCTAATAAAGCAGTATCATGGTTTGTATTTAACAGAAGCAACAAATATGTTGAAGTTACAACAAACTGTATTTTCCATCATCACAAATGCAATTGTTCACTCTCAAAATGTGCACGTTTCCACCAGGTAAACGCTGTTAAATTAACGTTCCCTTTTAATTTGTTAAATGCTTAACTTGTAGATTGATTTGCACCTGCATTTCCAGGGGGAAGGGATACATTTATTTTGTAATTACATAACCATTTCCACAGAAACATTCTTAATTAAATGCTCAGTTTAACTTTTTGTACCTCCTTGTACCCCCACCCCCAGCCAGCATTTAATTCCAGGCTGGGCATAATTCAACCAAAAAAAACTTTCGTCATTCCTAAGCACTGAACAGTACATTACTTCAATAGTATGAAATTATCCATTCTCCACATCAACTATCTCTCTTTGATATCTCAATTAGAATTAACAAATCATTTGTAACGTTATATTGTGGCCTGAAATACAAAAATAGTACCTTCAGGATCCTTATCTTTAACCATTATTTAGGGCTTATCTGAACAGGTTAGGGACTAAAGGGAATGCAAGGCAAGTCCACCATGGACCATGTAATCAACTGATATGCCAAATGATCACGTATTATACTTTGCCATAGCTGGATGAGAGCAGCAGGGAGCAGTGAACAGGTTTGGGGATGAAAAAAATTTCACGACAATATTTTTGCTGATCAGGTGTTATAACAGAACATGCAAGATAATGGAGGATGCACCAACCAAAGGGCTAACTAATCACATCATAGCTTAATCGCGCTTAACACACAATTAAATAGCTTTCTCTTACCAAATTTGTGATCCTACTCCCAAACCAATTCAGTGATCCATTTCAGGCACTTTACTTGCCTTTGCAACTAGTCATAATGCACTTAATATTAAGTTATATGGATCTCATTTTCAATGCACAAAATCATCTGAACTAAAACTTATTTATTAAATAAATAATTCCATGCAGATGTTTCTGAAAAATACAAATAGTTATTGGAATAAACCATTTTAACTCAATAAGCTTCATTCGTTTTGAGCTAAGTAGAAGGCAAGTAGAAAGCAATGGTAACATCTGAAAATATGAAAATGTGTACAAAAAGGGCCAAAAATTGCTTCAGATAAGTTTATCAATGAAGTTTGTGTGAAATGTGATATTTAAATAATCTTCAGCCTAAAATATGCAAGCTTCATTGGTAAAAAGTACATTAGCACGTGAGGCATTTTGACAACGTAATCATTGAGACAACTGATTTAGTTAGAAAAAATCCTGATTCTAAATAAAAATGTTGAAAATATCATAAATGACAAATGCAAATAATGCACAAGTGGATAAGTAACTATACAACCTATTTCCTACAGTCTTTAGTTTCATACATCTAGTTTTGGAAATAATTAAGGATCAATATATATCTTGGGCGGTACCAAATGGACTAGAACCGTGAAATGCTGAAGATTAACATGCTTCCTCATATCCTACTCGCCTGGAGCTGCACTTTGAAAACATGCAGTTATGAAGAACTAAAGTTACCAATTGAACTCCATATTCCTATTACCACAAGAATCCAAAAATATTAAATTCGGCCAAAAAATTGTAAATAACATCAAATTTCATTAGCCACACTATTACCCGTTGGTATAGCCCAATTTTGATATATGCATCTCAATTAAAGCAATCACCACAATATTTGCAAGACAAATACAGGTACAATTTGACAATGGCTTGGATTTTTCCTCCACAAAGTTAACCACTTCAAAAACAAATTCGGGAGTATCAGAGTATATATATTTTTTAACCTTGATTGACAAATTGTATGGTTTATGCAATGCAAATGAAAGTTTGCGCTATGTAGCAGCACACATAAGTAAATAGCTCAAAGGTAATATATTAAAAATGGGTAAGCTATAACTGAAAAGATGCAGCATGATGGGTACATTAGATGTGCCCGAGGATTGCAACAAGCCAATGGAAACGTTCAAACAATAATTTAGCCCATTCCAAAAATATAAAATATTCTTTAGTCTGATATAATTATCCAATTCCATTGCAGAATGCACAAAGCTTTGGAATTTATACAAAATTAGATTTAATGGACATGACCATAAGCCAAGGTCTAAAATTTAAATATGGTTCAGCAATTATAGTGTTAATAAATAGTGAAATAACTGTGCTCTAAAATTATGCATATTGCAAATATTTCAAGAGATATGACATTCGTTAAACACTATTTGCTGACCTGGATGTCCATTGTAAGTACTAAGACTGATCATCACCAAGACTGTGATTTCTTGCTATTTAGTTCATCTATATACATATTTGAGTTCATCACATCATAACATTTATTTTATTTGCACTTCAAAAAAGAAACATTTAACCATTGTTTCCAAGCATCTGGAATGGAGGGATTCAATTCAATGGAACATTATTTGATTTCTCCAGCAAAATACAGTACTCTACAATTTCTCTCCAGTACATACATCCACTCGATTTCTCCAGTTATGCAAATATTTTGAGAAAGTTAAAAACAAAATCAAACAAATGAATTAGATGGGTTCTGATATCACGAGGACTTTATTTATTGAAGCCATTTAGTTCTGGATTTCTGCCACCTGTTCCTTCTCAGATTTCTCTTTCACTTTCTGCTGTTCAACAACTTTCTCTTCTTTGCGCAGTAATTCCAAAATCTCTGCAACCTGGTTAGTTGAGATGTCCATATCCTCTTTATCAATTAATTTCACTACCTGCAAAAGAGCGGACGAGACCAAAACTAAGCAATCAACAATTGTGTACAAACATACTACCTCTTACCATCAACACTTTAAAGTTTGTACTTTATTCATTTGCATTGTCCAGACAGAAGTATTAGTGAGTGTGCAGTCAGATCGTGTGGTTGCAGCCATTTTTAGTTGTCTTGCTGCCAGCATTGAGTTAATGTAATAAAGACTTCTGTTGTACCTTGAAGACTCTCAAGTTTTATACAGACATGGAACAAGAACACAAAATGGTTCTTACATTATCTTTTGCAGAGGAGAAATGGGGCGATGACTGGGGGAGTGTGTAAAATGTGAAACACCTCTCTATTCCTTGAAATTTAATGCCAGGCTCCTTGTATTAAACATTTAAAGCATAGAACATAGAAAAATAGGTGCAGGAGTTGTCCAATCGGCCCTTTGAGCCAGCTGATCATCCAAAATCAGTACCCCGTTCCTGCTTTTTCCCCATATCCCTTAATTTCTTTATTCCTGAGAGCTAAATCTAACTCTCTCTTGAAAACATACTGATGATACTCTGCATTTGTTAATTAATTATTATGACAGTGAAGGTTACAAATGTTAGGTTTTTTAATCTATGAGGAAGAGATAATGAAATCTGGTAGGAAAGTGAACTTATGTATTGTGAATGCCAACAGCAAACATTTATTAGCCATCTTCAATTGTTCCTGAACCAAGATACCAGGTAAAAATGTAATACTTGAAAAACATACAGGCATCATTTTGCCAGTGAACCTTACGCACAATTCCTACTTCTTTTCATGTATTTTCTATCTGCACATTGTTATGCACAATGGTACTCATGGTGCTCATTAAATTACTTTTATTGTTATCAAGTAGCAGGTGTCATTTCATTGTTCAAATTGCTCCATGTTGCTATTATTTCTAATTTTCTCAGTATGAAATAGGTAATTACCTGCAAATACTATGATTCGGTACTTTGTCTATACATCAACTCAAAGATAATTTGTGGGTCTTAACAATACTTTCTTTTCAGAATTAGTTAATAATTTCTTTAATCCTGAAAAAGGAACATTCATATTTTTATTCTGACATGATGCTCCTTTAATATGCAACATAGTCTTGGCCAATGACCTGTTCTATAGATTTGCTGTTCTTGAGTCCTGCTTCCTATAAACTACAGTGCCCTCCATAATGTTTGGGACAAAGACCCTTCATTTATTTATTTGCCTCTGTACTTCACAATTTGATTTATAATAGAAAAAATTACGTGGTTAAAGTGCACGTTGCCAGATTTTATTAAAGGCCATTTTTATACATTTTGTTTTCACCATGTAGAAATTACAGCAGTGTTTATACCCCCCCCATTTCAGGGCACCATAATGTTTGGGAGACAGCAATGTCATGTAAATGAAAGTAGTCATGTTTAGTATTTTGTTGCATATCCTTTGCATGCAAGTCTGCGATTCATGGACATCACCAGTTGCTGGGTGACTTCTCTGGTGATGCTCTGCCAGCCCTGTATTGCAACCATCTTTAGCTTATGCTTGTTTTGGGGGCTAGTCCCCTTCAGTTTTCTCTTCAGCATATTAAAGGCATGCTCAATTGGGTTCAGATCGAGTGACTAACTTGGCCACTCAAGAATTGACCATTTTATAGCTTTGAAAAACTCCTTTTTTGCTTTCGCAGAATGTTTTGGATTATTGTCTTGCTGTGGAATGAACTGCCAGCCAATGGGTTTTGAGGCATTTGTTTGAACTTGAGCAGATAGGATGTGTCCATACACTTCATAATTCATTATGCTACTGGTATCTTGGTATGCTTTGAATCTTGGGCAGTTCCTTCTCTCCTCTATACTTTGCTCTGGCCATCACTCTGACATAAGTTAATCTTCGTCTTATCTGTCACAAGACCTTTTTCCAGAACTGTGGTTACTCTTTTAAGTACGTCTTGGCAAATTGTAACCTGGCCATCCTAATTTTGTGGATAACCAGTGGTTTGCATCTTGCAGTGTAGCCTCTGTATTTCTGTTCATGAATTATTCTGCGGATAGGTAATTGACAAATCCACACCTGACTCCTGAAGAGCGTTTCTGATCTGTCGGACACATGTCTGGGGATTTTTCTTTATTATAGAGAGAATTCTTCTGTCATCAGCTGTTGAGGTTTTCCTTGGCCTGTCAGTCCCTTTGCGATTAGTCAGCTCACCAGTGCTCTTTCTTCTTAATGATGTTCCAAACAGTTGATTTTGGTAAGCCTAAGGTTTGGCTGATGTCTCGAACAGTTTTATTCTTGTTTCTCAGTCTCATAATGACTTATTTGACTTTCATTGGCACATCTTTGGTCCTCATGTTGATAAACAGCAATACAAGTTAGCAAAGGTGATGGAAAGACTGGAGGAAAGACTTCTTCTTCTTCTTCTTTGGAGTTTTACGGTAGCCGGCATCCGCAATGTTGCATTGCTGCCACCTTCTGGCTTCATTCCACCGTACTCATGTCTTTACATTATATCCTTTTTAGAAGCCCAGAGGCCCTCAAGAAATCAAACAACAACTTTATTCCTTTTCCTTTCCCTCCACACTCTAGAATGTTCTTTACTGATACTTCTGTCAATCCAATTTTCCTCATTTCAATGATCATAAATCCTCTTTCAGTCTCATATCTCCTACATGCAATTAGGACATGCTGAACTGTTTCTGGCTGATAGCATTCCTCACACAGCCCAGTAGGGTGTTTTCTCAATATTTTTAATGTGCTGTTCAGGTGAGTGTGTCCTATCCTCAATCTTGTTAATACTACCTGTTCCCTCCTGTTCCCCCCTCTTCTTGCTGTAATGCCCACTCTGTTTTGTAGCGTATAGAGGTGTCTCCCCTTTGTCTGCTGTTCCCAATATTGTTGCCATTCCTGATTTATTTTCTTCCACACAATGTGTTTTCCTTCAGATTTGGATAGTTGTAAGTTTTACCTCTATGTTTCTTTTTTTTTACAGCCTCCTTTGCCAATTTATCCACCTTTTCATTCCCTAGAACACGGAGGAAAGACTAGGTGCTGAGAGCTCTCTTATACCTGCATTAAGGAGACAATTAAACACACCTGAGCGATTACAAACACCTGTGAAGCCATGTGTCCCAAACATTATGGTGCCCTGAAATGGGGGGGGGGGAGACTATATATAAACACTGCTGTAATTTTAACATGGTGAAACCAAAATGTTTAAAAATGGCCTTTAATAAAATCTGACAATGTGCACTTTAACCACATGTGATTTTTTTCTATTACAAATCTCAAATTGTGGAGTACAGGGACAAATAAATAAATGACGGGTCTTTGTCCCAAACATTATGGAGGGCACTGTATAGGAGACCACTGTAACATCAGAACCACCAACCCACAAAACTGAGGGTTTCAGCAGTGGCCATTCAATTTGGATTAAGTAATGAAAACTTCACTCTGAAAACTTTAATTAAATTAAACACGACTGGAAAGACAGCACGGCGGATGTTTTTGGTTGGGACTCTTCTCCAAAACATACATCCTTTTTGGTCTGAAGAAGGGTCCGACGTGAAACGCTTCCATTCTTTTTCTCCAGAGATGCTGCCTGACGTGCTGAGTTACTCCAGCACTTGGTGTCTTTACCTTATTATAAACCAGTATCTGCAGTTCTATATTTCTACTTAAATTAAACATGTGTTGAGTAGAGTTTCGTAACACACAGTTGCTCAGGCAACTCTGGAAGCAGCACTTTTCTTTGACATATTCCATGTTTCATCCATACTTGAAACAGCTGCATAAACAGTGCTTTCAGAAGCCAAAGACAGATAACATCTGCTGAGGCTGTGCAGAGTACCTTAAAATCTATTGATGTTCAAAAGCACAGAGCAAATAAAACTCCAAAAACACAACTAATAAAAGCACCTGCTTATGAAAGGTTGAAAGCTTTGCTTGGCCTTCGATAGGCTGCTGCTTGGAAACTGAAGCATTCCTTTTCTGTAACTCCTTGCACGAAGTATGCAAAACTGAAGCTGTATCCATTCACAGCAGCTGAGAAATGCAAGCTATCTGGCCATGTTCAATTCTTCTTCTGTCAGTGGATAGTCAATCCTCAGAAGAAAGGAAGAGGCGGAGACAGTAGGCTGTGGGAGAGCTGGGAAGGGGAGGGGAAGGAGCGAGAAAGCAAGGACTACCTGAAATTGGAGAGGTCAATGTTCATACAGCTGGGGTGTAAACTGCCCAAGTGGAATATGAGGTGCTGCTCCTCCAATTTGCAGTGGGACTCACTCTGGCCATGGAGGAGGCCCAGGACAGAAAGGTTGGATTCGGAATGGGAGGGGGAGTTGAAGTGCTGAGCCACTGGGAGATCAGGTTGGTTAGTGCGAACCGAACAGAGGTGCTGGGCGAAGTGATCACCAGGCCTACACTTGTTCTCACCGATGTAGAGCAGCTGACACCTAGAGCAGCGGATGCAATAGATGAGGTTGGAGGAGGTGCAGGTGAACCTCTGCCTCACCTGGAAAGACTGCGTGGGTCCTTGGATGGAGTCAAGGGGGGAGGTAAAGTGACAAGTGTAGCATTTCCTGCGGTTGCAAGGGAAAGTACCAGGGGAGGGGGCGGTTTGGGTGGGAAAGACAAATTGACCAGGGTGTTACGGTGGGAGCGGTCTCTGCGGAAAGCCGAAAGAGGAGGGAATTGGAAGATGTGGCCTGTGGTGGGATCCCGTTGGAGGCGGTGAAAATGTCGGAGGATTATATGTTGTAACCAGTAACAGAACTGGAATCATTTCCTAGTTCAGGCAGTTCTTTTTCTGAGGTAGCCCTGAGGATTATGAATCGATAAATAGATGTGAAGGACTGAACTGGTCTGTCTATTTTTGAAATTATGGGACCTGGAAGATATACTTTTTTGGCATTGGTATTGGTTTATAATTGTCACGTGTATCAAGATACAGTGAAAAGCTTTGTTTGCGTGCTATCATGAAATCATGCTGTACAATTAAACCATACACGTACAACAGGTGGAGAATAACACTAGAGTGCAGAATATTGCTGCATTATAGCATTAAAGTTACAGACAAAAGTCCAAGGTCCACGGTCAGGCAAGTTGGAAGATTGGGACTACATGCTGGTTTATGGGCGGAAGGAGCAGTAGTCTGCTATCAGCAGGGAAGAAACTGGTGGCCCGTGTTTTCATGCTTTTGCTTCTATTGTCTAATGAGGTGAGAAGTGGGTAATACTGGGGTGAAAGGTCCTTGATCATGTTGGCGACTTTCTCAAGGCAGCGTAAAGTGCGGATGGAGTAGCTGATGGGGAGGCTACTCTGTGTGATGAACTGGGCTACATCCTGCAACGCTTTGCATCTTCTTGCAATCTTGGGTAGATCTGTTGCCTAACCAAGGTGATGCATCGCAATATGATGCTTTCTATAGTTAGTTAATGAACACCACTGAGGATTGACAATCCACTGACAGAATTTGGACATGGCTAAATAACTTGCATTTCTCAGCTGCTGTGAATGGATACAGCCTCAATTGTGCAAGGAGTTACAGAAGGAGGAATGCTGAGAAGATGGTAAGAGACCTTTGGAGACGTGCTGAAATTCCTTAGTCTTTTGAGGAAGTAGAGGCGTTGGTTTGCTTTCTTGGCTGTAGCTTCAATGTAGTTAGCCCGGGATAAATTGTTGGTGATATTTATACCCAAGATCTTGAAGCGCTCTATCATCTCCACTACAGCACCATTGAAGCTGATTGGGATTTGCTTTGCTTCCTGAGGTAAATTACAAGATCCTTGGTCATGCTGACACCAAGGGAGAGGCTGTCTTCTTGGCACCACATTACCAAGCTCTCTATCTCCTTCCTGTACTCGACTTCATCATTGTTTGAGATCAAGCTCACTAACATGGTGTCATATGCCAATGGGGTGGAGAATTATCATGGAGGATGTTTTGTTGCCTATCCTCACTTATCGTGGTCTATGGGTCAGGAAATCAAGGATCCAGTGGAAGAGGAGGGTGCCCGACTCCTAGTTTCAGGAGTTTGGAGATGTTAAGGCAAAGCTACGTCAATAAATAGCAGTCTGATATAGGTGTTCTTGTTATCGAGATGTTCCAGCGATGAATATTGGGTCAGGGAGATGGCATCTGCCATGAACCTGATGCGGGGGTAGGCAACTTGCAGTGGATAAAAGCTGCCTGGAAGGGTGGAATTAATGTGCACCATGACCAGTCTTTTGAACTACATCACGACCGTGGATGTCATAGCCACTGGATTGTTGCCATTAAGCCATTGCTTAATCTGTATTCAGGGTGAATGAGGTGACATCGCTAAGTGCTTCTGCTTGTTCTGAGTATAATTTTATATCATTGATCTTGCAACAGCTTATGAACACAACGAGGAACAGACTTCATACTATTAAAAGAGCACAATAAATCTCTGCATATCGAAAGCAAACAATACTGATGTTTAGCTGCTAATAATGGCCTGGAACATCACACTTAACTACTTAGTAAACAACAAGGAATAGTCCTCTTTCATGATAAGATGGCGATAGGAACTAGATGTTTGGACAAAAAAGCAGCAACTGAACAATGACAGTCATAAGCAAAATCTATGATATTATAATTTCCAAATTAAGGGGTAAGTGATCTCTGCAAGTCAATTGTGATCGAGATACTCCATACTTATTTCAAACCTATTTAAAACATCGATAGTCCTCAAATAACACATATACATATGTGTTGTCCTTCCAAGGATTTTTGATTTAATAGGATGGCTTAAAGAACTGAAATGAGTTACCCCTTTCTAAAGATGAATTGAAAAAATACTAATACAAATAGATCTACATTTGATAAACAAAATCAGGGCACCTCAGGTAATAAGGATTCACGACCACGACAACATGTTCCTACCAATTCTTGTGTTTGAGGACTAATGTTGAAAATAATATATACCTCCCCCAATTTCTTTTAAAAAAATACACAAATATTAGTATATTAAAAGTTTAGAATGATATGAAAAGTCTGAGATTTGAACTTACTTTAATTACATCATTGATATCAATCCTTCCATCTTTATTTCATCAAGTGATTCAGCAATCTTCTGCAACTTGTGCTGTGGTATATTCTGGATCTGCTTCATTGCACTGATCAATTCATTGATGGTGATGAGATTGTCCCTATAGGTGAAATACAAACAGTATATAGGAAGCTATTAAAATGAATCTCAAAGCCACGAGGGCAAGGCAAGGGAACATGCATTAGAATCTTAAATGTTGGACTTCCAAATGCATTTTCCATTACAAGATTGCAGATGCTCGGGGAAGGTACTTGCTCAATAAGCTACCAGCCTGAAGAACAGTATTTTTAAATATTTTATAATTTTAACACTGTTTTACCTTGGTGGATAGAAGGGTTATGGAAAAGAATTAAAACATACAAGTCCTTCTCTATGCTTTAAACAAGCTTATTTTTCTCTCACACTCCCTACACAGTAGTGACAATTTACACAGGCCAATGTTTACAAACACACACATTTTTGGGATGTGGGAGAAAAAACAGAGCACCCGGAGGAAACCCACACAGCGCAGGGGGAATGTGCAGACTCCACGCAGTCATCACCCACGATCAGGATCGAACCCAGGTCCCTGGCATTCTGAAGCAGCAGCTCTACCAGTTGCACCACTGTGCCTCCCTTGAAGACACTTCAGAAAACAAATCACCTCACAGCATCTATTTTCCATAGCGTATTCCAAAAACCATGACCCAAATGAATGTGAAGTTGCGTCTTCCCTGCAATCTGCTTCCAACTTAGCTGATTCTCCAAACATATGATGGGGAGAATATTAAAGCAGCATTAGTTTGCAGTCTGCATGGATGCCAGCATAATTTAATTTGTTTAACAGAATAATTGGAGTTTTAAATTTGTTATATTTTTATTAAATAGGTACACATTTTTTTGGAATTTAAACTTGATATTAGGATCATTTTAAATAGCATGAAGTAAAACATTTATCCAGTGTAATATCCACATACCCATCAGGTGGCATTATGCCATTGCCCAATTGACCATCCAGCACCTCTTTGCCGGCTTCCAGCTCACCAATCAGGTTGTCAATTCGACCAATCATCCTGTTCTACTCTCTTGGTTAATCGTTTGCTTGCTTTGGACTCCTCCACATCTGTTTCCTTTGCCAGTCTTAGATAATTCCTTCATGATCTCCTCCAAACCCTTCAAGGGAACACATGCAACATGATCTCAATGCCTGGGATAAAATGAATTAAAAAAAGGCACAAACAGATCCAAAATATGAATATAGAGAGAAACAATATCCGAGGACATTGTGGGAAACTAGAGAAGAAATTGCGGGAGCCCTGGTTGAAATTTACGAGTCGTCCTCAAATACAGAATGGCGCCGGAAGACTGGTGTGGCAAATGTTGTGCCTCTTTTCAAGAAGGGCTAGAGGAAAAATGCTGGGACCTATAGGCCGGTGAGCTTAACATCTGTAATTGGTAAGTTACTGGAGATAGGTTATACAGGCATTTGGATGGGCAAGGGCTGATTAAGGATAGTCAGCATGGTTTTGTATGTGAGAGGTCATGTCTCACAAATCTGATTTTTTTGAAGACGTAACCACAAAAGGTTGATGAGAGGGCAGAGCTGTAGATGTTGTGTACATGTATTCAGTAAGACATTCGACACGGTGCGCCATGGTAGGCTGCTCTGGAAGGTTAGATCGCATTGGATCCAAGGAGAGATAGCTGGAGAGATAGCTGAATGGATAGCAAATTGGCTCCATGGAAAGAAGCAGAGGGTGATGGTGGACTGGAGGCCTGTGACTAGTGGTGTGCCTCAGGGTTTGGTGCTGGGCCCCTTACTGTTGTCATCTACATCAATGATTTGGATGAGAACATACAGGGCAAGATTAGCAAATTTGCTGATGATACAAAAGTTAGTGAAGATGGTTGTGAACGATTGCAACAGGACCTGGATCGATTGGCCAGGTGGGCGGAGGACATGGTTGATGAGATTTAGTAACAGAAAAGTGTGAGGTAGTGCATTTGGGGACGTCGAACAAGGGCAGGACCTGCACAGTAAATGGTAGGCCTCTGGGTGGTGTTGTAGAGCAAGGGATCCAGGAGTACAGGTGCATGGTTCCTTGAAGGTCGATCACATGTAGATATGGTGGTCAAAAAGGCATTTGGTACTTTGGCCTTCATTTGTCAGAGTATTGAGTATAGAGTTGGGAGGTCATGTTGTAGTTGTATAAGAAGTTGGTGACGACCGCATTTAGAACATTGTGTTCAGTTCTGGGCAGCATGTTATAGGAAAGATATTGTCAAGCTTGAAAGGGTTCAGAAACGATTTATGAGGATGTTGCCAGAACTAGAGGGTGTGAGCTTTAGGAGAGGTTGAGTAAGCTGGGTCTCTATTCCATGGAGCGCAGGAGGATGAGGGAGATCTTATAGAGGTATACAAAATCATGAGAGGAATAGATCAGGTAGATGCACAATCTCTTGCCCAGAGATGGGGAATCGAGGACCAGAGGGACATAGGTTCAAGATGAAGGGGAAAAGATTTAATAGGAATCAGAGGGGTAACTTTTTCACACAAAGGGTGATGGGTATATGGAACAAGCTGCCAGAGGAGGGTAATTGAGGGACTATCCCATTGTTTAAGAAACAGTTAGACAGGTACATGGATAGGACAGGTTTGGAGGGATATGGACCAAGTGCAGGCAAGCAGGACTGGTGTAGCTGGGACATTGTTGGCTGGTGTGGCGAGTTGGGCCTGTTTCCACACAATATCACTCTATGACTCTCTAACTATGAACCTGGCTCGAGGATATAAAAAAAAAAATTGTATACTAAAAGTGCATGCAGATCTAGCAGAGCGGGTGCAAGAGAATGCTTTAGATTCTGAAGCAGTGGGGTTAGTTCTGGATGCAGAGATATTGGTGGAGTTGTTTCTCACACAATCAGGGCCAATAACACCACAGAGTGATTTGCAACTGATATTATTGAAGGTTTAGACTAGCTTGAAGTTGGCTTTCATAGCAAGAGGATTTGAGTATAGGAGCAGGGAGGTTCTACTGCAGTTGTACAGGGTCTTGGTGAGACCACACCTGGAGTATTGCGTACAGTTTTGGCCTCCAAATCTGAGGAAGGACATTATAGCCATAGAGGGAGTGCAGAGAAGGTTCACCAGACTGATTCCTGGGATGTCAGGACTTTCATATGAAGAAAGACTGGATAGACTTGGCTTATACTCGCTAGAATTTAGGAGATTGAGAGGCGATCTTATACAAACGTACAAAATTCTTATGGGGTTGGACAGGCTAGATGCAGGAAGATGTTGGGGAAGTCCAGGACAAGGGTCACAGCTTAAGGATAAGGGGAGGAAATCCTTTAAGACCGAGATGAGGAAAAACTTTTTTCACACAGGGAGTGGTGAATCTCTGGAACTCTCTGCCAGAGGGTAGTTGAGGCCAGTTCATTGGCTATATTTAAGAGGGAGTTAGATGTGGCCCTTGTGGCTAAAGGGATCAGGGGGTATGGAGAGAAGGCAGGTACGGGATACTGAGTTGGATGATCAGCCATGATCATATTGAATGGCGGTGCAGGCTCGAAGGGCCGAATGGCCTAGTCCTGCACCTATTTTCTATGTATCTATGTATCTAACTCAACATAGATTCAGAAGGAAGAGGAGCAAGGTGAAGCTGAAATTAGGCTGAAATTAATGTTTTAATTGAGTAATAAATCAAGCAGTTGAACTGAGGTGAGGTACGCATTTGTAAAATAATAACATAACTATTATTGGAATATGTGGGATACGAATAACAGTTCAATTTGGATAAAGGGCTTTTCAGATATAACAGAAGGGATTAAACAAAAATAAAATGGGCTACGTACAATCTCAATTAAAAGGGCCAAAACCAAATGATCAAATGAGGCAAGGCTTTGAACCGAAGCACAAGAAGGAAGGGGGAGAAGAAAGAGGACGACATATGTAGGAAAAGCTAGATAGAAGGAGGAAGCGTTAATTATCTTGAAGGTAGCACAAATAAAAATCAAATCGGGAATTAGAGGGAGACCAGAATGTTTACAGTGCATTTAGGGAACTTTCTTTGAAACCAGAGAAGGCACTTCCTGGTCTAGTTTTAGTACACGTAGCTGATCAGTTGAAAAGGTATTTTAGTGGTAGTGATTACAATCAGCTGAATTTTATGTCACAATGAGAAAGGACAGATTGACAGAGAGGGAATTTCTGGTTTGAAAGAGACTATTATATTTGGCTGTGATGAGATTCAACAAAAATGTGGCCAGGGAAATGCTACTTGAAAGTAAATCAGAGCAGTGGGAGGTATACAAGGGAAAGAGCAAGTGCAACAATGCTCCCACAAGGAAAAATAATGGATCTTCTAAATCAAAAGTTCTGTGTTTTCAAAACGCATATGTTAATACAAAGCAAAACTGAAAAAAGTTCAGAAAAGAGCAGTAATGGTCCGTAAGGCCTCTTGAACCTGCTGCAATATTCAAGGCTGACCCAATGCCTCCAGTCCACTTTGCTACTTAATCTCCATATCCTCTAATCCTTTTAGTGTCCAAAAATCTATTGTTCAGAGCCTTGAATATACTTCAACTGAGAATCTACTGCTTTCAGGGGGACAAATTTCTAAAGTTTACCACCCCATGCTTAAAGAAATGTTGCACATCAGTAGCAGATCAATACTATAGAAAGACCATTGCACAGAAAGTAAAGATTGAATGATAAATGGCAAGTAGGAAAGCAAAGAAAGGGCTTGTAAAAATATATTGAGCCAAAGATATATATATTTTTTAATGTACAAAGAACAAACAATTCATAATAGAAAGTGCAAGGTCTTTCAGAACAATGCCCCAAAAATGAAATAAAAAGTGCTGAAAATCTCAGGTGGTCAAGCATCTCTGAAATGAGAGGCAGAGTTAACATTTCAGGTCAATGACTCTTTATTAGGAGTCTTTAAAAGGAGTCGTTGGAATAAATAAAGTAGGGATGCAGGATCGCTTGATGTGCCGTGGCTGCATGATGTGGGACCTGGTGGACCCCATTGCGGTTCGTTGCGACCACGTCTGCAACAAGTGTTGATTGAGGAACGGGCTAAAAATTGACGACTGGGAATCTGAGTTTCCAACACAGTGGCACGGAGAATTACCTGGACGCTGTGTACCTGGGGCCAGTCAGCTCAGTTTAGGACCTTTATATTCTGGTATGTAATATAGTTAGACAAATATGGAGGGCACGAATAAGATGTTTGAGACAAAATAACATATTGGCCACATGGAAAAAAGCATGAAAGATAACATATTTAGATTGATATCCATGACTGGTCAGGTGGGCAGAAAAGTGAATTCAATCTGGAGAAGCACAAGCATTTGGGATGGGCCGAACAAAGGCATATAATACAGGAGGTTATATTCAAACCATGTAAAATAATAGTTATACCCGAGTAAGTGCCCTGTGATGACAATCACAAGAAAGAAAAGATACAATGCTAGCCGAGATGGTGAAGGGGGAATCGTACAAGAATGTTGCCAGCATTGCCGAATTTTAAGCTATGAGGATTTTATTTTGAAAAAGTGAGGCGAGGAAAGATTTAATCAAGACATAAAAATCATAAAAACAATTAATAAAAGTGGAGAGAGGTTCTTATTCTTATTGGTTCAAGGTCTTAAAATAGGGCAAAGATTTAAAGTAATTCTACAATAAGAGGGAACAGTTTCACCCAGAAGTTGTTTGAAGGTCCCTGTCAAAAAAGGAGGGCGAGGACGCAGGAGAGGCTGAAACGACGATTTAAAATGCATTTGGCTGTGTGCTTGTCGTGGCACAATCTACAAGGCTACAAGTCAAGAATTGAAAATCAGATAGCTCATTAGCTAACCTATAAATACTGGCTATGTGCTATACCATTATAGAGCCTGCTTGTGCGGTATATTTCTTGGTAAGCAACAAGAAATTAATCTCCAATACTTTTTAAGTCATACAGCATGGAAAAGGACCTTCGGGCCCAACACATTCTATTTGTTGCCTCATCTAAGATAGTAACATCTATCCACGTTTAGCCCCTCAGCTTCTATTAAATCTTGGCCCTCTCATCTTAATCCCAAGCCCCTTGGTCTCGATTCCTTTATCCTCGGCATTCAGCCTGTCCATTCCCATCATGGTTTTAAACCCCTCCATAATATAACCCCTCCTGTACTCCAAAGAATAAAGTCTGAGTCTGCCCTACCTCTCCCCCTAGCTCAGGGTCCTCGAATACTGGCAACATAACCTTAAATCTTTTCTGCACTCTTTCCAGCTTAATGGAATTCTTCCTCCATCAGGCTGCCCCAAACTGAATGGGATACTCTGAATTTTATGCAGAACAGTTTATGGAGAGAAAGGCATGAGTAATCCAAGTATTTTCATACCTCATTATATTCCTGTACATCATCCTTTAATTCCTCCAGCTCTTCCTTTCTTTAGTTAGTAGTATTCTTCTGTTCTTGCAACTTTATGCAAGCATCACCGAGCATATCTATTTCCTCTTTGTAATTTCTTCGTCCTAAAAGTAATGCAGGTAAATTAGCACGGATTTAAATTTAAATTTGAAAAGATTAATGACCCAGAACTTGTTACAGCAAATAATCTTGAGAATTCTGCCATTTAATTCCCTCTGGATTCTCGAGTTCAAAAATTGTTGCATCCATAACTTGCTGAAATTTCATACTTCTAATAAGTTAAACACAAAACACTTTCACATGAGACTATTGAGATAACTATATTTGAAAAAAATGAACAAAATTTAAAAAACTTGTAAAAGATAATTAGGTTTGCAGGAGACAGCTTCAGTTAAGAAATGTCAGTACAACAATTATTTGGTTTCTTTACAAAGGAATCACAGCTACTGACAAAGATTATAGATGAATGAAAAATGCAACAACAAAAAATTATTTAAAAGTATGAGTAGCAACATTCCAGCTATAAGAAATTTGTGATTCAAGTTTAGTTATTATCTTCAACATAATGGAATGTGACATTTTCTGCATACCAGTGTTTGAATAATATGCCAAAATAATGTCTGGGTTTACCTCTATTCAGATAATCTGGAAGATATTCCATATCTTGGCCAAAACTTAATCTCGAACAACCCACAAAGGAAAAAAGTTATTTATTCCTGTCAGCCATTAAAGAACTGCTGTGTGAGATTGGCTACCACCACTAATAATGTGATAGTGGCAACCCTACAAGTTATGCACTCAAGTATGCTGAAGAGCAAAATGATACTAAATGAAGAAAATTTGGCGTTTAGAGGGTGCAGCATAATCAATAAGTAATATGAACAGATGAAAACTAGAAAACGAGTAAAAGTTTTACTCCAGAGCCAGTCATGCAGTATGGAAATCTGGCCCTTCGACCACTTGCCCACATCGACCAACATGTCCCACCTGCCTGCGTTTGGCCCATATCCCTCTAAACCTATCCTATCCATGTACTTGTCTATACATTTCTTAAATGTTGCGATAGTACCTGCCTCAACTAGCTCCTCCGGCAGCTCGTTCCATATCCACAGCACCCTTTGTGTAAAAAGATCAGGTCTCCATTCAAATCGTTCCCCCCCTCACCTTAAACCCATGTCCTCTGGTTCTCGATTTCCCTACTCTGGACAAGAGACTCTTGTGCATTTACCCAATCTATTCCTCTCATGCTTTAGTACACCTCTATAGAATCACCCTCATCCTTGTGCACTCCAAGGAATAGAAACCTAGCCTGCTCAACCTCTCTATTGCTCAAGGCCTCGAGTCCTGGCAACATCCTCGTAAATCTTCCCTGCACCATTTCCAGCTTGACAACATCTTTGCTATAACATGGTGACCACAATACTATGAATGTGGCCTCATCAATGTCTTAACTACAACATGACCTCCCAACTTTTATACTAAAATTTTCATAATGTTGTGTTTTCTTTCTTGTTTAACCTAGCCAACTTTCTACTTTTCCTATTCACAGAAAGGAAATAATTTTATTAGTGATGTGTCCAAGGAATAATATTGTACCCAGCCTACTTCTGTTCAGAACCCAAAAGCAATCTACATTGTGAAACACATTCCACCACAAAAAAGACTGAGATGCATCAAATACAGGTTCTTTTCTTCACAATGCCAGCAAGAAAATGATAGTAAGCCTGGATGTTTGTCTCCTCTCGTCACAGGAGAATGTACTGATGAATTCACACGGACAAAACAATATAGAAAAAACAGCCACCCTTCCTGCTTTTCATCCCATGATGGCAGTTAATCAATTCTTAATTCATCGTATAAAAATGATCAGCCATGATCAGTGAATGGCTGGGTGCTGGCTCAAAGGGCCGAATGGCCTACTCCTGCACCTATTGTCTATGGTCTATATCAAGAGGTGACTGTGTGTTCTTAATTATAACCAAAACAAATGAAAGGTTGAACTTCCTTGCCATTTGGTTATCAAAAAAACCCCAAAGAAAACCACCAAGATCTGTCTATTCTAGGAACAACTAGGCACCAATAGAACAAGCATAGACTAATAAAGAACATATGGATCCACAGACAAATTATGCTTAACTAACCTGACTGACCATTTTTTGATGAGTTAACATTGACAAATGAAGGATGTGCATTTGATGTTCTATTTTGAGAACTTCAAACAAAGTAAACCATTTAATAATATACTTTAGGCTTGTTAGCAAAATTGAAGCCATGGGATTGAAAAAAGGTACAGCAGTGCTGTGTTAAATTAGTAGAAGGAAGAAAATAACCAACGTGAATAATTGTGCATTACAGCCGCTGCTCAAGCAATAGTGGAAAGGACCACTGGCTATGATATGCATCAATGATATGAAGAGCTGTCGTGAAATGTATAGGAAACACTAACTTAGTCCCAGCAAGAGCAACTTGCCCAAAACTGGGGAGCATAATTCAGAAAGAACACAATGATTTTTGAAGAGGACGTAGTGAGAATTTCATGGCAACACAGTGGCTTAGTTCATGCAGACTGGTGCCTCACAATGCCAGAGACACGAATTTAATCTGGACCTCGGGTGACTTGTGTCGAATGTCCTAATGACTGCGTGTACTTTTCTCCGAGTGCTCTGGTGTTCTCCCACATCCAAAGATATTTAAATTGTTAGTTAATTATTCACGGTAAATTGCCCCAGATGTGTGGGTGGGGAGCGGCAGAATGTGGGGAGAGTTCATCAGGTGGAAACAATAATTTAAAACATTTAAGTGGTGGAGTTAACTCAGCGGGTCAAAATATCAAAAACCTGAACTCAGCGGGTCAAAATATCAAAAACCTGTGGTAACTCTTTGACTGCTGTCCCAAATTAGGATCTACCGTTATCGTCTACAATAGTTTCACTTTTACTGGCGCATGGTTGTACTAACGTAGAGTATGATTTGACTGGTAAGCATACAAACAAAGCTTTTCACAATACCGTGGTCTACGTGAAAATAATAAACCAATCTCTTTGGATTAGTTTAAGTGGGTAGTAGATTTTGTGTAAATTATTGCAATTAAATAAAGATGGAAGAAAAAACCCTCAAAGTCAGCACAGATTCAATGGTCTGAAAGGCTCCTTTTTGTGTGGTATGTCTAGATGACTATAGTAAAATGATTCCTAACATGAAGGATCACTGTAACTGGATTGATGAGAGTGGTATTTTATTGCTTTGAGCTAAAAGGACCAAGTGGGCATTGTGCTGAAGAAATCAAACCAAAGTTTCAAACAGAAAGTACATAAAATGGCTGAGGTATAAACAGATCACCGATTTTAGATGACTACTGTAACTCTTGCCCTCAATTGCCTCACAAAACAAAACTGTTTCTCCAGATCTACCCAATCCATGGCAATTATCATCTTGAACAACAATTGCATTAAAGGTTAATCAAATGTGTTAACCCTTACTCTTCTTTGCACAAGGGAATACAAGTAGTTCAGCCTTTGCAATCTGTTTTTACAGTTTAGCCATGTCAATCAATCAATCAATCAGATTTATTCATCACATAAAGTGCAGTGAAATGAATTTCGGTGAATGTATCATTCTCGTAAATTGTTCTGCATCTCTATATTGAAAGAGAATAATCATTGCCTACTCAATTGAATACTCAATACTCCAGAATAGTCTCACGATACAAAATTGTAAATTAATAGCAACTCTTTTGTATTCCATCTTGCTTTGTAGAAAAGCATTTTAATACACACTGCCGTACACTACTGAAATCTCCCACACCGTATTCCCATTGTCAACCACGTCGTTGAAAACACAGAGCAGATGCAGAACACTGTTGAGATAGAGTACAACAGCTGTTAAACATCTCTAAACGTAACCAAATCTCTAAATGTAACCAACCAAAAATAGCATGTTACACATCTTTCAGACCTGGAGAAATAAATCTGCTATTTAGATGGAGAACGAACAAAAATGTTATTGCAGAATTTTTTTTTTTTTAATGCTAATAGTATAGAGACATTCAATGTGTAGATATCTTTTGCCATTTCTCAAACTGTGACAGCATGAAAAAATAAAATGTATTTAAAATAAATAATATTGGTGCTTTAGAAAAAGACTAATTACAAAAAATTAAGTTTGAAAAATAAATTTGAATTATTAGAGACTATTAAGAGAATATTTCTGAAACAAATCCTATGAATTATATCCAAACCTCGTGGCTGTAACCTCTTAAGGGCACCCATTGGGTTAAATCTTCAGCTATAAATAATGTGCACCTGACAAAACCCCTGGGAGGAAACAAAACACCATTTGGCTTCACATCTAGAATAATATTCGGCTTCATCTGGTTCCTGCAAATCATTAAGACTCTGCATCACCAATCTAAGATATTCCTCTCAACAATCTGCTTAGTTAATATTTGATAAAAAATGAAGGTTAAAAAGCTCAAGGGCAAAAGATGATCTCATTAACCACAGTAAAGGATCCACATTCCTGTCCATGCATATAACGATGACCAGTTCAGATCATAAAAAGCACTTGTATATTCACAATGAACAATCTCCAGCCATGTGTGCCCTGCCAACTGGTGGCCTTCTCCATTGTGCATCTGTATAGCTCTTCCAGGAAAAAATTCAGTTCCACTTACTCACCAATCATGTCCAACAATGTGATGAAGTTCATAGACTATTTGAGCCTCTGTTTTTAGACATGCCAAGTTCAATGATCCCAACAGATCACAGTTATTAACATCAGTGACCAATTGCTGGCCCGTCCATTAAAAGAAAAAGGGTAATGCCCTGAAGAATCTAAATACTTAAAAGTCAAGGCCTGCGGTCACCTTCATTTCTGTAGTTAAGAAAGTCCTAAATGCTTACAAAGGTGCAAGAAATCTCAGACTAAGTCACAGTTGTCAATCCAAGTTCGGTATTCCGACTGCGCATGCCCAGGTCATAGGTCACTAGCTATAAAATCTAGGCAACTGTGGTGCTGCATTGTGTGCAGGTTTGCGTTTCGTCCGTGGTCGGGCTCTCTTGTTGCTGTTGGGCCGTCCTCGTCCCCTCCCCGGTGTCCCGTCCCTCTCCGGAGGTGTCCGAGGTGGCTCTGGTCAGGCTGGGCGGCCCCGGACTTGCAGCTGCTGGCTCCAGCCCGGCTCTGCCCTCCATCTCCACCCCCTCCCCTCAGTCTGACACCGAGATCCTGCTGAAGATGGGCAGACGCCGGCTGGATGAAGTGGCAGCAGGGTACCGTAGGGGGCAGAGTGCAGCTCGGCCAGGCCGTGGGCGAACTGGCACTAACCAGCTGCCGCTGGGCCGTCCCAGTCCCCTCCCAAGTGTCCCGTCCGTGGGCGGCTGGGGATGTCCGGTGTGGCCACGGGCTGGTGGGAGCGGCGGAGGGAGGGGCGCTGGCTCCAGCTCGGCTCTGCTTGTCCCACCAGAGCAGCGGCCCAGGCCCGCAGGCGGCGCGGAATAGAAGCACCAACTCCAGCTCAACCTCACCCGTCCTGCCGGCATGACAGGCAGAGTCGAGCTGGGGCCGGCGCTTCCCCTCACTGGCTGCGGGCCTGGGCCAACACCCCCGCCTGCGGACCTCTGGCTAGAAACCCTCCTTCAGACTTCCTACACATTAGATTTTTGCACCGTGGTTGGGATGGATGGGAGTGCGATTTCCACGGACGCAAGGAACAAATGACCTAAAGTTTGCGTTGAGTGAACTGAGTGTTCTTAACGTCCTCGCTGTACACCAGCGTTTTGTGAGAGGTTGGATCCCGGATCGAGGAGTCGGCGCCCGACAGGTGAGCGGCCCGTGATAGCTGGTGCCTCTCCGCTTCAGCTCAACAAAGTCGGTCACATTATCTGGACAGGCGGCGAGGGATCAGGAGCTGATGTGAGGCATCGGCGATGCTCTGGAATCCTAGTCGGCCGCCGCCGAGCAGCGGGGACAAGGGAGGGCAGCGCCCGACCCGGGGAGTAGAGGTGTCAGTTCCTCTAGCGTGCGAGCAGAGAGGCACCAGCTATCACGGGACGCTCACCTGTCGGGCGCTGACTCCTCGATCCGGGATCCAACCTCTCACAAAATGGCGGTTTTACTACGAGGAAGGTAAGAACACTCAGTTCACTCACGCAAACTTTAGGTCATTTGTTCCTTGCGCCCGCGGAAATCTCCAGCGCGGTCGAGACGACAACGTTCTGATCTTGCATTGAGGACATTTTCTCGACTCTCCGAGAAGCAACGAGACAAGGCTTTACCAATGGTTGCCTGTCTAACTGAAACCTCTCTCCCCCACCTCTCACCGTCTCTCCAGTCTTCCACACGCATCTGCCCCCTCTCTCTCGCTGTTACACCCCGCTCTCCCCGCTACCAGGCACCCCATTCGCTTTTTTTTCAAATTCTCGAATGTCTTTGACAAATCCCATGATTCCTTGCGTTTTTCAGAATACCGAACTGGCTTATTGACAGCCACCTTTACAAAGAACAGTAGTTGCACAGTTACTCTGGCATCTTCTTTACTTCTTCCTACAGGCTCTCTAAGCTGAACATTTACAGCTCATGGTGTTATCTCCACTAATAGTGTCCAACACTTCATAATTCTTCAGTCTGTTGCTCAAGAATATGAGTGGGAGCCGACAGTGTTCTCTCCTAAATGTACACCTCCGAATGGGGCAACAATTACTATTGGATCATCAGGAATAGAAGCAATCAATGAATTATCTCTTCCTGATCAAAAATAGGAAAATGATCTTAGCTAACAGATCAAACCAGATGCCTCGATACTTCAATGCACATACCCACCTGCTAACCAAACAGGCTCCACATTGAACATTTCTTTCATTCTAAAGTTGCCAACTGATGAAATTCATCAGCCTAGCTTATACATTATTTCAGAATATAAATTTACACTAACATTTGCATTAACAAACACACTAAGCAAATAATGTTCAGATTCTACCACTCAGTAATTTTGTAAAGGCTTCACATTACTTAAACCTAAAAATAAAAACAAATTGATTTTCTCTGGGGATTTTAACAAATTAACATACTTGATTCAATTCCATGTACTTTACCAAATTGAAGCATACATAAAACACCATAACCGATTACTTCAGCTGGGAAAATGGGATGAGAAATGTGTTCTGATTAAAGAACATTTCACATTTAAAAGTTCAAAATCTTAATCTATAAAAGTAAAAATAGAGCTAACATCCACAAAAGCTGTATTAATGATATTCACTGAATGATAATCACATGTCGTCTCTCCTCTTCCCCCCCCCCCCCCCCCCCCCCCCCCCGCACCCCTTTGAAATGTTTATAGATATGAAGGCGAGAAAGGTTGATTTGGAATTTTTTTTGAAAGAATGCCAACAAATACGCTTTTGATTGAAGATGACAAAATGACTGCAAATGTGGACTGCCAACCTTTACTTCAAAACAAACCTTTATTCCTTCTAATACTGGGGCTGTATCTTTCAAGGTCTCAGAATGTACTGCCAGGTCAACATTAGCCAATTCCTGATCTGTATCAACAGCGATTTGGCTCTCCTTCACATTGACAGCTGCTGCTTCCAGATTCACTGCTGATTCTACTTCTTTCTAAAACACACAATTAAGATAATTGACAGGAATGAAGGAGCAGCTGGAAAGTGAAAGTTTATTATTTTTTTATTTAAGCATCTCTCATGTTTTCCAATTATTGTAACAAGCAATGAGGAACCTTTGAATAAAGGAGTTATTGCCAACAAAAAGTATCTAAAAGTAGCTATAAATACACAAGTAGGAGCAGGAAGTTGTCATTCAGACCTTCAAGACTGTTCTGTCATTTATGAAGTACAAAGTTTATCTTTAATTCACTGTCACATTTCAACCATTTCACTATATTCAACATTGCTCTTAAGAACCAGAAACGTGCGTCTTGAATTAACATCACTTTTACAGCACTCGAGGGGAGAGAATTTGGAAAGTAGAAACTCGTTTTCATCTCAGTCCTAAACACCAAAACATTCTTAAGACTTGGGTGGCACAGTAGCACAACCTTACAGCACCAGAGACCCAGGTTCAATACTAACCACAGGTGCTGTGTGGAATTTGAAAGTTCTCCCTGTGACTGCGTGGGGTTCCTCTGGATGCTTTGGTTTCCTCCCACATCCCAAAGATATGCGAGTTTCTAGGTTACTTGGCCTCTAAATTTACCTAGTCTGTGGAGAGTGGGAAAGTGGGATAACAAAATAACTTGTGTGAATAGGTGATCGATGATCATCGTGCATAGGTGGTGGTGGTGGGGGGGGGGGGGGGGGCGGGAGGGAAGGGCTAAGATTCTGTTTTGTTCATAGAAAATGCGATCCACTTTACTCAAAGAATTTTGTTCTTATAGAAAATGCAATCCACTTTACTCAAAACACAAAGTGCTGGAGGAACTCAGCAGATCAGGCAGCATCTGTGGAGGGAATGGATAGGTGATGTTTCGAATCAGGACCTTATTCAGATTGAAAATGTGTCCCGACATGAAACGCTGCCCATCCATTCCCTCCAGATGCCGCCTGACTCAGTTACTCCTGCACATTGTCTTGCTCATGATTCCAGCGTATGCAGTTCCTTGCATCTCCACTCCATTCAATCGACCCTCATCTGAAGCATCCTCATATCAGCCACACTCCAGGAAGGATATGGAAGCAATAGAGGGAGTGCAGAAAAGATTCACCTGTATGTTTTCTAGAATGGAGGGCTATAGTGAGAAGGAGAGTTGGATGGGGTGGGTCAATTCTCATAGGAGACTGAGATAATACTGGTTTTATGTGAAAGTTAAGAGATCTGAGTGGCAAGTTTTTTTCTCCTCCACACACACTGTTTAATATCTGGAATGGAAAGAGGTGAAGGAGGCAGGTAAAATTATAATGTTTTCAAAAGGCATTTGGATAGGTATTTTGATAGGAAAGTTGTAGAGGGATATGAGTTTAATGCAGGCAAATGGTATGAGCATAGGTAGACATCATGATTCCCATGAACGAAGTAGGCTGAAAGGGCTTGTTTCTGTGCTGTATAATTCTATGATTCGCAAACTCACCATCCCTGGTGAGTCTTAATCAGTCATTGCACCTGCATAGTAGCTGTCAGTGATTAGTGTACTGGCACATGTAGGTCCCCTTGAACATTGAGATTAGACAAATCATTTTTAAAAAACTTGTCTTTTGCTGTATGCAACATAGTGAATGGTTTCACATTTTTCCATATCATATTCCATCTGCTTTGCATAGAAACATAGAAAATAGGTGCAGGAGGAGCCATTCGGCCCTTCGAGCCAGCACCGCCATTCATTGTGATCATGGCTGATCGTCCCCAATCAATAACCCGTGCCTGCCTTCTCCCCATATCCCTTGATTCCACTAGCCCCTGGAGCTCTATCTAACTCTCTCTTAAATCCATCCAGTGATTTGGCCTCCACTGCCCTCTGTGGCAGGGAATTGCACAGCTTGTTCCACCCTCATGCAGCATTCTCTCACAAATGCCACGGGTTACCCCAAATTGTCCAGTCATTATCACATTCCTCCTTTATTTTGTTGGGAGATAAATTGGCCAAAGCAGAAGATAAACTGCTATCTCGATAATGCAGCAAGATCTTTTATGGCCACCCAAGTGGCCAGATTTAGCACTTTCAAGGATGCAAAAGTATGCTTTGCAAGCAGGGCACTGGAACATCAGCCGAGAATTTATGCTCAAGATTCTGGAGTGGGATTCCAACCAAAGTCTTCAACTCCAAGATAAATGCTGACATCTTAGTTGTGTTGAATCACCATGCTGAAATATAAAATTCCAGAGCAAAATTCAGCTTATGCGATTTTTAAACTCTGCCATTCTGGGGCTGACGTTTTGTTTGCACTAGCAAACAATCTATATTGATGTGCACAAAACACAAAAACTTAGCAGGTCTGGCAGCACCTGTGGAGGGAAATGGACAGACAATATGTCAGGTCTGGATCCTTCTTCAGAATCGTGACTCATGTATTGGCTTGTGCTGTGAATTTCAACAGATTGAGATGAAATTAGATATTCCATTTAACATTTTATCAAACTTCAACCACTTTTCATCACATTCTCTTCAATTTCTGAAAAGCTCAGCATTCTTGCATGTCCTTTACAATCCGCAAAGTATGTGCTTGTCAACAATTGTGAAAACTAGCATTATACAATTTTAAGGTACTAACAAAATGTTTTAAAATACACCTACCCTGGCTTCAACCTGCAAGCTCTCTTTAGCTTTCTCAGCGGCTTCTGCCATCCGCTCCATCTCTCGCTCCTGGTTCTCCCTTTTGATGGCTGCTTCCTCTTGCAATGTTGCTTCTAATTTGGCTTTGTTATCAACCTTGTCACATTCAACTTCTGCTACTTTCACTTGAGCTTCCTTTGTCTACATAAAATAATGCAGAGAGTCAAACCACTGGAACAGTCAATGAAGTATACATATTACATCTACAAATGTTCTGTTAAAGGTGGTCTATGGTCTATAGACACACTATATATGGTCTATGGTCTAGACACGCAGAACTTTTTTCTTCCGTTTTGTATTATGTTTACATATTCTGTTGTGCTGCAGCAAGTAAGAATTTCATTGTCCCATCTGCAAGACATGACAATAAAATCTCTTGACAACTTAAGGTTAAAGGACCTCTGTCTATAGAGCATCATGTGGAGTCCATAGCTACTTGGATGATTCAGTAAAGTAAGGAACTGCTTTAAGTTGCACCCTAAACAATTTAAAACCACCATGTGATAATTCCAATGGGACCAAAGTTACTCAGGTTTGCCAGCAGTCTCGAGGTAATCAGCACTTATTCACCATAAGTGCAGAACTCTCACATAAATATGCAAGTTCTAAACTTGCTGGATGAACACCACAGACATTTCTGATTGAGCTTTTTTGGGTCTAATTTTTTGAAGATGTAACCAACAAGGTTGATGAGGGCAGAGTTGTAGATGTTGCATATATAGACTTTAGAAAGCATTCGACAAAATTCCACATGGTAGGCTACTCTGGAAGGGTAGATCGCTTGGGATCTTGGGAGCGATAGCTCAATGGATAGAAAATTGGCTTCATGGAATGAAGCAGAGGGTGATGGTGGAAGGTTGCTTCTCAGACTGGAGGCCTGTGACTAGTGGTGTGCCTCAGAATCTGGTGCTAGGCCCATTACTGTTTGTAATCTATATCAATGATTTGGATGAGAACATACAGGGCAAGATTAGCAAGTTTGCAGATGATACAAAAATGGGGTTTTGCAGATAGTGAAGATGGAAGTGAAAAATTGCAGCAGGATCTTGATCGATTGGCCAGGTGGGCAGAGGAATGGTTAATAGAATTTAAAAGAGAGAAATGAGAGGCATTTCATATTGGGAAGTCTAACATAGACAGAACCTACACAGTAAATGATAGGGCTCTGGGGAGTGTTGTCGAGCAGAGAAATCTACGAATGCAGGTGCATGGTTTTTTGAAGGTGGAGTTGCAGGCAGATCGGGTGGTCAAAAAGGTTTTTGGCACATTGGCCTTCGTCAGTCAGAGCATTGAGTATAGAAGTTGGGAGGTCAGTTTGCAGTTGTATAAGACATTGGCGAGGTCGCATTTAGAGTATTGTGTTCAGTTCTGGGCGCCATGCTATAGGAAAGATGTCAAGTTGGAAAGGGTACAGAGATTTACGAGGATGTTGCCAGGACTAGAGTCTGAACCATAGGGAGAGGTTGAGTAGGTTGGGACTCTATTCCTTGGAGCATAGGAGGATGAAGGGTGAACTTATAGAGGTGTATAAAATCATGAGAGGAATGGATCAGGAGATGCAAAGAGTCTCTTGACCAGAGTAGGGGTATCGAGGACCAGAGGTTTAAGGTGAAGGGGAAAAGATTTAATAGGAATCTGAGGGGTAACTTTTTCACACTAAGGATGCTGGGTGCATGGAACAAGCTGCCAGAGATGGTAGTTGAGGCAGGGACTATCCCAATATTTAAGAAACAGTTAGACAGGTACATGGATAAGACAGGTTTAGAGAGATATGGACCAAATGCAGACAGATGGAACGTGTAGCTGGGACATGTAGCCGGTGTGGGCAAGTTGGGCCAAAGAGCCTGTTTCTACACTGTAGCACTCTGACATTTCCCAGCCAGCCCAACCAGGTTCAAAACCAAGCATAAACATTGCAATTCCCTGTATTTGCACTGGGAAAGCCGTCTGCTGAATCCAAAGTAGACTATGGCCGAGGATCCACTAACTCAATCATTTGAAAGGTGGTCTTATAAATGTGAGTTAAGGCAATAAAAATATTTTTTTAATCTTTAATTTTTTTTTATTCTGTGTGCGCACTTTGAGTATTTTGTTATTATCATTGATTTCAAATAGCCTTTGATTGCTTCCAAATATAAGGGATGCATTCAAAAAGTTGAAATACCTTTGAAAACTTTCAAATGATTTATCGGCTGTATTGTGAAAGCATGCCAATGGCACTTCCCCCCCATTTTTTAAAAGTTTAAAGATACAGCACGGAAACAGGCCCTTTGGCCCACAGAGTCCTTACCGACTAGCGATCCCCGCGCATTAACACGATCCTACGGGCGGCACAGTGGCGCAGCAGTAGAGTTGCTGCCTTACAGTGAATGCAGCGCCGGAGACCCGGGTTCGATCCCGACTACGGGTGTCGTCTGTACGGAGTTCGTACGTTCTCCCCGTGACCTGCGTGGGTTTTCTCCGAGATCTTGGGTTTCCTCCCACACTCCAAAGAAGTACAGGTTTGTAGGTTAATTGGCTTGGAAAATGTAAAAATTGTCCCTAGTGCGTAGGATAATGTTAATGCGCGGACCCGATGGGCCGAAGGGCCTGTTTCCGCGCTGTATCTCTAAACTAAACAACCTGTACCGCCATTGGTGTAATGAATCTTCGATAGTTTAAACAAGTTGCACACGTGGATCTGATCATGTGCAATATCTTTGATCAAGAATTCTGTATTTCTGTGTAGTTATTGCGTGCAAATAAAAGTTAAAAACAAAATATGTAGGCAATTTAAAAAAAAACAGAATGTTAAGTGCTTGGAGAGTTTGCATGTTCTCCCTGAGACCGCATGGGCTTGATCCAGTTTCCTCCCACATTCCAGAAGTGCGGGTTTAAGTGGTCTCTATAAATTGCTCCTTGTGTGTGGGGTGTGGATGACAAAGCGGAATAACATAAAACTAGTGTGAACAGGTGATCGATCGATGGTTGGCGTGGACCCGGTGGACTGAAGGGCCTGTTTCCATGCTGCATCACTAAACTAAATTTCAATTGAAATTTTAAGCAAACCCACAAAAAGATTACCTTGAGTGCATTCAGCAAAGAACTTACCACACTCTCTGGCAAAGTCTGCAAAGTTGTTGTAAGTTGATCAGCTGGTGAAAGGGTGTCTGGAAGAAACATGGCCCTGGACAACAGTAGCAGTGAAGTTGGAATCTGTTGATTTAGATGCAGATCCAGCCACTATAAAAGGAACAATGCCCTTAGTTGAACTTGATGAAGCACATTAAACAAAAAAAACTGTTTTTCAGTACTGGTGTTATCTGGTATACTTCTCAACGAGCCTTTGGATATGTAGATGGTAATTAAAATCAAAATTCATAGCATTTCTTTGATCCTCTACTGCTTCACTGAATAAACAAGAATTAATATTTGAAACACAAGTATGGAAAATAATAGAAACATAGAAAATAGGCGCAGAGGCGGCAATTCGGCCCTTCAAGCCAGATCATTGTGATCATGGCTGATCATCCACAGTCAGTAACCTGTGCCTGCTTTCTCCCCAAACCCCTTGATTCCGCTAGCCCCTAGAGTATCTAACTCTCTTTTAAATTCTTTTAATTCCGTCATCCAAATCATTAATATATATTGTAAATAGTTGCGGCCCCAGCGCCGAGCTTTGCAGCACTCCACTCACCACTGCCTGCCATTCTGACAGGGACCCGTTTATTCCTACTCTTTGTTTCCTGTCTGCCAACCAATTCCCTAACCATATCAATACCATGTCCTCTGATTTTGTCCACTAATCTCCTGTGTGGGACCTTATCAAAGGCTTTCTGAAAGTCCACTGGCTCTCCTTCATCCATTTTACTTGTCACACCCTCAAAAAAAAATCCAGAAGATTAGTCAAGCAGGATTTTCCCTTCATAAATCCATGCTGACTTGGACCAATCTTTTTATTGCTATCCAAATGTATTGTTATTACTCATTTAATAATTGATCCCAGCATCTTCCCCACCACCGATGTCAGGCTAACTGGTCTATAATTCCGTTTTCACTCTCGCTCCTTTCTTGAAAAGTGGGATAACTTTAGCTACCTTCCAATCCACAGGAACTGATCCTGAATCTATAGAACATTGGAAAATGATCACCAATGCGTCAACGATTTCTAGAGCCATCTCCTTGAGTACCCTGGGATGCAGACCATCAGGCCCTGGAGATTTATCAGCCTTCAGTCCCATCAGTCTACCCAATACTATTTCTTGCCTAATTCAAATTTCTTTCAGTTCCTGTCAGCCTAGATCCTCTGTCCTCTGGTACATCTGCGAGATTGTTTGTGTCTTCCTTAGTGGATTCAGAACCAAAGTACCTGTTCAACTCTTCTGCCATTTCCTTGTTCCCCATAATAATTTCACCTGTTTCTGCCTTCAAGGGACCCACATTTGTCTTTACTAATCTTTTTCTCTTAACATACTGTATCTAAGCTTTTACTATCCTTCTTTATATTCTTGGTGAGCTTACCTTCGTACTTCATCTTTGTACAAACATTCTCTCAGGGGTTCCATCTTGCTTTCATTTTTGAATGATCTATTAATGATATACTAATGTTCTGTACTTTGTTAAAAATGAAACTAATGAATAAGGAGATGATGCATTACAAATAATCCTCTCCACAAGAAATTTTAAGGAGCTCTGGGCAGTAGTACTAGGAGTAGTGTTAACTGAATTTCATAGTTCAAAGGCATGGAGATTAAAAAGTGAAACACAAAATATACAGCAGGCCAGACAGCAATAGTGGAACAAGAAATAGTTAACATCTCAGATCTGGAACCCTTCATCTGAACTAGGAAAAAAATACAAGTTCACTTGAAATAACTGGGGGAAGAGGATGGGCAAAACAAATCTGGGTAGAATGAGCTGCCTGACCTGCTATGCTTCCCCAGTATTTTGTTTTTATTTCAGATTTCCACCATCTGCATATTTGATCTTCATTTTCTACAGGGAGATGCTAGTATCGATAAAGATAGAAGTATTATAAATATCGTAATATAAAAGTCCGATGAGCCCAAAAACATCAAAAATAATCCATGGATACTGGAGGGCAAGACTTGAATAGGATTGAATCAATGATTTTCAACTGTTCTCGAGCACTTTTAATGGACGAAGGAATACATTAATGCCTTAATAATCACATAAATTTCACATGGTTTCGTTTTTAATGTGCCTGGGTGCCAAATCATAACATTAAATTCTCATTTGCTCACTCACTTGCTTGAGTTGGTTTTGCAAACGTCCTTCAGTCACTCCAAGTGCCCTCATCCCCCGAGTTCTACAGGCTGCCTGCAGTTCATTTACATTCAGTGTCTGTACTCCTTCTTCTGCAATTAACTACCAGCAAAACAGAACAAGAGAATACAATTAAACTATTCAAAAACAATGCAACTGATTTGCATTACTACATGTTAGGACAGAATGAACAGAAATACCAATGGGATCAGATTTAATATATACACTAGTTGGAAATCAGAAGATACTTTCTTAGGCTTGGCAAACCAACATTGGACAAAACATTTATTTTATTGTCTGTAGCAGTTTTTGCTCTACTAGGACTTGGCTTGATATTAAAGTTGCAGAATGCTATGACGTAGGAGATTGAACTTCTGTTCTTTTTGTAAGCCTTGCAATATGTTTCAACAGTTTTATACTGCATTATTTTCTAAAATGTATGCCCTCATAATTTGGTTGCATGTTTACCCATCGTCTTTGGGTTTTACAAATCACCTGCAGACGTCACATCAAGGCAGTGTACCACAAAATACAAGTAAATGGCAATATGCAACAGGACAATTCTCTTGGTGCACATTTCACAAATAATAATGTCAATTTAAGTTCCAAGTTTATACTAATTCATTAGATAGGCCTGATTTTGTTCAATCTCAAAAATGTTCACAATCTGTTACGCCAATCTTGATCGGATTTTTAAATACATGATACTTTTTGAACCATATTCCATGGGACCAAACGAAACCATGTTGTTTCAACAGACTCAAAATTATCGGGCCTTTGTTAATGTCGAAACTGTAAATGATCCAAAGAAGTTTTATGGAGAGCAATTGGTAGAAACGCGGAGGACCATAGAAGCAAGTTTAGTGCAAAAGGAAAAGGAAGCATAAATGAGTTTTTGGAAGCTAAAATCAGATAGGAACCTTGTGGAATATAAAGGAAGCAGGTCAGAACATAAACAGGGTATCTGAAGGCATAAAAAGGGACACAAAAATGCCCTTGGCAAGCAGGTTTAAAAAGACCACAAGGCATTTTACACATACATTAAAATCAAGAGGGTGGGTGAAAGGGAATCTATGCCGAGAGCCAGAGAAAGCAGGCAAATACTAAATAGGTACATGGCACCAGTATTCACCAAAAATAAGATGGAGGATAGCAAGTTCAAGGAAGGATATGTTGATGATGTTCATATCAAGATAGTGATGTTAGGTGCCTTGAAGAACCTAAACGTGGATAATTCCCAAGAGCCCGATGGGACCTATCGAGGGTTATTGATAGAGGTAAGAGAGGTAATTGCTGGAACCTTGACAGAGCTCTTTATATCTTCATGAGCTAGAGGTTTGTGGAATAGCTAATGGCATTAGTTTGTGCAAGAAGGGTAATAGGGATAAACCAGAAAATTATGGGCCAGTGAGCCCTGCATCAGAGGTAGGGAGATTATTGGAGATTATTTTTAGGGATTTACTAACATTTGGAAAAGCATAGATGTATTAGGGATAGTCAGCATGGCTTTGTGTGGAATGGTCATATCTTAAGAACTTCAAGATTCAAGAGAGTTTATTGTCATGTGTCCCTGATAGGACAATGAAATTCTTGCTTTGCTTCAGCACAACACAACATGACTACAGAACAGATCAGTGTGTCCATATACCATTATATAAATATATTGGATCAGTTTTGTCAGGAGGTAAAGATAACTGTAAGAGTAGATGAGTGGAAGTTGTCTATGTATTTTTCAGTAAAGCATTCTATTCATGGCAGGCTGAACCAACTGATTAAGACACGATAGATTGGATTCAGAATTGGATGGTTGTGGAGGTAGGTTTCTCTGAATGGAGGTCTGTGACCAGTGATGTTCTGCAATCAGTGCTGGGAACTATAGTTTAAGAAATTTAGGTGGATTAGTAAATATGCAGGACAGAAAAATTGAAGCTGCAGACAGTAGCGAAAGTTGTGAAAGGATACAGCTGAATATAGATCAGTTGGAAATATGGGCGGAGAAGTGGCAGATTGAGTTTAATCCAAGCAAGAATGAGATGTTGCACTTGAGGCAAAATGTAAGAGGAAAGTGTACAGAAAATGGCCAGACCCTGAGCAGTGATTTACAGATGGATCTTGGGGTTCCAGTCCCTGAAATTAGCAACATAAGTGGATAGGGTGGTAAAGAAGGCAAATAACACACTTGCCTTCAATCGGTCAGGACATTAGTGTACAAAAGTGAGGAAGTCATGTTTCACCTGTGGTTTGGTTAGGCCATATTTGAAGTATTACATGTAGTTCTGGTCACTACACTACAGGAAGGATTTGGAGACCTGGATTACAGGATATTAGCAAGAAGGAGGTTGAACAAATTTGGAATGTTTTTCGAGACCGTTAGAGGCCGAGGGGTGATCAGATAGATGTATATAAAATTAATGAGAGGGGTAGATGGAGTGCTTTTCCCTGGGGTGGATATCTCACAATAGCATTCTGGGGAGAGGGGGAATGTTTAAAACAGGGGTCGTCAACCTTGTTCTACATAGGGGCCAGGACGCATGTCTGTGAGTGGATGGCGGGCTACATCTATCATATGTACACATGGATCCCCGGATGGCAGGCATCAAATCACGTGTTCACAGAAGGCAGACAAAAATGCTGGGGAAAATCAGTGGGTGAGGCAGCCTCGTGCAATCCTTGCCTGTCTCACCCGCTGAGTTCCTCCAGCATTTTTATCTACCTTCGATTTTTCCTGCATCTGCAGTTCTTTCTTAAACGTGTTCACAGAAGGTACGCGGCAGTGCTGGCGGCTTTGCGCAGGTTGCGGTACAGGATGCTCGGCACGCCGGATGATCACGACAAAAAAAATCCGCCTGTGGGCCAGATGATTTCGGGTTACGGGCCGCATTTGGCCCGGGGGCCGTAGGTTGCCGACCCCTTGTTTAAAAGGACGTACCTATACAAGAGAAGTGTTTTTCTTGAACAGAGTGGCAGGTACCTAGAACCAGGGGAGGTGGTGATGCAAACATGACAGCAACAATTGAGAGGCAGATAGGCACTTGCACAGGCAGGGATGAGTGACAACCATTAATACCCATGTACATACAATGGGATTAGTTTAAATTGACATCATGGCCAGCACAGACATCATAGGACTAAGATGGACACAAAATGCTGGAGTAACTCAGTGGGACAGGCAGCATCTCTGGAGAGAAAGAATCGGTGACGTTTCAGGTCGAAACCCTTCTTCAGACTGATGGACTAAGGGTCTGCTCTGCTTCTGTACTGTTCTATCCTTAATGTTAAATATTAGATTTCATCTGATAGAGTATTTGTAATTTCGATTTTTAAATAAGTTAATTAAACAAACAAAAAGTAATTATTCAAGTAACACAAATCATCATTAATCTTAATGAATCAAGATTTATGGGTTTTTTAAATTAGTTTGGATGAGTAAATTACAGATTTGGACATTTGTGTTTAGTTGGTCATCAATATTGTAAGCATTCTTGGATCTAAAAAACAACACACGCATGCATCTCAAATTGTGTAATCCAGTGGATGCCATCAGCCAAACACCTTCATCAACCAAATAACATTTACTGGAACCTCATAAGGTCATGTGATAGGAGTAGAATTAGGCCATTCAATCATGGCTGATCTATCTCTCCCTCCAAACCCCATTCTCCTGCCCTCCCCATAACCTCTGACACCTGTACTAATCAAAAATCTATCCATCTCTGCCTTAAAAATATCCACAGACTTGGCCTCTACAGCCTTCTGTGGCAAAGAATTCTGCAGATTCACCAACCTCTGACTAAATACATTTATCCTAATCTCCTTCCTAAAAGTACATCCTTTAATTGAGGCTGACCTCTAGTCCTAGACTCTCCCACTAGAGGAAACATCCTCTCCACATCCACTCAATCCAAGCCTTTCACTATTCTACATGTTTTAATGAGGCCCCCCCCCCCCTCATTCTTCTAACTCCAGCGAGTACAGGCCCAGTGCTGACAAACGCTCATCAGAGGTTAACCTACTCATTGCTGGGATCATTCTTGTGAACTTCCTCTGGACCTTCTCAAGAGCCAGCACATCCTTCCTCAGATATGGTGCCCAAAATTCCTCACAAATGCAGCCTTAGCATTATATCCGTTTTTGTATACAAGCCCTCTTGAAATAAATGCTAGCATTGAATTTGCTTTCTTTACAACTGATTCGACTTGCAGATTAAGTTTTTGAGAATCCTGCACCAGTACTCCCAAGTCCCGTTGCACCTCCGATTTCTAGATTATCTCCCCATTTAGAATAGCTTTTATTTCTACTACCAAAATGCATGACTCCACACTTTGCTACACTATATTCCATCTGCCACTTCTATGCCCACTCTCCCAACCTGTCCAAGTCCTTCTGCAGAGTCCCTGCTTTCTCTACACTACCTGCCCTTCCACCCATTTTCGTATCATCCACAAACTTGGCCACAAAGCCTTGAATCCCCTCGTCCAAATCAATAATATACAATGAATAATTTAATATCAAGAACCTATGCAGTTTTGGACTGCGTTGCTTAGGGAATCCAACATTTTATATTTTGAAATACAACTTAACAACAACAGGCCATTTGTCTAAAAGATTTTTTTAAACCCACATGGATTTTTCAGGACAGTTTCATAAATATATTACCTGGTCATCCGCACGAATGGCACGCAATTTCATAATAAGTTGAAATCGTAGAAAGTTATTGGTTCCTATCGACTGCAACTCTAACAATTTACAAAGTGCAACCAGCTGAGGACGGGTTAAATTGTCAAGTGTAAGGTCATCCTCAAATAGTTTAGAAAAGCGCATGATCTCTTCATTACTGGGCCTCTCCCCGGAATCTCGAATCTAAAAAAGAAACAAGAACACACTTATGAACTTCATTATATATATATTTTTAATTCAGCAACTAATTAGATTTAATCTTCCAATTCCAGAACAAAGCAAATAATATGTTTGTTTTTTTTTAAATAAAAGGTACCAAAATAATTTTTTAATAACTTAGATCACTTTGTTTCCCAAAGATACAGTGCATTTGCTGTATTTAGTGATTATCAACATCAATACTTTCCAAATTATTATAACCTGCAGGAGGGTACACTGTGATGTTCCCAATGGATAAATACTAAAAATGCCTGCATATACCTAATATCTCCAACTTGGAGATGGGAAGCAGAATAAAATTTCAATATTTGTTAACATAGCCAAACTTGTGTTGTGAGAAAGAGCAGGGACAATATCAATTCATCGCCAAAGGATATGGAAAGGCAAATGGAATAGGCAAAAAAATGGCAGATAGAATTCAATACAAAAGGGAGAACCATAGATATAGTTTATTAGGGGAAAAGGGCTGACTAACGACAGAGTACGCCCCTCAGGAACCAAAGTGGTCAGATGACAGAGCAGAGCTCATGTTATGCCTCCATAGATTTAGCTCTTAGGGCTAAAGGAATTAAGGGATATGGGGGAAAAAGCAGGAACGGGGTATTGATTTTAATTAATCAGCCATGATTATATTGAATGGCAGTGTTGGCTCGAACTGCCGATTGGCTTACTCCTGCACCTATTGTCTATGTTTCTAACAACAGCAGCCATGTACATTCTTCCAAATTTTTAACAGTGATCTGGCAAATATACAATCTACAATGACGCCAAGGTTCAACCCCGTGCAACGAGGACTGCAGAAGCGGATGCTCGGGGCACAGATAAGGCAATAATGCCTTCCAGGACCAAACAGCTTACTTGATCAGACCAATCCTCCACCCTTATTTGCCATATGACCCTATAAATCCAGCAAAATTCTATGTTTTAGGCAAAGAAGAATTGCCAAAATAAAGCGTCATTGATCTGAACTTAATTTATCCACAAACACAGGGTAAAAGTAATTGAACAGGGAGAAAGCTTCCTCCTATCTGTATTTCGCTCAAAGACAGTGATTAAAGTTCCACAGACATTTAAACATTTCCAGTGGCGTTCTTCAAACAGCTAGATTCTATCAATGTGTGTAAATATCTGCTCATATGGCAAACAATCAAAAAGAGAATTGATTCTGGGATTGAGGCTCGCACCACTTCCACTGCCTCAGAACGAATCAATTAAAAAAATGTATGCAACATTCATTTGTACATAGGACTATGACAATCATCAAAGTTCATTACTGAAAGTTAAACATTACCTTTTGGAAGAATGTGGAAAAGTCTTTAGTGACATCTCCTTTAGCTGCCTTATTTCTCAGGGCAATCTCTTCAATTGTATCTTGAAGAAATTTTGCCATTTCAAGTTTTACTCTTAGTTCCTTTTTCAACCTTTCTTCCTGTACAAAAGGAAAATTATTGGTTTTAAATACATTAATAACAATTTTGAATAAGAATATATTTGGGCATTTAAAAAAAAATCTTTCAATACTAATACAAATACAATGGCTACTTTAAATTAATTCAAATAACCCTTATAATCATTTAAGCACTTCAAGCAAATCCATAGCTCCTGAAAAATATCAATTCAATGAGAGTGATAAAGAAGACATATAATATGCTTGCCTTCATTGATCCGAGGATTGAGTACTAGAGTCAGGAAGTCTTGTGCAGATTTTAAAAAACGTAGGTTTGCCACATTTGAGTATTGTGTGTAGTTTTTCAGGAAGGATGTGGTGCTTTGGAATGGGTGGAGAAAAGGTTTACCAGCATGCTGCATGGATTAGAGGGTATTGACTATAAGGAGAGGCTGGACAAACTTGGATTTTTCTCTGGAACGTCAGAGATAGAGATGGATGTATATAAAATTAGAGAGGAATAGATAGGGTAGACAGTCAGAACCTTTTCCAAGGGTGCAAATGCCAAAGACTCAAGGACATAGCTTTAAGATGAAAGTACAACATAGATGTGTGGGGCAAGTTTTGTTTTAGACAGTGGTAGGTGAATGGAACATGATGCATGGGTAGTAATGAACACAAGTACTATAGCGGCACTTAAGAGGCTTTTGGATTGGCATATAAATATGTAGGGAATGGAGGATCACATGCAAGGAGAAGGAATTAGTTTACTTCAACATCATGTTCAACACATATATCATGAATGGAAGGGCGTGTTCCTGTGCTCACTGCTCCACGTTCTTCATTTGCATAAGTTGATGCAATTGAAAGATTCATATATTGCTACAACTTCATACAAAAAAATTTTTTTTACTGTTCCGGAAATATGCTCTCATGGAGGCATCATCTGAAACTCAATATAAGACGATCCAATCAGATACAAAAGGATGCAAATAATCTGACTTAATGGAATCAATGATGTAGGATCGCAGCTTGCAATGAGGACCAAAGCCAACCATCATTTTTTCCAATATTCAGTGAAAATGTTGAACATACAGTACCAAACAGTCTGACACAATTACATAATTATGGTGTACATCTAAACAAACCACTAGAATTTCATATTTAAAAAAAAGTCTCAACTGACTATTTTGCTTATTTTATTTACTTAATAATTCAGCAATTAAAAATGGTCTATACAATATGTTCAGGAATTGCATACAATTAAGGCATGGACCTTTTGTGGATTAAAACATCAAAACAGAATCCAAGTGCATACTCACCTTCTTAGATTTTGTCTCAAAGGTTGAAGGAAGCATATTAGGGAAAAGCTTGACAACCACAGGAAGAAGAAATTCCATGAACGGAACAATTATGAAAACCAGGAAGGGCACCAAACGAAAAAGGTCCGCACACGTCCGCAAAAACTGGTGGAGTTAAAGAGATTGAAATGTAAAAGGAACACTGATTTTTGTTTTTATGCAAAACGTGAGAAGAATATTTCATCTTTTTGTTGATTAAAACTGATTTATTGTTTGTGGGTAAGGATAGATGATTTAGGCTTAACTCTATTATTGCCATATTATGTGACAGTGTGAAAAGCTTTGTTTTGCATGTTATCCAATCAGATCAAATAATACCGTACATAAATACAATCAAGACAAACTCAACTACAATAGGTTGAGCAACGGGGAAGATACAGAGTGCAGAATATAGTTCGCAGCATTCGAACGTGCGAGGATTGAGTGCTTTGGTCTAATATTATAAAACTTGAATTGATCCAGTGTAGCTTGCAAATTATAATCAGAATAACAACCAGCATCTGCAGTTCCTTCCTATACATTTGTACAAAAGCAGGCCCATCGGCCCACAATTTCTCTGTCAAACATGATGCTGACTATCACTTATCAATCTGCACATAATCCATATCCATAAACCTATTTGTCTTTTAAACGGCACCAACGTAACTTTCAACCATCACCCCAGCAGCACGTACCAGGCACTCACCGCCCTATGTATGAAAAAAATATGCCCCACACATTTTCTTTACACTTTGTCCCTCTCACCCTAAAACAATGCCCTCTAATATTTGATTTTTCCACCCCGTAAAAAAAGATTCCAACTGTACTCCATCTATGCCTCTCATAATTTTACACACTACTATCAGGTCTCCCAGCATCTCAGAGAAAACAGAAAGTCTGTCGAATCTCTTCCTGTAGTTAATACCACCTAGGAGTAAACGGGTCCTTTTCACAATGGCAGGCAGTGACTAGTGGGGTACCGCAAGGCTCAGTGCTGGGACCCCAGCTATTTACAATATATATTAATGATTTGGACGAGGGAATTGAATGCAACATCTCCAAGTTTGCAGATGACACAAAGCTGGGGGGCAGTGTTAGCTGTGAGGAGGATGCTCGGAGGCTGCAAGGTGACTTGGATAGGCTGGGTGAGTGGGCAAATGCATGGCAGATGCAGTATAATGTGGATAAATGTGAGGTTATCCACTTTGGTGGCAAAAACAGGAAAGTAGACTATTATCTGAATGGTGGCCGATTAGGAAAAGGGGAGATGTAACGAGACCTGGGTGTCATGGTACACCAGTCATTAAAAGTAGGCATGCAGGTGCAGCAGGCAGTGAAGAAGGCGAATGGTATGTTAGCATTCATAGCAAAAGGATTTGAGTATAGGAGCAGGGAGGTTCTACTGCAGTTGTACAGGGTCTTGGTGAGACCACACCTGGAGTATTGCGTACAGTTTTGGTCTCCTAATCTGAGGAAAGTCATTCTTGCCATAGAGGGAGTAAAGAGAAGGTTCACCAGACTGATTCCTGGGATGTCAGGACTTTCATATGAAGAAAGACTGGATAGACTCGGCTTGTACTCGCTAGAATTTAGAAGATTGAGGGGGGATCTTATAGAAACGTACAAAATTCTTAAGGGGTTGGACAGGCTAGATGCAGGAAGATTGTTCCCGATGTTGGGGAAGTCCAGAACAAGGGGTCACAGTTTAAGGATAAGGGGGAAATCTTTTAGGACCAAGATGAGGAAAACATTTTTCACACAGAGAGTGGTGAATCTGTGGAATTCTCTGCCACAGAAGGTAGTTGATGCCAGTTCATTGGCTATATTTAAGAGGGAGTTAGATGTGGCCCTTGTGGCTAAAGGGATCAGGGGGTATGGAGAGAAAGCAGGTACAGGTTACTGAGTTGGATGATCAGCCATGAGCATATTGAATGGCGGTGCAGGCTCGAAGGGCCGAACGGCCTACTCCTGCACCTATTTTCTATGTTTCTGTTTCTAATCCACCCATCATTGTGGTAAACCTCCTCTGCACCCTTTTCAAAGCCTCTGCAACTCTCTTGTAAAGGGGCGACCAGAACTGCACACAATACTCCAAATGCTGCCTAACCAAAGTCCTGTAAAGCCATATTTCCTTTGTTAGAAAACTGCAGCAACGCAGATTTGAATGAATAGGTGACACGTTATTATTGCACCAGTGTCCTAGAGTGTCTTAGCGTAGGACCCTCGAAGCTAATATGATAATGGAGTCAGAGTTGTCCTGCAAAGAAACAGGCCTCTCAGACCACTAGGTCCATGCCAATCATTTCGCCCATCTATACTAATTTCCTTTGCTCACAAAAGATTCACGTGTCATCATGCCTTGCCTCTCTAAATGTTTCTTTAAATGCCTCTTAAATGAAATAATTGTATCTGACCACCACCACCACCTTTGGTTGTCAACCACCAAAAAGTAAAATTAAAAGACATAACCCCTTGGATCCCATTTAAAATCCTTTCCACTCGTCTTAAAGCTGTGCCCTCTAGTTTATGAAACCCCTACCACGAGAAAAAGATTTTGTCTTACTATTCTCCTTAATTTGTTTTATACAACTGTGGGAGATTGTTTCTTATCTTCATAAGTGGAGGAGAGTTTGTGAAGAGCTCTAGAGGCTAACCATAAGACACACACCCGGGGTGGGCCTGTCTCGACTGAGGGTGTCTTGTGATAAAAGGCCGAAACACCCAGTGACGTTGAGGTACACAACTAAAGATGTGTCTGATTGGTAGCAAATCACCTAGTGGTCATCCCCAAGAATACCAAATGTCAATTATAGTGAAAAACCTTAGGGATTGTAACATTCAGTCCCGCTAATCCATTTTGAGAAGAGTTGGCATTTTGGAAATTTGGCAGATGGGAAGAGAAAGCTGTGTTTTGCTGGGAATGGAGGGGCATGAGGTATGTGCAGGTAGAAAAGTGATGGTCTTAGCATCACGTTCTGCATAGACATTGTAGGGTGAAGGGTCATATAGTTCTATCTATAACTAAAAGGTGTGTGTGTGTGCGTGCGTGCACCAATCTGGTTCATTCCTATCTTCTTCCAAATGCTAGGCCACAGCCTTCCCATTTTCACACATCCTAGTCACATTTTCCCCCCTGTGGCGATAAACATCTTCCTGTTGCATTTACACCTATATTTCCAAAATTGTATATGATAAAATGCTGACCAGATCCAATGCTGACGAGTGACTTATAAAAAGTTTTGCATAACTTTCCCAATTACGACCAACTCTCCTCTCCCTACATTAAATAGCCATGGAAATCCCATTCTTTTCAACTTATCCTGGTCCTAAAGATTTGCATACAAAACCTACATCTTTCCATGAAAATTTTAAGTTTATTTTAGCTTATACTTCCAGTCCTCACCCTTCTGCCAAAAACTATATGAAAAATCATCGACCATTATACCGACTACATAGTGGTCCAGTTACATTCTCTCTTCTACCCTCTTCAGTGTTAACTTGTTTTGAGGCTTTACCCATACTGCTAAAGAAAGTTCATGACTAGTAATTTTGCCAATATCTATAATTAATTGCCTCAATATCTCCTGAAAGTTTTACATGCACAACCAAACAAACATTGTCAATTTTTTTCTGATATTTCAAAGCAAACCAGTTTAATATATGTTATCTTTCTCAATGCCACTTAAACTTTGCTAAATTGGATTCTTTCCAGATTAGTCAACACTGGGAAAGACCTCAGGTTGTCATAAAGATCCAATATAATGTCAGATAAGCATTTTTGCTATTCTTACCAGTTCAGTCCCAGGTGCAAGTGCAGGCTTGCACCAATATGATTGGCTCTTAACTGACAGTGAGGCTTATTTATTAGTGGAAGTCCAATCAGAAAAATAGTAAAATAATTTCATGTGCCCCGGCTCTGTAGTCAAATACAATTTCAGAAATTGCACAACACAATTCATTTATTAAAATGATTGTTAACAGATATTAGTTTGGATTTCACCATTTGTCACATAAGAGTCTGAAATTCTCTGCACAGAAAGTTTAAAGCTTGAATAGACAAAAAACAATAGCATTTTTTATGTGTCAGAGCACACAGCGGAATATAGATCAACTACAGAAATGGGTGGAGAAATGGTAGATGGAATTTAATCCAAGCAATGCGAGGTAAAAGTCCCCCGCCGATTTTCCAGCACCCTTGGTTCGAGTCTTGCTGGAATATCCGTTTTGCCAGACTAACAACGGTCATGGCCTTCGAGAGGAGTTGAACGGTACTGGTGAAAGAGTTAATCGCTATTATATCGTTTGCTGCCATATTCTGTAATGAAAGAGCTAATTGCAATTGTATTGCTTGCTGGGATGCTTGGCCAGATTTTGTGGCTTTGCATTGTCTTTTTTAGGCAAGCTTTCTAGTGGGAAAAGTGCAATCAGATAAGAGGGGCCGTTTAGGGAAGCTCAGTGATAAGGGGACAGACACGAGCTGGCACAGAAAAACAACTTCAAGTTAGGACTGGACTGTTGTATTTTGGGACTATGACTAATGTCTTTGGAATGCTTGGTTTTGAGCAAAAGGTAAAAGACCAACTCCATATTAGGAGTTGAAGAAGGTCTTTAAGGAGTTGAAGAAACTCCATCAGTCTGAAGAAGGGTTTCGGCCCGAAACGCTGCCTAAGCTTCGGCCACCCCGGGCCACGGAGTTTGAACCGGCCCGTCACGGAGCACGGATTCAGCCGCGGGACTGACTTACCATCACCCGGCGGGGTCACAACATCAGAAGCCTGGATCGCCTCAGCGCAGAGGAAGAACAAAGAGGGAAGAGACAGAGACTTTAAGACTTTAGCCTCCATCACAGTGAGGGGGTGCCTGGTGAACTCACTGTGGTGGATGTTAATTTGTGTTTATTGTGTTTTGTTATTTATTATTATATGTATGACTGCAGACAACGAAATTTCGTTCAGACCGAAAGGTCTGAATGACAAATAAAGGAATCTCTAATCTCTAATCTCTAATCTCTATTTCCTTCGCTCCATAGATGCTGCCTCACCCGCTATGTTTCTCCAGCATTTTTGTCTACCTTCCATATTAGGACTTGGCTGGTGCTTCTTGGGACATTACCTAATGCCCCTGATATTCTGCGTACGTGACTATTTTTGTATAAAAGACCCAGGATCATTTGTTAATTTGAGTGGTATTTGGGAGAACCAGAAGTATCACTGGATACTTCTGACTGTAACATCTCCAGCCACTCCCGTCTGAAGTAAAAAGTAAAGCTTGTATGGTTTACCTTAAATCATTGTATTTTGTCTGTTTTTTAAGATGCGACCATTATCACTGGAATAGTCCGCCTGGGCCACCGGGGAACCGAGGTACTGGCCTGCAAAGTCAGCCTCGGAAGTGAGCTATGGGAATGGACCTGCCGGTTCCGGCCGGGCCGGAGTTCCAGCTACAGGGAGCAAATCCGACCTACCGATTGGCCGCGACAGTCCTGATGGAAGTCGAGATCGGCCATCTCACCTGGCCTGGAACTTCCGGGGGGATTTCAAGTGCATTCTTGTAATTTTGTCCGGATTAAGGGAGATGCTGGACCACCAGTTGCCGGAAAAAACCCCACGGTAGTATACCAGTATTGCATTTTGGGAGGACAAAGGCAAGTTGAAAGTTTAAAGTTAATGGCGTGACTATTAACAGCATTAATGTAGAGAGATCGTGGGGTTCAAGTCCATAGCTCCCTCAAAGTGGCAACACAAATAGATGGAGTGGTAAAGGTCGCATGTCGTATGCTCACCTTTATTGGTTGTGGCATTGAACAAAAGTCAGGAAGTCATGATGCAGCTCTGGGACTTTGGTAAGGCCACATTTGGAGTATTATGTGCAATGCTGGACATCCCATTAGAGGAAGGATGTGGAGACTTGTGAAGTGTTTCACCAGGATGCTGCCTAGATTAGAAGGGAACATGGAGAAGTTCGACAAACTTGGATTATTATCTCTGGAGCATCGGAGTGACTTGATTGAAGTTTTCTTTTAATTACGAGAGGCTTAGGTAAGGAAGACAGTCTAAGGCTTAGACCGTGTTCCCTACCTAAGCCTCTCGTAATTAAAAAAAAACCTTCAATCAAGTCACTCCTCAGGGTGGAAATGTCAATGACTGCAGTGCATTATTTTAAGATAAAAGGGGCAAGGTGCAAAGTTTAAAAGTGACGTGTTGGGCAAGATTTTGACATACATAGACATGGTGTGATACGTGCTGCCAAGAGTAGCGGGGAGGCAGATATGGTGTTTAAGAGGCTTTTAGAGAGGCACAGAAATGCAGTGAATGGAAGGGTATCGATCATGTGCAGGCAGATGAAGTTAATTTCGTGTTGCATCGTGTTTGCACAGATGTGCGCGCCAAAGGGCCTTTTCCTGTGCTGTGATTTTCTACGTTATCTAAAGCAATCCCGACAATCTGGATGGGAGCGTTATACCCAAAACTATTTTCAAAAGCAATGATATTTACTGAACTGTGGTTTCACTAAGTGAATTGCATAGAGAGTAGGAAGTTGGGGTGCCTTGGTGCATGATTTGCCAAAGTCAGCAAGTAATTAGGAAAGCTAATGAAATGTTATTATTACTACGGGAACAGAGTACAAAAATAGTTATTTAGGAAATTGGCAAGACTACATCTGGAGCACTGTTTAACATAAATAAAGGAAGGATTGTAATGCATTGGAAACAGTTCAGAGAAGCTTAACAAAACCAATTACTGGAATAGGCCAATGGCACTAATGTCCGTGGTGAAGTGGTTGGTTATGTCATTAACTACAGCTCGGCCTTCGACACCCCCATCCCCTCCAAACCCCTTATCAAACATAGAGAACTGGGTCATCGCTTCTGCCTATTCAACTGGATCCTCTACTTCCTCATTGGCATATCACAATCAGTATGAACTGGCAAGAACACTTGCTCCTTGTTTGTCAATGTGTACCGATTGTGGTCTGCACAAGAGCACCTCAAGGATGTCTGCTTGCTCAGTCCGCTGATTCAGAGTTTCAGGTTCCTACTTTCTAATACAAGGTGATCATTTTATAAATGATTAAGAAAAAACAAATGTTTCATTCTAAAGCTGCAAAATATGTCAAAATTGCAATAGTTTTACATGGAATAGTTTCCCACGACATTCTAGATTGCTTTTAATTATTTTCTCAAAATAATAGGCTGAGGATAAAGGCAATAAAAAACAAAGATGATTCTTACTAGAATTGCATCTACTTTTTAAACTGGTTAGCTTTCATTCTCTTCATCAGCAGCTTTCATTGACTCACCGGTTAGCCACAAGCAACACAAAAGGGCTTCGATAAACTCATGGCATAGAACATACTGGTGTCATATAGAATTACATTTTCTACTCATTACCTCAAACTGAGAAATCACAATAAAAATGTACTGATCAGCTTGAAATTCTATGTTAGTGCCCAAACAACCAACATATTACTGTCTCTGTACTTACAAGAAACAATACCATTAAAATATTTTAGACTTTTGCAATATATTCAAATCTATAATTAGTTCTCATCAGTACAATATAATTTGAAATTGGGTAACCAGAAAACTCTCAGCTAGAAATTGTCATTTACTCTCCAAATTGAACAGATTTTTTAACATTTTATAATTAATCTCTGATCACAGGAACACTTGAGATAAACTTTATGGAGACACACAAATAGTAGTACATTGTACAAACCCATCTATTAACAGGAATCAAAACAGTTACAAATAACTGATTAATGTTTCTTTTATCTGAATGAAAGGATAAAACACTTTGAGAATTGATTGTTACATGTTAAAAAGAACACAACAGTGCCGATATCTTCCATTCCAAGATTCATTGAAGCATGCAACATTTAGAGATAAATTTAACTCAATATATGCTCCAACAGGAAAATTTACCAAGGTCATACAATTATGATATTAGTCTGAGCAAAGGTTACAGGAAACAGATCTAAAGGCTTTCGATAAATATTTAAATGAGTAAAACAACTTTTGGGAAAACAGAATGGAACGGATTAATTCTGCCCAAGAAGGCACGACACTGACTTGTCAGGGACGTTCGGGTCCATTGCACAGACTAGCTCTACCCACCCTCTCCCTCAATCAACTGTGCCACTTAATTTTTCTTTTGCACTATCTGTTTGTACTCGTTCATGGCATGATCTGTCTGGATAGAATGCAAAACAAATAGACGATTTTCACTGTTTCTCAATATACTTCACAATAATAAACCAAAAAAAAGGCTCCTCCAATGCAGTATTCACTTTTGCTCTAACTGCCAATGCAAATGTACAGCAATCGCCCAAGTTGTAGCCACATAAAGTCATAGAGTGATAATGTAAAAACAGGCCCTTCGGCCCAACATGTTCCAACTACACCAGACCCACCTGCCCGCATTTGGTCCATATCCCTCCAAACCTGCCCTATCCATGTATCTGTCTAACTGTTTCTTAAATATTGGGATTGTCCCTGCCTCAACTACCTCCTCTGGCAGCTTGTTCCATACATCCACCACCCTTTGTGTGAAAACATTACCACTTAGATTCCTATTAAATCTTTTCCCCTTCACCTTAAACCTATGTCCTCTGGTTCTCGATTCACCATCTCTGGGCAAGAGACTCTGTGCATCTACCCGATCTATTCCTCGCATGGTCTTATACACCTCTATAAGATCATCCTTCTGCACTCCAAGTCCCAGCCGACTCAACTTCTGCCTATAGCTCAGATCCTCAAGTCCTGGCAACATCCTTGTAAATGTTCTCTGCATCCTTTCCAGCTTGATAACATATTTGATAACACAGTGCCCAGAACTGAACACAGTACTCTAAATGCACCCTCACTGTCTTATACAACTGCAAAATGACCTCCCACCTTTATACTCAATACTCTGGCTGATGAAAGCCAATGTGCCAAAAGCTTTTTTGACCACCCAATCATCATCTTATACTAACTCAGCTGATCAGGCAGCATCTCCTGAGAACATGGATAGGTAACGTTATGGGTCAAGACCCTCCTTCAGGATTATTGAGATTGTTGCCTTGTGAGCAGAAAGCTGTGTTCAGAGGGGCAGTGATTAGAATGTTTGTGGGGAGTAGAGAAGTCAAGGTGGTTGATGTCGTGCCGGCAGTTGGAAATAAAAAGATCCATGAGAGCATAGAAGGCTGGCAGGGGGGTCCAAGGGAGGAGGAATGATGGTGATGAGCGAGAGGGTCATCATTTGGGGGCAAGGACTGAGAAAAGTTGGGATTGTTGGGAAGCATGCGGAGGGCTGTGTTCAAAGGCTGGGATTGCTGCTAAGTGAGGAATCTACAGAAGGCTCTCGACCCAAATCATCACTTATCCTTGTTTTCCAGAAATGCTGCCTGACCACTGACCAAGTGCTATAAAGCAGCAACTCTACTGCTGCGCCACCATGGCCATCCGACCGTACGATCAAGCAGCTGAAGATGATTTGGCCCATAACTCCTGCGGAGGTTTTCTGTGGCAGGGATGACAGACCTCCAACCACAGCAACAATTTTCCTTTATGCTAGATGCAATTCCAACCTCCCAACTGCCAATAACTCCAGTTTAGCCAGGGCTCCTTGATGCCATACTCAAATGTTGCCTTGATATCAAGGCCAGTTATTTTCAATACTCTCTTCTTGGCAAAGGAGCGCCCTTCACCTCACCCTACAGACGTTTTGACCCGTTACTTTCCACAATAACCAGTGATGCAACTCCTTTTCAAATGCCTTCTGGAAATCTAAAACATAATATACCGCTACGTCCGCTTTACTGTATATTACATCTTCACTAATAAAATGATCAAACACGATTATCCTGTAACAAAACCAAGCTGCCTTTGTTATTTACCTCTATTTTCTTCCAAATATGCTATCTTTAATAGCAGCTTTTGATTACTGCCATTTCCCAAGTTTCTCCTAACCTTAATTTCAGATTTTAAAATGCATATGAACTGTTATTTGTATCCTCGACCGAAGCGTGAGCTGCATCTACTGACCAAAGATCCTACAGGATCTTTACTACCGATCGCACACACAAACACGTCACAAAGGTGGGGGCCAGGGACAGCGGAGGAGCGCTGTCTGCGCGATGAAGAGGAAGGTAAACGGCTGGCACAGAGCACGGTAAGTCCTTTAGAGAGCGCGGGAGGGAGGGAGAGAAGGGGGAAGAGAGAAGGGGGGAGAGAGAAGGGGGGTGAGAGAAGGGGGGGGCGCGAGAGAAGGGGGGAGGGGGCAGAAGGAGTGGAGACAGTTTTAAGAAGTTTAATAAAGTTAGCGGGCATTTTACCTTACGGCGGATCTTCTAGGTCCTGAAAACCAAAAATCCTACAGGATCTTTGCTAAAAACTCCAATGAGCCAATCAAAATGGCTGGTCAGCGACTGCCTGTAAGTAAATAGCAACCCCACCACTGGCTTCGACCAAACGGCAACCTATTTTTAGTCGAGGCCGGGTTCGATTTTTTTTGAAATAATCGCAGGAACATAGAAGAAGCCTCGACTACACGGAAACCACTTTCCACCATTAGGGAGAGTGACCAAAACCTCCGGGAACCTCACGGATACCTTGGGTGGGTCGCAATGTCTCCAGAGGTTTCTGGTCAGGTTTCCTAAGTGGGACAGGGGCATTAGTCTGACTTTTGCACAATATCAGATCTCATGAGTTTGTACTCTGGTTGGCTCCAGAATATGCTGTTCTCAGAGATTGTCTTTAAAGCACCTCGAGTTTATCTTGGCAACCTTTGAACATCTGATTTTTCCGGGTTGATTAAAATCCTCCATGATTATTATATCTTTTTGACAAGCTCGCATTATTTTTTCCTTAATACTTTGCCTAATTACACCAGTGACATTTTGCCTTTATCACATTTTAAATCCAGCCAAGCAACTTCTACTTAAATTTCAGATCATCTCTCGCTATTAATTACAAACTAATTTCTCTACTAATCCCATTCTTCTTAAAAGACTTTAAGAAATCATTAGCAGCAATTCCTCTGCAATTACTACTAAACATATTTTGTGCTCTCAGTTTTTGTTTCAGATGCCGTTTGCAAATCAGATACAGAGCTTTACTTTTGTCCCTTCATTTTTTTTCTAACGACTATCCCTTCCCACTTTAATAACTTTCCCTCCAGCCTCATCTATACACTTTGAAGCAGCTTATCTTTGCAACTTCAATTCCTTGCCACCACCAACCACCATGTTCATTAAATCATTTTTTTCTTCATGGATCAGGATATTCAGTAATGTAGATAAACTTCAAAACCAGAGACTTGGAATAATCCAATTGAGTCATAGCACTACTCAAATTCCAAATACCGTGGAGATTGGAAATAAAATAGAAAATGATGGGGGGAAAAAATCAGGAAGTGAGCAGTACCTACAGAGTGAAAGTTAATTTTTCAGTTCAATGTCTCTCAACATGTTCTATTCTGAATAGACACAATACTGCTAAAAAAAAAACAACCATTCAACATGTACGCAATTTTTTTTTTAAAAAAGGGTAAAATTTACAGAAAGCTACTTTTGAGGAAGAGGAGGGTTGATGGATATTTAACGCATGCGGTTGCTGAACAAATTACGAATCATCCATCCATGCCCCAATAGAAAAGTTTCCCCAGACTATTTACAAGAATTTTGAACTACAATTCAAATTGTTTACAATTAATTGCGAACCCACTGTACACCTACCTGTCTGTGCTCTCTTCTTGACAGAGTATGTCCATTCAGAATCCGCCAAAGCATTCTGCCTGCTATTTTTGTGTCAATCCATAATAATCGGAAGCCATGATAGTAATGTTTAACTTCCTCTACAATCTTCTGACTCAAAGATATGCGCACTTCAGGCTCTATAGGGCTATACACAGGACCTCCTTCTTCCAGTCGCTTATTCTTATCTTTTAGAGATTTCAGCGATTTTTCTACTTTGGAGTCATCGTACAGTTGATTTGTTGAATGCCACCATCTTACAGAAACATAACGGGATCCAACAAAATTCATATTGGTCGAAGTGCATGGCAAAGTAGAGCCCACCACACCACGGTATAAACGTTTTGACTCTTTTCTCCAACAACTATAACGATCCCTTATATACAAAGAATTGCAGTTTGTGGATACTGTGCTGCAATTTCTGAGCAAAACATTTCTGAAGAGAAAATAGAAAAATAATTAGGACAACAAAATTATAAATAGAGCATTTCTTCAATCCTTTTAGCATGTACAAGGTTCTTAGAGAAATTCTAAACTATATCTGTGAGAAGTTACAACATAGTTATTTTCAGAATACCATTACAAATGAACACGTTTTATTCTTTGAGGCACAGGGAACTGCAGGTGCTGGAACAGAGTGAAACACAAAATCCTGCTGGAACTCAGCGGGTCAGGCTTTATTCTTAGTTGGTAAATATAGTTTTGGAAAATGTTGGAAATAAATTTTAAAGCTGTTCATCTGCAAGAATAAAAATAACGATGCAATTTTCTTGGCTATCATTTAGGCAATTAAAGGCTGACAAATAAAGCCCAAACAATTTGCTTCAGACAGCAAAATGAGACAGATCAGTGCATTTCACACAAAGTGATTTGTATTCTTGGACACGTGTCAATTTTCACAGCTTTAGATAAAACTAGTAACAGAGTAGCCCTGGCTTAGTTTGTTTATTATTGTCACATGTACTGAGGTACAGTGAAAAGCTTTTTGTTGCGTGCTATACAGCCAGCGAAAAATATTATTCTTGATTACGATCAAGCCATCCAGTGTACAGACACAGGATAAAGGGTATAAAGAGGCAAGATAAAATCCAATAAAGTCTGATTAAAGATAGTTTGAAAGTCTCCAGTGAGTTACATAGGTCAGGACCGCTCTCGAGCTGGTGGGAGGCAGGTTCAGTTGCCTAATAACAGCTAGGAAGAAACTGTCCCTGAACCTGGAAGCATCTGTTTTCAAACTTTTGTAACTCTTGTCTGATAGGAGAGGGGAGCAGGAATGACTGGAATGAGACGGGTCATCCATTCTGCTGGTGGTCTTGCAGAGGCAGCGAGAAGTGTAGACAGAGTCAATGGAAGTGAGGTTGGTTTGTGTGATGGTCTGGAATACATCCACAACTGTTGATATAAAGTATGGTCTGCATCCCAGGGTCCTCAGAGAGGTGGCTCTAGAAATAGTGGATGCATTGGTGATCATTTTCCAATGTTCAATAGATTCAGGATCAGTTCCTGTGGATTGGAGGATAGCTAATGTTATCCCACTTTTCAAGAAAGGAGCGAGACAGAAAACGGGGAATTACAGACCAGTTTGCCTGACTTCGGTGGTGGGAAAGATGATGGAGTCAATTATTAAAGAGGTAATAATGGGGCATTTGGATAGCAGTAAAAGGATTAGTCCAAGTCAACATGGATTTATGAAAATGAAATCATGCTCGACTAATCTTCTGGAATTTTATGAAGATGTGACAAGTAAAATGGATGAACGGGAGCTGATGGATGTAGTGTATCTAGACTTTCAGAAAGCCTTTGATAAGGTCCCGCACGGGAGACTGGTGACAAAAATTAGAGCACATGGTATTGGGGGTAGGGTGTTGACATGGATAGAAAATTGGTTGGCAGAAAGGAAGCAAAGAGTAGGAGTGAACGGGTCCTTTTCAGAATGGCAGGAAGCGGCGAGTGGAGTGCCGTAATGCTCGGTGTTGCGGCCGCAACTATTTACCATGTATATTAATGATTTGTAAGAAGGAATTGGGAGCAACACTAGCAAATTTGCGGATGACACAAAGCTGGGTGGCAGTGTGAACTGTGAAGAGGATGTTAGGAGGTTGCAGGGTGACCTGGACAGGTTGAGCGAGTGGGCAGATGCAGTATAATATAGATAAATGTGAGGTTATCCACTTTGACGGCAAAAACAAGGGGGCAGATTATTATCTCAATGGGGTTAGGTTAGGTAAGGAGGAGGTGCAGCGAGACCTGGGTGTCCTTGTACACCAGTCACTGAAAGTTGGCTTGCAGGTACAGCAGGCAGTGAAGAAAGCTAATGGAATGTTGGCCTTCATAACAAGAGGATTTCAGTATAGGAGTAAAGAGGTTCTTCTGCAGTTGTATAGGGCTCTGGTGAGACCACATCTGGAGTATTGTGCACAGTTTTGGTCTCCTAATTTGAGGAAGGACATCCTTGTGATTGAGGCAGTGCAGCATAGGTTCACGAGATTGATCCCTGGGATGGCGGGACTGTCATATGAGGAAAGGTTGAAAAGGCTTGTATTCACTGGAGTTTAAAAGGATGAGGGGGAATCTTATAGAAACATATAAAATTATAAAAGGACTGGACAAGCTAGATGCAGGAGTCCAGAACCAGGGGCCACACTTAGAATAAAGGGGAGGCCATTTAAGACTGAGGTGAGAAAAAAGTTTTTCACCCAGAGAGTTGTGAATTTGTGGAATTCCCTGCCACAGAGGGCAGTGGAGGCCAAATCACTGGATGGATTTAAGAGAGTGTTAGATAGAGCTCTAGGGGATAGTGGAATCAAGGGATATGGGGAGAATGCAGGCACGGGTTATTGATTTGGGACGATCAGCCATGATCACAATGAATGGCGGTGCTGGCTCGAAGGGGCAAATGGCCTCCTCCTTCACCTATTTTCTATGTTTCTAACTGCAATTTCTTGCGGTCTTGGATGGAGGTGTTCCCAAATCATCCCTTCATGCCTCCCGATAAACACTGTCTACAGCACATCTGCAGAAGGTGGTGAGTTGTCTCCACTTCCTAAGGAAGTGGAGACATTGGTGTGCTTTCTTAGCCATTGCTTCGATGGAACTGCTCCAGAACAAATTGCTGGTGATATTTATTCCCAGGAACGTGAAGCTTTCAACCATCTTTACTTCAGCACCAATGTATACCAGGGTAAGGTAGCGGATATATGGAATAAATGGCCAAAGGAAGTGGTAGTCAGGTATGATTTAATTGTTTAAAAGACATTTAGGCAGGTATGCTTGGATAGGAAAAATGTAATGCAATATGGGCCAGACACAGTATGGGTGTCAGGGGTTATGGGGAGAAGGCAGGAGAATGGGGTTAGGAGGGAGTGATCGACCAGCCATGATTGAATTGTGGAGTAGACATGATTGGCAAAATGGCATAATTCTGCTCATATCACTTAGAACCTTATTACACAGGCAAATGGGATAAGTTCAGACAGGCAACTAAATTGGCATGGATGAGTTAGGCTTAAGGGCCTTTCTGCACTGTATAACTCTCTAACTTGAAGGTATTTAATTACTCCCACATTAACTGCATGCATTTCTTGATCCTGCACCTTTAAAAATCATATATTGGCCATAAATGTTTAAATTCACCAGAACATTCAAGTGTTGGGTTATGAGGAGATAAATGAAACATACTTTTAATTCCCTGCAAAATAGAAGGACGAGGTGCACCATAATTGAAGTTTGCAAGATTTCAAAGGAATTTATAGTGTGGAAACATGTTATGCTAGTCGTTTGAAGGGACACAACTTGATCAATCGAGGGAGACGTTGGGGAAATACTCCTCACAAAAATCTGCAGAGCAAATTCCATTTTCTCAGAAGCTGCTAGATCAGTTAACAATTTTAAGGCACCTGGCCATTATCTATATTGCTTGATAAATTTAATTCATTATCAACTTATGGGGAGGGATTAGGGATTGTCATGGTGAAGTTGGGGTATGGTGACTGATGACTCACCGGATGACATAGGCTCAAGGGTCAGCAATTCCTATATACAGCCATTCATATTCACCAACAAGATCATTTAATTTGATTCAAGAAACGAAATGAGCTAAAGTTTAAAGGCTACTGCCCACAGCAGTGCGCTGAATCACCTGAAGCAATTTCAACGGGAAAGTTCCAAACTTCCACCATTTTCTTAACGTGACTGGAAAATGCTGATTGTGACATCATTATAAACAAAATCAAAACCAACGCAATTTTTATCTGCCAAATCGAAAATATGAAAGTTTGTTTCAATGGAGCATTTTGACCGAGGAATAGAAAGGAGAAAATTACATCTTTTTATTACACAATGACATTTTACATGACAGCTCATGGAAAGTCCAAAGATCAAACAATCAACTTTAGAACAAAGTGATTTTGTTTGCTAAGAATCTTCCTGCACATTCAAGCATCTCTCTGGATGCTCCTAACACTTATTAAAGAAGGAGAGGCAGTCAGAAAGAAATCCCAACAGAACAAACATTCTCTTGCCCAATTTAAGACTTTGAGATTTAATGATTTTGAAGTGGGTACACTACTCCTAATTCTTCTTTATTCACATTAGGAACTTCAGACTTTAATCGCTGGCAATCATGATGCTTGCATATCTTTGTCAGAGAGGTGATGGAGATAGTTATGAAATAGGACAGCCGTGTTCATTGCAAGTCAGAATTTCTGAACAAAATAACTGCGCAGAAAATAGTGAAAGTACACTTCATTGGCAGAAATTTTCTAGCATGAAATTTCTTCAGTGTCACACAGCCTTCTTCAACACTCCTCCAAGTCTATTCGGAGACAAGTACTTATGCAACAATGTCGACCAGTCGACGCCTTCAAACACAGACATGGGTATTATTATATTTAACGTAATAAATAAATAGATCTCAGTAGAATAATAGTTTAATGGAGAATTTATTCCACTTGAAAGTGCTTATGATATTAAATTCTACAGTTAACATATAAAACATGGAAGAATAGGTGCAGGAGTAGGCCATACGGCTCTTCGAGCCAGCACCACCATTCAATATGATCATGGCTGATCATCTAAAATCTGTACCACTTTCCTGCTTTTCCCCCCATATCCCTTGATTCCTTTAGTCTTAAGAGCTGTGGCAGAGAATTCCACAGATTCACAACATTCTGGTTGAAAAATGTTTTCCTCATCTCAGTCCTAAAAAGCTTCTATGACCCCTGGTTCTGGACTCCCCCAACATCGTGAACATTTTTCCTGCATCTGGCCTGTCCAATCCTTTACGAATTTTATATGTTTGCATAAGATCTCATCTCATCCTTCTAAATTCCAGAGAATATAAGTCGACCCATTCTTTCATCATATGTCAGGCCCACCATCCTGGAAATTAACCTAGTGAACCTACGCTGCACTCCCTCAATAGCAATAATGTTCTTCCTCAAATTAAGAGACTAAAATTGCTCACAATACTCCAGGTGCAGTCTTACCAAGGTCATGTACAACTGCAGTAGGACCTCCTTGCTCCTAAACTCAAATAATTCTCTCACAAAGAAGGTCAACATGCCATTAGCTTTCTTCACTGCCTGCTGTACCTGAATGCTGACTGTCAGTAACTGATGTACAAGCACACCCAGGTCTCATTGCACCTCCCAAGTATTGGGAGCAAACTTCTAGTTTGCCAAGTATTGATTCAAGTGAAACGACAACATGCTGGAGTAACTCAGGTGGTCAAGCAGCATTCCTAGAGCCCATGGATAGGTGATGTTTCGGGGTGAGATTTAGCTGTACAGTATTCCATGCATTCCGAATAGAATAAAGCATTCCAAAATTGTTCCAAATGTATTCTTGTTATAATAAATTGTCCAGAGATTGATTTGGGAAGTATTATTGGGTTGAAACCAGAATCAGATGGCATAAGGAACATCAACCAACTAATATAGAGTATTTTCAGTGTCTTGCATCATCTATTCATCGTTGTTTTTATTAAAAGTCATTTCATGTTGTCATCATCTAAAAAAATGAATAGCCCAGTTTTTATACGAAGCAAATAAAACATAGGGGAGAACTCAGTATTAAAAAGAGTTAGTAAAATCAAAGTATCTCACAACATTGTAAATACGTATTTTTAATAGTGGTCACAAAAGCTCAAACCAAAGGAGCATAAAGTGAGAAAATAACTATTTTCCAAATAGCAAAAATGTGGAACAATCCTTTATAAGCGCTATAAAAAGTTATTTGAAGACGTTAAGGGACATTGATTTTCAATAATTGACAATGTGAGGGAAAAAATAAGACTAATTGAACACTATTAGTGAACTGAACTAAATATTTAAAGTATTTAAAATAAGAGGGCTATATTTTGTGACAGAAACCATTTAAGATACACTTGTAAAATACAGAGCCATTTTTTGATGGTTTCCAATCTCATCAAACATGTAAATATCAAACATGATATAAATAATAGTTTTTACCTGCTGCATGTTAACCTCAGTGCAGTGCAGTCAAGACAGATAACATCAAAGCCACCTAAAACAGGAAACAGCAAATGAAGATATGGCATATAAATTGAAATGTATAGAAGCCAGCAGACAAATGTTGTCTAAAAGAAAGAGCAAATTAATTGTGTTAACCGCGAATAGTTTTTATCGACTTAATAGATCGTTAAAACTCAAGTCTCAAACTAACGAGTTAAATATTACTGAAATAAATCCAGACTACATATTCAGTCAATTACATACACTTCCCATATCCAATGACAAAATTATCTGAAAATGTAATCATGCATATATTAGACGATACAATTCTAAATGCCCCAGGTAAAAAAGATTTGTGTGCAAAATGTAGTTATTTGTAGTGTTCAAATTCAATTTTGCCTGAATGCATTACACCATTTACCATTCAACTTTATTTTTTAAATAATATAATTCAACTGCATGCTGTGCTTTGAAAATGAAGCAATATCATGAAATTACTGTCAAAGCAACTTAAGAATCAAATAATTATTATGACCTTACAAGATCTTGAGCAATGTTTGAAATGCTGAACTTATTTTCCAATCTTATTGAATATTGTTCAGTTTCCAAGATTGCATTCAATTTAAAATCAACTCCTGCCTTGTTTAACATGGGTATATTTTTGTTCCAACACTCATTAACAATAAAGCATATTAACAGGTCTTGTTATCTCCCGCCTAGCAAGGCAGACAACACAGCTTGGGATGCGCCAGCGGCAGAGATCTGCTACCTCCAGAGTTCAAAAGAGTAACCAAGCAGTGCATATTGCAGCCATTGCTCTCAAGAAGGAAGCAGCTAAATTGTGGATCTGACACTCTGGGTCACGATTACATCAAGTGCCTAGTAATTCACCCAGAAACCTTTCTACCGAGTGATCCTTACCTGCCTCATGGTCAATGAGAAACCAACATCACATAAATGACATCTCCTGCACTTCCTCTTACTAGGTTGCTTGATCCATACAAGCAAGAGCCTCAAGGTGGATGGTATGGAGAAAAATTATGGTTTAATTTATCGTCAAACAAAGTAATTCTATTGCTGAGAGAAGGTGCAACGAGTATTTACATGAACCTGGGATTATCCAAACCCCTCAAGGCTCTATTATAAGAGATTTGTAATAGAAAAAAAATCAAATGTGGTTAAAGTGCACATTGTCAGTTTTTATCAAAGGGTATTTTTATACATTTTGGTTTCACCATGTAGAAATTACAGCAGTGTTTATACGTACTCCCCCAATTTCAGGGCACCATAATGTTTGGGACACAGCAATGTCATGTAAATGAAAGTAGTCATGTTTAGTATTTTGTTGCATATCCTTTGCATGCAATGACTGCTGGAAGTCTGTGATTCATGGACATCACCAGTTGCTGGGTGTCTTCTCTGGTGATGCTCTGCCAGGCTTGTATTGCAGCCATATTTAGCTTATGCTTGTTATGGGGGGCTAGCCCCTTCAGTTTTCTCTTCAGCATATAAAATACATGCTCAATTAGGTTCAGATCGGATGATTGACGGCAACTCAAAAATAGACAATTTTTTAGCTTTGAAAAACTCCTTTGTTGCTTTAGCAGAATGTTTGGGATTATTGTCTTGCTGTAGAATGAACCGCCGGCCAATGTGTTTTGAGGCATTTGATTGAACTTGAGCAGATAGGTTGTGTCCATACACTTCAGAATTAATTATGCTACTACTATCAGCAGTTGTCTCATCAATGAAGATAAGTGAGCCAGTACCTTGTTTCACAGATGAGGTGGTATGCTTTGGATCTTGGGCAGATCCTTCTCTCCTCCATACTTTGGTCTTGCCATCACTCTGATACAAGTTAATCTTCGTCTCATCTGTCCACAAGACCTTTTTCCAGAACTGTGGTTGCTCTTTTAAGTACTTCTTGACAAACTGTAACCTGGCCATCCTATTTTTGCAGCTAACCAATGGTTTGCATCTTGCAGTGTAGCCTCTGTATTTCTGTTCATGAAGTCTTCCGCAGACAGTGATCATTGACAAATCCACACCTGACTCCTGAAGAGTGTTTCTGATCTGTCAGACAGGTGTTTGGGGATTTTTCTTTATTATAGAGAGAATTCTTCTGTCATCAGCTGTGGAGGTCTTCCTTGGCCTGCCAGTCCCTTTGCGATTAATAAGCTCACCAATGCTCTTTCTTCTTAATGATGTTCCAAACAGTTGATTTTGGTACGCCTGAGGTTTGGCTGATGTCTCTAACAGTTTTATTCTCGTTTCTCAGTCTCATAATGGCTTCTTTGACTTTCATTGGCACAACTTTGGTCATGTTGATAAACAGCAATAACAGTTTCCAAAGGTGATGAAAAGACTGGAGGAAAGACTAGGTGCTGAGAGCTCTCGTATACCTGCTTTAAGGAGGCAATTAAACACACCTGAGCAATTACAAACACCTGTGAAGCCATTTGTCCCAAACATTATGGTGCCCTGAAATGGGGGACTATGTATAAACACTGCTGTTATTTCTACATGATAAACCCAAAATGTATAAAAATACCCTTTAATAAAATCTGACAATGTGCACTTTAACCACATGTGATTTTTTTCTATTACAAATCTTAAAATGTGGAGTGCAGAGGCAAATAAATAAACGATGGGTCTTTGTCCCAAACATTATGGAGGGCACTGTATATCTAACTACCTTATACAGATTGACAAATCTGATAATTTTATCTTCTGAATCTACTATAATCCAACACTACCTTTAAACCATAATTTTTCAGTTGATGCTTGGCTCTCAAAGTAAAAATATCACTATGATCTCACAAAAGCTCCCTTACAAGTCATTTCATCATAACAGTATCAAAACTAGCTCAAGGCAAAAATACCTCATTACAAAAGTGGAAGCACCAAACTTAATTATTGTTTTATTAGGTTAGAGATTTGTAATCCATCAAATAAATGCCCATAATTCAATAGGATAGTTTAATGGTCATCATAGTGGAGTACCAACTGCCTAATTAAGAAACTATATCCATGATGAAATAGATTATGTGGGGGGCAGGGGAAACTTTTTAAAATCTCTTTCCTCGATGGAGATGCAACTTTTTCCGTAACGTATCTCCGTCCGCACTGCGGCCTAATATCGTGGAGCTGGTGGTCCCTTTGCTGGTGATCGACTTCGGGAGCTCCAAATGTGGGAGCCTGCGGACTTAACATCGTATAGCTTGCGATTCCTTGTCAGTGATCAACGGGAGCTCCAACCGCAGGAGCCTGCAGACTTAACATCGTGGAGCTGGTGGTTCCTTTGCTGGGGACCGATTTCAGGAGCTTCTACCGTGGAGCTTCGACCACCCCGATCGTGGGAGCTTCGATAACCCCGAAGCAGGAGCTTCGATCACCAGCTGCGGGAGCTTTGATCGCCCTGACTGTGGATAATTCGACTGCCCCGACCGCGAGAGAAAAGGAGGGAAGCAGATAATACGTTATTGCCTTCGATCACAGTGCGCTGTGGTGGTTGTTTGTTTATTTTTTATGGAGTTGCGTGTGTTGTTGCTTTTTTGGTATGACAAATCAAATCCCTTGTATGTTTTTACATACTTGGCTAACAAATTAATTACAATTACAATTGAATGTGGGGTCTGTTCCCAAGAAAATACTAAACTATCCTGTTACTTTGATTCCAGTGAACACAGAGATAACCATAACATCTTCAGGACAATGGCTCCCAGGGGGCACAGGGGCAAGTCAGTTGTTGGCACCTGACTTGCTGCATTCCGAAAACATGTTAAACAGAAAGTAGGTTCATTTCTCAAAGAGAATTTTGTGAACCAGCAGTTTGCAATAATCAAAGCATTTAGTAACATGATCCTGTTGAGGATAGCAGTTCATAAATTAGACTGTTAATTGAATTGAAGACAGTGGTTTACATACACTTCCTCCAATTACTATGCTGCAAGACCCACTCAGGAGGCAAAAATGTGTTGTAGGGTCAATGTGTTGTGATAGTATCTGCCTTCACTATCTCCCCCCATCAGCTCGTTCCGTACACCCACCACCATGTGTAAAAACGTTATCCCTCAGGTTTCTATTAAATGTCAGCCATTTCCACCCGTTTGACGTAGACAGGTTCTGACCGTCCATCCTACCTATACTTTTAATAATTTTGTACATAGGAAACTTCAAAGTAGGAGATGAAAGGACCGTTAAACATTACCAAGTCACACACTTAGCGTTTGCCTTCAGAGATGCTGCTTCACCCGCCAATATTTCCCGTATCATTCATCGTTCCAGAATACTGCATTTTCAGTCTTTTGTCCTTCATGTCCTTCTCCTGTTCTATCTCTTTAAAAAAAATATTTATATCAAAAGGTTTTTAAAGTTCAATAGTTAATATGGTGGTCAAACTTTGATCTTCATGTCGCAGCTGCTTCATACCAATACGAGCAGGCCAGTTCCTGTGCTGTAATGCTCTATGTTCTATGATCCAAGTATATTTATATCACTGATCCACATCTTCCGACCTCCAGCTGTTGACGTTCCACTTTCAGAGTTGTGATGTTAGTGCAATCTGCATATCTGAGGTTTTCTATCTTTATTATGTCATGTGAATCAATAGATATGCTTGGCTGTGATACAAA
>CM075977.1:379012184-379210158 GCA_038087875.1 Malacoraja senta | reverse complement strand
TTCTCAGGTAGCAGAACTTAGATAAGGAAGTTCCAAACATTTTGCAATTATCCAACTTTATTTTTTTTTAGATCTCATATGTGCCAGGAGGTGTTATCGTCAGTCAGTCATATGGCACAGAAACAGGCCATTCTGCCCAACATGCTGATCAAGATGCCCCATCTAGGCTAGTCCCATTTGCCTGCATTTGTCCCATGTCCCTTTCACCCGCTCCTATTCATGTACCCATCCAAATGTCTTGAATGTTATTGGAGTCGCCTAAACTACCTCCTCCAGCAGCCCATTCCATACACTCACCACCCTCCGAGTGAAAAAGTTGCCCCTCAGGTCCCTATGAAATCTTTTCCATTTTACTGTAAACCTGGTTCCTGATTACCCTACCCTGGGTAAGACACCATGCATTCATCCTATCATTGGCCCTCCTGACTTTATACACCTCTATAACATCATCCCTTAGTCTCCTGCACGCCAAGAAATACACACTGGATGTTTTCAAGAGAGTTAGATTTAGCTCTTGGGACTAAGGGGATCAAGGGATATGGGGAAAAAGCCAGAACAGGGTAATGATTTTGGATGATCAGCCATGATCACATTGAATGGCGGTGCTGGCTCAAAGGGCCAAATGGCCTACTACTGCACCTATGTTCTACGTTTCCATAAATAGTGTCCTAGCTTGCCCAATACCTGTATGAAAATAGCCTTAGGGTTTGGCAAAATATGTCAGCCTCCTAATTCCACAGTATTTATTTTGCACTTAAAGTAATTTGCAGCATACTGGAATTTTCTTTTTCAAGATTCTCTGCACAACAGTGACTAATGTTTTATTACAACATCCAAGTCTTTCACAATAAATGTGAAAGATCATCAAGATTTTACATTGAACTCGCTATAAACTGGTAACAATATTTTTTTATAATGGCACTGGTTGGGTTGGTGATTTGTAAGGCTGTTTCAGTGTCCATGTTGGAAAGTCAACGTATTCCACAACTCTCCTTAACCCCTCCTGGGTTATTTGAAAGGCTTTAGGAAATGAAAAGGCCACTGTAGAATATATTCAGTGTCTCCTCCAGTATTGAACAGCATTTGGATTTGTATCTTTGCTCCCCACCATTTCCTTGGGAGCTATTCAGGAAGGCAACAAATGCTGCCATTCTATCAAGCCGTGAATAAATAATGGACAAACAAATGCAACAGTTTGCACTTTCTTTATACCAATTATGACCTCAGTTGGTGCACCTTTTCACCTGATACCCATCAACAATCATCTTTACCAGTGCTCCTAACCTCACTGCTGGAATTCAGCTCTTATCCATATTTGGACCATTAATACAATGAGGACTAGAGCTAAATTACTGCAATTGGCAGCCCGCAACGAGCGTACTTTACATTAATTGTTCAGATTACAAATGCAGGAATCTTTGATAACTAAATTTGCAAACTGTACAAAATCAATGGTGCTAATAATAATGAACAGAATAGTTGTGGACTAACAGCCCTGTCCCACGGTACGAGTTCATTCCAAGAGCTCTCCCGAGTTTTTTTAAAAAGTCAAACTCGTGGTAAGCACGGAGCATGAACGTAGCGGGTACGTCGGAGCCCGGGGACGTCTCTTAGCGGCTCGTAACGCTAACGGCAGGTACTCAGGAAGACTCGCTAACGGCAGGTAAGCACGGGAAGACGCGTGAAGATTTTTCAACAAGTTACATAGAAACATAGAAAATAGGTGCAGGAGGAGGCCATTTGGCCCTTCGAGCCAGCACCGCCATTCATTGTGATCATGGCTGATCGTTCCCTATCAATAACCCGTGCCTGCCTTCTCCCCATATCCCTCGACTCCACTATCCCCTAGAGCTCTATCTAACGCTCTATTAAATCCATCCAGTGATTTACTCTCTGGGTGAAAACGTTTTTTCTCACCTCAGTCTTAAATGACCTCCCCTTTATTCTAAGACTGTGGCCCCTGGTTCTGGACTCGCCCAACATTGGGAACATTTTTCCTGCATCTAGCTTGTCCAGTCCTTTTATCTATCTTATCTATCTTATCTTACTAAAAGTCTGATCTTGACCGCTTTTGGCTCACTGTGCTGTGATTTCTGAGAGAACGCCGCCACCTACGGCCGTGATTTTTGGCCACCTCGCTCAGAGCCCCCCTCCGCCTTCCTGGACCAGAGGATTTTTCCCATTGATGAAAAATCAGAGAGATATTAATGTTTTTAAAAAAATTGCCATTCTCTCTGCTGCCTCTGCTGGAGGGAGGGGGAGGGACTATAAAACAAGGAAGTGGTGTGCCTCAGTCTCTGCAAGATGGAGGAAGCCAGAGGGTCACGTCTCTCTGAGCTCTGAATAACACTGAACACATGTCTACTCAACAGTGAGTGCCCTTAATGTGGTTTGAAAATGAAAATATGGTTGGTTTGAAGTAAAAAGGCACTGCCTGCAAATGGTTGTTTGGGGGGTTTGGGTTGAAGTAAAAAGGCACTGCCTGCAAATGGTTGTTTGGGGGGTTTGGGTTGAAGTAAAAAGGCACTGCCTGCAAATGGTTGTTTGGGGGTTTTGGGTTGAAGTGAAAAGGCACTGCCTGCAAATGGTTGTTTGGGGGGTTTGGGTTGAAGTGAAAAGGCACTGCCTGCAAATGGTTGTTTGTCTAAACTTGACAACTTCCTGTTTGCACTATATTGATTTTGGATAAAACGCTACCACTTACGGCTGTGATTTTTGGCCATCTTACTCAGTACCCCTCCGCTCATCAGGTGCAGAGGATTCTTCCCATCAATGAAAAACAAAAGTGTTATTAGTGTTAAAAAAATGTTGAGAATCTCTCTCCTGTCAATCACGCCATGAAGGCCACACCTTTTCCGGTGGGAGGGATTATAAAACCCGGAAGTGTGGGTGTGCTCAGTCTCTGCATGATGGGGGAGGGAGTGGTCACGACTCTGTCTGAGCTGTGAATCAACTGAACACACTGAATGTCTACTGAACTGTGAGTGTGGTGTTTTGTGTGGTTTTATGGTGGTTTCACCCTGCTTGAAGTAGTATGAAACTGCATTTGAATGGGGTGTCGTTGCACCCTGCATGAAATGGTATGAAACTGCATTTGAATTTGGTGGCCTTGCACCCTCCTTGAAATGGTATGAAACTGCACTTGAATTTGGTGGCCTTGCACCCTGCTTGAAGTGGTTGGAAACTGCACTTGAATTCGGTAGCTTTGCACCCTGCTTGAAGTGGTGGGAAACTGAACCTGAATTTGGTGGCCTTGCACCCTGCTTGAAGTGGTATGAAACTGCACTTGAATGTTGTGGCCTTGCACCCTGCTCGGAGAGGTAAGAAACTGCACTTGAATTTGGTGGCCTTGCACCCTGCAACTATACAACTGCAGAAGAACCTCTTTACTCCTATACTGAAATCCTCTTGTTATGAAGGCCAACATTCCATTGGCTTTCTTCACTGCCTGCTGTACCTGCACACCCAGGTCTTGCTGTACCTCCCCCTTACCTAACCTAACCCCATTGATATAATAATCTGACCCCTTGTTTTTGCCGCCAAAGTGGATAACCTCACATTTATCTATATTATACTGCATCTGCCACGCATCTGCCCACTCACTCAACCTGTCCAGGACATGTTGAAAAATGTCCACGAGAGCCCCGAGTACTGACGAGTGGCCATTACCGTAAATCTGAGTTCGAATCAGGGCAAACTCGGGAGAGCTTTTGAAATGAACTTGTATCGTGGGACAGGGCTTTAAAGGGTGATATTGATCAAATGGGCAGAACAATGGCAGATGGAATTAAATCCTGAAGAGTGTGGGAAAAGTATGTGATGACTATTAAGAATAAGACAAACAATAAATGGCGGGAAGATTGGAAGAACAGAGACACCTTAATGTATAAGTCTAAGGTTCTTGAAGGGGGCACCATCGGTAAACAAGATGGTGAACAAATGGAGCATTTGCCTTTATGAGCTAGGATACAGAATACAAGAGAAGGGAGGTTATGGTACATTTTGGTAGGCCATGGATAGAGTACAGTACAGTTCCAGACACCACACTACAGGAAGGATGTGATTGCATTGCAGGGTGCAGAGGAGAGTCACAAAGATGTTACCTGAGAAACTGTTTCAATTTGGAGGATAGTCTGGATTAGTTTTTTCTTGGAGCAAAAGACTGTAAGGGGACACCTGATAAAACAAAATCATGATGGGCAAAGATAGGATACTTTCTGCCCTTAATAGACAGCAAAAACTCTAGGGCATAAATGTAGAATGAGGGAAAAAAAACTTCTCCTACTTGCAACCTGAAGAGCACTGTCCAGTTGGGACTCTCAGAACACTCGAGATGGACTTGAACCAGCAAGACACAGTATGCTGTACGCTATGCACAAAATACTGGTAAATGCATTTGTATAGATTAGTGTAGGAACAGCAGATGCTAGTTTACACCGAAGATAAGACACAAAATGCTGAAGTAACTCAGTGGGTTAGGCAGCATCTCTGGATAAAAGGAATAGGTGATATTTTGGGTTGAAACCAGACTAATTAGTAGCTGGTCAGCATAACCAAAAAGAGTCAAAAGGCCTGTTTCTGTATTGTATTGTTCGATATCACTAAGTTTTATTGTAACATATGCATCATCTAATATTACAGACTCAAGTTGGCTGAACAGTGCTGAAGTGGTAGGCAATCAGGAGATAACAAGATGGTCACCCAATTACCACTTCTGGTCAAAGATAGAGGCAAACACTTCAGGACTTCACCAGCCTTCGATCAGTATCTGAAACAAGACCAGAGCTTTGATTTGAGAAATTAATTACAGGATTTCTTCTATCAATAGCATAATTGATAGGGTCGAAGGGCCTGTTACCACGCTGCATCTCTAAAGTAAACAAGTTGTTTTCCAAAGTCGCAGTGCATCTTTGTCAGCTTGTAGTTTTTATCTCACACAATGTGTCACCTATACTCTTCAGGACATCTTAGCAATAAACATGGAAGACCACTTTGAAGCTCTTTGGTTAGTATCCACCGGAGTACCCATCCTTCAATCCTTCTGACCACAGAGGTCAAAATCTATGTTTAAAACTGTTAAAGCCATCTTTTCACTAAATATTATTGCAGTGCCAGCACAGAAGGGAAAGAGAGATTTCCAATTTTTTTTCAGAAGGTATCTTTAGGATGTTATAGTCCGTGGGCCAGCGATCGGAGCACTTCTGGCGATCCCTCGGCAAGGGATCACCCGGCTCCACGATGGAAAGTCCGCGGTGTGCCCGCTGCTGAAACTCTGGGCCCGACTCCAGGAGAGGCCGCACCAATCCAAGCTGTTAAGCAGCGAGGGAGGGCAAAAATGCGACTGGGAGAAAAGTCGCATTCCACAGAGGTGTGACTGAAAAACAGTTTCCCCCCTATTCCCCACCACCACCCCCCCCAACACTAAAACACATTTTTAGACATACTAAAAACAAAAAAAAGTCAAAAGGACGAACAGCTGCTGGCGAGGCTGCCGTCTCGCGGCACCACCCGATGGACTAGCCGCGGGCGTGGAGTGAACTTTCCATCGCGGAATCTGGGATCCCTCGACGGAGATCGCCGGAGACGAACTCCGACCGCTGGCCTGCCGCCTATAACATAGTGAAGCCACGGTCTCCGGTAGGAAGTGGCCGATTCGGGACCTCCAAGCCGCGGTGTGCCCGTCCCTCCCGACGTCGGAGTTTCGAGCAACCCTTTCGAGCGGAGGGCTCATGGACCAGACCATGGGTGAACCCGACCATGGATGGACAAGGGAGGAGGACTGACTGAACGTTATTGCCCAGTGAAGAATGTTGATTCCACTGTGGTGGGTGTTCATGTTATATTCTATTGTGTATTGTGCTCTTTTTGATTGAGTGGCTGCATGGTAAATCAATTTCCACTGTACCTTAATTGGTGCATATGGCAATAAATTTGAACTTGATGTAAATGGACGATTTCAAAAGGCAGAAATGAATCAAATATATTTGTGGATCCAGAGACACAGACTGGTCTTCCTGGATAACGATGGGGGATCTTTCTTTTTAAAGGGACATCAGGGAAGGTAATAATTTGATGCTCTGGTCACTTAATCATTAGATGGTTTTATTTACATAAGCAAATTTAAATTTAATAGCTGTTGCGGTTTGACTTGAAGTTGTGCATCTGAATTATTGATTATTGCACAAATGAACTCTTAATTTATCCTGATATTTAAATGCCAGTTCCATGCACTTGTCTGTAATCCAAAAATCAAATATTTATCCAGAAAACTTAAAAATTGCTATACTGATAACAGCGTGTACAATTATAAATAATTATTTAATTCAAACAAAAGTGTTTTTGATTACATGGTATATTGCACTTCATGCGAACTGCTTATCAGATTGTGATTACAATTTCATTTGCTGTATAAAAAGAACAAAGTCCTCTTGAATGGGATAAAAAATATACATTGTTCTGCTCAGAAAATGATGCACCTCTTTTCGTCCGCTTCTCCAGAAGGTGAACCCATCATCTTGTCTTCTAAAGTGATAATCTCCTGCTTGTCCCGTGTAACTCAGGTCACCAATTTCAAAGTATAGGTGCTAAGTACGCTGATAAACCTAATAGAGGCTGAACAGAAGTTTGTTTCCATTTTCCATTTGATACTTGATGGCATGAAAGCCACAATCTTAACTCAGTCTACAAAGACTGCTGCAAAACAAGATTGTGATATTGCTCCAATTCTTTTCCTGATTTTTTTGTTGAAGTGTGCGTTCACTATCAAACTTCTCAAGGGTTGCACATATCTTCAGAAACGTAAACCAATAGCATGAACAACATGGAGATGTTACTTGCACTTTGCACTAGTTTCAAGCCAAGCTCCTAGCCATTACTGACTATTTTACTGACACATACAAAAGATGACAATTTACACAAAATGCAAGACAAAAGACCTCACACAACCTGCTCTCTCTGCAAAATATTGCTGTCCAACAATAAAGAATCTTGCAAAGTTCCTGGAGAGCATGGACCACTTTTCTCATCTCTCAGAGAAGATGAAATTCACCAGTGTGTTTTTTGCACTGAAAACAGTCTTTCTTTATGTATGGAGTGGAATACTTTATTGTCACATGTGACTATGCTCAGTGAAATTATTTGCTTGGATGAAGGATGAGCAAAGCAATGCCATGTTGCTCTCCAAAACAACATCTTCAGCATTAAGCTGGAGTAACTCAGCAGGACAGGCAACATCGCTGGAGAGAAGGAATGGGTGACGTTTAGGATCGAGGGATGTTCCCTGTCCCGTTGAGTTACTCCAGTTTTTTGTGTCTATCTTCGGTTTAAACCAGTATCTGCGGTTCTTTACTACATATTTTGTCTTCAGCATTGAAGATACAATTACACACAGTTGCCTTATTTGTACAAGCCAAATCATTCACATACTCAACACTGGAGCCCTGAAACAGAAAAAGATTACCAGAGGAAAACCAGACAGCACAGAAACCACCAAACGGGAATTGGAGCAAATTATCCTCAGACGGGGGAACCCGAGAGCGATGCCCTCTAATGATAAACATTTCCTCCCTGGGGAAAAAGGCGCTGACTGTCTACCCTATCTATGCGCCCATAATTACATATACTTCGATCAAGTCTCTCCTCAACCTCCAACATACACTAGAATGTTCTACCCATCCGAAATGTCACCTATTCCTTCTCTCCATAGATGCTGCCTCGCCCGCTGAGTTTCTCCAGCATTTTTGTCTACCTACCATTCTTTAAAGCTAGTACATTTGTCACCATGTCCAATGAGATGAAGAGGTCACTGAAAGGAAAACTTTCACTGAAGCCTGAAGAACAATGATAGCTTAAAATATTAACTAAAACAAAAAACTGTTGGGAAGTAAATTGTCTATTGTAAAATTTATGCTGCTCACTTAATTTCCACGAAAACACGAGGACGCTATTTTTTCCCGTAATTACAGTAGGGTAAAAGGGCAGCAACACCATAGCAACAGAGAAACTCGTCAGAGCTAAGCAATGATTAAAACAAGACTGATTGTTTTGCATAATGTCCTTGCATATAGCATATAGCCAGTGAGTGCACGGGTAGACACTTGTGTGAACATTAAAAATATAACCTCCATCTTAATTATTGAAAGCGGAAGGAAAATAATAACACCTGCAATTGGGGCCTACCATGAATCTGCTCAGCCTCGTTCATTGTATAGCAGACTACTAATTTTCACTGGGGATAAGACAATTCCGCAACAATTCAGCTTTGAAAACACAGCCCGACATTATTCACATTTAAAAACAATTAGTTTCAATCTACGGACGTACCTTTCCTGATTTCCCGGTACACCATTTTCGGCGCCCTCAGCACAGAAAACCGGGATCCGCCGGTAAACAACATGAAGGTCATTTTCCTTGTCGCCGGTGGATACGCTCACAAGAAGAAATGTCGGAGTAAAAACGAACTTGCCCTTCGAGGAAGCTACCATTTATATAACTGCCAGAAAGTTAACCATCCACGTTTCAATGAGTCAGCGCCTGACACCACCCGATCACACCATGTCCCTCCAAGCGTCTCTCTCACACACAAGACACCAGACCGATTCAGCGGGCTGTTCCGGCTATGAAGACCGCCGGCCACCAGGGTGCAGCACCATGAGACAAGTTTTTTTTTAAATCCCTCGGCCGAGCGTAATCCGTCCCAGCAACAGCGCTCCCTCGCGTTACCCCCACCCACCCACCCCGAGCAGCCTCATTGGTTGGCTAACGGTAATGGCGCGCAACGGCTCGCGCCTCCGGAGTGAAGCGCCGCGCGAGGGTCTGCCGGGCCCGACGTCGTGCTCGGTCACGTGGGATGCCGGAGCCTGCTGCCTTTTCAAATCAGGTTCGGTTGGGGGAAAAAGCGCGCGCGCGCGCGCCGGGGATGATCGGTTGATTGTTGTTGATGATGTTGTTGTTTCCCCCCCCCTCCCCTCCCCCCGTGAAGGGCAGAGCCTGGCGATTGTCCGTTTGGAAGCGCGCGCGCGCGGTTTTTCTCCAGGGGAGGAGAGGGAGATGAGGGGGGGTGGGGAGGACGGCCGGCCGCCTGCCTCCGATGGCATATAGCGTCACGTTTGTCTTTTAATCCGTCCCTCCTTAAGAATGTGTGTGTGTGGTGAAGGAAAATATGATTTGATACTCGATTTTATAGTAAAAAGATTGAAAGGCGAGGAACAGGGAGGAGGAGGAGGGGGGGGGGAAGCACAATCATGGCTGATCTGTTTCCCCCCCCCCCCCCATCCCTCAACCCCATTTTCATGCCCTTCATAATCCACCAGAAAGTCTTGTCCCGTTGCTAGCGCTGGCTCCCTCTCTTCATCCCCCTCCCCCCGCCGGCCCGCCCGCCGACGGCCAATGGGAAGCGAGAGTTTTCGCGCTGATTGGCTTCGTTGAAGAAGACGGAGGAGGAGGATGATGGGGAAGATGAAGGGAGCGAAGGAGTTACTGTACTCATTGGAAGTACAGTAACTCCGCTCGGGAGGGAGGATGGATGCGCCCACAGCAGGTTCGCTCGTTTTCCTAAATTACCTGATCTGCTCGTCTTTCTGCCTTCCTCCTTCCACCCACCCCCTTTTTTTAAAAATTATGTTGCGTGCAAACGCGTGAACCGCATAGCGGTGACGGCGGCAAAAAAAAAAAAGGTGGCTGACCAAGAATAAGGTGGCCACTGGGCTGCAGGGACTTAGGCCGCACGATGGTCCAATCAGGAGGTGGGCAAGCAGTCAGTCTCTTGAACGAAGCATGAGAATTTATTATTTTTTTTCCTTCTTGTTTGCACCCTTCCCCCCCCTCCAAGTTCCACACAGGTCTGCAGCACGTATGTATTTAAAATATCAGTTCTGATCCATTATCTCAGCTCAATCACGGATGATTAATTCCCACTGCGTGTAAGCACGGTGAATGTGGATTCAACCTTTTTTTTTTATACTGCCGTTCAGTTGAATGTGTGCATTGCTGCTGCTTGCTGTATGTATGGAGGGCAGCCATGTTACATTTTAGGATTGGTCTTTCAATGTTGCGGTCTCATCGAGATGCTTTGAATTTAATTTCAGTTTTTGCAACAAGTGCTTTTGTAGCTGGCAACATTAGTGGATTATTTTAACTTCGCTGGAGGTTTTGCAATGCAAGGTAGAGATTGCCAAATACATTTGTAGGGCATGCTGTATCCAGCTGAATAGACCATTGGAATAACAAAAAAGGCCATTTTGTCAACGCAGTACCACAGTTATGTTTGTTACATTTAACAAACTGGATTACCAATCAAGGCGTTTGGTGTGAGTTGTTAATCACTTGTGATAAATGTTGCAGAAGATGATGGGAGGGGCAATAGATTAAACGACAAAGATATTACTTGTTTTTCAATTTAAACTAGATTCTTTATGTAAATGAGAAAAGTTTTACTATCATCAGGGACGTACTGAAGGAGCTGTGCATTTGTTTTTACACTAAAGTTATGCATTGTTTACTGTAAAAGACAAGTTGGCCTCATTAGGATCAGAATGTTAACTGGTTTATTAATGTCTGACACAAGCAACCTTATTGTATAATTTAGTCTAATATTTGTTTGACCTTCATTTTCTTTAAAGTATGTTTACATGGCTTAATTGGTTGGTAGAGGAAATGCAGGAGGAAAAATATTTTTGAATGGATTGATGATACATGATCTCGCCATATTTTGATGGACTAAAACAGACTAAAATTACCTTGTTTTGTCATAATGTACTGGACATTGATTGCCAATATAATTGTCAACTTTTAAGTGACCCTATTAAATGAAATTTAAATCAATAAAACTACAATTATTTAATTTGTACAATTTACTGAATAGAACCACTGAAATGCTGCATATGCCTGACATAGTTGTGAGGTATCTTTTCTTGACATCCCTTTGTATTAGAGGCATATAGCGTGGAAATAGGCACTTTGGCCCAATTTGTAACTACACTGATCAACGAACACCATCTACACTCGTCCCACATACCTGTGTTTTGCCTATATCCCTCCAAACTTGTCCTATCCATGTACATCATGTATACAAATCAGGGTTGGAGCCGATTGCATTTAACTCAATTTGGCTTTCTGTAAAAATAATGTAATAGACTGTCATATTTTAACTGCATGCAAGTTTAAATACAATAGGTAAATGAATATGGAACATTTTAAAATTAAAATGGTCAACAAGGTTCAATAACCCTCTATTAAATATGGATTTGAGGTGAAAACAAATTACTGGAAAAACTCAGCATAGCAGGCAGTGTCTGGAAAGAGCAGCAGTCAACGTTCAAGGTTTGAGTCATAACCCTTTGTCAGAACAAAGAAAGATAAGGATTTGAGGTGGTATTTGGATAACTCTCCATCCTGCAATACACAGTTATATTTTTTAAGTGCAATTTTTGAAATATTAGATATCAAATGGTGGAAATAGCTAAGGTGTACATTTTATAGTTGGCATCAGTGCCAACTATAAAGTGCTTTGGGCATTTGCATTTACCCAAACTGGAAGCCAGTGTGAATTTTTTAAATTTATCGAAGACTGACAAGTTGTAACTTTGAAAGACTCAAAATGCTGGAGTAACTGCGGTCAGGCAGCATCCCTGGAGAACATGAGTTGTCGATTTTTTGAGTTGGAACCCTTCTTTGGACTTCCCAAATAGCAGAAGAAGGGTTCCGACCTGAAACATCACCGAAATATGATCGGCAGGGGTGCTGACTGATCCACTGAGTTATTCCAGCATTTTCGATCTTTCTTTGGTATAAACCAGCATCTGCAATTATTGCAAGCTGTAACTTTGATTGGATTGTAAATAAATGTTCACTCTTTGAAATGATTAGGAAATATTGTGTATGAAATCTAACTTTAATCTACTTAAAAACATTTTTTTTACTGTCTTTTTGCTAAGGCGGTTTATTGTCCTATTTAATTTTAAATTAGCCGCATTGTCATTATCAGTTCTGCTTTCTTTTTTGGTAATCACTGGGTCTTTTTTCTGTACATTGTTCAACTACTCGGCAAAAGTTGGTATCTTGAAAATTAGCACAAAAAGGCCGTTTCCATTTGATTTGAAGCTAGCCTTTTAATGTTCGCCAAAGTCTTGATTACATAATTTCACCTGAAGTTCCAAAGGAGTTCATCGAAACACATATGATGAAAGAATGGGTCGACATGAAAAGGTTCCCCACTCCTGATCTAACCTGTCCAATCCTTTAAGAATTTATGTTTCTATAAGATCCCCTCTTATCCTAAATTTCAGTGAATACAAGCCCAGTCGACTCATTCTTTCATCATATGTCAGTCCCGTCATCCTGAGAATTAACCTGGTGAACCTACGCTGCACTCCCTCAATACCAATAATGTCCTTCCTCAAATTAGGAAACCAAAATTGCACACAATACTCCAGGGTGTGGTCTCACCAGGGCCCTGTACAACTGCAGTAGGACCTCCTTGCTCCTAAACTCAAATCCTCTCGCAATGAAGGCCAACATGCCATTAGCTTTCTTCACTGCCTACTGTACCTGCATGCTTACTTTCAATGACTGATGTACAAGCACATGCAGGTCTCGGTGCACCTCTCCTTGTCCTAATCTAACACCATTCAGATAAAAATCTGCCATCATGTTCTTGCCACCAAAGTGGATAACCTCACATTACTAGACTAAGTGTGACCCGTTGGGTCCCATTCTCACATGGGAGGCCTGGTCCCCCAACGCAATATTCCACCACTCGTGCATAGCCCCAACTGCCCAGGCGCGGCTGACGGGTTCCCGTTGTGACAACCCTGATTCCTCCCCACACCCCTCCTTAACTCCGCCCCTTGCCCTTCCCTGCCTCCCCCCCCCACACACTCACTCCATCCCCCCCCCTCAACCCCCCCACCCCCATCCACTCTTAGCGGCTCTCCGGTGGCGCAGCCATTCCCGCCCATTGGGTTCCCATTGTGACATAGAACACGCAGCTGACGGGCACGACAAGTGGAAAAGGGATTTATTAAAGCTTAATTTGAATAACTCTTAAAATATGGCCTGCCGCTGCTGTGGCCCACCGTGGTGTGGTGGGGTGGGTGGGTTGTGACGGGTGGGGTGGGGTGGGAGGGTTGTGGGGATGTGGGGGGGAGGATGGTTTGTGGGGGTGGGGGAGGGGTGTATGTGGGAGGGGAGGGGGGGTGTGTGCTCAGCAGGCCTCGGCTCCGACCGCACTCAGTGGCTCCTGTCGCACTGAGCATCTCTCGGCCCCTGCTGCACTCAGTAGCTCCCGGTTCATCATGGTGGTCATCGACGCCGCCCGCGGACCCAGCTCCTGTCCACACTCTGCTCACTCCGCTCCTTCAGCTTTATTCTCGCCACTGGTGATTGACAAGGGGCGTCGCCGTCCCGCCGAATGACAGGAGAGAAGACCAATAACTTTTGTAATATTTCACCGATCGGAACAAAACTGGATGCACTTGCAGCACAGGAGAATGGCGAGTAAGATGGCAAAAAATCGTAGCGCTATCGGGTACCGTTTTTGCCAAAATTTAAAAACTGCTAACCGGAAGAGGGCAAGATGAGAGTTTTATAAGTATACTAGACCAGGTGCAGACCCGTTGGGTCTGTTCCCGCAATGCGCGGTTGCAAGGGGGGGTGGCCTGACATAAACACGCCACGCGCTAGGCGTACGCCGTCGAGAAGCTACGTATGCCCTCAATGCGCCTGTGGGCCGACAGGCCGTTGATGTGCGGGATTTTTGGACTGCAAGCGTGCGGGCCGGCAGCGAGGACGGCGAAAAGCAGCGGGGGACCAGCCGATCTGTGCCTTCTGCCAGCGTGACAGAGCCGGGGGGGGGGGTGGAGGAAGTAAAATCGCTGGCGAAATGGGGAAAATGTCAGCGTTTTTGGAGGAGAGCCGGGCGGCGGCGGCCGTTATGGTCACTGGCCAGCAGGAGGCGGAAAAATGAGTGAGTGGGGGGAGGGGGGTAGGATTTTATTAAAAATGTGTACAGAAAAATGACTAAATTTAATGAGGAGTGGATATGCAAATGTAAAAGTGAAATGGCTAGCGAAATGGTAAAAATCTCTGAGTGTTTGCGTGTGGTTTTGGCGGACCAACGAATCAAAGGCAAAATCAAAATGACACCTGACATACACACACCCACAGAGTTTTAAAAGTATATAGATATATAGATACTGCATCTGCCCACTCGCTCAACCTATCCAAGTCATCGTGCAGCCTCATGGTATCCTCATCGCAACTCACACTGCCACCCAGCTTTGTGTCATCCGCAAACTTGGAGATGTCACATTTAATTCCCTCGTCTAAATCGTTAATATATATTGTAAAAAACGGGTCCCAGCACCGAGCCTTGCGGCACCCTTCCAGTCACTGCCTGCCGTTCTGAAAAGGACTTGTTAATTCCTGCTCTTTGCTTCCTGCCTGTCAACCAGTTCTTTGTAAATGTCAATACCCTACCACCAATACCATGTGCTCTAATTTTGCACACTAATCTCTTGTGTGGGACCTTGTCAAAGACTTTTTGAAAATCCAGATACACCACATCTATTGGTCCTCCCTTATCCATTCTTCTTGTTACATCCTCAAAAAACTCCAGAAGATTAGTCAAGCATAATTTCCCCTTCATAAATCCATGCTGACTGATCGATCCTGCCACTGCTTTCCAAGTGCGCTGCTATAACATCTTTAACAATCGAGTCAAGCATCTTCCCCACTACCAATGTAAGGCTAACTGGTCTAATTCCCCGTTTTCTCTCTCCCTCCTTTCTTAAAAAGTGCGGTTACATTGGCTACCCTCCAGTCCACAGCAGTCGAGGGAACATTGGAAAATGATCACCAATGCATCCACGATATCTCGGGCCACCTCCTTGAGTACTCCGGGATGCAGACCATCAGGCCCTGGGGATTTATCTGCCTTTAGTCCCAACAGTTTACGTAATACCATTTCCTGACTAATGTGGATTCCCTTCAGTTCCTCTCTCCCACTAGATCCATGGTTCCCGAGTATTTCTGGGAGATTGTTTGTGTCTTAGTCAACCTTCTGGATAAAATTTAAACTGAGACTCGAGTTTATTCCTCACATCAGGTGCTGTCTGTCTGGAGTTTGCATATTTACCCTGTAAGTGCGTGGGTTTCCTCTGGGTGCTTTGGTTTCCTCCCACATCCCAAAGACATGTGTGATTGTAGTTAATTAGCCTCAGCAAAAGTGTCCCAATGTGCAGGGAGTGGATGAGAAAATGATAGAAAGTAGACCTAGTGTGGATCTAGGTCAGTGTGGATTCGGGCCAAAGGGCCTGTTTCCATACTATATCTCGTTTTAAAGTCTGAATAAGACAGCATGCAGCTTTGGAATTAAAAGTTTAATTTATTGGTACTTCTCCATCCTTTTTTCATGATGTCATATATCCTCCGATTGATCCCAGAAACAATTTACTTGCCTTGAGATGCAACATCAGGCTGAACAATGAGTAATGGGCTTTTGATCAGATGGCAAAGTTCTTATGTTGGCTTCATGGTGTGTAGCGAGTTAACGAGTTAATCTGAAATGTTCTTGTTTCCACTGTGGAAGTTGTTTTGTGCTTCAAATATCTCAGCTGCTTTCCCAGTTTAAGTTATCTGGAATGAGAATAAAAGATTGAATTTAATATCATAATCTACTTTGCCTGCTTTGTATTGTTCGTTAACGTTGAAATTGAGTCATCGATGTGTCCAAGATATTGCTCTTCCTCTGAAAAGTTGGCTGTATTAGTTATAATTGGCTAATGACGCCATAGATAAATGTTGTTACTTTACAGATTTTCCATATTTTATTATTTAGCACATATAATTGGATAGGTTACTTTAGTTTTTTTTCTGTTTATGTACATTTCACCATGTTTGTTAATCAATGATTTTTTTGAAATCTTGCAATATCTTTTATGTCTTATTTGAATAGACTACTTGGAGACACAATAAACTGTAGATGCTGGAATATTGAGCAAAACACAGCAGGTCAGGCAGCATCTGGAGAGGGAATGGACAAGCACCCTTCGTCAGACCCAACACAACATGTCACCTGTTCATCCCTCCCCAAATTCTGCCTGACCCACTGTGTTTTTCCAATACTTTGTGTTTTGCTAAATGAAAGAATTTTTTGATTTGTTTAATGATAACAATGAGTGAATCTGAATATTTTTCAGATTTGTCACAATCTTGCTTATGGTTGTTACAAAATTGTATAATCAGTTATACAGTCATTTTGGGTACTTGCACATCAAGAGACAAGGGTTTAGATTAATAAATTCAAGATATAAGTTTCCCCACGACTTCATATCTTGTTCTTAATATGTTGGTGCCCTAGCTCGTCAACCACTTTCAAATTAACACCACAACATTAAGGCTTTTGTTTGCTACAGAACCGTTTAATAATCTGTGCTTGTATCTCTTTGTTCACCTGAAGCTGTTTGAAATTGGTAACATCAGGAGAGCATGGCTCAGCCCATCCGACTTCCGAAGAATGTAATGGGGAGTTCCCGGCCAACGGCACAGGAATTGATTAATCCCATTTCCATGAAACAGGTTCCAGAGATCCTTGGTATTAATAAGAAGGCTCAAAACGGTGAAGTGGATTCTGAGCTCTCCATACTGACTGATAAAGCTGTTACACCTTTAACAGCAGCCCTACAGGATGGTGTCATACATCGATTAAATGGACACGATGCAAGTTCTGCTTGTAGGGCGTCGGACAAATTAAAGGATTTAACTTCTCTTATGTTAAATGGAGATTCTGCCATGCCAAATGTAGTTGAAGAATCACCATCTCAACATGCAGCTTCTCTAATTGAATGCTTTACAGAAAATAGAGGGAACAAAACACCACCTCGAACAACACCTAAAAAAAGTGGTTCACCGGAGATTAAGTTGAGAATTACTAAAACTTACTTAAATGGAAAGCCCCTTTTTGAATCTTCACTTTGTGGGGATCTTCAAATAGGTGACTTTGAGCCTGCACAGCAGGAGCAACAAGACGAAGAAAAAAATCAAGACAAACGCAAGAGAAAGAAAAGTGTGAAGTATGATGCATTGCTTGAACAAAGTCTTTCTGAGCTGGCACTTGTATCCAAGACATCCAGTTCTCCTGATGAACTAGTAAAGGTGAGTGTGGTTAATTGTAGTTATTGTTATTCTTTTTTTTTCTTTTTTTCAAAAAATTTATTAGAAGTATTGTACAGTACAATAATCTCAAACAAACTTAAAATTATACATTTCTTGTACCACTTCTTATTTTAAACTTTAATAAGAAAAAGGATAGAAAGAGTTAGCAGAGATAGTAAGTGAGTGAGTGAAAGAGTGGTCCAGGAAAACCCATAGGGACCTAAACCACAAGAAAGAGTTAAACAAAAAGAAAAAACCAAAAGAAGGAAAAAGAAAAAAAAGAGAGTAAGATACGATAAGACAAGATAAGAGGGATGTACCTACTTCGTACCTTTACTCACCCCTCACCATGTCCTGAAACCATTTATTATCAACATTTTGTTGCACCCTATGTTTGTAATAAGTCGATAAATGGAGACCAAATCTTTTCGAAATGGTCTGGTTTACCTGCTAAGAGGAATCTCATATCTTCTAGGTGTAACAGTTCCGACATATTAGAAATCCACATTTTTATCGTTGGCGTGGGAGTGTTTTTCCAAAATTTCAGGATACTTTTTTGCCATTATTAAGCCATAATTAAGATATCTCTTTTGATTGTTATTGTTATTCAATGCGCAAATTGACAGCCAAATAATTGTGGGGGTTTTTAGAAATATGATCCGTTTGAGCACGTATTAAATTATGTTTTAATGAGTTTTTACTTCTATGTTTGTTACATTATGGAACATACATCTGCAGCCTTTATTTCCATAATTAATTTAATAGTACCATTAAATTCATAAAATTAGTTACACTCTGTTAACGTTCTTAATCATTTCTAAGTTGCAGCTTGGCACAGCAAATAGATTGGTGTATCTGTAGGCAGCATGTATTTCAGTGATGCAATGTCATGTCATGGGGTATTCATTCCTCCAGCATGAACTCTTTCCTATATCATAAATTCAACATTTATTTATTCTTTATGTGAGATGCAGTGTTAATATGTTAACTGCAATTTACTTCAACAACAATAGTTCACTGAAGCACAAACTGTAGCATTAAAACTCTCTGAAGTAAAGCTCACTTTTAAATGTCATGCAACTGCAGTAAACTTAGATTGTTGAAGCCTTTTAGAACTTTCAACCATGGACAACGTAGTTGCTGTTGTGTCATTACCTTTACGGCATCTGATGCTGAGTTCCTGTTGCAGTCTTTGGAAAGCATGAACATTTTTTCCGTTTTGTATTTCCAAATTTGAAATGTTCTTGCTAATGTCACAAGCAAATTTACGCTGATTTGGTTTGCTGCCATTCGGTTAAATGTGAAAATGATGTTGAAACTACTACGGCAAAATATTGCTGTTACTGAAAATTTGGGGGGGAAGTGGGGGCAGAAAACTGTTGAGTAAATCAGGCAGCTCCCAAAGCTGAAGGTTGGTTTCAGCATGTTTTGTTTTTGCAACACTGACTCTGGAAAACCTGGGACCTCTGGAAATGTATAACTGCTTTAATGGATGTTTAGCTAATGCTGTTTGTGGTTATGTTGGTCGATCTGAAAGTGTGGGTTTTGTGAGCCTTTCCTAAATTTTCAGCAAATATAATTTCTTGTCCTCTTTTGAGTGTTATTTTCTAAGTGGTACCCACTGAGTTTTTCTTAATGTAGTTTTGCATTCCTGACGCCACAACAAGTACCTTTCACAGGTCCATGTTTGTTTTGTTAAATATGTTTAAAAAACAAAATGATGCCTTTTTCAATCATAAAAATATTAAGTAATTTAAATGGTGCGATTTAATTTGTACTTCATTTTAATTTTAAGGTTGCGGAAGCCCATGTTAACGTAAAAATTGCTGAAAGTGGAAGAAACTTAAAAAAATAAATCTAGGGTTATTTCATTACTAAATGGTTAGTTTCCAAGAACAAATTTTACATTAACAAATTCTTGCCGGTCAATATTGTGGGAATTAAAGTTACCTACCATGACAGTGGTATTGTCTGTGCATGTTTCCATAATCTGTCTCCATGTCAGTTCCTCAGTCTCCTGCTGGAAAGAAAACCACTTCAGAGTGATGACGCCTTTCTTATTTTGCCTCCATGGATGAACCTTCCAGTACATAATCTCTGCCTACAGCAATAATGCAATTACTCCACCTTTTTTACCTCTCATATATATGAAACATCAAAACCCTGGAATGAGCTGCTAGTCCCTTCCCTTGCAGGATCTTTTCATCCCAAAGAGGAAGAAACATACTGAGGGGAGAATGAGGCCACTGCCGCTGTCAAAGCATTTCAAAGATGGTGTAAACGCAAAGGAGAAGGCATATAACATAACAAAGATTATTGAGAAGCTTTTAAAAAACAATAGCAGGCAACTAAAAAGGCAATAAGGGAAGAAAAGATTAAATACGAAGTAAGCTAGGTAATAATATAAAAAAGGATGCCAAAAGTATTTTCAGATATATGAAGGGTAAAAGAGATGCAAGAGAGACATACATCTCAAGCCCTCCCTCTGGCACCAGCTCCTTGGTCATGAATTAAATTAAACCATCTTTGTCTTGCCTCACTAGCATTGGCAAGTGTACTTATCCTGTGATTACAACCCAGGAGGTCCTGGAGGCATAAGAGACTGCAGATGCTAGAAGAGAGAATCAGTTACAGTTTTAGATGAATATTTTTTTGTTAGAAAACAATTTTAGATGCAGTGAAATGAGGTAGGAAAGAGGAGGTTGCAGGGATTTGTCTGTCGCAGGACAGAAGACCAGAAAATATGTAAAGAGGGTGATTGTACATGCCAAAAATACAGTTTTTAAAAAGAAAACAAGACGAATGGTGGAAGTACAAATGGGAGGAGTTGAACATTCCCGAATTTACCAAACAAAATCTGAACTGAGAATCTGTAATAATGTTGATTTGAACTTCTTGTACTCAGTGTAAGGTTCGTACTCAGTGTTAGGCAGGTTCGTTTTTATCATTTAAAAATAAATTGGATAGGTATATGGACAGGAAAGGAATGGAGGGTTATGGTCTGAGTCCAGGTAGATAGGACTAGGTGAGAGTAAGTGTTCGGCACGGACTAGAAGGGCCGAGATGGCCTGTTTCCGTGCTGTAATTGTTATATGGTTAAGTCCAGATGGCTGTCCAGAGCTCTCGCTTAACTTTTACCCCTGTTGCCAGCCGGGCAATCTTGGCAGCTTTTTAGGTTGCCAAATGACAGTTTAGGTGGTCATTTAAGATGGCTTGCATGACGCATGCAATAATGTGCTCGGACGAAGTGCGTAGTTACCAGTCGGAATTATACTCAATGAAGCATTCACATATTATTTCTGCTTCAAATAAAGTCACAAACTAAACATATTCACCAATCAAGACATGATATATCCCACAATGACATGCAGCAAAATTATAAGACAGTATCTCAACTCTTTTTACACTTTGCAATTAATGCAATTTCTATTAGTTCTTTCCACTTCCAAACAACAATGTGGTTGGATTATTCAGCGTATGATCAACCTGTGTCAATAAATCCTGGACCATGGTAAAATATATGCGTACGTATAGTTGTGAATATTGCTCATTAAATAACTACAGTACTGATACTCCATATTAAGAGCATTGATTTGCCGTTAAAATGAATTCTGTAATAACGTGTCAACGGCAGCAGTGACAATCGAACACTGCAGTTTTAATGTTTCACGTGTTCACAATTTAATAAATCCATCTTTATGTATTAAAACAAGTAATAACATTGAGAATTAAAACACATTTGATTGCATTCCGTTATCAAACATAGTTAAAGTTCGCTCTGACGACACATTTCCAGCACAATAGGGTCAGGGAGGGGGGGGGTGTGTGAATCAGTGCTGGGTGGATAGATGGCGGGGGGGGGGGGGGGTTAGAAGGCAGTCGGTGCAGAATGGATGGATTGAGGCAGGTGAATTGGTTGGAGTAGGTAAAATTGTGAGGGGAGAGCACCGGGGATGTCAGTGGTGTTGAATGGGGGGGGGTTCAGTACGGGATGGATGGGGGTAGACAAAAGTGCTGGAGAAACTCAGCGGGTGAGGCAGCATTTATGGAGCGAAGGAAATAGGCAACGTTTCGGGTCGAGACCCTTCTTCAGACTGTTTCCCCCCCCATTCTTCTTGAATGGGAGGATCAGTACAGGATGGATGGGGGGGGGAGATCAGCGTAGGATGAATGGGGGGGGTCAGTACAGTGTGGATCGGAGGGTCTGTGCAGGATGAATGAGGGGAAGGGGGGAAAGGTGCAGGGTAAATGGAGGGTGGGTCAGTATGGGATGAATGCGTGGATTAGTACAGGATGGATGGAGGAGAAGTGGAGGATGGATGGGAAAGGGGTAAGTACAGGGTGAATTGGGGAACCAGTGTAGGATGGATGGGGGGGGGGGTGGTGGCAGGAGAATCCGTGCGAGGTGGATAGGGTGATCAGCGCAGGATGAATAGATGGGGAGGGGAGCACAGGGGATGTCAGTGAGGACTGAATAGAGGCGGGAATGGGGATCAGTGCGGGATGGAGTGGAGGGGTGCCAGGATAAGGGGGTGGAGGGGGCGTACAAGAGAGAGGGAGAGGGGAGGCGAGGTGGGGAGGAAGGAAGGTCAGCGCTCCTCGGACAACATCGCCCTGCTGCCTTGGCCGTTGGGAACTCCTCGCCACCGCCTCCCTCCTCCGCCAGCCAACAGCATGGTGCGGGGCCGGGCGGTGCAGCTCAGAGATCCTATAGCTATAAGATCTTTGGTGCAGCTGCTTCAGACGAGTCAGAGCGAATGACGGCTGTGACAGCGGCTCCATCTCCTCTTCCTCCTGCACCCCGCCCGCCCTGATAGCGGCCTCTGCTTGTAAATCCGGTAACGGCGATAACCGGTTTAGAAACAAACCCTCCCGCACTCCGAGGCCTCCCCCTCCCTCCCTCCCGGCCTCGGAGTGCGGGAGGGTTTGTTTTGAAAGCGGTTATCGCCGTTAGTGGGTTTGCAAGCAGAGGCCCTTATCAGGGCGCGCGGGGGCGGGAGGAGATGGAGCCGCTGTCGCGGCTGCTGTGCGAAGCCCGTCATTCGCTCCGATCCTTCCTCACCCCGCACCTAGTATCTTTGCCCCGCAATACAGCCGTCACCGCCGACACGAAACGTCGCGTTCCTTTTCTCCAGAGATGCTGCCTAACCCGCGGAGTTACTCCAGTTTTTTGTGTCTATCTTCGGTACAAACCAGTATCTGGTTGCCAAGCCGGGCAAAATGACTCGGTGTTTAGGTTGCTCGGCGGCGCTTTGAGTGGTCAGTGGCACTCGGGCAACCTCTAATTTCCAGCCCTGCTGTCATGTGCTCGGTTTCAGTGTTAGAAAAATTGCTTTGTAATAGAAATGTACTGGAGATGCCAGAAGTCTATCAAAAAAACAGAGAATACTGTTAAACACAGTTTGATCTATGGTGACTTAAGCTACACGGTTTTTCTGGTGCTTATTTTATTATATGTTTAAGAAACAGCGTACTGCTACTTCTAGTACTATTTTTGTACTACCATATTATTTAAGTTTCCATAACACTATAGGGGGAAGGGGGGGGGACGTCTGATTAACCTCCCTGCTGTAATCTGGCATCATTGTCTCTTCACAATATAGCTGCTACTTTCACCTCAATTGCCCATAGAAATTGACAAGCAACTGCTTCTGTTGACCCTCATGCAATGCTACTCTATCAAACAATGTACCATATAGCCTTTAGTATTTTGGCTTGCAGTAACGGCATAAACTTAATGCTATACAATGACCTTTATTTTTGTAAATCCTGCGGGAAATGTAACAGTTATTGCAAGCCTGAAACTCTGGCTCTGATACTTCTTTTCCCGCATTGACACAATTGTCTATATCAAATTTCACTATAAGAGGTTTATTAGGAGCGTTATTGTGAGATAGCACAACTGCCTATTTGGCAGAGGACATTTCTGTAATAAACAAAGTTCACTGTCATGTGATTCTTTGCATCTGTAATATTTATGGTGTTTTTACATTTCCAAATGTTACTCAAAATTTTGATATTGGCGCTTTAAATTAATTTGTTATCGGGACCACATTTGTGTAAACCTCTTGCGTTTTATATCAAATTTTAAATGGTCTGATACCAGCAGGTGTCTTGCTGATAATGTAATTTGGAAAGAATTGGGGACTGCTGTGATTATTTACCTACTTCCAATACAGCACTCTTCTTTGTTTAGAATCATAGATGCCTAACATGTACCATTCTGGAATTTTAATTTAGGATTAGATTAGGATTATTGTTATGTATATTGAAATACAATGAAACGCTTTTTTTTATATGCTATCCAATTGGAATATACTATAAATAAATACAATCAAGTAAAACTCAAATGCAATAAATAGAGCGAAGGAGAAGATAGAGTGTGCAAAATATAGTATCAGTTCCATGGACTAAGTCCAATGTCTGAAATGGAGTAGAGGTGAAGGGGTAATGAGCAGTTATGAAAAACCAATATATTAGTGTAGGAAAGAACTGCAGATGCTGGTTTAAATCGAAGGTAGACACAAAATGCTGGAGTAACTCAGCGGGTCAGGCAGCATCTCTCGATAGAAGGATGAGGTGACCAATATATTATTGTTCCTGTGCAATTTGCAATTTTCAGCATGATTCAAAATTGTGAATTTCAATGGTTCGTTATTAGGATGGAATTTTAATAGCATGAAGAAATAAAACAGGATAATTAACTACGAAACATTATTCACAGCTGAAGAAGGGTACCGACCCAAAACTTTGCCTATCCCTGTTCTCCAGGGATGCTACCTAACCCATTGAGATACTCCAGCATTTTGTGTCTCTTTGGTATAAACCAGCATCTTCCTTATTATAATTCACAGATGTTTATTTCACTTTTAATGAAAGACCAAGTAGCATAATACTTTTTCAAACATAAAGATACAGCCATGATTACTTTAATTGACAAACATATCGGGATTCATTGTAATTTATTCTTGCTTTACGTGTTATCTTTAGTTCATAATTTTCATTGTTTTGGGCTGACTGCTGTAACGTTTGAAGGATTTGCTGCCTTTCAAACACAATTTTATTTAATTCCAAGATCAAACGCATTTTAGTTAAAATTAGTTCTCCTGGTGTCATTTCTTTCTAAAATTGCTATAAGAAAATGGGTAATTAAACAACTGAGTTGTCGATACCATGAACTAGCTTGTGTAAACCTTTTGTGTAAATCAATAATTACACTTTTAAAGTGATTCATCGGCAAGAGTATATTTTAATATCAGGGGTGGCGCAGGGGTAGAGTTGTTGCCTTATGGGCTTGGGCCTGTTCCACTGACGCAACTTTTTAGGGGACTGCAGGAGACTGAGGTCGCCACATGTTCGCCCGAGGTTGCTGGGGTGTTGCCTGCATGGTGGTGAGTAATTCCCACATTCTCGTAACTAGTCACTGCTTCATTGTGGTCGCCGGTAATTTTTCAACATGTTGGAAAATTAGAGGTGACCAGAATTTTGATGCCGTGGAGAGTAGTGAGAATTCTCGTGACGTAGGTGCAGTGATAGTGGGTTGCCAGGAGGTTGTAGGTTGTCGCCGGTGCTGACCGGTGAATTTCATTGGCTCATTGGGGGGGGGAAACGTAAACAGTAGTTTTCAGAACCAAGGATAACTGACCGGTAAAGTTAATGTCCGCCGAGCTTCACAGCCGTGTACCTTTGGCTTCTTAAAAGTTGTCTCCACTCCTTCTCCCCCCTCTTTTAAAGGACATACCTGACCCTTCCTGTACACTGTGCTTTCACCGTCTTAATTGGAGAGCGATCCCCCCGCTTGCCCTGTCCCCCGCCTATATAACTGGCTGGCTGGAAGCGATGTGTGTGTGTGTGTTCCACTCTGACAGTCGCCAGTTTTTCAGTGACCTGCTGCGACTTGACAGTCGCCTGAAAAATCGCCTAAGTGGAACAGGGCCAGAGTCCTGGATTTGCTCCTGACTACGGGTGCTGTTCTGTGTGTAGTTTGTATGTTCTCTCTGCTGCATGGGTTTTCTTCAGGTGCTCCTGTTTCCCGTAGGTTAATTGGCTTCTGTAAATTGTCACTGGTGTGTAGAATAGAACTAGGTTACGGAAGATCGAGCATCGGCGCAGTCAGTGGGCTGAAGGGCACACATAAATGCCAGATTTGTGTGATTTGTTGCATCTTCTCATACTATGAGCGTGGTAATGCTAATGGCAAGCTGGTGGTTTCAGACTGAAGTACCGGTTAGCTGCCATGCATATGTCAACATGTTCTGGGTTTCCATGCATGCATCCAGCCATCATAATAATGGGGGGCGGGGGGCACGGCATGGCTTCACAGGGGGGGCTGGTTCCCGAACAAAATATTCCACCACTCACCCATAGGTCCCAATACTCACCACTCCCTAGAGAGGGAGGGGGGGGACAGAGAGGGAGGGCGAGGGGTGTGGAGAGGGAGGGGTGCGGGTGGAGATGGACAGAGAGGGAGGGGGGGTAGAGCGGGAAGGGGGCAGAGGGAGAGTGGCAGAGGGAGAGGGCATAGAGATGGGGTAGAGAGTGAGCGGGGGGATAGAGAGGGAGGGGGAGGGCAACTTGTTCTATTTGATTGTTCATGCCAGGTTAATTGCATTCGTGGAAGCATGGCGGACCACGTGAAGGTTGCAATCTCCCACCCCTGTCCCTTTGTGATGTCATTAGTAAATGAGATCCATTGTGATTGGACGTCTGTGAGATGGCACTGACATCAATGGAATGTGCTGCAAGTCTCCACTGAAAACAGTTAATGTTTTGAAATAAATGATTAAATCCTAAAAAACGTCAGAAATATAGGTTGGAATGCGACGGGAAGATGTTTATCCCGTCGAGGGAAAAAATATGATTAGAATGTGTGAAAATCGGAAGGCTGTGGCCTAGCGTTTGGAAAAAATAAGAATTAACCAGATTGTGGCCAGATAACACACATATACATGCGAGAAGAGTTTTAGTAATATAGATGATATTGACTTCAGAATCGGAAGTTACGAGTTCAGATGTAACTGAAGGAACTTAAAGACATAACTCGACCTGAGATTTTTTTACAGTTTTGGATGAATGCTGCACTGTCCGAACTGATGTCTTTCGCATGTCTATCTGCTCAGATACATATTTCTCTGTACATTTGTTACATACTCTGCTACATTTCTACCTTTCTCCATTTCTAACTGCATCCACAGTTCCTTGGCCCTTAGATAGACACAAAAAGCTGGAGTAACTCAGCGGGTCAGACAGCATCTCTGGAGAAGAGGAATAGGTCTTGACTCGAAACGTAACCTATTTCTCTTCTCCAGAGATGCTGTCTGACCCGCTGAGTTACTCCAGCTTTTTGTGTCTATCTTAAGTTTAAACCAGCATCTGCAGTTCATTCCTACACGTTCCTTGGCCCTAACTTTGGAAGCTGTTATTTCAGCCTCGAGCTCTGGTTTTCTTCTTGCTCCTTTTGGACACTCCCTGAAACCCTTTTTTCCCAAGTTTTTGATCATGGAGTGGTTTTGTTATCAAAATTATGAAACAAATACAAATTGTTGGTTTTGGCTAATGTGCATTTATACTCTGGGTTTACTATTATCTTGCCCAAATTTGCTTTAAACCATTCTAAACATGTTGTGAGGCCTTGCAGTAGGTGTTTAAGGTTGTGAGAACATTGTTGTAACAAATCAAGATAAAAATATATTTTTTCTTTTTTACTTGTCTTGAATAGCAAAACTGCAATTATATAAATGGTTTCTCTGGTAAGAAGTTAAAATAAAAACTTCCCATTGGTCTTTCAATTGGCAATGGTTTATTGTTACATGTTTTGAGTTGTGCATGGTAGTTTGCAGGACATATATTTCCATGATTGCCTTTTTGCATTCTTGCAATTTCTTTGCCTTATTGAATTTGAATATCTGCTTGAAGTCTGAGTTATTCTACATGCTTATAGCAACCACTTGTTTTACCCATTTTATACCCATCAGCACCATTGTATCGTCTCGTTAAATGTAGCTTTGGATCAGCAAGAAATAGCTTTGACAAGCGATACTTATTCTTTGAAACTATCAGAAAAGGTTGCATCCTAAAATGCTGTTGGATATGGAAGATTCAATGGCTAAAAATAAAACTGATGCAAGTTCAAGTTTTAATAGTGCAGCCTTTGGTTCACACCAGCTTGGGAAACATTAACTCTGCATTGAGCATGTCAAGCCTCAAATGGTCCCTCATTTCAATGAAGCTACATAAATCTATATTTTTATTAATCAAGGTTAAAAGTTTTATGCTTTAAAGAAATGGAACAAAATGGCACATTGCTCTCTTTCCTGTGGATGTCCTTCCTTTGTTTTGAAAGACTGGATTTATAGAGTCCACTGTGAGGCAGCAGCTCTACCAGCTGTGGCACCATGCTGCTAATTACAAAATGGCTGGGAGATGGTCCAGTCTTTTTTCTCTTAAATAGTACACTTATGTTGTACCTGTTGTGACTGGCTCGTAGCACTAGAGATCCGAGTTCGATCTTGATCTCGGGTGCTGTCTGTGTGGAATTTGCAGGTTCTCCCTGTGACAGCGTGGATTTCCTCTGGGTGCTCTGGTTTCCTCCCACATCCCAAAGATTATATATTAATTGGCCTCTGTAAATTGTCCAAGTGTATAGGGAGTGTATACAGAGAATGGTTGAACAAGTTAGGTCTTTATTCTTTGGAGCGCAGAAGGTTAAGAGGGGACTTGATAGAGGTCTTTAAAATTATGAGCGGGTTAGACAGAGTTGACGTGGATAAGCTTTTTCCATTGAGAGTAGGGAAGATTCAAACAAGGGGACATGACTTGAGAATTAAGGGACAGAAGTTTAGGGGGAACTTCTTTACTCGGAGAGTGGTAGCTGTGTGGAATGAGCTTCCAGTGGAAGTGGTGGAGGCTGGTTCGATTTTATCCTTTAAAAATAGATTGGATGGGAAAGGAATGGAGGGTTATGGTCTGAGTGCAGGTAGATGGGACTATGGGGAAGTATTTATTTTATTTTAATTAATTATTATTTTTTTTTTAATGTTCAGCACGGACTTGAAGGGCCGAGATGGCCTGTTTCCGTGCTGTAATGGTTATATGAGTGGATGAGAAAGGCATGTGACAGAAATCGTGAGAATGTGTGATCAGTGGTCTGCATGGTCTCTGGCCAAATAGCCTATTTCAACTAACACATTATGATAAAATATACTCATTGGGTGAGGAGCTTTGTGAGAAGAGAAACAAGGATTAACCTTTCGTGTATTATGAATTTGAATACCTTCATACTTCCCTTCCCTTCAAATGAACTTCATGAACAAAGAAGGCCCCATGTTCAATTTCTTGGTCTGTGCTCAATTTGTTAGCTTCAATGAGTTTTGAATTCTGTAAGGTCAAACTTCTATTTTTGATTTTAGACTGGTCTGCTGTGGCCTTTGCCTGAATTATATTTATATTTGGGTTGGATTAATCCAACAGAATAGAACTTCATGTGATCATTCATTTGGAAAAGTTCTTCATTACATTGGAGGGAAATTGAATTTTCTTTTGAGGCTTGATCTTCAAAGATGAAATGCACTGTTACTCAAAATTAACAATGGTTCATTTTGTATGGGAATAACTAATTGGGGATTTTTGCAATCACTTTTAACAGTCACGGAACTTTTTTTTCTCTTCAGTGTTAATCCCTTCTAATCATCTTAATGATGAAGCATGATGTGACCCTTTGAACAAAGGCCACAGTGCGTCAGATTAGTCTTCCTGATTTATCTTTGCATTTACTCTTATTGACAGGCTATTGGAATATGTGAGGTTGGAAAAATGTATCTTGATCCATACTAATTGCACTTTCTTTGATCATTCATGTTTCTACCATTGATCCTATGCTGATTATCCTTTTCCAGTTTATTTTTCTTAAAACTAGCAGGACAGCTGTTAGTAGAACTCCGAATAATTTTATAGTGTATAAAGTGAAACTACTTAATTCCAGCTGCATGACAACGTGGGTGATTGCTCAAGACTGCAATTCTGTTAAATGTTCATTTAATCGAGGAAAATGAAATATGCTTTAATTAAACGATGTTCTAGTAAGATCAGAGAGTACTATATTTTCACTACATTTAGAGAATGTAATGAAAAATTGAAGAAAAATGTATCGACGATTGGTAATCAATAGAAGAAGTAGGTTATTAAATCTTAGTTTTGAATATCCACAGCAATATTTGCTTCTCTAGAATTTTCTCTCTCAATTAATTTGTGTGTTTTTGTTTTTTTTCCTTGCTCTTGGGGAGGGGGGAGGAAGTGTTAATTTCTTGATTACTGTTCACAGCAGCACTTTTGAGTTTTGGAACGGTTACATTTTTATCAGCAGCAAAAACTTATTGTAATTATTTGTCATCTTGCTTTTATTATGATTGAACTAGGATTGAGATGAGATTTCTGGAAAAAGTCTTATGGGCTGTTTTCGTCTATGGTATCAAATGTTTAGATGTGTAATTAAAATGGATTGTGTTCATCCACTGTCAACTAAAGCAAATGTAACATTTAGTTATTTATAGCTTGCTCTAGGTATAGAAAGAGTCTCAAAGAGTCATTTTTTATAAACCACAAAATTAATATGTTCTAGTTGTCCAACCTCCCCATGTAACTCCCTTTATCCTTCCTGATGGACGCTCATCGACTTTCTGCCTCAGTTTACCTTCTATCAAAAATTCTCTCGGGTGATCTAAGGATCATCTGCAGCTGGAAGGACTTCCCATCTTGTACAGGAAAACCACACCATTGACCTAACAGCTATCCCAACTGCACTTTGAGTAAAGAGGAAAGTTACAATAACAAGATCCCAAAATGTATTAGTCTTTGGCTTGAATGTATGGCGGAACTGCGGCCAGCCTCTTGAGTAGAAAATTCCAGAGAATCGCTGAAGATTTTTTTTTCTTGCTTCAGTCTTCAATGGTTCTACCCTGTGACACTGTGGACCTCCATTCTGGACAATGCAGCTAGTGAAAGCTTCATCCTTGTATCTACCTGCCAAGGCCTGTAATAATTTTGTACATGGCCACTCTTTGAACTCGAGGGTATAGGCACTATCTGCTTAATCTCCCCTCCATTGGTCAAAGTCCCCATCCAAGAAATCCAAAAATCCTTCATTGTATTTTTTCTATCATATTCTCCTTTGGATAGGCAAATCAGATTTGTACACCACATTCTTTCGAGTTCATAAAATGACCTAATTGAAATCTAAAACTTCTTATGCGGTTTAATAGATTAGATTCAAGGATGATGTTCCCCTGGGTTGTCTCGAATGAAAGTCCACTATGTGTTAGTTTTTCAGTTATTTAGATCTTTATCACACTTTTCACTGTCACTCAGCTTTGTTTCTTAATGGAATCTATTGTATGCGCTGGTCAAGTGCATGCATCCTTCCATAACCAATCGGAGATTTTTTATCTGGTCCTCCATTATTACTGCAGGCTGTGGGAATTAACCTTTTTCTTGCAATATGAGTAAGATACTCTCCGGATGCATAATATGCAGCTATAAGCTGTGAAGGTCATTGAATTTGGTCATCTGTGATGAATTGGGGAAAAGGATGAGAAGAGATAGTCCCAGAGGTACTCGGGCAAAGAACCAAACATATTAGAATCTGATTAGGCTAGAAAAGGAGGGACGCGTTTAGAAAGTTACCAACAATGATCTCCCGTTTTCCTTTGGTCTTGTATTTTATATTAAAATAGCTCAAAGTATTTCAGATAATTTTATTTTGATCTGCCTTGACAGTTATGTAGAAAATTTCATGGATGTTGGTAGTCCTTTGGTGTTTTTTTAAATCTGAAAATTAACTGGCATAATGATGCACTAAATTAATACATTCAGCAGTACTATAGATTAGATAGTTGCATTAAATATAATTTGCAATGATGCTTCTAAACCTCTGAGCACCCAACTTGAAATATCATTGGGCACAATACCAAGCAAAGGAAGAGCGTGAAGTAAAAAGTGCCTCGCAGAGTATACAAAAAATTACAAAGTTACATGGATGAAGCAGCCCATGAGCTTATTCAAGTCTGCTGCATTCAGATAATGTGCTGTTCATCTTTGTCTTATCTGTGCAATCTGAATGAAATTCCTTTTTAAATACTTCCATTTGGACGACTTATGTTTCACCAAGGTAGATTTGTGAACTTGCTAATTAAAATTAGCTTTATTCTGCTCTGATATTGTAGATATAAAACCAATGTTATGGGTGAAATATCAATATGTTACAAATTTAAGAGTAACTAGTTGTAATTAGAAGTAATTGCTTTTCTTTACTGTCACCTGAACTTTGAATTAAAAAATATACATATATACACGTCAGTTATTGTATAATTATCTAAGAATTGACTTCTGAAGTTCAATCTGACACCTCTACTTTTACCAATAGACTGAAGAAAACCAAATGAACGAAGACGAGAAAGATGAAGGCACCAAGGAGAAGGATGTCCCAGTGAAATATAATGTCGGGGACATGGTGTGGTCCAAAGTATCTGGCTATCCTTGGTGGGCCTGTATGGTTTCTTCAGATCCTATCTTGGGAACCCACACAAAAGTTAAAGGTACTTAAAAAAAGAAGTTAAATATTGAGCTGATGAAGCTAATTTTATTTATCCTATTTTATCCAGATAAATAATTTTAAACTTCCGTTAAATTAATTGAATGTCTTCTAAGATTTAGAGAAATGTATCAGAAAAATAATTGTCCCACTTATAATATTAACATGCTTGTTCAACCAGAGGGGCATGTAAAAATGTCCATTTGCATGTGTGCTTTACTACCATACACAGAGCTGCCAAGTAGTACGGATGTACGGTTTTGTGATGTTAAATACGGATTTTAAATACGGAGTTCATGTCAGTCTGAAGAAGGGTCTCGAACAGAAATGTCACCCGTTCCTTCCCTCCTTCTCGCTGCCTGTCCCGCTCCAGGTTTAAACAGCGCTGTCAGTTTAACATGTGGGAATTTAAACGAAGAGCTGTCAGCTACAGTGCTCTGGGTTCTAAAAATAGCGCTAGCAGCTGGAGCGCTATGGGCTTTACACATGGCGCTATGGGTCACAGACTTCAGGAAAATTCTCGTATAACAATGAGTCTTTGGGATTCTCTTTGAGCCTTCGATTATTTTTCAGGCAGTGGTAGAATTCTGGATAAGCCTAGTGGTGAAAAGTTACCAGTGGGATTACAGTTACATTGGGATTGGCCTTGATTTTACAGGATGGTGGGTGGGCTCAAGAGGGAGAGGATGGAGAGGGAAGGAGTGAATAAGAGAGGGAGGAAGAAGGAGGGAGGGTGAGAGGGATGGACGGAGGGAGAGGGAGGCTTCTACATCATAATCTGGTGCAAAAGCAGGAAGCAGCCGTTCAAACAGCAGTATACAAAAAGATGGCAATGAATGCACTGTCAGGTATTCATAGGGGGTGCCGTCCCGTTGGGTATGGCTGCCCTGCCTGCAGCTGTCTTTTTTTCGCTTTAAAATGTTTTAGTGTGTTTAATAGTGTTTTGTTTTTGGAGGACTAGTCTTTTTATGTGGAGGGGGGGAAGGAGGAAACTATTTCTCAGTCCCTACCTGGTCGGGGGGCGGCTTTCCTCCGAGCAGCAACTCGACCCGTCCTCACGGCCTACCATCGGGTCTGGAGCGGCCAGAATCTCGGCTTCGGCAGTGCTGGAGCGCTATCGCCGCACTGGAGCTCCGGTGTGCTGGGACCGCCGATGAACATCGCGAAGCTGTGGAGCGGGCGGCGGCGCTGACTTTAACATCGGGAGCCTGGGATCTCTCGCCGAGATCGCCAGTGCGTGAGCTCTGTCCAGCGCGGCCTGTTGGCTTCGGAAGCCGCAGTCTCCGGTAAGGATGCGGACGTTCCAGGCATCCCAAGCCGCTGAGAGGGTTCTCCCGACGCCGGAGCACCATCGTCTGGCGAGAAGGGCCTGGAACATCGGGCGATTGCAGAAGCCACAATAGGCCCGACTATGGGTGGACATGGGGATGGGGACTGGACTTTGTGCCTTCCCCCATTGTGGTGAAATGTTTTTATGTTTAAATTTCTTGACTATTGTTATGTTTGTATTCTTTTTAATGTGCTGCAATGGTAACTTGAATTTCACCACACCAATTGGTGTATGTGACAATAAATGAACCTTTGAAGTAATGTGCGTAGAAGACATGTCAATTGGTAGCAAAGTTATGCATTCTTGTACTCTTACACGGGTATGACTGCACATGTAAAATATTTTTTTCAGCATAGACACCGCGTAAAAATACTGATTTCCTCAGCAAAATACTGATTTTCAGGTACTAGAATACTGAAATGCTCTGACAAAACTGGGCAGCTCTGTATACATAGCCTGGTCCATACATCGCATATTATTTCCCTTCTCTTCATGATTTGTCACTTACTTCTTTTGCATCTTTCATACCGTGAGTTTTTAAAATCCTCGTCCCCATTAAATTCCTGCAATAATACTCTCCTCTTATTAACAAACTTCTTCAATAAGGTTGCAAATTGAATAAGGAATTGTGTAAATGACCATTCGAGTTATTTGTTATATGCAGTTACCCCGATCTTCCTCTGTCATTGATCCTCCCAACGAACATGCTTGTTAAGAAATAATATTGCCAATATCTATCCCATTCCATGCAGCTTCCAAATGCAGTTTGAGTGAGTTTTGGTATTGTTAGAAGTGATGCTTGCTCTCCACATATCCCTTCAGAATAAGGAATGTACCCCACCTGTCCATAGTTTGTGCCACCTGACCTTACTACTAAGTAATAAGTAGTACTAAGTGTAAGTGTGATCCGTACAATCAACTATTATTTTAGTGCATATTCAATCCACTTGCTGGTATATCTTCTAAGTGTGTTGGCTTGTTCCTTGTCTCTTCCTCAAAGTCCCCAAATTATTTTGAAGCACCATTACAATTTTCTTGGTGATTCTTAATTTGAGTTATTCATTCTCTTCCAATAGTTGAATGATGGTGGGAAAGCAAGCATTTCTTGCTTATCCTAATTGCTCCTAAACTGAAGAAACAGTTAGGCATTACTGTTTCGGTGATGTTTTAGTCTCTGCCCCAAATTGCCGCCTCTGGCCGCTTGTTCCACACATCCGCCATGCTTTGTGTGAAAAAGTTACCCCTCAGATTACTCAATCTGTTCCTCTTCACCTTAAACTTATGTCCTCTGGTCCTCGATTCACCTACTCTGGGCAAGAGACTCTGTGGATCTAACCGATTTATTCCTCTCATGATCTTCTACAGCTCCGAAGAATCACCCTTCCCCCCCCCCCCCATCCTCCTGCTCTCCAAGAAATTGAGTCCCAGCCTGCTCAACCTCTGCCTGTAGCTCAGGCACTCTAGTCCTGGCAACAACCTCGTAAATCTTCTAAGTACCATTTTCAGCTTGACAAAATCTTTCCTGTAACACAGTGCCCTGAACTGAACACCACATACTAAATGACCTCACCAACGGTTTATATAACTGCAGCATGGACTAACAACTTCTATACTCAATACTCTGGCTGATGAAGGTCAATGTGCCAAAATACATTTTGACCACCCGTACAAGCTGCGAGTCCAGCTTCAGGGAACGGTGCACCTACACTAGTAGATCCCTCTGCTCTACATCACTACCCAGAGTCCCGCCTTTCGTTGTGTGTGTCCTGCTCATGTTAGACTTCCCTAAATACAACACCTCACATTTTTCTGCATTACATTCCATTAACCATTCCTCAGCCAACTTGGCCAATTGATCAAGATCCCGCTGCAATTCGTCATAACCATCTCACAACGGGTAACAACTAAAAGATAGCAAACAACAATGAGTTGTCGAGTCAAAGAGTCATTGGGTCATAGAATGATATGGTGTGTAAACATGTCCTTCGGAGCAGCATGCCTACACTGGCCAAATTATCCCAGCTGCACTAGTCCCACCTACCAGCATTTGGTCAATATCCCTCCAACATGTCCTATCCATGCACCTGCCTAACTGATTCTTAAATGTTGGGATAGTCTCTGAAGTTCAATAAGGCTGAAAATTGAATAAGGAATTGTGCAAATGATCATTCCCTGCAATTAAGCTTGTGGGATTTTTACAAGGTTTTTCGCCTTCCGTCTCAGTGTAAGTAGACCAGATATTATGTTTTTGAATCGCCTTGCTGCTTTAATTTGTTTACTAATGATATATAGCTGCCTCTCTGCCACCTCTTGATTACTTCACTGCCTCTGAATTGTCAGACATTGAGTGGATATGTCATTTTCATCTAATTATGCATTGGGAAAACTGATTCACTGCAATTGGGTCTACCACTAACTCTCTCAACATGTCCTTTTACTTTGTTTCCTTCACTACACAAGGTGAATGTTACCTGTCTATTTATTACCACTTGCCCTTATTACCAGAGTGTATCCATCTTCTTCATAATTTGTCACTTCTTTTGCATCTTTCATACCGTGAGTTTTAAAATCCTAATCCCCATTAAATTCCTGCAATAATACTCTATTCATTAACAAACCTTCAATATCCATTCAATAAGTCTGCAAATTGAATAAGGAATTGTGCGAATGATCATTCGAGTTATTTGTTATAGTTACCAGTACCCCTATCTTCCTCCCATCATTGACCCTCAAATGTAAACTCAACCTAAACTCTGCTGTAGTATTCAATCTGTTATGTTGTGCCTACTCTCAGTCCACTAATAAATCATTTAAATATTCTTAGTAGCCTTGTTCATTTTCCCATAATTTAGCCCTGCATCCAACTCCAGAATTGGAATTCACTCCTTCCTGCTTATAAGGTGACCCTCAAAATAATCTTTTAGCTCTTTTAACTACTCATTCTAATGTCTTGTGCCTCAGTGTGAATATCTTTTTTATCTAAATAAACTTCTGTGATATATCCTAATTTGTTTCTGAATGTTAAAATTGCTGTATAAAGTATTGTCACAGCCGGTTGATTTTCATGTTTCTTTATCTACACATCTTCATTTAATCTTGCTGTAGCAGATATTGCAATTATTCACATTCCATCCCTACCCACTAATTAATTGGTATCAACTACAACCTCAATGAATTGAAATGGTAGGAAGTGCCTAAAATGGAAGCAATATGTTTGTAAAGCTGCCAAATAAAAATGTATGGGCTTCTGAAAATGACTGAACTTGAAAGACTTTTCAGGAGCATTTAAACTTTTTGAAATGGTTTCCTGAAATTTCTAATATCTAAATTGATTTATATAAAGGAGATGCATCAGGAATAACATTTGTCATAGTTTCATGATTAATTTTAATCTGTCATGCTTTCTGGTGTCTTTTATCACTGTTGCTCAATGAATGGTGTTCTTGAACATGTTCCTGTCCAACTAAAGGTAGTCCTGAGGTGGACCCTCAACCTCCTCAGACTCCTGCTGCATTACTCTCTTCATTGGCGTCTCATACTTCATACCTCTGAATGCCAGCAGGAGCAGCATCAACAGATTATCAGACTGGCTGAATTGAGGGTGAAATCGAAGTCCAGTTCAAGAGCTTGAACATCAACTGTTTTGGGGGAAAATATTCAGTTTAAACAGAATTTTAGACATGGATTATGATTTTGGAGTTGAAATATACTTTGGAAAGATGGGTGAATTGTTGTGACTTTAAATTAAAAAACAACTCGTTCAGTCCCACAATCCATTTAGCTCTTTGCACTCTCCAATTCGGGTGTCTTGCACATTCCTAATTCAACATTCTCAGGCTTGTCAGTTACTTTCCCAGGCCAGCAATTACATTTTACTCTTGAATCTGAGGGTGGCTATCCTCATAGCAGGCACGTGCCGTGAGTAATTACTCAGGGTAGGCAGTCAGTCGGCTTTAAAACAAATTTAAGCCGCGCATGCGCAGATTGTTCTCTCCGTAAAAATTAAAAATAAAAATAAAAACGGTAACAATTCAATTTGCCCAAGGCTTCCTAGTCTCCTTTATTCTGAATTACTGAATGGGTGGGGGGGGTGAAGGGTGATGGCAGGTGGAGAGATGGTGGGAAAAACGGGAGCACAGGGAAAAGTTGAATCAGTTGTCGTCTTATTGAATGACAACATTTGTTCAAGGGACCAATTGGGGGGAGAGTTTCTTTCACAGCGTGTGGAGAGTCTCTGCCGGGGGTAAAGTTGCGGGGAGAGCAGGAGTGTTGAGAAGGAGGGGGTCGGGGATAATGCCAGTAACTCACTCACTCACCGCTGCCGCAGCTCTCCGGGCGGGGATAGAAGCAGCTCGGGGAGCTGCGAGCGGCCGCCGGGACCCGACAGCAAAACTGGCCGCCACTTCAGTGCCTTCTGCCGGCCCACTCACCTCTGGCAGTGCTCTCCGTCTGAACACCTCTCACCTGCCGCTCGCTCATGTCAGCCGCTTCCTGCAAATCCTTAAATTCCCACAGCCGAGTAACCTCAATCGCGCTGTCGGAATTTAAGGATTTACGGGAAGCGGCTGACATGAGTGAGGCCAGCGAGCGGCAGGAGAGTTTTTAGACTGAGAGCTGCCAGAGGTGAGCGGGGGCCGGCAGAAGGCGCTGAGGTGGCGGCCAGTTCCGCTGTCCGGCCCGGTGGCCGCTCACAGCCACCCGAGCTACTTCTTCCCCCCCCCCGGCCACAATGCGGTGGCTCCGTGCAAGGAGCGTCGCAAGTGGGTTACTGGTATGATCCAGATCCCCTCCTTCACAACGCTCCTACCCTCCCTGCAACTTTACCCCGGGCCAGACTCCTCAAATGCTGTGAAAGGAGCTCTCCCCACACCCAGGGAAATACGGTATTTAAAAACGTCACCAAGAAATGTACACGAGCTCCATTCTTCTCTCTCTGTTACACTTAAAATAATGCTAATCCATATTTGAAAACCCCGCCAAGAAACTAGCGCTGCGCATGCGCAGTAGGATGCTGCGCCTGCGCAGTACTGCAAAGGCAGAATTTCAGCTGCCTTCAGCCCCGCTTGAAATTGACAGCTTCCAGCAGCGCTGACGGTACGTGGGCTGCACAGACCTTCAAGGGTTACAAGCACTGCGGATGAAAGGCACGGAGAATTATGCCTACCTATGAGATCGATCTCTAGATAGGCATAATTCTCCCATGCCTTTACTATTTATATTTAGTAATTACCATGTTATAATTTTAGTCAGGGTAGGCAGTGCCTACCTTGCCTACCCTGATGGCACGTGCCTGCCTCATAGGGTGTTTGTACTCCAGACCAATACTGCACTGCTGTCATGTACACCTTTTGCTCCATCCTTTGTCCTCATTTTAGCCAGTCTGTTGGTGCTACTACTTCTGGCGTATAGACAGGGGTTGAAGCATGAATCAACAATAAAGATAATATAGTCGTGGTCTGAGGAGGCCCGAGGGTCAACCTCAGGACTGCACTGAGTCCGTGGTCTCCAGTGTTAGCACCCTACAAGGATGCGTACCCTCAAGTCCACTTTATCACGCCTAAATTAAAGATAAACAAATATCCCAGGCCAGATCAGATATATATGAGGACACTGTGGGGCAACTACAGAGGAAGTTGCAGGTGCCCTGGCTGAAATTTATGTCATCTTTAAATACAGACGAGGTGCCAGAAGACTGGAGAGTGGCAAATGTTGTGCTTCTATTCAAGAGGGGCTACAGGGAAAAGGCTGGGAACTCCACGGCAGTGATCTTAATACCTGCAGTTGGAAAGATACTGGATAGTATTATGAGGGATAGGATATACATGTATTTAGATGGACGAGGACTGATTAGGAATAGCCAGCATAGTTTTGTATGTGGGAGGCTGCGTCTCACGAATCGTGAGTTTTTTGAAGATGTGACCAAAAAGGTTGATGAGGGCAGAGCTGGACCTGTATATATGGATTTCAGCAAAGCATTCAACACGATTCCACATGGTTGGCTGCTCTGGAAGGTTAAATTCTGTGGGATCAAGGAGAGATAGGTGACTGGATAGAAAATTGGCTTCATGGAAGAAACCAGAGGGTGATAGTGGAAGGTTGCTTCTCAGTTTGGAGGCCTGTGACTAGTGATGTGCCTCGGGGTTCAGTGCTGGTTCCATTATTGTTTGTTAAGTTTGCTAATGATACAAAAATGGGTGTTTTTTGGCAAATCAAATTCCTCCTATGATTTACATACTTGTTTTGTTTTCATACTTGGCTAATAAAATCAATTACAATTTCAAATTACAGCAGATCTTGATTGATTGGCCAGGTGGGCTGAGGAATGGTTGATGGAGAAATGTGAGTTGCTGCATTTTGGGAAGTCTAACATGGGCAGCACATACACAGTGACTAGTGGGGCTCTGGGGAGTGTTGTAGAGCAGACGGATGTAGGAGTGCAGGTGTATAGTTCCTTGAAGGTCAAGTCGCAGGTAGATAAGATGGTCAAAAAGGCTTTTGGCACATTGGCCTTCATCAGAGTATTGAGTATAGAAGTTGGGAGGTCATGTTGCAGTTGTTTAAGATGTTGGCGAGACCGCATTTAGAGTATTGTGTTCAGTTCTGGGCCCCATGTTATTGGAAAGATGTTAAGCTGAAATGGTACAGAGACTATTTACGATGATGTTGCCAGGACAAGTGAGTCTGAGCTATAGGGAGAGATTGAATAGGCTGGGAGTCTATTCCTTGGAATGCAGGAGGATGAGGGGTGATCTTATAGAGTTGTATAAAATCATGAGAGGGATTGATGCACAGAGTCTCTTGTCCAGAGTATATGAATCAAGGACCAGAGGACATAGGTTTAAGGTGAAGGGGGAAAGATTTAATAGGAATTTGAGGGGTACCTTTTTCACACAAAAGGTGGTGGGTGTACGGAATAAGCTGGGACATGTTGGCTGCTGTGGGCAAGTTGGGCCAAAGGACCTGTTTGCACAATCTGACTCTAAATGAGTATACCTAGGGTGTCAGTGATTTCTTCAAGAAATGTATTGGCAACTATGGTCAACAGAGATAATTGGGTCTAATCTAACCAAAAACCTTGGATAAACTGGGAAGTCCAGATCCAAGACTTTCAAGTAGAATGACCCCACACTGTACAAGAAGGCCAAGTATTATTTCTGCAGAGCTATTTGGGATGTTAAGAGAGAATTTCAAAACGGGCACGGATCTCAAATCAAATGAATGCCAGGCGATTGTGGCGGTCTGAATACCATTACGTGCAACAAATGAAAATCGGGGTGATCTCTGGCAACGAGGCATCTCTATCAGGTGAGCTTAATGCCTTTAAAGCCCAGTTTGAGCAGCCAAACAAAGTTCCACCAAGGTGTATTTTCCCATACCTGCAACCCCTCCCCTGTCCACTTCAACCTCCACTGGCTCTTGTCACATATATGGAAAAAAATCAGATATGCTTTCACAAGGGTAAACTATGGTTTGGATGGGATCCCTGGAAGGGTTATAAAATCCTGCGCCAATCAACTGGCTTCAGTCTTCACTCTTGTCTTCAATCACTTGCTTCAGTAATCACTTACTGTCCCCCATCTGCTGTTAAGAAGCCTTCATATTGCAGTCTCCAAGAAAATTAAAATAGCCATTCGCAGTGATTACGGGAGTAGCTCTAACATTGATCACAATTATGTGTTTTGAAAGAGTGGTTATGGCTCACTTCTGCGCCAACCTCCTGAACAATCTAGACTCCTGGCAATTTGCTACCGATATTATAGGTCCACAATGGTTGACTGCTCCCTTGCAACTCTGAATATCTTGACAGTCAGAATACCGTTACATATTTTTTTACATACCTTTAAATATAATGTCAATATTATTGACATTATAAAGTGATACATCATGGAAACAGGCCCTTCGGCCCAATTTGCCCACGCCGACCGACATGCCCCAATTACACGAGCCCCACCTACCCGCACTAGGCCCATAACCCTGTAAACCTACACCTGTCCAAACGTCTCTTAAATGTTATGATAGTACCTGTCTGGGGTGGGAGATTGCAAACTTCACCTGTTTCGATGAATGCAATCAACCTGGTGTGCACAATCAAATAAGATCAAATAGAAAAAGTTGTCCAACAACTTTAGGCTGTGCACGCCATACGCAAGAAGAAGATGGTACCTATCTTAACTCTCTCCTCCGGCAGCTCGTTCCATATACCCACTGACCTTTGTGTGTGTGTGTGTGGGAAAAAATTACCCCTCAAGTTCCTGTTTAATCTTTCGCCCTCACCTTAAACATATGCCCTCGGGTTCGCGATTCCCTTCCTCTGGGCAAAAGGCTTTGTGCATTCACCTGATATATTCCCCTCATGATTTTGTACACCTCCAAAACATCACACCTCACCTGCCTGCACTCCAAGGAGTAAAGTCCTAGCCTGCTCAACCTCTCCCGATAGCTCAGGCCCTCGAGACCTGGCAACATCCTCGGAAATCTTCTCTGAACTCTTTCCAGCTTGTTCCAATTAACATGGTGACGAAAACTGAACACAATACTCTAAATTTGCTCCCTGCCTTTCTCCTGCTGATTCAGTCCACTAAACGTTCACTCAGTGCCCTCCATACTAACCTTCAGTCTCTCACCTGCCTTGATCCTGCATAGGATCCCACCCCCTCCCCCTTCCAATCTTGTTTAAACTCACCTGTGCACCATTAACAAACCTGCCTCCCAGGATATTGGCTCTCTTCCAGTTAAGGTGCAACTCATCCCTCTTGTACAGGTCACATCTCCCCCAGAAGAGATCCCAGTGGTCCAGAAGTCTGAATTCTTGCCCCCTGCGCTAACTCCTCAGCCATATATTCATCTCCCTATGTTCTTACCCTCACTCGCACATGGAACTGGAACCAATCCAGAGATAACTACCCTGGAGAAGTCTAAAGGATCCTGACCCAAAATGTCACCCGTCCTTTTTCTCCACAGATGATGCTTGACCCACTGAGTTACTCCAGTAATTTGTGTCTACCGTCGGTATATACCAGCATCTCCAGTTATTTTCTACACTACCCTGGAGGTCCTGGTTTTTAGCCTTACGTTACAATCCTATTCATTGACTACAGCTCGACTGTTGTTGTATTTATTGTTTGCTTCATGTGAACTAGAAATTTCATTGCTCCATGGTGTATATGATCACCAATCTGAATCTATGATAGAAACATAGAAAATAGGTGCAGGAGTAGGCCATTCAGCCCTTCGAGCCTGCACCGCCATTCAATATGATCATGGCTGATCATCCAACTCAGTGTCCTGTATCTGCCTTCTCTCCATACCCCCTGATCCCTTTAGCCACAAGGGCCACATCTAACTCCTTCTTAAATATAGCCAATGAACTGGCCTCAACTACCTTCTGTGGCAGAGAATTCCATAGATTCACCACTCTCTGTGTGAATTTTTTTTTTCTCATCTCGGTCCTAAAAGACTTCCCTCTTATCCTTAAACTGTGACCCCTTGTTCTGGACTTCCCCAACATCGGGAACAATCTACCTGCTTCTAGCCTGTCCAACCCCTTAAGAATTTTGTAAGTTTCTATAAGATCCCCCCTCAATCTTCTAAATTCTAGCGAGTTCAAGCCGAGTCTATCCAGTCTTTCTTCATATGAAAGTCCTGCCATCCCAGAAATCAGTCTGGTGAACCTTCTCTACTCCCTCTATGGCAAGAATGTCTTTCCTCAGATTAGGAGACTAAAACTGTACGCGATACTCCAGGTGTGGTCTCACCAAGGCCCTGTACAACTGCAGTAGAACCTCCCTGCTCCAATACTCAAATCCTTTTGCTATGAATGCTAATATACCATTTGCTTTCTTCACTGCCTGCTGCACCTGCATGCCTACTTTCAATGACTGGTGTACCATGACACCCAGGTCTCGTTGCATCTCCCCTTTTCCTAATCGGCCACCATTCAGATAATAGTCTACTTTCCTGTTCTTGCCACCAAAGTGGATAACCTCACATTTATCCACATTATACTGCATCTGCCATGCATTTGCCCACTCACCCAACCTATCCAAGTCACCTTGCAGCCTCCTAGCATCCTCCTCACAGCTAACACTGCCCCCCAGCTTCGTATCATCCACAAAACTTGGAGATGTTGCATTTAATTCCCGCGTCCAAATCATTAATATATATTGTAAATAGCTGGGGTCCCAGCACTGAGCCTTGCGGTACCCCACTAGTCACTGATGAATGATGCATGTCCTGATTTTCCCACTCTGTCCTTTGTATACAAGGAATATAAAATTGTGTTTGCATTGGGTCAAACCTTTAAAATGAGATCCAGCATTTCAATAGAGAATTGAGATATCATGTCTTTATATGTTGCTTGATAGAACCTTCGGAAACATTTTGATAAGTAGCAGTAGCTGCTGGCTTAGCTTTGTTAATTATTTTACGTATCCAGAAAATAGCTGCGTAACAGCTTGCATTTTCACTTAGATAAGGTGAGATTTCAAATGTTTGGGAGGCTGCCACGCTCAGTAAACATTTTCTAGTCTCAATTTTTATTTTTATCTGTATTGTAAAAAACTGCATAATTGTTAGTACAGTAGAAATGTTACTGGCATTCTTGCATTGTACTTGCAAAGTACATTTTTGAAATGTTCCAACGTCTTCAAAAATCATGATAAATAATTCTGTGTATTAATTCTTGCCAATGGGAGACTGGGATGCAGACCAAAGTAGCGGGCTAGAATCCCATGCATTCTTCTTACAAAATGATAAGAATTTGTTTCTCTTAATTTTTCAGGTCTGAATAAGGCTATATGTCGCCAGTACCATGTTCAGTTTTTTGGTGAAGCTCCAGAAAGAGCCTGGATTTTTGAAAAGAGTATGATGCCTTTTGTAGGTGTTCATCAATATGATGAGTTAGTCCATGAGAGTGCCAAACATGCAACTTCGAAGGCAGAAAAAAACAAGGTATATATATTTTCCTATATATTGAATTCCCACATATGTGCAGATTTAAATGTCTTTTTAATAGCTATCCAAATGAGTTGTGAAATTTAATTAACTTGAAGCGTTAAGTAGAATTTCCATTTTATAATTTAATGTGTTTGTGTATATACCCATTCAGTTGATTGTAGTACATTGTTAATGGTTTAAGACATTTCCATAAGATCCAAGTAAAAGGTTTGCTGAGTATTTTATAATTTCGATGTACACTTCAAATAAAATAACGTTATTTTTCAGCTCTTAAAACCAATTCCTGCCAGAATTCGTCTTCAATGGGATCTAGGTATTGCACAAGCTGAGAAGGCAGTGGCAATGACCCCTGAGAATCGAAAGGCTAAATATACCTTTGTTTATGATTGTGATCGTCCATTATTACCACCTCAAGTTGCAAAAGAGGCTGGGGTTCCTGTTGAACATATAGAGAAGAGGAAATGGCCTCCTGATGAATTGCCAAGACCCAAGGACAATCTCACGAATACAAAAGGATTGAGGAGAGGAAACAGTGCACCAAATAAAAGGCAATATTCAAAGCCATATGAACCTAAGATCCCTGCAAACGAGTGTTTAAGTAGGACTGTCGATTCGGCTGAAGGCTCTACTCAAAGTTACTCAACAGACAGGACATCTTGCAGATCATCAGATTCTGAGAGTTGCACAAGCTCCCCAATGGCCAAGAGAAAACAAGGAGTAGCCAATCAGCGGACCAGGAAATGTGATGCCGCCCTCGCTCAATTCATGGCCTTTTGTCAGAAACACAGAGATGAGGTTTGTGTATTTAAAAGTTTACTTCCAAGTAAAATTATTCATGCATTCGCTTTATTTTCTAAATTGCTGCCAAAAGGTGCTTTTTAATGTCACTAATTCAACTAAATATACCTTTATGATTGTGATTGTTCATTATTTTCGCCTGAAGTTGCAAAAGAGACAATACAATTTATATTTAGTTTAGCATTCTTTTAGAAATTGCTACTAATTTGTTTCTCTGCACGTGATTTCCTACTCTTCCTTGATTGGGTAGAGAATGCAGTAGCTGATAGTTAGCATCACATAGTTTAGTTTACAGATACAGTGCAGAAACAGGCCCTTCAGCCCATCCTGTACGCACCGACCAGCAATCCACGCATGCTAACAATATCCTACACACATTAGGGACAATTTAACTAAGCCAATTAGCCTATAAACCTGTACGTCTTTGGAGTGTGAAAGGAAACGAGCTCCCGGAGAAAACCCACACAGGTCACGGGGAGAACATACAAACTCCGTACTGACTGCACCGCGGTCAGGATTGAACCCGGGTCCCTGGCGCTGTCAGGCAGCAACTCTACCACCGCACCTCCGTTCCTAGCTTGTGAGATTGGGGGGGGATGGCAGGGGCAATGAAGTGGGAGGCTGATGGTCAAAGTTATTACCTGAATTAAAAGCTGTTTACTCAGCACAGAAATGCATGCTCTCATGTGCTGGGGCTTAAATATCCTTTGGTTGTTGTTGACACAATTCTTTACAAAAACGTAGACACTAAACAAAATCTAAAGTAAAATGCCCCCTTTCCTTTCAGGACACAAATGCAGTATGCTCAACTACAATGAGATTATCTTAATATAGACAGAAACTTGGTTCCCAATCAAATTTTGGAAATAGTCATTTTAAAAAAACAGTATATTGATTAAATTATTACTTGAAATTTGATTTGAAATGGCTGTTAAATATTTTTTTCCACAATTACTGCATATCACCATTTTAATTCTTCATCCATTTGACATGGAATAGGATGTTGCATGTTTATAAAGGAATCCAAGACAGGTTTATTAATTAACTATTCTGTGGAATGGGAATCTTGCCAATGGATGACTCTCCACAATGAGAATGATTCAGATATTTTTTGACTTTCAATTAAGACAAGTAATCCTTGCCTTTTTGGGTACAGGAACAATAATGGAGACTTTGAAGCAGGCAGGGACAGTACATGTTTACAGGGACTGGTTAAAAATGCCAGCTGTTTGTCACAGAGTAGAGGGGGAAACATTGTCAGGTCCTGGAGATTTCTGGCTCTTTTGTCCTCTGAAAAGCCTCTCCATCTCTATTTTTATTGTTGATATTGGATAAGTTATGTTGTGCAGCACAGAGGTTGTGGGTGATTGGGTGTGAAGTGGTAATTGGAGGGGGGTGGGTGTAGAAATGCCCTGTCTTTGCAGGCTCAGGTCAGGCTGTGAGTGGGTGTGAAGTGTTAGTTGGGGTGGGAAATGGTCCAGTCTTTTCATACTGGAGTCTTGCCTTGAGTAGGTGTGAAGTGGTGAATGGGAAGGACAAGGTGCAGGGTCCATTCTTTGTAGACTGGGGTCTGGCTGTGTTGGTTGGGGAGGGGGTACCAGGGTTACGTTTCTGATTTTCAAACCTGCAGTAAAACTCATTCAGGTCGTAGGTCAGCTGACGATTGTCCAAAGAGCGGGCGGCTTTCCTCTTGTAGCTGGTAATTTCGTGCAAGCCCTTCTAAACTGAAGAAGAGTCACTAGCTGAGAACTTGCTCCTCAACTTCTCAGAGTACCTTTCCTTGGCAGCTCTGATTCCTCTTCTCAGCTTGTACTTGGCCTGCCTTTAGAGGTCTGCATCCCCGCTCCTGTAGGCCTCCTCTTTAGACCGTCGGAGCTGTCTGAGTTCTGCAGTGAACCAGGGCTTGTTGTTGTTCGAACCATGTTAGTTGGAATGCAACTGTCCTCGCAAAAGCTGACATAAGATGATACAGTGTCCGTATACTCATCGAGGCTTGTGGTTGCTTCCCTGAACACATTCCAATCCCTGCAGTCAAAGCAGGATTGTAGGTTCTCAGGTAGACAGAATTGCTGGAGAAACTCAGCGGGTGCGGCAGCATCTATGGAGCGAAGGTAATAGGCAACGTTTTGGGCCGAAACCCTTCTTCAGACTGATGAAGGTTCTCAATGCCCTCGCTTGTCCACCTTTTCGTTGTTCTGACCACAGGCTTAGCAGCTTTTAGTTTCTGCCTGTAGGTCGGAATAAGGTGAACTATGCAATGATCAGAGAGACCCAGACCCGCCCGGGGAACAGAGCGATATGCGTTCTTGATTGCCGTATAACAGTGATCGAGTGTTCTCTCCCCTCTGGTAGGTAACATGAAGTCTGTATTTTGGAAGATCACGGCTGAGGTTAGCTTTGTTAAAGTCCCCCAAAACAATGACCATGAGTCCGGGAAGTCACTCTCTACCCTCATTACCTGGTCAGCGAGTTGCATTTGCGCCTCACGTACACAGGCTTGGGGGGAATGTAAACTCCAGCGAGAATAAAGGAGTTAAATTCCCTCGGAGAGTAGAAGGGTTTGCAGTTTATAAAGAGGGATTCTAGGTTGGGAGAGCAGAAATTTGACAGTACCGTGATGTCGGTGGTTGGTTTAGAAGCATATTTCACCGCCTCTTGATTTCACCGCTGCCTCCACTTAGTAGTACCACTTAGTCGTCCAAACATGAATATTGTCTGCTTTTTTTTGCATGTGGACGTGTCCTGCTTCAGTGTGTAAGGAGTTGGAACTGAAGTGTGCACTCAACAGCAACATCACAATATGTTACCTTTATGGAAAGAATGTTATTGGTGAATGAGGTGAAGATGGTCTAGGGACTGTGCATTGAGGAAAACCTTCACTGATATCCTGGGGTTAAGATAGTTGACTTGCATTAGCTATTACCACCTTCCTTTTTATGGAATGCGACATCAGCCGCCAGATAATTAATTCATGTAGATTAGTGTCACAGTGGTAAGTGAAAAGCTTTTGTTGTGTGCTAACTAGTCACGTAAAGACAATATATGATTACAGTCGAGCCATCCACAGTGTACAGATACATGATTGGAGGAATAATGTAGATTACAAGTCCCAGCCAGTACATGACAAAGTATGCAAACTCAAATACTTTTCATCGATATAAAGGTAGCCCAGCACAGTTTGGAAGTATAATGTCCCAAGAAATCATTGATATACTGAAGAAACTCTGTGCGTGCAACTTATGGTTTCTTTATTGTTACGCGTACCAGGTACACTGACATTTCTTTGGAAACAGCTCAGCAAAACTATCCCCGTACACAAGCACAATCACCCCAGTTAGTATAGTATGAACAGAACAGCCCATCGAGTCCATATGCAAGAGGCACCATTTTGGCTCCATGAAACAGAAGTAAAATGGAGTCTGTTTTCTTCAAGCAACCTAATTTGAAAAGAATACCATCTATTCCCCCATCAAGCACCTTCTGCCTTGTCTGTAACCCCATCACTGGTTCTGTAAATTTTCTGAGTTCTAACACTGCAAGATATGCTTTCTACAGTGTACTTTTATTTGTTTCATCTTTCTAAATTTGCTATGTAATATCTTGATTAAATGCAGTTGTATCCTGCATGTGTATTGGCTTCAAGTGAGCAAAATAAATCTGAAGTATTTTTACATTTGTAGCTCACTGAAGAACGTCCAGATGCTACTGCTGATGAGATTGAAGAGCTGCTTGAGTCTCAGTGGGCTTTGCTCAGTGATAAACAGCGAGCACGTTACAATACCAAGTTCTCTATAGTTACTCCAGTTACAGAGCACAAATCGCCTGTATCAGGTTCAGGTAAGGGTGTTAAAATTTGTGACCCGTGCTAAAGTTTTACTCTGCACGCAATTGACTGCTACTTTAAACTTTGCTCTTTTTATGTTAAGACCAAGCATGTCTGACTAGATTTCAACCAATGTAAAATGCAAGCTCAGAAAATGTATTTCTAAACCCTTTAGTAAGACACATTGCATCAGATGCATTGAGTAAAATGGAGAATAGAATTAGGTGAAATGTGAAAGCATGTTGAATCCTATCCAGCCAATTTTCTGGTGGCTTGTTAGGTTAAAATTATCCCCATGGTTTTTTTCAATAGAGTATTGATCTGAGGCAGAAAGTTTTGAGTAAGTCAGCGGATCAGGCAGCATCCCCAGAGATCATGGACAGGTGACTTTTCAGATCTGGACCCTACTGGGCTTCAGTTCAGTCTGAAAAAGGGTCTTGACTCAAAACGTCACCTGCATCTGCAGAGATGCTGCCTGACAGTTACTGTGTCTTTTTCTCTAAACCAGCATCTGCAGTTCCCTGTTTCTACAGATTTGACTGAGGACTCATTGTTAAGCGAATATCATATTCTTACCCAATATTTTCCTACATTGTCGTCTATGAATTTAACAATTAACAATTGGTTAATCAGAAACTGATTAATTGAACAGTGAATTAATGTGGATAAATGTGAGATCCACTTTGGTGGCAAAAACAGGAAAGTAGACTATTATCTGAATAGTGGCCGATTAGGAAAAGGGGAGATGCAACGAGACCTGGGTGTCATGGTACACCAGTCATTAAAAGTAGGCATGCAGGTGCAGCAGGCAGTGAAAAAGGCGAATGGTATGTTAGCATTCATAGCAAAAGGATTTGAGTATAGGAGCAGGGAGGTTCTACTGCAGTTGTACAGGGTCTTGGTGAGACCACACCTGGAGTATTGCGTACAGTTTTGGTCTCCTAATCTGAGGAAAGACATTATTGCCATAGAGGGAGTACAGAGAAGGTTCACCAGACTGATTCCTGGGATGTCAGGACTTTCATATGAAGAAAGACTGGATAGACTCGGTTTGTACTCGCTAGAATTTAGAAGATTGAGGGGGGATCTTATAGATACGTACAAAATTCTTAAGGGGTTGGACAGGCTAGATGCAGGAAGATTGTTCCCGATGTTGGGGAAGTCCAGAACAAGGGGTCACAGTTTAAGGATAAGGGGGAAATCTTTTAGGACCGAGATGAGGAAAACATTTTTCACACAGAGAGTGGTGAATCTCTGGAATTCTCTGCCACAGAAGGTAGTTGAGGCCAGTTCATTGGCTATATTTAAGAGGGAGTTAGATGTGGCCCTTGTGGCTAAAGGGATCAGGGGGTATGGAGAGAAAGCAGGTACAGGATACTGAGTTGGATGATCAGCCATGATCATATTAAATGGCGGTGCAGGCTCGAATGGCCTACTCCTGCACCTATTTTCTATGTTTCTATGAATGATATTTTGATTCATGCAACACTAAAAGTGATGAATTACAAACAAGATACATATCTGTATTCAATTATTAATAATAGCAACTGACTGACAAACCATGAATTCTAAATATTAATCCACTCACATTTGTTTCTCTTTCCCTAATTGTGGCTTTAACAGGATCACCTGGGCCCACCAGACGCAGAGTTTTGCAGGACTCTCCAAAAAGAACAACTAGATCTAGTGGTAGGTCAAAGGATGTTTCCCCCCCAGTTATTTGATTTGGTTTTGTCAAGAGTGTGAAATATTCCGAATTTCTAAATTTCACCATGCTTACGTACGTACTGCATAGTTCAGTTGGGGAACACAATCACAACGATTGTGCATAATTATAAAATTTAAATGAAATTTTGCTGTCATTTACTTCTATTCTCTTAGTTGTGTCCCAAGATTTACTCTGTTATAGATATATCTTCTTTATTGGCATGCTCCAAAGAGTTCATTGACGACACCCCTGTTTCCTTATAAGCAGCAACCCCTCCTTTTTATGTTCTTTCTGCCAAGTGTACCTGTTGGTGTCTAATCTAGGCAGTTGACATTGTGACCAATATGTTTCTCCCAATGCTTGCACAATGTACACTCCTAATGCTTCAGTTATCGCTGATCGTCTCATCATCCCTTTCCAGAATCTACATTCATTTATCTTTCATGTCCTTATGGATGATTGCCTTTACATCATGTGCTCGACAAAAGTTTCTTTAGGGGTGATTACTCTTATTGTCTAAATTAAGCCTCCCTTCTTGGCTGTATCTTGCCAAAGAAAGGGTTCAGAAATTCAACTTGGGGTGGTCCTTACTTCTAGGTGAACATAGGCCTTTGTTTTGCTGCCTTGCCTTCAATTAAAACCAGCCTTCTCATTTGGCTACTAGACATTCTCACGAGACAGAATTACAAGCAACCTGGAAACAGCCTCTTCAGCTCACTGAGTCTGCACCGGCTATCAAGTACCCATTTTGACACTAAACCTATCCTCATTCTTATAATGTTCCCATCGCCCCCCCCCCCCCCCCCCCCGATTGTCTGATTCTGCCACTCATCTTTGTATTTTGGCAATTTACAATGGCCTGTTCACCTACCGCAATGCACATTCTTTGGGATGTGGAAGAAAATCTGTGGACTTGGAGGAAACCAGTGTGGTCATGGGGAGGATGTATACATTTCACACCGCACCTGTAGTCTATGAATCTGGTTTGCTGGATCTGTGAGGCAACAGATCTATCTGCATCAAGAGACTTCTCTTCCTCAATGATTTCAACCTTTGTCTAAATTCACCATGTATTAACTTGTATGTTTTTTGTTGCTTCATACTTCCTTGGTCTCTTCACATAAATTCCCAAGCCTATGAGACAAACGAGATGAATTAGGCCATTTAGCCCATTGAGTCTACTCCATTCAACCATGGTGGATTTATTTTTTCCCCTCAACCCTATTTTCATGCCCTTCATAATCCAGAACCTTTCGATCTCTGCCTTCAAACCCCACTGTTGTGTCCTCCAGAACCATCTGTGGCAATGAATTCCACAGATTCATCACCCCCTAGATAAAGAAATTCCTCATCTCCATTTTGAAGATACGTCCTTTTATAGTGAGCCTTGTTGTGTAAGCTCTCGTTTGACTTGATCTCTACTTCCATCATCACAATCCAAGATAAAGTATTTTTTACCACCTGCATTTTCCTATTTCCATTTTTTGTTTGTTCTTCCCTGGGGGTGGGGCACTCTAAAAATCTCAGCTGTTTTGTTATGCATTCTGTACTTAATTACTTTAGTATGGCAATAATCTTACTGATCTGTATGCAAAAAAAAATCTTCACTGTACCTTGATATACGTAATAATAAAGAACCATTGAACCAGCTCTGCAGTGTTCAGATCCTCGCTTCCTTAAGTCAACAAACAACTCTTGTCTAAACAGCGCTAGAGGCTGGGTTGTTGTTCTGACACCATGACATAAGATTCCTGGTTTCTTTCCTATACTCCGTCTCATCATTATAGATCCAGCCAAAAGAGATTGAAGAACAGTTCTGAACCGACTGGAACTGACACATGGTCGACTGGACTTGTATTCACTGGAATTTAGAAGGATGAGAGGGAATCTTATAGAAACATATTAAATTCTTAGAGGATTGGAGAGGTTAGATGCAGGAAACATTTTGCCTGTTGGGGGAGTCCAAAACCAGGGGTCACAGTTTAAGAATAAGGGGTAGGTTATTTAGGACTGAGATGAGGAAAGGCTTTTTCACCCAGAGAGTTATGAATCTGTGGAATTCTCTGCCACAGAAGCCAGTGGAGGTCAATTTTTTGTGAATGGCGGTGCTGGCTCGAAGGGCCGAATGGCCTATTCCTGCACCTATTGTCTAATGCGCTGGATGTTTTCAAGAGATAGTTTGATGTAGCTCTTGGGGCTAAAGGAATCTAGGGATATGGGGGAAAGCAGGAACGGGGTACTGATTTTGGATGATCAGCCATAATCATATTGAATGGTGGTGCTGGCTCGAAGGACCGAATGGCCCACACCAGCACCTATTTTTCTATGAAACATTGCCGATCCACACACACATATATTATATATATATATATATCCGTGTGTGTGTGTGTGTGTGTATATATTTTATATATATATATATATATACACACACACACACATGTATGTATTTATATATACATACTAAAACTCATCTTGTTTGTTTGTATGTGTGTGGCCGCCAAAACGGTCCACGATAGCGCTACCAATTTTGGCCCACCTTACACCATTGTCCTGGGATGTGCAGTACCAAGTTTCGTTCATATTTATGTTCTATTTTAGAAGTTATTGACATTTTAAACTTTAACTAAAACAGCGCCCCACTTGCCTGCCGCGCCTATGCAGTTGGGGGAGGCCCATCCCCGCGTGTGCGCAGTGGGCCCGGTATCCACGCTGCGGTGGGGGCGGGGAGAGACGGGGCTGGGTCTGGGGGAGGCGGCACTGCTGCTCCGAGCCCGCGGAGAGGGAGAGGAGCAGGAGCCGGGGCAAGGACTAGGCCACAACCTCGGCCTCTCCCTCCTCCGGCTCTAGGCCGCTCGGCCTGTTCCCCGCCCCCCCACAGCCTCCGTCTCAAGTACAACTTCATCGCCGACATGGTGGAGAATACGGGGCCAGCGGTGGTTTACATCGAGATCCTGGGGAGGTGAGGAGGGAAAGTGGGGGGGATTGAGGGAGAGGAGGGGGTAGGGAGAGGGAGGGGAAAGTGGGGGAGGTGAGGAGGGAGAGTGGGGGATAGAGGGAGAGGAGTGGGGGAATGATGGAATATTGCGTTGCGGGAACGGGACCCGATGGGTCCACCGCCCATCTAGTATCCTCTAGCGATGCTGCCTGATTTACTCCAGCACTTAGTATTCCCGGCCAAAGCAGTGGTATCATTGATCTCCTTAAACAAGAACCCCTTCTTAATTTTAAAGATCTAGTAGGCATTATACTTGGCCGCAAAGTTATGGCTGTATAAAGAGTAAAGCAAGGGAATGAGGACAAACCCTTAAGGTGTTAAGAGTCAGAGTCGAGGAAAGGTTATAAACAACTCCAACCAACTGAGGTCTGCCAGTCAGGAAGTCCAGAAGCCAATTGCCGACAGAGGGCACAAGACCAGAAGTTTAGGGATGAACTTATTTGGTATTATGGAGTCGAGGAATGAGCTGTAATCAATGAATAGCATCCTGATACAGGTGTTCTTATGTGAAGGTGATCCAGGACTAAATGTAGTCCAGTGGAGACTCCCCCACAGACCTATTTTCCTAACTGCAAAATTACATTGTATGAATTCTCCAGAAATTTGGTGAAAATCTGGGCCGTTAGCAGTCTTTCAAAGCACTTCATTCTGGTCAATGTTAGAGGTACTGGGCAGCTGTCATTAAGACACATCACTATTTTTCTTAGTGACTAGGATGAAAGTTTACTTAAAGCAGAAAGTAGACTGTTGAAGTGAGAGGTTGAAGATGTCAGGAAAGATTGTGCCCGGTTGATTTTCCAAACATGTCTAGGGACTTCATCCGGGCCAGCTGCTTTCTGAGGGTTTATCTTCGTGAAACTGAGATTTGACCTTCGTGATCTGATCGGCCATATAAATGGACAGGACGGAGCCAACAGGATCAGGGAACATAACATAGTGGCCCTGCAAAGTTAAGAAATCTTGTTTGACAACTTTGTTATTTATAAAACAATGACCGTCTGGATCAGATTATGCATTTTTTAAGGGCACTTAATGTTTCCTTAAAATTGTTTTCCTGTATGTTCCCAACAACTATGTTCGGCTAATTGGCCTGTTACCAGTTTCCTCTTTTATTGAGCAGTGTTACATTCGTTGTTTTCCAATTTATTATGACCTTTCCATGACCTAATGAATTGTGGAAGGTGACAACCATTGTAGCCACCTTTTGTGGAGCCGTTGGATGCAATCCCTTGAGTGTACGAGATTTATTAATTTCTCCAGAATTATTTTGAGTTTTCCTTTGAGTCTTCATAAACACAAAATCATGATGTCATTGGCAGTACTGACAATTGCTTTATTCACTGATTGAATGCATCATTTATTGCAAACATACAGAAGTTCTACTTTCATCATGGTACTGAACAACCGTGATGTAGGCCCTTTGAACTACCTTGTCCATGCTGACTAAGTTGGCCTATTGAGCTAGTCCCATTTCCTGACGTTTGGCCCATACCTCTCTTAAACCTTTTCATGTCTTTTAAAAGTCAGAATTGTATCTGCTTCTATAGCTTCCTCTGGCACCTCATGGCAGGTAGGGACAATCCATTGGTTGCCTGAGGTCTCTCTTACATACACTCTTGCATCGGCTCTTGCCTTAAGCCTATGCCTTCTAGCAATAGAATCCTCTACCTTGGAAAAAAGACAGAGCGTTCATTTGATCCGCATAATCTTGTACACCTCCATAAGATTATGTCTTAGCCTCCCACGATCTAGAGAAAAAAGTCCCAGCCTATCTAACTGCTCCCTATAATTCAAGCCCGCAAGTCGAGGTAACATCCTGGTGAGTCTCTACTGCACACTTTCCAACTTAATGAGGTCCTTTCTGTAGCTGGGCCACCAGTACGGCACACAGTACTCCAAGTGTAATCTCACCAACGATTTGTACAGCTTTATCACAGTCCCAATTTTTGTACCAAATACTCTCCCCACTGAAGGTAAGCATGCCAAAGTCTTTCTTCATCACACTTTACCTGACTTGCCAATTTTAATTTTGCGATACAGCGCAGAAACAGTCCCTTCGGCCCACCGAGTCCGCGCCAGCAGCGATCCCCGCACATGAACACTATCCCACACATTAGGGACCATTTACAATTTTTCCAAACCAATTAACCTACAAACCTGTACGTCTTTGGAATGTGGGTGGAAACCGGAGCCCCCGGAGAAAACAACACTGGTCACAAGAACGTCCAAACTCCATACAGACAGCACCCGTAATCAGGATCGAACCCGGGTGGTCTCTGGCGCTATAAAGCAGCAACTCTACTGCTGCGTCACCGTGCCGCCCTTTCGAGGAACCATGCATCTCCACTCTCGGATCTCTATTTAGCAACACTCTCCAAGGCGCTACCATTTACCCTGTTCTGATTTGATACACCAAAGTGCTACACCTGTGGAGATCATGGCTCACAAATTAGATTACGTTTTTTGAAGAAGTAACCAAGAAGGTCGACGATGTCAAGGCTATAGACAATGTCTGTATGGACTTCAGTAAGGCATTGGATAAGGTTCCGCATGGTAGGCTGCTCTGGAAGTTTATATCACATAGCTTGCAGGGAGAGCTCGCTGCCTCGATGCAGTATTAGCTTCATGGAAGGAAGGGTGGTGATGGGAGGTTGTTTTTCGGATTGGAGGCCTGTGAAGAGTGGTGTGCTTCAGGGATTGGTGCTGTGCCCTTTGCTGTTTGTGGTTTATATTAATGATTTAGATAAGAATGTGCATGGCATGATTAGTTAGTTTGCATGTGACATTAAGGTAAGTGGTATTGTGGACAGTGAAGAGGGTTATCAAAAATTACAGTAGGATTTTGATCAGCTGGGCAATTGGGCTGAAGAATGGCTATTGGAGTTTAATGCAGATAACTGAGATGTTGCATTTTACACAGTCAGACCAAGGCAGGGCGAATGGTAGCACCCTGGGGAGTGTTGTGGAACAGAAGGATCTACGAAGGTGCACATTTTCCTGAAAATTGTATCATGGGTGCATAGGGTGGAAAAGAAGGCTTTTGGTACATTAGCCTTCATCAGTCAGGGTAAAGATTATAGAAATCGGGACATTCTGTTCCAGTTGTACAAGACATTAGTGAGGCCGCCTTGGTAGTATTGTGTTCAGTTTTGGCCACCCTATTATTGGAGGGATATAAACTGGAAAGAGTGTAGAGAACATGTACGAGAATGTTGCCAGGATTCAAGGTCCTGAACTACGGAATGATTGGCAAGCTAGAACTTTGTTCCTTGGCACACAGGAGGGTAAGGGGTTATCTTATTGGGGTGTTTAAAATCAGGGGAATGGATATGGTGAATGCATGGTCTTTTATCCAGGATAAGGAAATTAGGAACCTGAGGGGCAACCTTTTCACTCAGATGGTGGTGGGTAAATCGAATGACTAAGGTTGGCATGCATGAGTTGAGCTGAAAGGCCTGTTTCCATGCTGTGTGATTCTGACTAGCATGTAGCAATTGGATTAATCCAGTGATAACCATCCTTGAGATCCTGTTTTTCATCTTTCCTGGCATTCAGTCTAAGAGTCAGGAGTCAATGTTGTGGGTTATTTTATATTCACGTGATTAGGCAGGCAGAACATCAGCTTAATGTCATTTGGGAGTTAGCAGCTCTGACTGGAGCTTCTTCAAAATTGGTAGTCTTGTTAATGTACTTCAGTCCTGGAAGTGGGCTTGAACTCCTTTCCTTCTGGTCTAGATAAAATTGGTACAAGCTGAGCCGAGCTCCTTAACTTATTATTTCTTAATACAGTGACCTCGGAAACAACGAGACAAAGAAGATTATCCAGGAAAATAATAGATTACAGAGAAGACTCTCCAGACCGAATCGGCTCCAGTAAGAGATTAAAGCGAAATTATCATGAAGATGAAAAGGTGCGTATTTTGTTGCCGATGAAATTCGGAATACTCTTCAGCATGTCTGAAGCCTTGCTTTCACCTTTTCATCCCTCTCCATTGACACATTTGCTATCAATGTGTCAATGGTTTGACACATACTATTGTTTGTTGTTTGTTTCTTGAGTGTGTGTGTGTGTGTGTGTATCTAAGAACCGCAGATGCTGGTTTAAATCGAAGGTAGACGCAAAATGCTGGAGAAACTCACCGGGTGAGGCAGCACCTCTGGAGAGAAGGAATGGGCGACGTTTCGGGTCGAGACCCTTCAGACTGATGTCAGTTGATTTTGGTAAGCCTAAGGTTAGGCTGATGTCTCTAACAGTTTTATTCTTGTTTCTCAGTCTCATAATGGCATCTTTGACTTTCATTGGCACAACTTTGGTCCTCATGTTGATAAACAACAATAAAAGTTTCCAAAGGTGATGGAAAAGACTAGTGCTGAAAGCTCTCTTATACCTGCATTAAGTATAAAAATGGCCTTTAATCAAATCGACTCTGCACTTTAACCACATGTGATTTTTTTCTATTACAAATCTCAAATTGTTAGAGTACAAGGCAAATAAATAAATGATGGTCTTGTCCCAAAAATTATGTGGGCACACCATTCCTTCTCTCCAGAGATGCTTGCCTCACCAGGCAGCATCTCTGGAGAGAAGGAATGGGTGACATTTTGGGTCAAGACCCTTCTTCAGACTGATGTCAGGGGAGGGGACGGGACAAAGATAGAATGTAGTCGGAGACAGTAAGACTAGTGGGAGAACTGGGAAAGGGATGGAGAGATGCAGGTATGAGAGCTCTCAACACCAAGTCTTTCCTCCAGTCTTTCCATCACCTTAGGAACTTTTATTGTTGTTTATCAACATGAGGACCAAAGTTGTGCCAATGAAAGTCAAAGATGCCATTGTAAGACTGAGAAACAATAATAAAACTGTTAGAGACATCAGCCAAACCTTGGGCTTACCAAAATCAACTGTTTGGAACATAATTAAGAAGAAAGAGAGCACTGGTGAGCTGACTAATCGCAAAGGGACTGGCAGGCCAAGGAAGACCTCCACAGCTGATGACAGAAGAATTCCCTCTATAATAAAGAAAAATCCCCAGATACCTGTCCAACAGATCAGAAACACTCTTCAGGAGTCAGGTGTGGATTTGTCAATGACCTGTCCACAGAAGACTTCATGAACAGAAATACAGAGGCTACACTGCAAGATGCAAACCACTGGTTATCCGCAAAATTAGGATGGCCAGCCAGGTTACAGTTTGCCAAGAAGTACTTAAAAGAGCAACCACAGTTCTGGACAAAAGGTCTTGTGGACACATAAGACAAAGTTTAACTTATATCAGAGTGATGCCAAGTGCAAAGTATGGAGGAGAGAAGGAACTGCCCAAGATCCAAAGCATACCAAGATCCAGTAGCATAATGAATTCTGAAGTGTATAGACACATCCTATCTGCTCAAGTTCAAACAAATGCCTCAAAACTCATTGGCTGGCAGTTCATTCTACAGCAAGACAATAATCCCAAACGTACTGCTAAAGCCACAAAGGAGTTTTTCAAAGCTAAAAAATGGTCAATTCTTGAGTGGCCAAGTCAATCCCCCGATCTGAACCCAATTGAGCATGCCTTTTATATGATGAAGAGAAAACTGGGGGACTAGCCCCCAAAACAAGCATAAGCTAAAGATGGCTGCAATTAAGGCCTGGCAGAGCATCACCAGAAAAGTGATGTCCATGAATCGCAGACTTCAAGCTGTCATTGCATGCAAAGGATATGCAACAAAATACTAAACATGACTACTTTCATTTACATGACATTGCTGTGTCCCAAACATTATGGTGCCCTGAAATGGGACTATGTATAAACACTGCTGTAATTTCTACATGGTGACACCAAAATGTATAAAAATACATGTGATTTTTTTCTACTGCAAATCTCAAATTGTGGAATACAGAGGCAAATAAATAAATGATAGGTCTTTGTCCTAAACATTAAGGAGGGCACCGTGTGTGTGTATTTGTGAGTATGTGTATATGTACACACTGAACTTATTTCTTTCTCGTTTATCATATTGTTTACATATTCTGTTGTGCTGCAGCAAGTAAGAATTTCATTGTTCTATCTGGGACACATGACAATAAAACACTCTTGACTCTTGAAGTAGATATTTTCTGTCTACTTTCATTAAACAATATCTCATTCTGGCAAAATCGGTCTTAATGCAGCTTAAACCTTTTACCCCTTGTCTGTTTTTGTCCTTTTTTAATTCCAAATGGATTGTGATTTATTTTGCTGCCTGTGCCTCCCTCTCCCACTGCAACCATTTTTTGTTTTAGTCTTCCAAGGATATGGGCTTTGCAGGCTCAGTCAGCATTTAGCCTGTCCCTGTATAAACAACTGCAGCCAAAGGGGGGTTTTGATAGGCGGATGGTTGGACAAAGGCCATAGATGAACACACACAAGGTGTGAGTCAAATAGGCTAGAGAGTTGTAAATTGTTAAAATAGGGGTATGACGAGGTGCAAATTGTGTAAAATGGGGAAGAATCTAGCTCTAGCTTGCAGTCTGAGGTTAATTGAAGAACATAAAACAATACAGCTCAGGACGGGCCCTTCGGCCCACAATGTTTGTGCTAAGCATGATGCCTGGTTATTGACCTTAACTGACCTTAACTGCCTGGGCGGCCACGGTAGCGCAGCTGTAGAGTTACTATCTTGCAGCGCCAGAGACCCGGGTTCGATCCCGGCTACAAGTGCTGTCTGTGCTGAGTCTGTACATTCTCCCCTTTACCGCGTGGGTTTTCTCCGAGATCTTTGGTTTCCTCCCGCACTCCAAAGACGTACTGTTATTCTGTTATTTGTACTTTATCAGTTTATTTATTCATGTGTGTATATATTTATATAATGGTATATGGGCACACTGATCTGTTTTGTAGTCATGCCTATTATGTTCTGTTGTGCTGAAGCAAAGCAAGAATTTCATTGTCCTATCAGGGACACATGACAATAAACTCACTTGAACTTGAACTACAGGTGTGTAGGTTAATGTAGGCTTGGTGTATGTGTAAATTGTCCCTCGAGTGTGTGTAGGATAGCGTTAAAGTGCGGGGTCGCTGGTCAGTGTGGACTCGGTGGGCTGAAGGGCCTGTTTCTGCGCTTTATCTCTAAACTAAACTGCCTGTACATGATCCAGAGCCCTCTATTCTTGCACTTCCATGTACCCATCTAAAAGCCTCTTAATCACCACTATCGTATCTGCCTCTACCACCACTCCTGGCAATGCTTATTTTTGTTGTTTCATGATGCTGCTTTTATCGAACCAATAACGACCAAATTACATATCTTTTGCCAGATTTGATTCTTGAAGCATCAGTTGAACCTTCAACATTAGATAAACGTTTAATTTAAAATTATATTAATTTCAACTTTTATCCTCTCCTCTCAATTCATAAAATTCATTATTGCATCACCAAGGTATGCCATTGCCAGCACAGGTCTTGGGGGGTCTTTTAACAGTTAGTGGAACAATTTCTGACGCTTTAATAATTCTGCCTACTACCATATTCTAAATAATTGCTGTAATGTAAGAATTATAAAAGGTTTCACTAATACATCATCCACAACCTCCCAACTCCATGCTTGAATAATATGTAAGATGCTACTAGCTCTCCTGCCCTTGGAGGAGATCAAATAATTAATCTGCCATAAATCTCTTGATTTGATACTTTGAGAGGTGAGGTGAATATTCATTTTGGAGGACAATTTTTGTGGTGTGAGATTGTAGCAAAACTCCAATTAAGTCGGGATTTTTTAATCAAATTATGATAAATTTTATTTATTAAACCGTTTTCCATTCTGTTTTGTACATATCTGAATCTTGGCAGCAATATTAATAAATAGCTGCTTGTAAGCATGATTTAAACAACATGTACTTAAATTGGAACATCTTCATGGCATTTCATCCTGCCTTTTGAGACTAGTAGTAGTAGTCACTCGATACCCTTTTTCGTGTATTAGCTATTATATTGAATAAATAGCACTAATTTTTATATTTTATGATTTCAAAGTATGATTTCAGTAAATCTGATGGGGCAGAAGCATGTGGAAGCGACAGTATTGAGGCTGGAGAAACATTGCCCACCCATGCTAACTCATCCCAAAACAATCAATCAGGTAAAAATTATCAGATGATATATAATTGTATTTCTAGTCAATTTTTTTAACTGTATTTACACAATTTAAACCAAATTCAAAAGTGGCATAAACATATTCTGTAAAACAGAAAATAAATTATTTGTTAAACTCAGTCTCTGAAGATAATTTCTTTCCACCAGATATAAGTAAACTATCCGATTCATGTAAACCACTGAAAAAACGAAGCAGAGCATCAACTACTGAAACATCGGTGCCAACTGTCAGCAAGAATCCATCTCCTCTAACTGTGCTAACCGAAAATGAGGTAACCTACATGGAATAGCAGGATTTAAAGAAATGTATGTATAAAAAACAGACATCAGGTGCGGGAGTGACTGGGTCAGGCAACACCTCTGGAGAGTGGATAGGTGACATAACCCACAACAATGAGAGCTTAGTGGTATATTTTCAAATGACATGAAGGGGCAGGTGGGCTGAGGAGCGGCCATTGTTTGGGCCTGTGTGGTGTTGAGCTGCATTAGTATTTAGTGGAGCTGCAATCCTCCAGACAAGAGAAGAGTATCTTTTGACACTTGCGACCTCTGCTTTGGAATGGTTTGCGGAGTCAGTACTTCTCAAGAATATTCACTTTCTTACTTACAGTTGTGCCCATAGTATTTTATCTAGCTAGTCAAAATGATTTGAATGAATACGTTTATTAGCCAAGTAGGTACACATACAAGGAATTTGCCTTGGTGCTCTGCTCACAAGTAACAACACGACATACAGTAACAATTAAGAAGGACACATAAACCATTAAACATTAATAATAAAACATTATAGTTTAAACATGTGAATTAAATAAAATACCAGAGCAAAAGGAGGTGACAGACTTTTGGTTATTGAGTAGAGCTATCGCTCGTGGAAAAAAAGCTGTTTTAATGTCTGGCTGTGGCAGCTTTCCAGAGGGAAATGCTTCAATGAGTTTGTGGCCAGGGTGAGAGGGGTCAGAGGTGATCTTACCCGCTCGCTTCCTGGCCCTTGCAGTGTACAGTTCGTCAATGGGGGGGGGGGGGAAGGTTGCACCCAACAACCTTCTCAGCTGATTGGACAATTCGCTGCAGACTCTTGATGTCGTGCTTGGTGGCTGAGCCAAACCAGACCATGATGGAGAAGGTGAGGACAGACTCTACGATGGCCGTATAGAATTGGACCATCGTTGCCTGTGGCAGATTTTCTAGTGAGGATCCTGCTAATGTGGATGATTCCTCAATGATATTCTGATTGGGATTTGCATGGTCCATATTGTTAAGTATGTTAGACACAAAATGCTGGAGTAACTCAGCGGGGACAAGCAGCATCCCTGGAGAGAAGGAATGGGTGAAGCGACGTTTCGGGTCGAGACCCTTCTTCAGACTGATCCTATTCATACTTTTCATTCATATTAACTGATTGTTAAGTATGTTCAGTGTTGGAATTAATTTTATTTGCAATACTGTCTTGCCTGATTATATTGTTCAGGTCTTATTTCAATTGCTGGGTAATTTTGAAAAGATCTGAGAACTCTATCATCAGTGTACATCCCACATTTTGCATTATGATGGTGGGAAGGTCATTGCTTAAGCAGATGAGATGATTGAGTCTGGGGTAAAGGCCTGACGAACCCATGGGGCATAGATGATTAGCCTTCAACAGCCACAACCTTATTGGCACTGAGCTGCTAAATACCTTAAATGAGTAACTAATCTTGTACGTTTAAAAAAAAGAAAAAGAAACTGGTTTGTGGGTACCATGCAAGGCTGTTGTTTTAAATATTTCTGTTGGACGAAATGTATTATCACCCGTCTCTCAAGTTCACCATATTTCATAAAGCATATAATCTTGTGCAGTTTTTTATGTTAACAGACTTTTGATATCATTTTTCTGTAGCAGTTTTTAAATATCCAAATTTTTACACACTAGTATTTGGGTTCGATAGTTTATCAGAGATAGGGTTGGCACTGGCTTGATGCTGCATAAATTCCCAGAAGTTCCCCCACATCTGCTTGTTGAAAGAAGCCATTATTTACTTAACATCGCTTTTATATTGCTCCATTGCATTTAAGTTAATATAGAATTTATGTTTTTCCTCTTGTGTTCAGACATCATTTGATGGACAGCAGGAGTCAGGAGATGAAAGTGCAGATGAGACTCCAACAGAGGTTTCATCTGTATCATCGAAAAAGTCCCAAGGAGAACGCGGGTGCAGTGGTGCAGCTAGGAAAGAAGGAGTTTGTCAGGTGAGAAGGACCTCAAGCATACATACAGTACAAAGAAATAAAGCTGTTCGATCACGTGATCAATTTAATTCATGATCAAGAAAGAAAATCTAGAATCATGAGTACTGCAGATGTGAAAGCATTCCATCCGTCTTTCTGACTTGAAATTAAAACTATTGATCGCTGGATATTTTTATTATGTGCTTGACTTCTTATGAATAAAGAAACTGGCTCCCTATTTGTGTGCGTTTTTTAATTTTTTAAATATTAGACAGCGATGACAGTTACCTTCACTCGTGTGATGATCTAATATCTGAAGAGATTGAAGTTACTTCAATGTGCTTTATGCAGAATTAAAATTAATTCTCAGAAGATTTCAATGTCTTCACTACTGTCGTCAGTTTGATTAATGTGGACAGTAAAACACGTTTTTCAAAGGCTTAAAGCTGCATTTCTGCCACAGAAAATTAAGAAGAGTGGAAGCTAAGTTACTATGGAACAGAACGATTTAAAATTTTGGGCTTCATTGTAAAGCACTATTTCACACAAGTATTAGCCACAATGTTGGTTAATTTCATGCATGTTGCATTGGATTATGCGTGTAAAGAAATCATGTGGAGAAATCCTTGTATTTTTGCCAGGGACACATGTGTAGGTTCAACTGCAGAAATGCTTGTTTTGGTAGGGCTGTTCTTGCCTTTGATTTAGATACTAAAATATTTGCATTTTCTGAAGTAAATCTTTGAGCGATTCATCAATGGTATGTGGAGGATAACAAATGTAATGTAAAGTTGCTTGTTTCTGCTTCCCTTTAGGTACACTGTATTACTTCCATGAATAAGATTAACTTTCACAATCCAAATGTTCAACCTTTTGCATAATCATTTGGTGTAGGCCCTAGGCTTTGGGTTGATGCATTTTTTGAGCCTGTGCGCAAAAGTGTTTTAACAAATCTATAGGACATGATATAAATAAACGCAAATTGTGAATTAACAGCAAGGTGAAAGAATAAGTTTCTGTGCTTTTTACAAAGAATTGAGAGGGCAATGGATTCCTTGCTGGTCTCCTTGCTTATCCTCGTGTGCCTTGTCTTTTGTCAAAAAGAACTGAAGATTGCCACGTGGGGTTACTGTATTTGGGCACGGGAAGGGGGCAGTAGTGTGGTTCTGGCTGAATCTCAAAGGGACAGGCATCCCTAGTGATTTTACAGTTGGTATGCTGACCTCATCCAAGGTATGTGGAAGACAGCTTCTTTTGAAGATTGAGGAATACTACACCTAAAGGTGAGTAATCTATCTTTCTTCTTAGTCTATCTATTTTTATAAAAGCTTAATTTACTTTGCAGCTGAGATGCGATAGAGAGATTTAAAAATGTTCTCATGTTGTGATAGTCTACAAACCTTTGAATAATTTGAGAATGGCTTACACAATTCATTCAAAAGTAAATTTGGATTGCACACCCTTTGAAAGCATGAAGGTTTTTAATAAATGAATTTGTGTTATTTTTCAAAACCTTTTCCACGGGTTGATACTTGTTATTTTTGTTCCATTTCCAGGTGTGTGAGAATTCTGGAGACCTGCTCTTTTGTGAGGGACAGTGTTGTGGGGCGTTCCACTTGGCTTGTCTTGGCCGGTCTAAATTACCTCAAGGCAAATTTATGTGTCGGGAATGCACATCAGGTAATGTGGATTTACCTTTATTAAAATTACCAGTGTGCTCTCAAAATGAATTAAGGATTTACTCATTCTTGCCTCAAATTTAGAATCTGACGGTAATCCAAATCCAATTGGAATTACTTTAAATTTTTCAAATACAAAGCAATCAATAACATGTATGAAACATGCTTTCTCTTTTATTGTTGCGATAAAGCATCTTGTGAAAAAAGTATTTTCCTCGATGAACTTTGTAAGTGCATTGTGTTTGAATTTCCATGAACATGTTTTTCATCTCAAAATAAATATTAATTGGTTTTCCTGAATGAGAAATATACCTGTTTAGTTATCGCCTTCATTTAAAAAAACATGTACCTGTTATATTTAGCCAAGTCCTGATGAGTTTCATACATGTATTTGATGTTTGTGTTAAAGAAATATTTATCAAATTGTAATGAGTAATAAAAAGTAGCAAGAAAGAACAATTACTGTAAATCCAAAGGAGGAAAAAAAACTGCATTTGCCAGAAATCTAAAACAAAAACATGATGAAAACATTCAGCAAATTATACCGCAACAACAGGAAAAACAAAAGCAGGTTAAAGTTTCAAGTCAGATTGTCAGTTCTGACCAGGGCATTGTTCTGATATATTAACTTTATTAGGTTTTTCCACAGATGCTGCCTGATCTGTTGTGTATTTCCACATTGTTTGTTTTCAAATAATTACTACATGGATTGCAGAACTGACCGATTTTAGTTTAAAATGCCTACATGCTGTCCTTTATCTAATTTGAACTTAACCACAACCAAAATTAGATCTTGCTTGTATACTTCCATTATTGAACTGAGTTTTTATAATTCACATATTGTCCATTTGCAGCTTTTCACTACACGTGACAATAAACGAAACATTTGTCTAGTATTTTTATAGTGAGTGATTTCAATGCCAAAAGTACATTTGTCTAGATGTAGGATTAAAACCCCCCATATAAACTGCAGGAGAGGGTGCTAATTCATGTAGAACAGGTATTGTCATGGGGCTGTGATGATTTTTGTTTGGAATCTTGAATGATCACTGAAACTACCCTTATAAGCGAGTTTGGTATTCCGAAAAACGCAAGGAATCATGGAATTTGTCAACGGTCAAACGCTATAAATAAAAATCAAACGAAGTGAGTGTAGTTTGCCTTTTTTCAATTTTGTATTTGTCAGGGAAGATGCGAGTGGGGAGGGGGGGGGGGTAGACTGACCGCCAGAGACATTCTCAGCAGCTGCACGCACACAGACCCGCGGCCAGGATCGAACCCTGGCGCCGCAAGCGCTGCCGAACCGCTACTGGGTCGTCCCCGTCTTTCCCCCCCACCCCCACTCAAGTGTCCCATCCTTGCTCGGGGGCGACCGGACACCGCCCCCCAGGCCCACAGCCAGCGCGGAGAAGCGCCACCCCAGCTCACCTCCGCCTCTCCTGCCAGCCCGGACCAACGACACCAGCAGCCCCAGGCCCACAGCCAGCGCGGAGAACCCGCACTAACTCCAGCCCAACTACAGAGGAACCCGCTCCCCGATGGGCCGCTCCGGCGACAAGTGCCAGTTCGCCCATGGCCTGGCCGAGCTGTGCTCCCTCAGCCGCCACCCCAAGTACAAGCCATACCTTGCACACCACCGGCTTCTGCCCCTACGATACCCGCTGCAACTTCATCCACAACCCCGAGGAGGAGCGTGGGCCTATCTTCAGCAGGATCTCGGTGTCGGACTGAGGGGTGGTGGAGAAGGAAGTGAATCAGGGTGTTGCCTCTCATATGCTGTGGTTGGATGCCGTCTGCCATATGGTATTACCCTCCCCTCCGGGATTGTAGGGGCTGTTGTACCCTAGTGTGAAAGACTGGAGGGGGCAAGGGGTGGTGGCATCTTTCACATTTGAGAGAATGTAAGTTCACAACAGCCACTGGAAAAGGCGAGAGGCGCAGCTGGCGGTCACCGGCCTGCTGGGGAACCCCAGTCCAGGGCTGCCAGCCAACCTGGCGGGACAGGCAGAGCCGAGCTGGAGTCGGCTCCGGCTGCAAGTCCAAGGCTGCCCCGCCAGCCCACGGCCACCCTGGACAGGGACGGGACACCGGGGTGGGGACTGGGTCCGCCCAGCTGTAACTCAACAGCACCCGCAGCGACGGAGAGTCGGGCCCCGGCCCCGACCATGGATGAAACGCAAGCCTGCACACAATGCAGCACCACTGTTGCCTAGACTGTTTATAGCTAGTGACCTATGACCTGGGCATGCTCAGTCGGAATATCGAACTCGCTTTTTTTAAAATTAGTTTTGAATTTCGAATGTAATCTTAACTTCCTTTGACCAGAGACGAAAACTATCATCTGTGGGTTTAAAATTAAGGTGCAGTCAGGGTAGATATAATGCAATTAGGGTTAAGCATTTCTCTGTCCCGAGCCTCAAAATTTATTGCAGACATATTCTAGAGGGATTAAAGAGGAAAACCTTTCACCACAGTCAATTAACTATTTAGATGTCAGCAATAGTAACCAGTGGTTCTCTAATTTTAATTTAATGTCGTTAAGAATAATATGATATAATATCGATTTTGTAACTATTAATTTTGGATACAGAGGTTTGTTCAATGTACCAGCTATCATCAACGCACTAACTTACCGGGAATTCTAAATTCTCTTGCCATTTTAAATTTAGGTCTGCCTGATTAATTAAATGGTGCAAGTTCTTGACCACAACTGTGTTTCATATTTGAATTGGTGCACAATGTCCTTGTATTAAAATTTCTGGATATTATTTGATTTAGTTTTTAAACCTTAACATCAGTCACACAAATACGGCATATTTAGGACCAATTATTTTGAACACACATTTGTTTATTCCAACCCCATCTCTGGATTCCTAATTTCCTTCCCTTTTTATTACTAGGAAGGATTAAATGGTGTTGATACAATGTTTGAGTGGCCCTTTTAATGCAGGATATAATTCCATAGTTTCAATCACTTCCTCCATCCATTGTTGGCCAGATAACTAGTTCTGTATTATGATGGAGTGAACAACTTGCATTTATCTGCCTTTCTAAAAATAGCACATTTGGTGCAATTATGAATGCAGTCATTTTACAACCAACATCTATTTTGAATTCTGTTTGTCAGTTTTTTTGGATCCATTCATATGACTAACCAAGCAATTTAGTCTTGCCAAGAGCTACAAAAGATTCTGTATATTTATCATTTTTAAAATCAGATAATATATTTTCTTTGCAATGCAATATAATGTATTGATTGTATGACTATAAAAACGCATTGATTTTTATTGATTTTTAATGCAATTTGTTTTGTATAGGTGTTCACACTTGCTTTGTGTGCAAGAAGAATGTGCCAGATGTTAAGCGTTGTATTGTTCCGTTGTGTGGAAAGTTCTACCACGATGACTGTGTGAGAAAATACCCTCCAACTGTGTTTGATAACAAGAGATTTCGATGTCCCCTACACATATGTGTCAGCTGCCATGCCACAAACCCCTCTAACCCCAGGCCAACAAAAGGTGCAAAATCTCTTGGATAAATGTACATTTTATAAATTGGATGGGAGGATGAGGGGTGACAAATGCGTAGAAAATGGTTAACTGTCTGGTCTCTTCAGGAGTTCATTAAGGGGAGAATATTACCATTAATGTATATAAATGATTATCAGCTATGAACTAAATGCAGCAATTTAAAATGTGATCCAAAATTAAGGAACAAATTAGTTTGGTCACTATGCATTCTTCAGATCAGCTTGGCAGTGAAAATGACAGCAACAAGTTAAATAACAGTGCTTTGAATCAAGCATCCGAGGTAAGGAAGATACTGTTGAAACATGAAATGTTGGATGGAAATTTTGGGTCTTAAAAGCTTGAATAATTTGAACAGCAATTTGTTTTAACAATCAGGAACTAGGAAGGAGGCCATGAGCTCAGGATCAAGAAAAGGCAGGTTAAATTTCTTTACACAATGATTTGTAACTCATACCATGAAGGCAAAGTGGCTTCTGGAATATTGTGTACGGCCGTGGTATCCCTAGGAGGAGGAAAGATATAATTGCAGTGAAGGCTCATCGTATGATTGCTGGATGGTGGGTTTGCCATTCTGAGAGCCAAAGTAGATTTGGCCGATACTGATTTGCATTTCGAAAAATGAGGGGTGACATGATTCAAATGTGCAAAATACTTATGAAGCTTGTCAGGGCTATTTCCAAAGACGATGTTTAAACTGGCTAGGATACCTTGAATGAGTGTGAGGCATTTTCAAGATACAGTGTCAGCTAAAAGGGCTTGACAGCCAAGTTATGGGGTTCATTGACGAAGGCTGTTCACAAGTTTTTAGACACTGTATATGGAGCTGAAATATAAAAGAGCAGTCTATCTTGAAAGGCAGAGAAGAGATGAAAATGAATCTTTCTTAAGAAACTTTTATTAATGTTCCTGCATGAATTTACTGAAAATATAGTAAAAGTTGCAATTACATTTCAAGGATAATGATAAATTCTCTTTTTTATTAGGGCGAATGATGCGCTGTGTTCGTTGTCCTGTGGCCTACCATGGAGGAGAGACGTGTATTGCAGCAGGGTCTGTGATACTGACAGCCAACAGTATTATTTGTACCAACCATTTTTCTCCAAAGAAGGGGTGCAGACATCATGCTCATGTCAATGTTAGCTGGTGCTTTGTATGTTCAAGAGGTTTGTCTAAATATTTGTTTTCACTGCTAGATTTCTTGAATTTACTTTTTTACTCACTTAATTATTACAGCATGAAAGGGTGCCATTCTGACTGCCCAGTCGATAATTTGTGAAAGTGTCAATCAGCTCAATTCAATTTCTCCCCCCCCCCCCACTCTCACTCTGTTGCCTTGCAAATTATTTCCTCTTGTATAATTATGCAGCTTTTTTATGGGCACTACAATTGAATTTGCATCTTCAATTACCTCAGGCAGTGCATTCCAGGCTCCCATTGACTCACTGTATTTCTAAAACAAAATGTTTTGTGAATATTTTGCATAACAACTGATTCAGATTTTCTCAAATTGCTACATTCAGCATCTTGCTAAAATCTTTGCTTCAGCCAATGTTTCTTGGGGCATAGAACTTGAACACTTACTTGCTCTTTGAAAATCATTGCTTTTCACACAAGGCAGCCATTGTGGCCAAGCCAGCTAAAGATTTAGATTTCTCTAAATTTTATTTACCCTATATAAATAAATGCATGGCTCAATGATTGGTATGGTGGAAGTTGTCTGGTCCATTGACGTCACAATAGTAGATAAAAGGGTTGCCAATCTCTGAGTCTTTATCTGAACCGAGCTGGGATTGGGGTTCTTGTGAACTGCGTAAGGAAGTAGATTTTACAGTGAATAATGGGGGAGCAAGGTTTAAGAATTGACAAGGTGTGGTAAATCAGAGTAGAGACATGATTGGACAGAAATAATAAACAGACTGACGGAATAAGACAACCCGTACAAATCTTGGAGGAAATCAGCATTTATGCCCAGAGATTACGTATAATGAAAGGATAAAATTTAAATGCATTGCGTTTAAAACAAAGATCAAGTAGGACAAAAGTGAAATCTGATGGCCATAACATAGACTCAGGGTGGCACAGAATAGTATCAGTATTTGTATTGATTTATTATTGTCACATGTACCAAGATACCGAGAAAAACTTTGTGTGATATCCATTCAAATCAAAAAAGAAACGAGGAACAGCAGATGCTGGCTTACAAAAAAAGACGGAAAGTATTGGAGTGGCTCAGTTGGTCTGGTGGCATCTCTGGAGAACATGGATCGGTGATGTTTGGGTTCAGGACCCTTCTTCAGACTGACTAGGAGGAGGGGGGTTGGAAAGAAAGCTGGCAGGGAGGAGGAGCAGAACAAAGCCTAGCAGGTGATAGATTGATGCAGTGAAGGGGCAGGTGGTTGGCAAAGGCCAGAGATGAAAAGATGAACTATAGATGAGTGCAATCAAGCCATACATAAACACAATAAGTAGTGCAAAGAGAAGAATACCGGGGATGCAGAATATAGTGTTATTGTTTTTGTTACAGTGAAAGTACAGATAACACAAAAGTTCAAGGGCCACAATGTGATAGGTTTGGAGAATTTTCAGCTTAGTTTTTGAGAGACTGTTCAATAGTCTGTTGGGCAAGACATTTCCTGAATCTGATGATACATGCTTTCAAGGGTTTGTATCTTCTGACTGACAGGAGTGGGGAGAAGAGGGAATGACCAGGGTGGATGTGGTCCTTGATTTTGTTGGCTGCTTTCCCAAGGTAATGAGAAGTGCACATGGAATTGAGGGAGGCTGCTTTGTGTGATGGGCTACATCCACAAATCTCTGCAATTTCTTGCGGTCTTGGGCAGAGCCATTGCTAAAACAAGTTGTGATGCATCTCAAAAGGATGCGTTCTGAGATATATACGTGGAGGTTTTGTTAGAGAAATTCCCTAGTCTTTTGAGGAAGTAGAGGCATTGGTGTGCTTTCTTGGCCGTAGCTTCATTCTGTTGATGAAGGATAGATTATTGGTGATATATACGCCCAAGAGCGTGAAGCTCTTGATTATCTCCACTACAGGACCAGTGATGCTGCCTTTGGCTTGTACACCATCTCATTTCCCGAAGTTAGTCACTAGCTCCTTCATCTTACTGACATTGAGAAAAGATTGTTGTTCTTACACCGTGGGAATAAGTTCTCTATCTCCTTTCTGTACTCCGTCTCGTCATTGTTTTGAGATTCAGCCTACTACGGTGGTGTCATCTGAAAACATGTACATAGAGTAAGTGCAGAATTTAGCAGCACTGTTATGAGTGTATAGAGAATATAGTAAAGGTGCAGCACTGGTATTGAGAATTCTCATGGAAGATGTTTTTCCACCTATTTGTGGTCTGCAGGTCAGGAAGTTGAGGATCCTGTGGCAGAGGTGTGCTGTGTCAGGAGTTTGGAGATTAGCTTGGTTGTGACTAGAGTGCAACATTCACCTGTGGATGTCACAGACGGGCTGACTTTCAAGGAGACATTTTCAACAATTCTCCACAGAATCCCCAGCCGCAGTTGGAACATGTTTTGTAAATGCTTTCTGTTCATTTTCATGTCGCCTCTTGATATTGTGTGTTTTCTAGAGGAAATCCATTTGGCAATTCAAATAGATATTGAGCATTGATCTTCAAGAGTGATTTAACTTGGTGATCTTAAGAATTGTGAAGAATTAATAAATTCAGGATTTCACCAGCCTTATCCAGTTTAGGTATGAAAGGGAAGCTATCCAAAGTTTCTCATTCAATTTCTGTCACAAAGAAAAGAGTCGCAAATAAATGAAATTCCTTTGATCGAATGTTGGTTGGATTCTCTACAAGAATTTCCTCAAATCATTGTTGCATCATAGAAAATAGGTGCAGTAGGAGGCCATTCGGCCCTTCGAGCCTGCACCGCCATTCATTGTGATCATGGCTGATCGTCCCCTATCAATAACCCGTGCCTGCCTTCTCCCCATATCCCTTGACTCCACTAACCCCTAGAGCTCTATCTAATTCTCTTAAATCCATCCATTGACTTGGCCTCCACTGCCCTCTGTGGCAGGGAATTCCATAAATTCACAATTCTCTGGGTGAAAAAGTGTTTTCTCACCTCAGTCTTAAATGACCTCCCCTTTATTCTAAGACTGTGGCGCCCCTGGTTCTGGGAACATTGGGAACATTTTTTCTGCATCTAGCTTGTCCAGTCCTTTTATAAGTTTAGATGTTTCTATAAGATCCCCCCCTCATCCTTCTAAACTCCAGTGAATACAAGCCTAGTCTTTTCAATCTTTCCTCATATGACAGTCCCGCCATCCCAGGGTTCAATCTCGTGAACCTATGCTGCACTGCCTCAATCACAAGGATGTCCTTCCTCAAATTAGATACAGCAGGTGCTACAACGAGAATATCAGTATCTCCAACTAAAAAAAAATGGTGATCAAAACCCTGCCACACCACCATCCCCCTGCCCCACAGTAGCCAGCCCATCCCTAATCAAATTACATTCATAACTGATTATTCCACATGTTGTTTTGTGTGATCATGAAGGAAGCCAAGAACCTCCCTTTAGCCTATCCCTGCATCTGTCTAAATGTCTTTTAAATGCTGTTATTTACTACCTCAACATCTTCCACAGGGAGCTCATTCCACATACCCACCAAGTTTCCAATGGATTTAGGAGCATCAATTACATAAAATAAAGTGGTTGCCAAGTTATTTCAAAGCGTTTTTTAGTCTATGGCAGTTGAATGAAATGTAAAGTTAGACTAATTGCAGCAAGTAAGAATACATTTTGCTTTAATTTTTCAGGCTTAGCAAATAGCAGATTTGCTATTGCATAACGTTTCCAGTGGATTCAGGAGCATAAATTATAGGATAAATTGATTTCCAAGTTATTTCACAAAGGAGCAAATAGTTTATCTTCCTTGGCTTTGTCTACAATCCTAGAAATATAGAAAACATAGAAACTAGGTGCAGTAGGCCATTCAGCCCTTCGAGCCAGTGCCGCCATTCAATATGATCATGGCTGATTATCCAAAATCAATACCCCGTTCCGGCTTTTTCCCCCATATCCCTTGATTCCCTTAACCCCAGGAGCTACATCTAACTCTCTTGAAAACATCCAGTGAATTGGCCTCCACTGCCTTCTGTGGCAGAGAATTCCACAGATTCACGACTCTCTGGGTGAAAAAGCTAGAGAACGAGGAGGGATGTTGCTGTGAGCCAGGTAGTAGGATAGGTGATCAAATTGTAAGTCATAAAAGCAAGGAGTGGCACGATGGCACAGCGGAGAAGACCTGGGTTTGATCCTGACCACAGGTACTGTCTGTACGGAGCTTAATTGGCTTGGTAAAATTGTAGATTGTCCCTGGTGTGTAGGATAGTGTTAGTGGTGTGCGGGAATCACCGGTCGGCACGGACTGTGGGGCAAAGGGCCTGCCTCCGTGCTGTGTCTAAACTAAACTAAGCGAAGCAAGTATTACGAAGCAACAGATCAAGAGGTTTACAAAGGGAATTCCATAGCTAGTGAGGGTGTGATGGCCGGTGGTGGCATGGAGTGGGCTGATCAAGAGGTCAGATTTGGAGCAGTGCAAGGACCTGAAATGGATGGAAGATGAGCGTAACTCTCGGAGGGATTAGAAGATGAGGGTATGGTTTAAAACAAGAGGTGTTGAGGGATTGGTACCCAGCCGGTGTCGGGGAGTGATTGGTGAACGGGAGATGGGGCGGAGGCACCAGACACAAGGCGAACAATATTGGCATCCATTAACTTTAACTGAAAGTTTTCCTCTTTTTGAAAAAAAGAGATTCTGATGCCACTTCCATAATTAAGGGAGCACAAAAGTGAGGCAGAAGGGATGTGATTCAGAGTCATTTACAATCAGCTTCATTGCATTTTGTGGGCAGCATGTAGGAACATTGTTTGAGTTAGTATTTTAGTAAACATTCGTGGCTTGTTTTTAACAAGGGTTCCGATTTTTTTTTTTAAAGCTCCTTGTTTCAAGTAGTTTGTTTCTTAAGTAGGAAATTATAAATTGGCTGATGGCCACTTCTGTAACAGCCCTAATGTGTACTAATGTACTATCGCAATCACAATAATACTTTATTAGCCAAGTATGTTTTGCAACATACGAGGAATTTCATTTGCCAAGTCAGTCGTACAAATAGAAAGCAACAGAACACACAAAACACATTTTAACATAAACATCCACCACAGTGACCTCCACATTCCTCACTGTGATGGAAGACGAAAAAAATTTCAGTCTCTTCCCTTTGCGGTCTGGGGGCCTCGAGTCTTCTGTTGACAGGACAATCTTGACTCCCGTAGTCGGCGGCGTTTGGGGCCCTCCGCGTCGGGGCGATCCAGCTCCTGCATCGGGGGGGATGTCAGCTTCCCCGTGCCAGACGATCGGACCCCGGTTCGGGGATGGTAGAGCCTCTGCATTCGTTGGAGCTCCCGACTAGCTTCTAACGACTGCGAGCTCGTGAAGTTAAGTCCGTAGGCCACGGTTGGAGCGATCCCAGGGAAGGGATCGGCTCCAATATTAAGTTCGTGCCCCGCGGTGGGGCTCAAGGTCAATCCGAGGAGGCCTCCAGCTCCATCGATGGTAGGCCGCAAAGCGACTGGAGACGCGACTCGGAAACATCGCATCTCCGGCAAGGTAAGAAACTGAAAAAAATGTTTCCCCCGACACCCACTTAAAACAAACCGGAGAACATTTACACAAACTTATAAAACACTAAAAAAAAATTAAAAGACAGAAAAAAAACGGACTGTTGGCGGGGCTGCCAATCGTTCGGGGCCCTGGATAAAGTAAATACAATACTTTGCAGCTGAAATGCTTAAATGAATTTCTGCGACATATTATGTGATGCCATTTAAGTACAATACTTTTGTTTCTTGTAAACATGTTCTACGAGCAATTCTGAGTTAATTTTTGATTATTTTCTGCAGGTGGGAGCCTTTTATGTTGCGAATCCTGTCCTGCAGCATTTCACCCAGAATGTCTCAACATTGATACCCCAGAGGGGAGTTGGTATTGCAATGATTGCAAAGCAGGCAAGAAGCCACATTACAAAGACATCATCTGGGTAAAGCTGGGTAGCTACAGGTCAGTCCAAATAGAGATGAGTTATTTTTGAATTTTGGTTCAGAAAAGCTTCTAATCATGATATGACAATGCTTTGCATGGCAATTAAATTGGAATTCCAAGCTGGAAAGCAATTTGTAGTTCCTTGTCTAGTTGTCAAGATTCCATTGTTTTGCAGAAATTTATATTTGGCAATGAAGTACTGCTCTTTTTGGCTACATCCTTGCCGTGAATCTTTTGACTGAGAGATCTGTCTTGAAATTTCTGGCAGCATGTTGAACTGTGAAATATGATGTCTCCCTGGCTTTATCTTGGTTGAAACTAGTAGAAATATGTTTGGATCAGTCTTCTAATTTGTTTGTACTTTGATATAATATTGCCTCAAATTAATGCTTGTCCTTCCACAATCCTTTTGAATTTTATACTTAGCCATATGATACCTAACCTTCCAAATTGTTCTACTAGTTTCCACTTTTATTTCAGATTTAAAGTCTTCTTTGTTCTTTGCTTTGCCCATTAAGTTTAGCAATGTAATAGAGAGACCCATTTGATGTATTTACTCTCCTTAATAAAACAAACATTGCTTGTTACAATAACCTAGATATTCTTTTCTATTGATAAGCTGAAATGTGTTTCCAAACACAGATGGTGGCCTGCAGAGATATGTCACCCAAGGAATGTTCCTACAAATATTCAAAATATGAAGCACCAGATTGGCGAATTCCCAGTTCATTTCTTTGGATCAAATGACTTCTTTTGGACCCACCAGGCACGTGTATTTCCTTACATGGAAGGCGATAAGGGAAGCAAAGATAACAAAATTAAAAGTCTCAGCAAAGCCTTTAGAAAAGGTAATGCTATTAACAAATTATTTCTACTTTTAAGATTCCTGTGCTGTCTTGTCATTTAATGTTTTGAAGAGTTCGTATTTCCATTTTTGCGAGACCACGTGTTGGCCAGCGCTTAAAATAATGTATATTGTTTACAATTTATGTTTTTTCATTAAGGCACAAAATGAATCATCTGTGCCTGACATGAAAAATTAAAGGTCAGATAGAGTACAAGGGTAGACTGGTGAACAACATATTCTTTTTTTGAATACGTATGTAACAAGGTAAAGACTAGCCAGGGCTGGAGAGGTCTGGAATTGGACAATTTGGGTCTGTCATTCATCTATATCACAACCGCTTATCTATCTCGGCACCATTGTTCTGCATTAACTTATCCATCAATTCCCTTTAAAAAAAAAAAATCTATTCATATCTGTTTTGAATAAACTTTAAATGATTCAGCCTCCCCAACCTTCTGGGCTACTAAATTCAGTCTACCTGAAGAAGTTTCTCCTTGTTTCAATTCCAAATCGCCTTCTCCTTATTCTGGGACTGCAACTGATTCCTTCTGCTTATTCTGGGACTGATTAGATTCCACAGTCAAGACAAATGTCTTCCCTGCAACCACTGCAAGAATTTCATAATTATCAATGAGATCACTTCTCATTCTGCGGAGCATGCAGGCTCAATCGCTCTGCAAAACAGCTAATCTGCCATTACCCATGAACTAGTGAATCCTCATTGCACTCTAGCAAATATAACCTTTTGGGAAAGGAACTGAGACTATCTGCAATACTCTGAAAATGGTCTCCACAAAGCTGTGTCATTGAAGTATATTTACTCCTGCAGTCAAGTTCTCTCTTAATCAAGACCAACCTATGATCTGCAAATTACAACAGATCCTTGCTATTTATCAGGCTTTAGCCTCCAACTTTTTGTAAATATTAATTTCCTTTGTTCCTCATTCTCACTAGGCCCATGGTTTTTAAGTATTCCTGAAGGTTTATTTTTAAGCTGCCTGTGTACGCAGTAGTTTTGTGATTAGTCTGCCAGTTCCTTGTCTCCGTTATAAATACTTTAACCTCTCTATGTAGGGAATCCCATTTGCCCTTGCTAGTTTTTCCTTTTTACCATTTTTACAGACTTGCTCGATTCTGTTTTTATGTTGCAATAGTTTACTCTGATATTCAACTTCTCTTTCTTGATCAATTTCACTATTTCCCTTTGCAAAGTTTTGAAATACTTAGCATGCTCGGCTTTATTGCTGTTTCGGACATCCTTGATATATTATTATTATTAATTTTTCCCTTCAGCCACGGGTGGACCACTTTTCCTGTTGAATTTTGTGCTTTTACGATTTTTTTACAATTCATTTATTATCCTTGTGATTGAGGCAGTGCAGCGTAGGTTCACGAGATTGATCCCTGGGATGGCGGGACTGTCATATGAGGAAAGATTGAAAAGACTAGGCTTGTATTCACTGGAGTTTAGATGGATGAGGGGAGATCTTATAGATATATATAACATAAAAGGACTGGACAGGTTAGATGCAGGAAATTTTTCCCCAATGTTGGGCGAGTCCAGAACCAGAGGCCACAGTCTTAGAATAAAGGGGAGGCCATTTAGGACTGAGGTGAGAAAAAACTTTTTCACCCAGAGAGTTGTGAATTTGTGGAATTCCCTGCCACAGAGGGCAGTGGAGGCCAAATCACTGGATGGATTTAAGAGAGTTCGATAGGGATCTAGGGGCTGGTGGAATCAAGGGATATGGGGAGAAGGCAGGCACGGGTTATTGATTGGGGACGATCAGCCATGATCACAATGAATGGCGGTGCTGGCTCGTAGGGCCGAATGGCCTCCACCTGTACCTATTTTCTATGTTTCTATTATTGCTTTAAAAGCTATCCAATTCCTTCTACAACTGCAATAACATTAGCAGGACTGCTCTGGCAGTTGACCCATTGTTTCTGCTTGCTCCTGCACCACTGAACTCCAAATACCTCTATTCCATCTTGTTCCCTCTTGTCCCCTCTTGTCCAGTCCCTTCTGACCTACATCCGAATCACTTCACTTCAATAATTTTCCATTCCTTGGCCCCCATTACCTCATCTTTGCCATGGATGTCCAGACTCTTTGCACCTCCATTCCCTGCCAGGAAGGCCTCAAGGAGCCTCCTGTTCTTTCAACGGAGACCCAATCAGTTCCCTCAACTAACACTCTTCTTGCTGGCAGAACTTCTGTTTTGCCTCCTCTCACTTTCTGCAAGTCAAAAGTGGGAACTTGCATAGGCTCCCAGCTGTGTCCAGCTTTCACCTCCCAAAACTATGTGACCTTTACCACCAAGAACAACAAGGGAAGCAGTTGGGTGGAAACATCACCACGAGCAAGTTGTCCTCCATATCTTCACGACTTTGAAATGTCATCATTGTCACTGGATCTAATGCCTGGAACTCCTCTCCAGTAGTATTCTAGGAGTACCTTCGCCAAAAGGACTGCAGTGATGACCAATCAATGCTAGCCTGCCAAGTGAACGCCTGGTCCTGAAAATGAATAATAAAAATAAAAGTCACTTGTGCTTTTTTGTATTTGTTTCATTTTTGTCAATTTCAATTTCTCCATTGTCCCTGAAACATTTTATTTTATCTTTGCCCCTCCACCTTTTGAAGACATGGGAAAGACTGTTTAAAAAAAAAACATAAACGTTTGATACTTGGGACATACTTTCAGGTACATGCCATTCATGCTGCATTATTGCGTGATCTTTGGTCTCAATCTATGAAGAGATAATTAACAAGGGTAGAGTGCTGTGGCTCCTTTAAGAATAAAGCACTGATATTCTTTGCAGACATTTTGAAAACCAAGAGCCAAACGTATGATGAAAACTTTGTTCTCTAGTGCATCTGGCTTATGAAAGCAGTCATATGTGAATACACCAATATTTATGTTGTGAGTTCTGAGAGTCAAGCAGGCAGCTCCAGGCTCTTGTTCCACCTGAAACTTACGTTTCTGATCATTTTTCAATTATATAAAACTACGCTCCAAGTGAGCACTGGAAATTTTTGTTTTACCAAAAGCAACACATATTTGCATAATGTCACTTGTGAGCTCTACTATTTTTAAATTTTGAATTGTTGCTAAAGTAATATTTGCATTGTGAAGTTACAGTTAAACTTTTGTCTGATCATAATGAAATTGAAGCGTTTTTTGCTGGCCGTCTGTATTTTTAATCTTTTTTTGTTTTTTGCAAACATTTCAGCTTTAGAAGAGGCAGCAGAGCGCTTTCAGGATCTTAAAGCTCAGAGGGAAACTAGAGAAGCTCAAGAAAATGAACGCAATGGGAGAAAGCCTCCACCATATAAACACATAAGGGTAGGCATAAAGTCAAAGCCGATTATACATTCATGTCCATGATGAGTTCTATGCACATGTGCTTTTCAATAGCTTTTTGTTTTGGAAGTACTGATTATGATATAATTTAAAGGTGAGAGAACTCACATTTTTGAGGCAATGGTTCAGGTTTGGGGAGGGAGCAGTCAGCTTAATCCTCTACCTTGTACACAAAAGTGCAAGAGGCGCTGAATACTTTTTCCCAGATATCTGTTTTGGTAATATTCTGTCTGTTTGGAGTTGTTAAAAGAATTCCGTGCAGTGGGTGGTTAGAATGGATTTGGTGAACATATTAAAGCAAGAATGTTCAGTTTATGCAATGGGAGAGTTTAGGAATTCCACGGAGCCAGAGGTAAAAAAACACCCACAACGGTATCTGAAAGAGCACCTGTCTGCTTTTCAAACATTTGCTAACAACATCCAATTTTTTTTTTAATGTAAATGATGGAAATCTGAAATAAAAACAGATAATGCTCAAAACTTAGCAGGTCTGGTTCCATCTGTGGTCTGAGAAACCATAGAAACATAGAAAATAGGTGCAGGAGGAGGCCATTCGGCCCTTCGAGCCACCACCACCATTCATTGTGATCATGGCTGATCGACCCCAATCAATAACCCGTGCCTGCCTTCTCCCCATATCCCTTGATTCCACTAGCCCCTAGAGCTCTATCTAACTGAACTGATGTCTCGGATGTTCAACCTACTCTCACTAGGACCAGTCTGACTTCCTGCACTGTTGTAACCAGGCCCAGCATAAATGTGAGGAAAGCATTTCAGCTTCTATTTGAGCACATTGCAGCCTTCTGGACTCCATATCAATTTTCACAGCTTGAGAACTCACTTTGTGTGTGTATCTAAATTTGCCAATTCTATTATGTTATCCATCTTTGATATTTGGCTTAGTTTCTCTCTTTGCATTTCACCACGTTCATTTCCTTTTGTTTTTTCACTTATCAGTCCATATTTTTCATAGCTGAGGGAGTGCAGCGTAGGTTCACCAGGTTAATTCCCGGGATGGGGGGACTGACATATGATGAAAGAATGGGTCGATTGGGCTTATATTCACACATATTTAGAAGAATGAGAAAGGATCTTATAGAAACATTCACAATTCTTAAGGGATTGGACAGGCTAGATGCAGGAAAGAATTTCCCGATGTTGGGGGAGTCCAGAACCAGGGATCACTGTTTAAGAATAAGGGGTAGGCCATTTAAGACTGAGATGAGGAAAAACTTTTTCACCCAGAGAGTTGTGAATCTGGAATTATCTGCCACAGAAGGCAGTGGAGGCCAATTCACTGGATGTTTTCAAGAGAGAGTTAAGTATAGCTCTTAGGGCTAACAGAATGAAGGTATATGGGGGGGAAAGCAGGGATGGGGTACTGATCAGCCATGATCATAGTGAATGGCTCAAAGGGTCGAATGGTTACTCCTGTACCTATTTTCTATGTTTCTTTTGTTCATTTCTTCTTCTTGCTGCTTCCATTTAGCACATTGGCTTGGTGACTCCAGCTGATTCTCAACATCAACAGGCTTCATCTTATCAGAGATTTCACTTATCCTATTGTAGGATTTCAAACAATCTTATTTTCTCTCTTTCCTAGTTCTTACCAAGTTCCTTGACCAAAAAAGGTCAACTCTGTGTTTATTCCTACAGGTCCTGCCTGACACCTGCTGAGTGTTATCAGCATTTTAACCCAAGATTGGTCACTTCCTTTATGGAGGGCATGGTGTAATATCTTTTATTTGTGTACACCATGAGGGGTCCACGGAATAATTGAAGATATAAAACCAAGCCTCTTTGACAATCCGCCAACTATTTTGGTAATGGGTTGTTTTAACAGGAACACGCAAAATGTTGAATAGGAGAATCTGAAACAATACATGTCCTTGTGACTTGAAAATGTTGGCATGAAATGTATTTGAAAGATACGTGCAGGTCAGCAATTAGTTGAGTTTTTCCGGAGATCGCTTGACATAATCGATTGAATGAGTCCTTTAATTGCTCCAAGATAAATGTTCTCTATCTGATTTCAAATTGTTGACAAGGTAACTGCAATTTTTCATTCTGGTTTATTTTTTATACATATTTCAAGCACCATTAGTCCATCGTATAAAAAATACAATTTTCAAATTGCTAAATCTACATTTCATATCAGAAAGGATTGCTGGATTTGGGAAATGTTGTATTTTTTCTAAATCGTATACTCTTACTGCATATAAAATAGTTTTGTCGAACAATTGGGAATTCGTTCCACTTAATTAAATAATAATTTTATCGGGTCTTACCAATCCCACTCCAGCCATCACACATCTTTGCCAATAATTATAAAATGCATTTCATACCTGTCTAAATTTAGTGTTATCATGTTTGCTGCTTCAAGGCTATATATTAATAAAACTATACTGAAATATTCATTTCATCATTTTAAGTTTAAATGAACTCAATTTAAGTTGAAAGTTATAACTTTTTGTTTTTTATTTTGAAAAGGTCAATAAACTATTTGGCAAAGCACAGATTTACACAGCTGACATTTCAGAAATCTCGAGATGCAACTGTAAGCCAACTGGTGATCATCCTTGTGGCCTGGATTCAGAGTGCCTGAACAGAATGTTAATGTATGAATGTCATCCTGCTGTATGCCCAGCGGGTGGACGGTGCCAAAACCAGTGTTTAAGCAAAAGGCAGTATCCTGAGTCGCAAGTTGTCAAGACTGCTGGAAAAGGCTGGGGCCTCATTTCAAAGACTGACATAAAGAAAGTAAGTTATTAGAATGATGCTTTTCATATTTTAAGGACACTCAGTTTGGGGTAGCTGCTTCAGTAGCTTCGTATGATTGATTGGCCTACTTGTTTGTCAAGAATGTAGACAATATGGAGCTTAATTCGAGGCATCTGCTAACACATCCTAGATGTGGACAGATGAGTTATACAAATGTGAACTGATTCTCATGTTGTCTTATGTCACTTGACCCACTGATTTTATGCCACTACTCAAAACATTCCCATAAACCCCTGAGCCAAACTTATTTTCTCTGGAAACCTCTTCTTTCTTGTGTGTGTATCACTTCCTTGATTCTCCTGCCATCAAACTACCCTCGGGGCAAATTATGGTTAATCTTGCAATATATCATTTGGATCTGTAACAAAACTGAGCACTTAAGGCAACCCCACACAGAAACATGTAAATTCCACACAGCAGCAAAGGTCAAGATCAAATTCAAGCCACTATGCAGCAGCAGAAACTGCTATATCGGTATGCTGCTTTTAGGATGAAGAGCAGGAGAGTAAAAAGACTGACTGATAGGTGTAGCTGCAATCTATTTGTTCAAATTCTATGTGTTCTGTCCAATCCAGGGAACATTTGTGAATGAATATGTGGGAGAGGTAATAGATGAAGATGAGTGCCGAGCAAGAATCCGGTTTGCACAGGAACAAAATATTGCCAACTTCTACATGCTCACTATCGATAAGGTAACTCTTATACTCTTAACCAAGTGATTAGAAAGCAAGGTTTAGACTGACTTAATTTAGGAGTCCTTAACAAATCCAAAGTACAATTTTTCAATGTTTTGTGTTTTCTATTTTTATAAAACAATTTAAAATATTCTTTAACACAAAGTAAATGGTGTTATACAGACCACATTGTTCAAGTGAATTGTTCGCAAGAAGCATGCTTCCATGAATTGATTTTAGATCTACCAGTGAGTAAAGTGAGCTTTAATAATAAATGTAATTCTAAGTGTCGTTTTCAAATCAGTGCAATATTATGTATTGGAATACAACGTAGAAAATAGGTGCAGGAGGATTCATTGTGATCATGGCTGATCATCCATAATCAGTAACCCGTGCCTGCCTTCTCCCCATATCCCTTGATTCCGCTATCCCCTGGAGCTCTAACTTTCTTTTAAATTCATCCGGTGAATTGGCCTCTACTGCCTTATGTGGCAGAGAATTCCACAAATTCACAACTCTGGGTGAAAAAGTTTTTTCTCCTCTCAGTTTTAAATGGCCTCCCCTTTATTCTTAGACTGTAGCCCCTGGTTCTCGAATTCCCCAACATTGGGAACATTTTTCCTGCATCTAGCTTGTCCAGTCCTTTTACAACATTTTATTCCTTTTTCACTGCAGTTTAAAAATAATTAATTTTCTGGTTTCTCTGTAAATATTTGAATAATGAAATTATCTTAACATAAAAATTCCATCTTCCTCTATCTCCTTGCTAACATCCAATGTTAATTATTTTTTGTGTATTCTGGAAGTCAGGGGATATGGAACTAATACAAGAAAACAGCATTTAGGTGGAAATACACAATGTTTTTGAACGACAGCACAGACACAAGGGGCTGAAATGTTGCCTGCTGCTTCCATTCATTATGTTCTTAATTTGCTTCTTTGAAAACATCACTTTCTGCTATGTTATCTTTTTGTTTGTGCACAATTAATGCAGCTGTAAACTTTATTTAAAAAAAACAAAAAACAGCTGTAACTTTTAAAGAGATTGCGCTTCGATCATGGCATTTTTTCATGGTTTTCTTTTGGCCATAGTTCTCTCTTTTTCAGTAGCTGTTTCATAGAATTAAGAATAACTAATTATAATCTGGTTTTGTAGGCTCTACAGTGGCTGATGAAGCCAATTTAACAATTGCAGATTCTGTCAAAAACCAAGACAGTGTTGGTGGTATTTTTCCTGTGCCTTGCAAAACATGCTGTAGGTATTCTAGGACTGAGAAATATGTCGAGCAACTGGGATCAATAATCCATGAGTTTTGTGCCAAGTCTGAAGTCTTGCTTTTCAAATATCCTTTTCTGTCAATTGACTCGAGACTATCCTGATGTATTGAAGGCTGTGGTGAATTTCATCGCTGATGTCTGCCTTGTCAACAGTTGGCTCCTGAGATGTTAGAAGTGTACCTCTTTTTCCAAAATATCACCTGTGTTGAAGGGCAGCTTGATGCAAAAGAGAATAGTTGGTTGAGCACCTTTGGATGTTTTGCAAAACTCATCCTTTCATGAGTTTTGGTGAATAAATTGATGATGGCTTGGATCTTGACCTGTGATTGCGTCCAAAAGCATTTAACATCGACATACAGCAGCTCGACTACTGAGGTTTCTGGAGTGTAGTCGCCTTAGGTCGAGCAGTTTCACATTAGCTCCTGTCACAAATCCACAGTCTCGTTATCCTCATTCAGAAAGATGATGTTCCAGAGGATCTCAGAGATGCTGTAATCATGACCATTTTCAAGAAAAGAGAGGGATCTCGGTGCTCTGACACAGGAAAAGTTGTCACCATCGTGCCTTTAATAGAACCACTCTCATTGAAAAGTGGTGTCAAATAAGACCACATTATAGCCCACCAATTTTCTCAATATTTCTTGTTGCAATGTTGCATTAGGAAGCAACATGGAAGGCAGCAGAGGGTGATGTTGCTTCTCGGACTGGAGGCCCGTGACTAGTGGTGTGCCTCAGGGTTCGGTGTTGGGCCTGTTACCGTTTGTCATCTACATCAATGATTTGGATGAGAACATGCAGGGCAAGATTGCCAAGTTTGCTGATGATACAGAAGTCGGTGGTTTTGCAGATAGTGAAGATGGTTGTGAAAGATTGCAGCAGGATCTTGATCATTTGGCCAGGTGGGCTGAGGAATGGTTGATGGAATTTAATGCAGAGAAATGTGAGGTGTTGCATTTTGGGACATCTAACAAGGGCAGGACCTACACAGTGAATGGTAGGCCTCTGGGGAGTGTTGTAGAGCAGAGGGATCTAGGAGTGCAGGTGCATGATTCCTTGAAGGTTGAGTCGCAGGTGGATAAGGTGGTCAACAAGGCTTTTGGCACATTGGCCTTCAGTCAGAGTATTGAGTATAGAAATTGGGATGTCATGTTGCAATTCTATAGGACGTTGGTGAGACCGCATTTAGAGTATTGTGTTCAGTTCTGGGCACCATGTTATAGGAAAGATATTGTCAAGCTTGAAAGGGTTCCGAGAAGATTTACAAGGAAGTTACCAGGACTAAAGGACATTGAGGACCAGAGGACATGGGTTCAAGTGAAGGAGACAAGATTTAATAGGAATCTGAGGGGTAACTTTTTCACACAAAGGTTGGTGGGTGTATGGACCAAGCGCAGGCAGAGGAGGTTGAGACTGGGACTATCCCAATCTTTAAGAAACAGTTAGACAGGTAAATGGATAGGACAGGTTTGGAGGGATATAGACCAAGTGCAGGCAGGTGGGATTAGTGAGGTTGGGACATGTTGGCTGGTTTGGGCAAATTGGGTCGAAGGGCCTGTTTCCACACTGTATCACTCTATGAATATGACATTCTTGAGGGAACCCAGGTGACGGGTTACAAGTGTAGTCTTACATACACTTCCTTGCTATCTACAAACAAAAAGAAAATGAGTTTTTCATGGAATCTTGGAGGGAAAAAAGCTATTTGACCAGTCATGTCTGTGCCTATTGGGAAAGTTATCAACCGTACTTCCCCTTTCCACTAAGTTCGTAGTCCTGCGGGTCACATCTTCAATAATTTTTAAATGTAAAAGGTCCTTGGATGTGTACAAGTTTGCCTTAACTACCTTCCATGTATTAAGTTTCAGTCTCCATGTGTGGAGCATTTTGTTTTCATTTTGTCTATTCTAGTTTAGTTTAGAGATACAGCGCAAAAACAGGCCCTTCAAGCCCATCGGGTCAGCACTGACCAGCTATCCCCGTACACTAACACTGTCCTGCACACACTAGGGACAATTTATAATTTTTAACAAGACAATTAACCTACAAACCTGTACGTCTTTGGAGTGTGAGAGAAAACTGGAGCTCCTGGAGATAGGCCACGGGGAGAGCGTACAAACTCCGTACAGACAGTACCCATAGTCAGGATCGAACCAGGATCTCTAGCGCTGTAATGGGCCTGGCCCACTTACGCGACTTTTTCAGCGACTGCCGGCACCCATCATAGGTCGTTGCAGGTCGCCGAAAACTTTCAACATGTTGAAAATCCAGCGGCGATCAGAAAGACGCTACGACTCTTTGGGTGACTGAGGAGACTACTCACAACCATACAGGCAACACCCTGGCGACATGTCGCGGGGTGAAGCCTGTCTGGTGGTGAGTAGTCGCCCAAAGTCAAGTCAAGTCACATATATTTATATGGCACATTTAAAAAACAACTCTCGTTGGCCAAAGTGCTTTACATTTGTTATAAGAATAGCATAAAGAAAACAAACTATATACATGTAGCCCTCACTCAGAGGACGTCAGGAAAAGCTTGGGAGTATAGATAAGGTTTTAGTCTTGACTTAAAAGAGTCCATGGAGGGGGCAGTTCTGATGGAAAAGGGGATGCTGTTCCACAGTCTAGGGGCTGCAACCGCAAAGGCGCGGTCGCCCCTGAGCTTATGCCTAGACCGTAAGATATTCATCAACCCCGTCGGCCGATCTGAGGGGCCTGGAGGTGGAGTGGTGGGTGAGAAGACTTTTTATGTAGGTGGGGGCAAGCCCATTGAGGGCTTTGTAGACATGGAGGAGGATCTTGAACTTTATGCGGAACCGCACAGGGAGCCAGTGGAGAGAGGCCAGGATCGGGGTGATGTCCCTTTTTCGGGTGCCCGTCAGGAGTCTCGCTGCGGCGTTTTGGACCAGTTGCAGGCGGGACAGGGAAGATTGGCTGATGCTAGTGTAAAGGGAGTTGCAATAATCTAGGCGGGGGGAGATGAATGTGTGGATGATCTTTTCGAGGTCATCAAACTGGAGGAATTGTTTTATTTTAGCTATCGCCCGAAGCTGAAAGAAACTAGCTTTTACCATGGCATTGACTTTTTTGTCAAATTTCAGTGCTGAGTCAAATATCACGACAAGGTTTTTGACGTGAGGTTTGAGTAGTGGGGTAAGGCTTCCAAGGCTGCCTGCTATCATTTTGATTGAGTCCGAGGGGCAGAGAAGGATGACCTCAGACTTACTCTCGTTTAGTTGGAGGAAGCTCTGGACCATCCAACACTTTATATCCTCGAGGCAGTGGGTAAGGTTAAGCAGATTTGATTGGTTTTGGGGCTTCGGGGGGAGATAGAGTTGTGTATCGACTACGTAGCAATGGAAGGAAATGCCGTGCCTTTCAATGACTTGGCCTAAGGGGAGCATATACAGGGAGAAGAGAATAGGGCCAAGGATGGAACCTTGTGGAACCCCACAGCAGAGATTAGCTGGGGAGGAGAAAGAGTTGCCTATGTTAGTCGAGAAACTCCTACCTTTGAGGTAGGAGATGAACCAGCTCAGGGCAGTGCCATCAATACCAACCCCATACCGGAGACGGTCAATTAGGATGGTGTGGTCGACAGTATCAAATGCAGCGCTGAGGTCAAGAAGGAGCAGAATTGCACAGTCGCCGGAGTCAACGGTGAGCAGTAGGTCATTGTGTACCTTCAACAAGGCAGACTCTGTGCTATGGTGAGCCCTGAAACCTGATTGGAAAGTTTCCAAGATAGTGTTTTGGTAAAGGTAAGGTATAAGTTGACTTAAATTTACCTTTTCAAGGGCTTTTAAGAGGAAAGGCAGTTTAGAAATGGGTCTGTAGTTGCTTGGCAAGGTGGGGTCGAGGTTAGGTTTTTTCAGGAGTGGTTGGACCACCGCATGCTTGAAGCAGGTAGGTACAGTGCCAGTGGCCAGAGAGCTGTTGAAGATGGCGAGGATGCTGGGACCAGCTGTTGTAATGACGTCCTTTAGGAGGGCAGAGGGGACAGTGTCGAGGGGGCAGGTAGTAGGTTTCATGGTGGTGATCAGTTTTACATGGGAGGGTAGAGTAACGGTTTGGAAACAGTCTAATTTTGAAGAGCAGACCAATGAGACAGCCAGGTCACGGGTGGGAGGGGAAATATTCGTTCTTATGTTCTTTACCTTGCTGGTGAAAAATGTGGTAAATTCCTCGCACTTAGCAGGGGACCCAATTAGGCTGGTGCTGGTGCTAAAAAGGACCTTGGAATTTTGCGCGTTTTTGGAGATAAGGGTGGAAAAGTATTTAGTTCTTGCAGATTTTACTGCTTCATGGTATTTGTGAAGATTATTTTTCAGGAGTTCAAAGGAAATTTGAAGCTTATCAGATTTGTACTTCCGTTCTGATTTTCTGCATTCTCTTCTTAGGGCTCTGGTGGTATCATTGAGCCACGGCTCGCCTTTAGTCTTAGGCTTTTTCATTTTAAGACGAGCAACAGAATCCAGGACGGAAGAGCAGGTATTATTGAATAGAGAAATTAGGTCGTCGGTACTGAGATGGGGGGTGGACGCCTCAATAGTGCAGATGTCGGGGGCGTCTATGAGAGCCTCAGAGAACTTACTGGCCGTCGTGGAGTTAACGTAGCGGGAGTAGCGAGCAGGGAGATGGGATTTTGAGGGAGAGAAAGACAGAGATGTATCGAATATAATAGCACTATGATCAGACAGGCAGGCATCAATAATATCTGTGTTACGTTGGGAGACCAGACGAAAGCACTAGGTCTAGTGTATGGCCAAGCTTGTGCGTGGGTCCAGTGGTGAGTAGAGATCGATTGAAGGACTCAACCAGGTTCATAAATTCACTCACAAGAGGCTTCGTGGGACAGCAAACATGAATGTTAAAGTCACCAAGAATCAGGACCTGGTCAAATTTGGGCAACAAGCTAGCAATAAGATCACCAAATTGTGAGATAAAGTCCTTATGCATCTTTGGTGGGCGATACACAAGAACAATTAAAAGCGGACAGAATAGACCAACTATGATTAGTTGATGTTCAAAACTGGAGACGTGATCAGCGTTTAGGCGGCGGCAGTTGAAATTCTTCTTAAACACAATGGCTAGGCCCCCACTGCGACCTGAGAGCCTAGGCGAGCTGAAAAAGTTACAGGTATCAGGGCAGAGTTCCACGAGTGGAGTAAGCTCACCAGGATTAAGCCAGGTTTCAGTGATCAGTAGGCAGTCCAATCCACGTGCGTTGAAGAAGTCATTGAGGACGAAGGTTTTATTCAGCACTGATCTCGCATTGATCAGAGCCACTTTTGCAGGAACTGCAGGTGAGTTGTGGTCCGGTAGCGGCTCCCACGCCAGCGGGCGGAGGTTCAGGGAGACCACGCCGGTGCGCTTCACCGGGGACCGGGAGGATCGACCGGAGAGAAACATACCTGGGCTCGAGGGACCGCCGATGGATGGAGCGGTGGGGCCGACCAGGTCCGTCCTCAGAGCGCTGGGCGAGGTAAGCTGATGTTAAATGGGCGCGGGCGAGGTTTTTCAGCCTTACCAAGGCGCCCGCGCGTTTACTCCGCCTCCAGGCTCGGCGCGTGCGGCGGCCGCCACAAGGCCGAGCCCATACATCCATCGGGAGCCGAGCGAGGAGCGAGCGGTAAGTGAAACCTTGTCCGGGGGTTCAGTCCGGGGCTCGGTCCAAGGCTTAGACCGGGGCTCTGTCGGAGGCCCTGTCCGGGGCTCAGTCCAGGGTCTAGTCCAGGGCCACGGATGAAGATCTCGACGACAGAGGCTCGGCTCGGTGCGGGGCATCGTCCGGGGCTCGGTGCGGGGCTTCGTCCGGGGCTCGGTGCGGGGCTTCGTCCAGGGCTCGTTGCGGGGCCTCGGGTGAAGACCTCGACGACGGAGGCTTGTATATTCAGTAGTGCTTGCCGTTCGTACGCCAGCTTTGACTGCAGGCCATACGAACGGTAGAGATGACCTTTAACGGGTCTTTGTTCAGGCCGGAGACGACGGGCAGCCAAACACAACGGCGCGGCCATCTTGGAAACAAAGAGTCGTACTTTGTTCTGGTTGTCGCTGGATTTTCAACATGTTGAACATTTTCGGCGACCTGCAACGACCTATGACAGGTGCCGGCAGTCGCCGGAAAAGTCGCATAAGTGGGACAGGCTCATAAGGCAGCAACTCTAATGCTGTCCCGCCCTGTGATTTATTTGGTTTATGTCGCCCTATTTGGTTTGAATCCGTGCCCCATGGTTTTTGACACCTCTGCTCATGCCATTATATAGCCACCTCCCTATACGTGAAAATATACAATCTAGCAGCTATCTTCCATATCTCCCAATGTCCTCCCATTTATTGTAAATTCCCCTTCTCTGGTTGGACTTCAACCACATCCCACCCCCAAAGCCCAAACATGTATGTCCTCTCACTTCTCTGAATTAATTTTCACTTGCCATTTTCTGTCCAGCTAACCAGGCCACCAATCGATGTGGAATTGGAGGCTCTTTCTTGTTTTTTATAAGGCTAAGGAGCCCGCATGAACCAACCTGATCTCCCGGTTGGTGGACACTTTAATTCTCCTTCCCATTCCTACACAGACCTTTGTGTCCTCGGTCTCCTCCATTGTCAGAGTGAGGCTAAACGCAAATTGGAGGAACAGCATCTCATATTTCGCTTGGGCAGCTTACAGCCCAGTGATTTCCCTCACCAGGTAGCCCCGGCATTCCCTCTCTCTCTATCCCTCCCCACCCAAGTCGCACTAGCTTCTCATTTTCACTCTACAAACAGCTTACAATGGCTGGTTTCCTTTATCATCGTTACTTTTTTGCATATCTTTCATAGAAACATAGAAAATAGGTGCAGGAGGAGGCCATTCGGCCCTTCGAGCCAGCACCGCCATTCATTGTGATCATGGCTGATCGTCCCCTATTTCATTCATTGTTCTTTATTTCTCTGTCTATATCTCTAATTTCCCTGATCCCTAACCAATCTGAAGAAGGGTCTCGACCCAAAACGTCACCCATTATTTCTCCCCAGAGATGCTGCTTGTCCCGCTGAGTTACTCCAGTTTTTTGTGTCTATCTTGTGGAACTTGTCATTTGCTACTTTTCTACTGTTACTTTGGGTAATTGGCCATTTTTCAAGTGTGAGTTCAGCTTATGGATAAGCAAATATAATTGTGTTCAGAAATGCAAATCCAATATTCACCTCAAGGCTATCTACTAATGCACATTACCTACAATAGATATTTATGACCAGGATTACAAAGCAGAAACGTTTTGTTTTTCTTTCATTCATCTCAAGTTACCAATGCTCTGTGGGTTAAGCCACTTTATTTCATTGGGATTAGCAATTCACCATATTGTCATGGAAAAAATTGCTACAACATTTCAAAGTCGGGGAAGCTTTTAATTCTAATTACTACTGTCTTGATAAATTTCTGTGTATATGAGAATCAAATAGCTTTCTACAGTGTGACAGTACCCTCTCCCTTGGAGGTCGCTCCAGACCTAGCAGACCTAGAGAGGCCAGTCCCCAGCATCATTGGTAACAACTTGAGTCCAATTGGCTGCTATTAATTGACCACCTGAACCTTGTCAGCCTACTCTATAAAACCCAGGCATTTGAGCCAGAGAAGGAGACTGAGAGGATGAGAGCGGATGCAGAAGGGAACGTGGAAGAAAAAAGTGAAGAAGTGAGGCTGTCCCAGTCCTGTCACGGGTTCATTGATGTCTGAGCCACTGGGACAGACCCGGGACCACCAACGCTGTGTGGTTAAGACTGAACTTCTGGAAAAGAACACATAGCCAGTCACTGTTTCGACCAGAGGCTAAGACTGAGTGGCCAGGGTAAGTTTGAGAACCCAGAACCACTTTCTGCCCCAGACAACGATGGACTGAGCCAACATACACACACACACACAGGCAAAGAGTGGTCGATAGATTAATCCACAGACCACCATCGTCGCTTCTCCAAGCCCAAAGCTGAAGTGCAAGGACGAAAGCAGTACCATCAGCCACCTCTCTTGACGCAAGGGCGAACCGCAGGAAGAAGCCTGAGATCGCCATGCCGCCTCGTTCAAAGACCAGGACGAAGCTGCTGGGACAAGCCTGAGATCGCCAATGTCACCGCATATGCGCTCTGACGGCGAGGAACAGTGCCCCGCCGATGTGGTGCTGGATACTTACCATTGTAAATAAAATAAATCATGTGAGATCACTCAAGTGTGAGTGTTGGTTTGGTGACTGCAGAACCCGACGTCATTCCCCCAACACCTAAATTAAAACATGCAATTATTAGACTTGTTAGTGACCAGATATTTTCATGCTTCTGCATTTGTGAACTGGCTAATTTTGGGGTTCCCACAAAAAAAAAAAGATAATGCTTGGTGTGATTTTCATATTACGCAGGTGCTCATATTCATGATCGGGCAACGTGGAAACACATTCTTTGGCCCTATGCCTACCTACATTAATATCGTTTTTGTAACACTTGGTCAAGTACTTTCTCTGCCATGGCAATTCAAGTGTTTGTCTAGGCAGTGTTAAAATGTTGTGAGAGTACTTGCTTTTTCCAGCAGTGTGATGGAATTAGTTCCATTAGGCAGTGTGTTCCAAATTCCAGTCTCCAAGTGGAAAAAAATCCTTGTCAGATCACCTCTTGTCCATTATTTTCATAAGATAAGTGATAGGAGCAGAATTAGGCCATCTGGCCCATCAAATCTATTCCGCCATTCAATCATGGCTGATGATTAAAATTGTGCCCTCTGATACCTTGCTGTCTGGTTTTAGATACGTCTACTAAAGGGGAAAAGTTCCTAATACCTGCCTTATCCGAGCCCCTTTAAGTTCGTGCACTTCTATTGGAACACCCACCCCCAACCTTCCTCAATCCAAGGAAAACAAACTGCTGTCCACCCCTTTTTCATAAATGGAATGGTCCATGGTGAATTTCCTCTGCAAGCGCACTCTCATCTTAACTGTTGTGTTGTGACCATTACACAAAACTGGTCTGGTCTAAGTAGTGTTTTATACATTTGTACCATAATCTCCCTATCTCACATGCCCTGATCATCACCTTATCAACCTTCAGACGTACACCAGATTCCAACTACTCCTCAATGTTCCTTGGGACACCACCATGCATTGTGTATTCCTATTTGTATTCGTACTCCCAAAGTGCATCACCAAGATAAATTCCATTTACCAATGCTCTGCCCATCCATCTTACCTGGATTGATACAATTCTTTAGCCCATGACTAATTCCACCTGCATACCACCATTTATTGTGTCATCTGCAGACATAAATATAGAAAAGATGATTTAATAAGAGTATACTTGTGAACCCTATGATCACATTTTTCTTCAGTGTCAGACATTCTTGATGCTGGTAATCAATAACAATAAAAGGAAAAGAAAACTTGAATTTATTGAACACCTTCCATGATCGCTAGATACTTCAGTGTAGTTTGGGGGCGGCACAGTGACGCAGCAGCAGAAGTGTTGGTAACTTACAGCGCCACAGAACTGGGTTAAATCCTGACTACGGGTGCTGTCAGTACGGAGTTTGTACATTCTCCCCGTGACCATGTGGGTTTTCATCGGGTGCTCTGGTTTCCTCCCACACTCCAAAGGCTTACAGATTTTTAGGTGACTTGGCTTCAGTAAAAGATTGAAAAGTATCCCCGTGTGTAGAATAGTGCTAGTGTATGGGACCACTGATCGGCACAGACTCGGTGGGCTGACAGGCCTGTTTTCACGCTGTATCTCTAAATGAATCTAACTAAAGTTATATTCATTAATTTGTAGCCACTGTTGCATAGAGAAATCGTAGAAAATGATTTGCGCATAGCAAAATCTCTCAAAGTAAATATGACTCCATTCAAGGACCCAAGCAGTCTTTCCAGGTGCGGCAGAGGTTCACCTGCACCTCCTCCCACCTCATCTATTGCATCCGCTGCTCTAGATATCAGCTGCTCTACATCGGTGAGATCAAGCGTAGGCTTGGCGATCGCTTCGCCGAACACCTCCGCTTGGTTCGCAATAACCAACCTGATCTCCCGGTGGCTCAGCACTTCAACTCCCCCTCCCATTCCGAATCCGACCTTTCTGTCCTGGGCCTCCTCCATGGCCAGAGTGAGGACTGCCCTAAATTGGAGGAGCAGCACCTCATATTTCGCTTGGGCAGTTTGAACCCCAGCAGTATGAACATTGACTTCTCTAATTTCAGCTAGTCCTTACTTTCTCCTCCCCTTCTCAGCTCTCCCTCAGCCCTCTGGCTCCACCTCTTCCTTTCTTCCTTCCCCACCCTCACATCAGTCTGAAGAAGGGTTTTTACCTGAAACGTTGCCTATTTCCTTCGCTCCATAGATGCTGCCTCACCCGCTGAGTTTCTCCACCATTTTTGTCTACCTGTGATAATGACCTGTTGAGTTTTACTTTAGACCTTAGAGATACAGCATGGAAACAGGCCCTTCGACTCACCGAGTCCACACCGACCAGTGATCACTCCGTACACTATCCTACACACCAGGGACAATTTACAATTTTTACCAAAACCAATTAACCTCCAAACCTTTACATCTTTGGAGTGTGGGTGGAATTCGGAGCACCTAGAGAAAACCCACGTGGTCGCAAGGAGAACGAACAAACTCCACATAGACAGACAGTTCCATACAGACAGCACTGCAACCACCCAAGTTGTGGTGATGTTATTCTAATGATGCCATTGTATTGCCAGAAGGCAGCCAGCTCAGCCAAGCAGTTACCCCTGTCATCACATGAGATATAACACCTGTCCCTATACCACCACACCATTCCATTCAATGATATCTGCAGCCCTTTCCGGTGAAATCGAGGTTCACTGGGACCTCTTCCAACCTCAACTAGTGCATTTGGTGCTCCCGTTGTGGCTTCTTCTACATCAGCGAGACCAAAAGTAGACACTTTTTGCTGAACACGTACTCAGATAAGGCCTGCTGGAGTTCCAGATTGCTAACTATTTTAACTTTCCTTCCCACTCCCTTACCGACCTTTCTACCCGAGGCCACATGCGAACTAGAAGGGCAGCACCTCATATTCTGCTTGGGTAGCCTCTATATCAACGATGTGAACATTAAATTCTCCTAATTCAAGTAATATGTCCCCCTCCCTGGTGTGTACACATTTTTCCCACCATCCCGATCAGCCTACTCCTTTCTCCTCTGTACGCTCATTTCCCACCCCGCCCATCACCTTGTTCCCACATCCCTCTCATCTATATCCCTCCCCCCAGCTTTGTATCACTCCTTTCCTTATGTGACACCCTTTTGTCTCCTTTGGATCTCCAGCCTTCGTCATTATCTTCATCTATCTGCCAGGCACCCGCATCCCCACCTCTTTTTCAGCCGTCTTTTTACTCCCTCAATCTCAAGAAGGGTGCCTCCTTGAAGTGTCATCTGTTCATTCCTACCACAAATACTGCCTGACCCACTGTGTTCCTCCAATACTTTGTTTTTAGCACTCACAGAATGTTCTTGCGTATAAAGCACTTTTCTTGACCTCGGATATGCTTTATGGTAATGACAGAAAACGTAGCAATCTCACACATAAATGAAATAAATCGCAATACATAGTATAGAGGTAGAAACAACTGCAGATGCTAGTTACTACACAAAAGGACACAAAGTGCTGGAGTAACTCAGCAGGTCAAGCAGCATCCCTGGAGAACATGGGTAGATGACATTACAGGTTAGCACCCTTTTTTAGACACTATTTTAGTGATCCTGTTTCAGGGTTAATTACTGCCCAGGACACTCCCCTGCTTTTCAAAATAAACGAACTTTCTCTCAAGTGTACTATAACTTACATTTATTCACTCAAAGGGTGGTGGGTGTATGGAACGAACTGCCAGAGGAGGTGTTTGAGATAGGGACCATTGCAATATTTAAGAAACAATTAGACAGATACAATGATAGGAGGGATATTGGCCAAACGCAGGTTGGTGGGACTAGTGTAGATGGGACATGTTGGTCGTTGTGGGCAAGTTGGGCTTAATGGCCTGTTTCTATGCTGTATGACTCTGTGACTCTAACTGGTACAACAAATTTATTAATGTAACTCCATTGTTTATTTCAGGATCGAATAATTGATGCTGGACCGAAAGGGAATTATTGCCGTTTCATGAACCATAGTTGCCAACCTAATTGTGAAACACAAAAGTGGACAGTGAATGGAGATACTCGAGTTGGGTTGTTTTCTCTCTGTGATATCCCAGCAGGTAATGGAGATTGTTGATGTAAACCCAAGAAGCCATGCCAGATTTATGACACGTCTTTTTTAGCCTTGGGCTCATCAGAGCTGCCAAGTAGTACGGATTTTCCGTATTTAGTACAGAAATGCGATAAGAATACTGATGTACAATTTTGTGTTGTTAAATACGGATTTTAAATACGGAGTTCAGTTCAGTCTGAAGAAGGCTCACGACCCGAAACGTCACCCATTCCTTCTCTCCAGAATCGCTGCCTGTCCCGCTCCAGGTTTAAACAGAGCGCTGTCAGTTTAATGCGTGGGAATATAAACGAAGAGCTGTCGGCGTCAATAGACAATAGGTGCAGGAGTAGGCCATTCGGCCCTTCGAGCCAGCACCGCCATTCAATGTGCTCATGGCTGATCATTCCCAATCAGTACCACGTTCCTGCCTTCTCCCCATATCCCCTGACTCCGCTATTTTTAAGAGCCCTATCTAGCTCTCTCTTGAAAGCATCCAGGGAACCTGCCTCCACCGCCCTCTGAGGCAGAGAATTCCACAGACTCACAACTCTTTGCGAGAAAAAGTGTTTCCTCGTCTCCGTTCTAAATGGCTTACCCCTTATTCTTAAACTGTGGCCCCTGGTTCTGGACTCCCCCAACATCGGGAACATGTTTCCTGCCTCTAACGTGTCCAAACCCTTAACAATCTTATATGTTTCAATAAGATCCCCTCTCATCCTTCTAAACTCCAGAGTGTACAAGCCCAGCCGATCCATTCTCTCAGCATATGACAGTCCTGCCATCCCGGGAATTAACCTTGTAAACCTACGCTGCACTCCCTCAATAGCAAGAATGTCCTTCCTCAAATTAGGGGACCAAAACTGCACACAATATTCCAGGTGTGGTCTCACAACTACAGAAGGACCTCTACTCCTATATTCGACTCTTGTTAAAAAGGCCAAAATGCCATTCGCTTTCTTCACTGCCTGCTGTACCTGCATGCTTACTTTCATAGACTGATGTACAAGGACCCCCAGATCCCGTTGTACTTCCCCTTTTCCCAACTTGACGCCATTTAGATAGTAATCTGCCTTACTGTTTTTGCTACAAAAGTGGATAACCTCACATTTATCCGCATTAAACTTCATCTGCCATGCATCTGCCCACTCTCCCAACCTGTCCAAGTCACCCTGCATTCTCATAGCATCCTCCTCACAGTTCACACTGCCACCCAGCTTTGTGTCATCTGCAAATTTGCTAATGTTACTTTGAATCGCTTCATCCAAATCGTTGATGTCTATTGTAAATAGCTGCGGTCCCAGCACCGAGCCTTGCGGTACCCCACTAGTCACTGCCTGCCATTCTGAAAGGAACCCGTTAATCCCTACTCTTTGTTTCCTGTCTGCCAACCAATTTTCTATCCATGTCAGCACTCTACCCCCAATACAATGTGCCCTAATTTTGCCCACTAATGTCCTATGTGGGACCTTATCAAATGCTTTCTGAAAGTCCAGATACACTACATCTACTGGCTCTCCCTTGTCCATTTTCCAAGTTACATCTTCAAAAAATTCCAGAAGATTAGTCAAGCATGATTTCCCCTTCGTAAATCCATGCTGACTCGGACCCATCCTGTTACTGCTTTCCAAATGTGCGGCTATTTCATCTTTTATAATTGACTCCAGCATCTTCCCCACCACCGATGTCAGGCTAACTGGTCTATAATTCCCTGTTTTCTCTCTCCCGCCTTTCTTAAAACGTGTGATAACATTAGCTACCCTCCAATCCACAGGAACTGATCCTGAGTCTATAGAACATTGGAAAATTATCACCAATGTATCCACGATTTCTAGAGCCACTTCCTTAAGTACCCTGGGATGCAGACCATCAGGCCCTGGGGATTTACCAGCCTTCAGTCCCATCAGTCTATCCAACACCATTTTCTGCCTAATGTGGATTTCCTTCAGTTCCTCCGTCACCCCACATCCTCTGGCCACTACTATATTAGGAAGATTGTTTGTGTCCTTAGTGAAGACGATCCAAAGTACCTGTTCAACTCATCTGCTATTTCCTTGTTCCCCATAATAAATTCACCTTTTTCGGTCTTCAAGGGTCCAACTTTGGTATTAACTAATTTTATTCTCTTCACATACCTAAAGAAGCTTTTACTATCCTGCTTTATATTCTTGGCTAGCTTACCTTCGTACCTCATCTTTTCTCCCCGTATTGTCTTTTTAGTTATCTTCTGTTGCTCTTTAAACATTACCCAATCCTCTTGCTTCCCACTCATCTTTGCTACGTTGTACTTCTTCGCTTTTATTTTTATACTGTCCCTGACGTCCCTTGTCAGCCACGGTCGTCCCTTTCTCCCCTTGGAATCTTTCTTCCTCCTAGGAATGCCCCTTCTGTATTATTCCTAGAAATACCTGCCATTTTTGTTCCACTGTCATCCCTGCTAGGGTATCTTTCCAGTCAACTTTGGCCAGCTCCTCCCTCAGGGCCCCTTAGTCCCCTTTATTCAACTGTAACACTGACACCTCCGATCTACCCTTCTCCCTCTCCAATTTTAGATTAAACCTGACCATGTTATGGTCACTTCCTCCTAATGGCTCATTAACCTCGAGGTCCTTTATCAAATCCGGTTCCTTGCATATGGGTTCGAAATATAGCGCTACCGGCTGGAGCGCTATGGGCTTTACACATGGCACTATGGCCACAGCGCTATGGGTCACAGACTGTTCAGGAAAATTCTCATATAACAATGAGTCTTTGGAATTCTCTTTGAGCCTTTGATTATTTTTCAGGCAGTGGTAGAATTCTGGATAAGCCTAGTGGTGAAAGGCTACCAGTGGGATTACAGTTACATTGGGATTGGCCTTTATTTTACAGAACGGTGGGTGGGCTCAAGGGGGAGAGAGGGAGAGAATAAGAGAGGGAGGGAGAAAAGGAAGGAGAGAGGGAGGGTGGGAGGGAAAGGAAAGGGGGGGGGAGAGAGAGAGGGAGGGAGGGAGGCTTCCAAAATGGCTTCTACATCATCATCTGATGCTAAAAGCAGGAAGCAGCCGTTCAAACAGCAGTATACAAAGAGATGGCAATGAATGCACTGTCAAGTAAGATGCATACAAGACATGTCAATTGGTAGCAAAGTTATGCATTCTTGTACTCTTACATGGGTATGACCGCACATTTAAAAAAAAACATTTTTTTCAGCAAAATGGCACGTAAAAATATTGATTTCCTCAGAAAAAAACTGATTACCAGGTACTAGAATGCTGAAATGCTCTAACAAAACTTGGCAGCTCTGGCTCATCAAAACAAATGCACAGGAAGAACTGGAATCTGCAATACAGAAACAGGCCACTGAATGATCTCTCTTGGCATTTATTCTCCACACAAGGATGTCTCACACACCCACCCTTGTCCATCTAACCCAGTCATTGCATCCAGTTACACCTTCCTCCAGGAATAATTTATCCAGCTTGCCTAAAAAAATGTGGTGATGTTCTCTTTTTCCCCAGAGATGCTGCCTGACCCTCTGAGTTACTCCAGCATTTGGTATATCTTTTCCAACACCTCTTTCCTGCAATATGGTGACCAGAACTACACTAAAGACTCCAAATGCAGCCTAACCAAAGTCCTATGCAGTTGCATCAATACTTCCTGACTTTTGTATTCAATGCCCATAGCAATGAAGGCAAGCATACCATAGGCCTTCTTTACCACCATATCTATTAATGCTGCCACCTTTAGTGAGCTATGAACTTAGACTCCAGGATCCCCTTGCAGATCAATGCTGTTAAGGGCCTTGCCATTAACTGCATATTCTCTCCTGTAACCTACCAAAGTGCAACACCTTACATTTGCTTGGATTAAACTCCATCTGCCATTTGACGCCCATTTCTGCAGCAAATCCACATATTCTGACAGCCTGCTTCAGTGTCCTAAACTTACCCACCAACCCATTTACATTTACTTCTGGGTCATTTAAAATATATGTGTGTGTGTTCTGATACAATAATGCTAACACTAAAATCAATATATCTTAAGATGACTTACTTTTATCCCATAGGGACTGAACTCACCTTTAATTATAATCTTGATTGCCTTGGCAATGAGAAGACTATTTGCAAGTGCGGAGCGCCAAACTGCAGTGGATTCCTCGGGGTCAGACCCAAGGTGAGAATCATTTTATCCAGGATTAAAACATGCAAAAGCAACACAGATAATGGTACATTTGGCCAATGCCTTGATTTATGTGAACTCAGTGCAATTTGGGTTGAAAGAGATTGGAAATGCACATGGTTTTTCCAGTTGTGGTTTCATCATACCCCAAAATAATTACAGTCAATCATTTTGAATTGAAGAATGACATGGCCTTTGCTGTTATCGTTGCATGATGGTGGGTATGTTTAAACTTCTTTGACAACTGTATAAAAATATGCCTAGTTGTCCTATGAATGCAGCAACATCTGCAATCACACAATTTAAAACCATTCTGATTTCCTGTTTTTCCTACCTAAGCAGAATAACATTTCATGTTTCTCCACATAGTTGAGTGGTCGAATATTGCGTTGGGCGATCGGGTTGCGTTGGGGGACCAGGTCTCTCGTGTGACAGGGACCCAACGGGTCCCACTTGATCTAGTATACATATTTTACTAAAGCTCTCATATTGTTTGTTTGTATGCGTGTGTGTTCTGGGAACTCCGAAAACGGTATACAATAGCGCTACAATTTTTGGCCCACCTTTGTCCTGGGATGTGCAGAATGATATATTTTACAAGTTATTGACTTAAAACAGCGCTCCTACTTGCCGACTGCGCTTGCGCGGTTCGGGGAGGCCCGTCAGCCCCGCGCGTGCGCAGTGGGCCTGGTATCCGTGCTGCGGTGGGGGCGGGGAGAGGCCGCGTTTGGGGGGCGGCGACGCTGCTACTGCGGGCCCGCGAGGAGGGAGAGGAGCAGGACCCGGGGCAAGGACTAGGCCGTGGCCTCAGCCTCTCCCTCCCCCGGCTCCAGGCTGCTCGGCCTGTCACCTCCCCCCGCAGCCCCTGCCTTAAGTACAACTTCATCGCTGACATGGTGGACAAAACGGGGCCGGTGGTGGTTTACATCGAGATCCTGGGGAGGTGAGGAGGGAGAGTGGGGGGATTAGGGCAGAGGAGAGGGGGTGGGGACGGGGAGGGAGGAAGGTGAGGTGGGAGGGGGGGGCGATAGAGTGAGGATGGGGGTAGGAAGGGGAGAGGGGAGGGAGTGACAGAGTAGGGGAAAGGAGAGGGAGGGGAGGAAGAGAGGGGAAAGAATGGAGGAGAGGAGGGGAGTGAGGGGGTGAGCAGAGGAGGGGTGGTGAGAGGGAAGATAATGGAGGAGGGGCATAGGGGACTGAAGAGAGAGTGAAATGCGTTCACATTGATCTTATTGTGATCACTCTTATCACAAGTTATTGCCATTTAAAACTTTTTAAAACGTCGCAGTCACGCTCCCACTTGCCGGCTGCGCTGGCGCAGTTGGAGGAGGGTTGCCGTGAATCGCGTCACGGGGATCTCTGGCGTTGCAACGGATCCCCTTCAGCTGCGCCTGCGCAGTTGGCTATGGGTGAGTGGTGGAATATTGCGTTGGGGACGGCCCAACGGGTCCGCACTTGGTCCAGTTATCTTTAAATTTAGATGCATAACACTTGGCCCATTTCTCTAAAACATTTATTGTACTTGCTGACAGGTGCAGGTATGCAGGCACAATCCTTGTCACGCTCCACTAATTTACAGAAACGACAACACAAAAATGGATTGTTGACTTGGTCGGACTTCTAATTATCAGACAATTCCCAATTCATCCTTGTATATTACTCTCTATTATTTGGTGTAACTGCATTAGCCATTTTGCATGGCATTTCATTTGTAAAAACCTGAATAAACTCTTACATTAATTTTTGTCCCTTACCCACTCACCAATCCTCACCCCACCAATCAATTGCTTCAATACCTCATATAACCTCATATCATAATAGATTTGTTGAACAAAATTTCCCTTTCTTTGATTAATATAGGATTAAATCAATAATTTGCTAATTATGTTTTATTTAAATCACTGGTCTGATATTAATTTGATTAATGTAGCACTGGATTTCAAGACTTTTTGTACTTTGTGATCTTGCAGTTTGACTTTAAAAAATATAATTTGCTGGAAATGTAATTAAAACTTTAGAGGAATGCTAACTACTGGAGGAAGATGTGATTTCATTGTTTTATGATTACTTCCTCCCCTTTTGGAGGTATTAGTGAAGTACTCAATATGGAGATGCATTACTGCATTCAGAGGACCATTTGTGACCTGTCTAGTTTAATGAAACTGGCCAGCTGAATACTATAATGTTGCTTACATTACCCTGCCAATGCATTGTGTCACAAGTATCTCTTAACAGTGAGCGGGTTAGATTTGAAGGACCCGATCAATTTTGTTCACCTTGAAATTTAGTCATAGAGTTGTATAGCATGGAACGGGTCTTTTGCCCAACTAATCCATGCTGACCAAGATGCCTCCCTCAGCTAGTGCCATTTGTCTGCATTTGGCCCATATCCCTGCAAACCTTCCATTTCCATGATCCTTTTTTAAATGTTGCAGTTGTACCTGCCTCCTCCACTTCCTCTGGTATCATGTTGCATATACCCACACCCTCTATGTGAAAGCCTGCCCCTCAGATCTCCTTTAATCTTTCCCTTCTCATCTTAAATTTACACCCTCCAATTTTAGACTCCCCTACTGTGAGAAAAAGACTGAACATTCACCCGTCAGGATTTTATAAATCTCAACAAGGTCACTCCTGCTGCCTTTGCTCCTGGGAAATCTCAGTTTGTTCAATCTCCTTATATCCAGTTCCAGCTGCATTCTTGTGAATCATTTCTGCACATTCTGTAGCATGGTCACATCCTTCCTACAGTATGGTAACCAGAATTGTGTAAAATATCCTAGGTGCTGTTCCTCCAACATCCTATACAGCTGTGCATAATATCCCAACTCTTGTACTTAGTACCCATCTGGTGAAGGTAACCTTGTCAACCTGCGTTGCCACTTCCAGAGAAGTAGGTACTTGAACCCCTACAACTCTGTTCTATCATTTCCTAGGGACCTGTCATTTAGTGTGCAGCTCCTCTCCTGGTTTAATTTTCCAAAATATATAAATTCCCACTTGTCTGTATTAAATTCAATTTGCCATTCCTTTATCCACTTTTCTATTCTCATGTTTATTGAAACAAATTAGGCCATGGATCTAGCATATCCGGTAAAGATTTATGTTTTGTTTTCTACCCAGAAGTCATAAATAAAGATTTGATAGAAATGCATCAAGTTGTGAAATCCTGATTCGTGATAAATGATGTTAAATAACCAGTTCTCACATTCTGTACTGCTGACTTGCAGTTTAAAACTGGCAGTTTCTTGCTGTTCTGAATTTTATGTACAAAAAATAAGCACACTAAGCTAACCATTTACTTTTAATTGTAATTTTAGAGTGCAAGCAATGGTTCAGATGATAAAGGAAAAAGGCGGAAAAAGAAAATCCGAAAACGCAAATCAAAGAATGAAGGGAAAAAAGCACACGAGGATGAATGCTTCCGCTGCAGAGACGGAGGAGAACTTGTGCTCTGTGACAGGAAAGTTTGTTCAAAGGCATATCACCTGTCCTGCCTTAGTCTTACAAAGCGTCCATTTGGTATGAAATTTATTGATTTATTTTTAAAGATTTCACACTAGTATCTATTCATTATTTATTTGCTAAATTAAAAAAATGCTGTGAATTTAGTCAATTATATAGGTTAACAAGATGAAGCAATGGGCTCCCAAGTTTAAGGTGGAATACATGTGCAGGGTTACACAAAGGGTTAATTTACAGCACAGATCCTCTGGGCTTGAATAGTAATTTTTCCCCACACCAATACTTTATGCAGACTTTCGAATATCGTACCAATTAAAAATTAGAAAACATTGTTTTTCTTGCAGGGTGCTTAAACTCCAGAAAATTGTAGATTTGTCCCTTAAAGTTTGGATATCCATACTGAAATGAATTTCGTTTTACAGAGAAGGAAATTCAGAGAGAAAGTCTTTCATTAATTTCAAATTTCACATATTCATGCTATTAATAACTCTTTCAGTCATAATTGTCATTCCTATTTAAGTCTGCCTCTATTTGTGATTACATTTAAAATATTTAGATTTTTCACTCAATTTAATGTGCTTACTTGAATAAGATCATCTCCAAGATGCCACCGTACAAAACTAACATGTCAGTCTCTGTACCCTATTCCTGTTCCTCAGACTTGTGCAGATTAGCCTTGATGCTCTTCTCACATTGCTTCCATCACTTCAACAACTTTGCTTGTTTCTGTATAAAAAAAAGACTGGTTGATCAAGAAATGGACCTGTCAGATACCAACATGATACACGCTTTCCTCTCCCTCTGTTGCGATGTAACAGAATTAGACACTTTGATTGTCACATTCTTAAAATATTCCAAGAAATTGTTGGTTGGTCAAATGGGAACTTCCAAATCTGTGCTGACTGCTGTTTACTGAACTGATAGTTTAAGTTCACCTGCTCACTCATTTCCTCCATGAACATGCCTCTGCCTCTGTCTGATCTGATGTATTAAACTTTTTTTTTTTAATTTGGTTGCACTGTTGGCCAGATTCCACACTACCTGCGTCCTTCCAATCTCCAGTTTTTACAAATATGCTTATACCTGCCTTTAGCATTCTTCCTGAATTCCAGCATAGTTGGGCTGTGCTATATGGATTTTGTGAACTCCATGCCTTAAAGCACTTTGGGGCTGGCATGTCTCCTTGATTTTTGAACAGTTTCAGAACTTCTGCATGTTAATCTGCAGTTGAATGTGAACTGGAAAAGGCATAAAACTTTATGTCAGGAGATTAGTAAAATATATTAAGATAGAATTACATGAAACCTCCTGTTTTCAGCTGATCAGAGCTAGCATCAATTTGTTTTGGGTAAATCATGCCAAATGACCCTGCTTCTATTATTTTGAAGAGATGCCTGCCATAATGGTGGTGGTGGTATGCATGATATTTGATTACTTTAGTTGTAAAGAGAATATATTAGTTAAATTGAGGGCAAATTGACTAGGTTAGAAAATGGGCTGAATGACTGAAATCAGTGTTTATGGATAACGGCAGTGTTTTGACAAGCCATGCCCCACAGGAACATTTATTGGAGCCTCAACAATTCACCCTATTTAGATGGTACTTTGGAAAGTGAGACATTCTAATCTGGTGATGCCTCGGTGATGGGCAGCATTTTCGGCAATTTGGATAAAATTGCAGACTTGCTTCGGGAGAACAATGATAAATTGGTTATGATACAAGTAAATGGTGCAGGGGGCAGGGATTTAGATTCTTAGACCACTGGGATCTGTTTTGGAGTAAGGGGGAACTGTACAAAAGGGACGGATTGCATCTTGACAGGAGGGGGACCAGCATTCTGGCAGGCAGGTTTGCCACTGCTACACGAGTGGTTTAAAACTGAATAAAGGGGGTGGGGTGTCAAATGGGATAGTCGAGGGCAGAGTTAAAGGGAAAGAGAGTAAAGGGATGGTTAATGACCCCGGAATTAACGGGAAAGGAAGCTCACAAAGGGATAGGAGAGTATGGCCAAGTGTAACATGGATCGATGTGAAAGGTGAGATGCGTAAGGAATTAAAAATATTGTATATGAATGTGCGAAGTATAAGAAGTAAAGTAGATGAGCTTGAGGCTCGGTTAGAGGTTGATAGATATGACATTGTGGGGATTACTGAGACGTGGCTGCAGGAGGATCGGGCCTGGGAACTTAATATTCTGGGTTATACATCCTATAGAAAGGACAGGCAGGTGGGCAGAGGAGGGGGGTAGCTCTGCTGGTGAGGGATGGAATTCAGTCCCTTGCGAGGGAAGACAAAGGGACTAATGAGGTAGAGTCACTGTGGATTGAGTTGAGGAATTGTAAAGACACTAATTGGTGTTATCTACAGACTCCCAAATAGTAGCCCGGATGTAGGGTGTAAGTTGCAGCAGGAGTTAAAACTGGCATGTAACAAAGGTAATGCCACTGTGGTGATGGGGGATTTCAATATGCAGGTAGACTGGGAAAATCAGGTTGGTTCAGGACCCCAAGAAAGAGAGTTTGTAGAATGCCTTCGAGATGGATTCTTAGAGCAGCTTGTAATGGAGCCGACCAGAGAAAAGGCAATTCTGGATTTAGTGTTGTCCAATGAACCAGATATGATAAGAGAACTCGAGGTAAAGGAACCGCTTGGAGGTAGTGATCATAATATGATTCGTTTTAATCTGCAATTTGAGAAGGAGAACGTTAAATCGGAAGTGTCAGTGATGCAGTTGAACAAAGGGGACTATGAAGGCATGAGAGGGGAGGTAGACTGGAAAAGGATCTAAGCAGGAATGACGGTGGAACAGCAATGGCAGGAATTTCTGGGCATAATCCGGAAGACGCAGGATCATTTCATTCCAAAAAGGAAGAAAGATTCTAAGGGGAGTAGGAGGCAACCGTGGCTGACAAGTGAAGTTAGGGATAGAATAAAACTAAAAGAAAAGATGTATAACACAGCAAAGAGTAGCCGGAAGCCAGAGGATTGGGAAACTTTCATAGGACAACAGAAGGAAACAAAACGGGCAATACGGGCTGAAAAGATGAAGTACGAAGGGAAGCTGGCCAGGAATATAAAGAAGGACAGTAAAAGCTTCTTTAGATATGTTAAGGGAAAAAGTAGCAAAGTTAAATGTGGGTCCCTTGAAGGCAGACACAGGTGAAATTATTATGGGCAAAAAAGGAAATGGCAGAAGAGTTGAATAGGTACTTCGGATCTGTCTTCACTAAGGAAGACACAAACAATCTCCCAGATGTACTGGAGGACAGAGGATCTAAGGGGGCAGAGGACATGAATGAAATTTTCATTAGGCGAGAAATAATATTGGGTAGGCTAATGGGACTGAAGGATGATAAATCCCCTGGGCCTGATGGTCTGCATCCCAGGGTCCTCAGGGAGGTGGCTCTAGAAATAGTGGACGCATTGGTGATCATTTTCCAATGTTCAATAGATTCAGGATCAGTTCCTGTGGATTGGAGGATAGCTAATGTTATGCCACTTTTCAAGAAAGGAGCAAGAGAGAAAACGGGGAATTACAGACCAGTTAGCCTGACCGGTGGGAAAGATGCTGGTCAATTGTTAAAGAGGTAATAATGGGGCATTTGGATAGCAGTAAAAGGATTAGTCCAAGTCAACATGGATTTATGAAAGGGAAATCATGCTTGACTAATCTTCTGGAATTTTTTGAGGATGTGACAAGTAAAATGAATGAAGGGGTGCCAGTGGAAGTAGTGTATCTAGACTTTCAGAAAGCCTTTGATAAGGTCCCGCACGGGAGACTGGTGACTAAAATTAGAGCTCATGGTATTGGGGGTAGGGTGTTGACATGGACAGAAAATTGTTTGGCAGACCGGAAGCAAAGAGTAGGAATGAAGAGTAAGAATGGCAGGCAGTGGCGAGTGGAGTGCCGCAAGGCTCGGTGTTGGGTCCGCAACTGTTTACCATATATATTAATGATTTGGAAGAGGGAATTAGGAGCAACACTAGCAAGTTTGCGGATGACACAAAGCTGGGTGGCAGTGTGAACTGTGAAGAGGATGTTAGGAGGTTGCAGGGTGACCTGGACAGGTTGAGTGAGTGGGCAGATGCGTGGCAGATGCAGTATAATATGGATAAATGTGAAGTTATCCACTTTGGCGGCAAAAACAAGGGGGCAGATTATTATCTCAATGGGGTTAGGTTAGGTAAGGGAGACCTGGGCTTCCTTGTACACCGGTCACTGAAAGTTGGCTTACAGGTACAGCAGGCAGTGAAGAAAGCTAATGGAATGTTGGCCTTCATAACAAGAGGATTTCAGTATAGGAGTAAAGAGGTTCTTCTGCAGTTGTATAGGGCTCTGGTGAGACCACATCTGGAGTATTGTGTACAGGTTTGGTCTCCTAATTTGAGGAAGGACATCCTTATGATTGAGGCAGTGCAGCGTAGGTTCACGAGATTGATCCCTGGGATGGCGGGACTGTCATATGAGGAAAGATTGAAAAGACTAGACTTGTATTCTCTGGAGTTTAGAAGGATGAGGGGGAATCTTATAGAAACATATAAAATTATAAAAGGACTGGACAAGCTAGATGCAGGAAAAATGTTCCCAATGTTGGGCGAGTTCAGAACCAGGGGCCACAGTCTTAGAATAAAGGGGAGGTCATTTATGACTGAGATGAGAAAAACCGTTTTCACCCAGAGAGTTGTGATTTCATGGAATTCCCTGCCACAGAGGGCAGTGGAGGCCAAATCACTGGATGGATTTAAGAGAGAGTTAGATAGAGCTCTAGGGGCTAGTGGAGTCAAGGGATATGGGGAGAAGGCAGGCACGGGTTATTGATAGGGGACGATCAGCCATGATCACAATGAATGGCGGTGCTGGCTCGAAGGGCCGAATGGCCTCCTGCACCTATTTTCTATGTTTCTAAATGTTAAGATTCAATTTGGGACTAAAAGGAATAAAACAAAGTGCCCTTGAAATTGTGGGGGGGGGGAGGGGAGGAGTCAAAGTACTAGGAACGAAGAGACGTAACCATGGATAAGGACAGAAAATATTAAAGGAGTAAAATGCAATGAGCTAAGATTAAAATGCTGCCAAAGAAAGCCTGGTTAAATATCTGGCATGTTGAGGGATTACATATTGGTTGAGGATGAAGGCTGTGGTGATGAGGGTGGAAAATGTGTAAGCTTGTTGGAAATAAGAAGTAAGAGTTAAACGATGACGGGCAAATTACACATACCAAGGATATATTCCAGGGAACTTAAAAGATTGATGCTTAGAAGGTTGTTCCAGGTTTTTAACATGTATAGAGGATTTGACAGTGAGGGTAAACTATTTCTACTGGGTAATTTAGGACTATATTATTGTTGCACAATGAATTTAGAACTCTGTATAATGTTGGTAGAAATTTGAGACCCTTCCATAAATAATAAATAGTTGATGCTAGGTAATTTATCAAATTCAAGTTGTAAAATTATTATTTTTATTAACCAGCACTATTGAGTGCGCATCTTCCATTGTCAGTAATCTGTGTGCAGGGAAAGTAAAATTTTGAAGTTCTACATATTGATGTAATTGAAATTTGGTGAAGCAGAATGGATATCAACGTCTATGTTAGTTATTAAAAGTAGAAATACACAAGGTATTTTAATTTATTGCGCATTCACTAATACATGTTGGGTTGTTTTTTTTCAGGAAAGTGGGAATGCCCCTGGCACCACTGTGATGTCTGTGGAAAACCCTCTGTTATATTTTGCCAATTCTGCCCCAACTCTTTTTGTAAGGATCATGAAGAAGGAACAATGTTCAAGTCCACGTTAGATGGGGGAGCTTGCTGCTGCGAACATGACCACTGCAACACGGCGGAACCCCTCGAACGATGCAAAAACCTGGAAATCTATCCTTCTTTGAATGAGACTGCTAAGTTGGAGTCCAAGAACCCCAAAACCAGCAATCGTATGCCAGTTATCAAAGCACAGTGAATTTACTTGAACTAAACACTGTTGATATATACTACCATTGACGCTCTTCACAGATTGTCACACAAGGAACTCTACAGGAAAGGGCATTCTTGATTCCACTGAGCCATCTCCAGCAGTTCTTTACTGCATCTGCACTGATAACTCAAAACTGTGGCTACATAACTCAGTAACCAGCACAGCAAAACTACACAGCATTACATTAACACTTGGAATCTTCCTCCTATGAAACATTGAAAATAGGAGAACAAATTTAAAGACCAAAATATAAATTGGTATTGAAACTAGAAATTAATAGCATTTATCAATCATTAAGTGTTAGAAATAAGATACTTAAAGAAATGACACTATTAGTTGCTCTTCATTGTGTTTATATGCGTTAGTGTAGTTTACATTAATAGTTCAGTTCCTTTTGTAACCCTGATGGTCTTTATTGCGTGTATAATCACTCGTTCAACGTTTTAAAATATCTTATCTTCAGGGCTGTTGAACTGTTAAATGTGTGACCACAGAGATTGAAACAGTTTTATTGTGGCTAGTAAATGCAGCAATTGGGGATCTTTTACTGGAAAAACTCTGGTCAGACAGTTTTTATTTAAACCAACTGTAATAACAACAAATACAAGTTCTGTTTAGTCAGATGTGTACCAAACTGTGGACCATGTTCACCTTAATTGAAAATGTTTAGATTAATGTTCATGTGTTACCTCGTTTTTGTTCTTGTTCATCCTTTTCGGAAGGTTCCTGTATCTTCTAAACTTTGGTCCTTGCAACATCACAAGAGAAAGAAGCCAACTGCATATAGATTCAAGACACATCATTTAACTTTACTTTTTTCAAGGCATTGTTAATAGAGTTTGTCTTTTAGTTGTAATTTTTTGTGCATCATACTATTCCCAGGCTACTGTAGCTCTAGCAGAGGTCCAAGAGTAGTTCATTCCACATTGGAGGGTTCTAGATTAAGTGATTATTTTTATTTATCCCAGGTGTCGACAAAGAAGTGGTATGTTAGCTTTTTCTAATATCCTATTGTGTGATTAGAATATTGTCTCTAATGTTCTACATTATGTTTTACAGCGATGGCTGCCAATCTTGAGAAAACCTTTAAGGATGGTAAATGAAATTCATGAGGTTGCGAAGAGAGTAGAACAAATTGAGTTTCATGACTAAACAGTGATAGTTTGGGTTGGTAGGTTTTCATCTCACTGACTCAATGCATTGCTATCATGTTGTATTGTTTGCATATCAGTGTAGTGATTCCCTTATTTCGGATTACATCCTGGCAATTTTGATTCACTGAGCACAAAGTTGGAGATGAAATTTCAGTGTTACTAGTTCACACATATGTTGGGTACAACCTTCTCTTACTAAACTGTATCGGGATGAATTCATACCCTGCCACATCACCAGTAAAATAATTGTACATTATTGAAATGTGGAAAAGGTAAAAATTAACATTTTTTAAAAATTTCTGTTGTGTTCCTAAAACATTGAAATTATTACATAGGGGGAAATAATTAGTCCAGTGCAGTTTGGCAAAAGATACATCAAATAGCCGGTCCAAATTAATCAAACAAATTCTGGCTTTTGAATTCAAGTGCATTGTTCACTTTTCAGATGACAAACCGGATGGATTACATTTTCTGTCATAATGGAAATCATTTCAAATTATGCTCTTAATGGTTGGTTGATTGCTGGAGGTAATGTGTATTGTACAACCTTGTGCCTGGAAATTGGCCTCTGATTGCAATATACAACATGGTAATGTCAACACATTGTATTCTGCCTCTGAACTTAATTTCATTGCCTTGAATAGAATGAATTTTGGAGGCAGAGCAGAACATACTGATTTCACAAAATAGCACATTTAACAATACTCCTCAAGGATTAATTGCTAGGTTATCTTTAAGTACATATTTGTGCTCTTATAACATATGTTCATACTCTGAATGCGTAGACTTGTAGAAAGTACATAGTGAACCAAGAAAGACAAAATTAACGTGCTGCATTTTGTATGTAGCAAACTTACTGGGGTGATGTTAAGGTTTTGCCCATAAAGGTGTGTAAAGCATTGAAAATAGTTCTTGATTTAAGATTCTGGATGAAGAATAAGATGCATGTGATGAGTACTTCTAATTTTTTTTAATTCCAGTTGTGAGTGAATTAGCAGTTGTTAGTTTTCAAAGTACTCAAGGATTTTAGAATTAAAATGTCTCAAGATAGACATAAAATGCTGGAGTAACTCATCGGGCCAGACAGCATCTCTGGAGAGAAGGAATGGGTGACGTTTTGGGTCGAGACCCTCCGTCTCATTAACTGCTCTTGCACAAAAAATTGATAAATCTTCATACATTGGCAACTCCAGCAGATGTTTAATTCAATGGCAGGACTACCTTAGCTAGGCTACACTTGAAAATTAGAGGCCATGTCCTTAAACCTGTCAAAAGATCTTCCTTCTGTCAGCTATACATTGATTACCATTGGCCATAGTGTGCAATATCTAAAAAGCAGTTAATTGTGCAATTGACATGAGGAACATACCCAAAGTCATCTATGCATAGTCAGTGGATGAAAACTTTGGGCTAATGTGAATAATGGCAATGCACTAGTTACCAATATGAAATGCTCTCATTTTTGCTCAGGTATTAAAAATGGCTCTGATTGTTGAGTTCAAGCAGTTGTGTTGCTGTCACCTCGGACGAGGATAAATTTTGGATTCTTGTAAAAGCAGAGGGCAAATGGATGGGAAGGCCTTGAAAGTTTGCATATTTTATGGGTGTAAAAAGGCATAATGAGGCCTCGCTTTTAAGAATTAATAATAACAAACTTGTGATAGATGCTGAAATTGGGTTTATGACCTTCATACGTGGATGAGGTGCCTAATATTAGTTTTGGATCTCAAATGACAGCAATCAGTGGATAGGCATTTAACTGTCAACGTAGATTTTATACAAGATCAAGGTCAGTCTTTGGGTGAAAATTATAGTATGGGTAGGAGTTCCAATTGTGTCACATGCTGCCTGTATAGTATGAATTCTGGGGATGTAAATGAGTTCAAATTCATTTCCACTTCCACTGTGGGTGAATTGGGTCTTTGTCCATTGCACAAAATGCACTCATAGCTATTCTGCCACTGTAAAAGAGACTGCCAGTTCATTACAAGCAGTTCAATTTACTGCCTTGACACTAATTTCACCCTCTGCTTAAGATACTTGACCTTGCCTGTTATTGAAACTTTAAATTTTAATCATTTTGTAAAATTGAAACTCAGAATTATTTGATTTAAAAAAGTTTATATGGTATAATTTCTTCAGCTCATCTGTACATGTTTATATCAACAACCAGGTAACAATTACATGTGTCTTGAATTCAGTCTTATTGATGGGACATTATGTATTGAAGCTGCTGTATGCTTTTGACTGTGCACACCTCAACAAGATTTTATTTTTTAAGTTTTGTATTAAAAGACTTGGATACCTAGAGTTGCAACCCATCATTTAACTGTAGAAGTCTGGTTTGTGGCTGAGTACAAACTTAACCATAAAGATGGGATTTGGATTTTCCCTCTGAACCATTGCTCCTTTTGGTATAATTTGAAATTATGGGCTGCATCTGATGGTGCATCGGACAAGGGTGCATCTGATGGAGCTGCTGCTTCAGTGCCAGCAACCCAGGTTTGATCCTGACCTCAGATGCTGTTTGTGTGGAGTTTGCATGTTCTCCCTGTGACCGCGCAAGTTTCCTCCAGATGCTCCGGTTTCCTCTCGCATCCCAAAGGCGTGTAGGTTGATTGACCTCAAAATCGCCCCTAATGTGTAGGGACTGGATGAGGTGGAATATCATAAAACTAGTGTGAACAGGTGATCGATGGTCGGCGTGGACTCTGTGGGTCGAAGGGCCTGTTTTCATGCTGTATCTCTAAACTAAAATAAATCATAATTGCAAACACTTAAACGATGATGTAAATAATAGCAAATCTTACTATGATTTAGACAGACTGGTGAAAAATGGCAGAGAAATATGAAATGCAGAAAGGTATAAAGTGAAGACACGAGATTGCATTTGCAGGAATCTTGAGCAAAAAAAACCTACTGGAGGAACTCCGCATGTCAGGCAGCATTACCCTCCACAGATACTTCCTGAACTGCTGAGTTCCTCCAGTTTATTTGGCTCATAGATGAGAGATGATATATGCCAAAGATTATAATTTTTAGGAACAACCTGCTGAGGATTCGAACAGAAATTGACTGGATAAATTGGTATTTCAAAAATAGCCGCATACGTTAATCTCTAGAGAGACAAGATATATAAGGCGCTGGTCAGGCTGCATTTGGAATATTGTGAGCAATTTTGGGCACCGTTTCTGAGGAAGGATGTGTTGGCTCTGGAGAAGGTCCAGAGGTGGTTTACAAGAATGATCCCAGGAATGAGTAGGTTAACAAAAGATGAGCGTTTGATGGCACTGGGCATATAATCGCTGGAGTTTAGAAGAATGAGGGGGGACCTCATTGAAACATACAGAATAGTGAAAGGCTTGGATAGAGTGTATATTTTCACTAATGGGAGAGTCTAGGACTAGAGGTCATAGCCTCAGAATTAATGGATGTTCTTTTAGGAAGGAGATGAGGAATTTCTTTAGTCAGAGGGTGGTGAATCTGTGGAATTCTTTACCACAAAAGGCTGTGGAGGCAAAGTCAGTGGATATCGTGGAGGCAAAGTCAGTGGATATCTTTAAGGTAGAGATAGATTCTTGATTAGTATGGGTGTCAGAGGTTATGGGGAGAAGGCAGGAGAATGGGGCTAGATGGGAGAGATAGATCAGCCAAGATTGAATGGCGGAGTAGACTTTTGAGCCGAATGGCCTAATTCTACTCCTATCAACTTATGAAGCGTACCAAAATGAAATTATGCTACAAGTTGCATACTATTTACACTTCTACTGAAATAATGCATCCAATTCTAAGTACTGTATTTGGAATGAATGTCAAGGCCTTAAACGGCAGCAGAGATTTGCCAGAATGTTGCCATGTGAAGAGGCTAGATGAGGCTAAGGGAAGATATATGTATTCAATGGTGAGGGAGCTTTTGAGAGGAAGGAGAAACATAATGCACAACAGGGAACGCTTAGGCCTGTTGGTAAATATAGCTCTTTGAAAGCATTTGCACAGATGTGATGGGTCACAGAGCCTATACCTCAGTAGATATAGTTTAGCATACATTATTGACCTTGAAAATGAGCTATTTCTCCACTTTTAACATCAACTTTAGGATCCAGTAAATCACCAAAGCCTAACAGCTGGTGCTCTATTTTCAAAATGGTGGAGTAGCCGTTACAGTTGATACATTTATAAAGTAATGCATCATTAGAGTTAAGGTTTTGTGATGATCCCTGTTATTCATTATTTATAATTTAGGAACTTTGAGAAAGTTAATATTGGTGGATATATACACTGATCACACCAGGTACTGTGAGCCATTGTGGCCATTGTAAATTGATTTGATAAAGTACTTCAGAAAGGCAAGAGTTCGGATGGAAAGTGGAGAGATTGTTTTCCCCCATTCCACTGTACACCCTTCCTTAGCTCCCTTATTTACATATTCTCTTGTACAGGTTTTTAGAAAATAACTTCTGTTCCGGTAATGATGGTATTTACTGTCCTTGTTCATATTTGGCCAATGATGGTACTCTTCAGTTTCTGCTTGCTGCAATTAAGCAGATGAAAGTAAGTTCTGCTTTGTGATGAGCATGTTAATAAAAATACAGATATACCCACAAAAATTAACCAATATTATAAACTATTTCAATGTTTAAAGGATTTACTGAGGAAGCAGGTTGACAGGCATCTGAGAAAACTGTTCCATATCTGAGAATTCCACCACTAAATTCAGAAAGCGAAAGGCAAGGAAGACATTTCTACAATTGCCATCATGGGAAAAATCAAAGCCTGATAAATTTGAAATGCAGTGCATGTTTAGCTTACAGGTTCATCATTTCTACTGGCATACTTGGTGATCAGAACTGATAAGATAGGACTGAATTTAGGCAGTTTATGGCTTGAGATGATTTTTTTTAATAAACTAAGCATTCCTATTTATGCTACATTAAAGGATTGTAAATTGTAATTGTTTAACCTGTTTTATTGGCCTACATTTGACCGGTTGGCAAGTACATAGCTCCCTTTTGCTTGCTGTCAATTTAAAAGATCAGCATTCTTTTCCTCACAAAGCCATTTTATATTCTATGTTTACATCCCCTCAGCAGCTTAAATGTGATCAATAATACCAAAGACAATGTTGTAGTGTTCGCTCTTGCAACTAAAGGTTTAGCTGTGGTCTTTTATAATAATTGCTGCCTTTAATACAGGGGAGAACATTTTGTATGTAATCACCCACCCATGGATTTAAATTTGAGTTCTGAGCTGTAATAGAATTTAAAAGAGCCAGAAATATCCAGGCTCTTTTAAATTCACAGTAAAAGGCCTGTCCCACTTTCACGACCTTTTTTACTCGTGGACATTTTTCATCAGGCTAGAAAAACGCCCCGAACTACTTGATGCCACGAGTACCTACGACTAGCATCACGACCTACCTACGACCTCGTGACGACCATGCTGCGAGTATGAGTCGTGGGGAAACTGGGCAGAGGTGAATTAGGTTGTGAAAGTGGGACAGGCCCTTAAGCAAAAGGGAGCAGTGTACTTGCCAACTGATGACATCTAGGCCAAAAAAACAGGTGCCAGGCATAACTAATATGCCTTGTCATTTGGACTGTAGCACAGTCTTGAATCATCTCTAGATTTGCGGAAGTGAAGCCACCTAGTGTGACATATACTTTGCTGAGGAATTTGTCATCTCTGCCACACTAAACCCCAGAATAATTAGTATCTTGCTCTGATGTGATTTTTCTCACCCATACTATATATTTTTTTAAGCACAATTAATCAACTTTCTTGTGCATGTTGCAGTATAGATAACATGTGTTGATGTTAACCACACCAAAAAGCGAATTGCACCAAGCTTTAATTACACCAAATGGGAAAGGGATAGGTAAAACACAGAATAGTTGGAGAATATGATAAACATAGAAAATAAATGCAGGAGTAGGCCATTTGGCCCTTTGAGCCAGCACCGCCATTCAATATGATCATTGCTGATCATCCAAAATCAGTACTCCATTCCGGCTTTTTCCCCATCACCCTTGATTCCCTTAGCCCTAAGAGCGGTGTGTGAGCAGCGAGGAGGATGCTATGAGGCTCCAGGGTGACTTGCATAGGTTGGGTGAGTGGGCAGAAGCATGGCAGATGCAGTATAATGTGGATAAATGTGAGGTTATCCACTTTGGTGGCAAGAACAGGAAGGCAGATTATCTGAATGGTGTCAGATTAGGAGAAGGGGAGGTGCAACAAGACCTGGGTGTGCTTGTACATCAGTCACTGAAAGTAAGCCTGCAGGTAGTGAAGAAAGCCAATGACATTTTGGCCTTCATTGCGAGCGGATTTGACTTTAGGAGCAAGATGGTCCTACTGCAGTTGTACAGGGCCCTGGTGAGACCGCACCTGGAGTATTGTGTGCAATTTTGGTCTCCTAATTTGAGGAATGACATTATTGCTATTGAGGGAGTGCAGCGTAGGTTCACCAGGTTAATTCCTGGGATGGCGGGACTGGCGTATGATGAAAGAATGGGTCGACTGGGCTTGTATTTGATGGAATTTAGAAGGATGAGAGGATATCTTATAGAAACTTATAACATTCTTAGAGGATTGGACAGGGTAGATGCAGGAAAAATGTTCCCAATGTTGTGGGAGTCCAGAACCAGGGATCACAGTTTAAGAATAAGGGATAGGCCATTTAGGACTGAGATGAGGAAAAACTTTTCACCCAGTTGTGAATCTGGCATTCTCGGCCACAGATGGCAGTGGAGGCTAATTCACTGGATGTTTTCAAGAGAGAGTTAGATTTAGCTCTTAGGGCTAAGGAAATCAAGGGAATATGGGCTGAAAAGCCAGAACGGGGTACTGATTTTGGATGATTAGCCATGATCATATCGAAGGGCCAAATGGCCTACTCCTGCACCCATTTTCGATGTTTCTCCAGTGATGTTGCCTGACCTGTTGAGTTACTCCAGCACTTTGTGTCCTTTTCTTTATACATCATTGGATATGGCATTCCATCCCAATCATGTAATCACTGATATGAAAATAGGTTGCCGTGTTTTTAGAACCACATTTGTTACATCTTCCCATTTGTTGATTGCCTGCCCTTTTCCCTACTTCTCTATCAATAAATTGCCTTCAACTCTTTATCTTCATCTGAGCTCTGAGCTTCATCTTTAGCTAGTAAGCTTTGTATGAGGCACTTCAGCAAATACCTTCAGGATGTCCATGTAATAATGTCCAAAGGCATTTCATGCTGGAGATTAGTGTCGACCTAAAATGTTACCTATCCATGTTCTTTGGAGATGCTGCCTGACCTGCTGATACTTTGTGTCTCTTTTATGTAGCTTTGCAGCTTGCCCAAGTGTGAATTAAGTTAAATTTGAGCTAAGTTTGATTTAGAATGAAACCTTTTAATATTCTTCAAATAAAGGTGGTAAAAAAAATTAAAAGTTCAGTTTTTCAGGAATAATCTCCCCAGGAGCCAATTTTCTCCCGTGCAAAGTGTTCTGCAACTAATTTTAGAGAAATCTTATTATATTTGATGGTGTATTAATTTGATTTCAGCTCATCTTATTAGGAGTGGAAGAGTTTTATATGTAAAAGGAATGGTTTCCAGATAGAGTGAAGTTTAGATACATACAGTGCCCTCCATAATGTTTGGGACAAAGACACATCATTTATTTATTTGCCTCTGTACTCCACAATTTGAAATTTGTAATAGAAAAAAAATCACATGTGGTAAAGTGCACGTTGTCAGATTTTATTAAAGGGTATTTTTATACATTTTGGTTTCACTATGTAGAAATTACAGCTGTGTTTATACATAGTCCCCCCATTTCAGTGCACCATAATGTTTGGGACACATGGCTTCACAGGTCTTTGTAATTGCCCAGGTGTGTTTAATTGCCTCCTTAAAGCAAGTATAAGAAAGCTCTCAGCACCTTGTCTTTCCTCCAGTCTTTCCATCACCTTTGGAAATGTTTATTGTTGTTTATCAACATAAGGACCAAAAATTGTGCCAATGAAAGTCAAAGAAGCCATTATGAGACTGAGAAACAAGAATAAAACTGTTAGAGACATCAGCCAAACGTTACCAAAATCAACCATTTAGAACATTATTAAGAAGAAAGAGAGCAGTGGTGAGTTTACTAATCGCAAAGGGACTGGCAGGCCAAGGAAGAACTCCACAGCTGATGACAGAAGAATTCTCTCTAATAATGAAAATTCCTCAAACACCTGTCCGACAGATCAGAAACACTCTTCAGGAGTCGTGTGTGGATTTGTCAAAGACCACTGTCTGCAGAAGACTTCTTGAACAGAAATACGGGCTACACTGCAAGTTGCAAACCACTGGTAGGCCGCAAAAATAGGATGGCCAGGTTACAGTTTGCCAAGAAGTACTTAAAAGAGCAACCACAGTTCTGGAAAAAGATCTTGTGGACAGATGAGACAAAGATTAACTTAAATCAGAGTGATGGCAAGAGCAAAGTATGGAGGAGAGAAGGAACTGCCCAAGATCCAAAGCATACCACCTCATCTGTGAAACACGGTGGTGGGGGTGTTATGGCCTGGACATGTATGGCTGCTAAAGGTACTGGCTCAATTATCTTCATTGGTGATACAACTGCTGATGGTAGTAGCATAATGAATTCTGATGTGTATGGACACATCCTATCTGCTCAAGTTCAAACAAATGCCTCACAACTCATTGGCTGGCAGTTCATTCTACGGCAAGACAATGATCCCAAACATACTGCCAAAGCAACAAAGGAGTTTTTCAAAACTAAAAAATTGTCAATTCTTGAGTAGCCAAGTCAATCACCAGATCTGAACCCAATTGAGCATGCCTTTTATATGCTGAAGAGAAAACTGAAGGGAACGAGCCCCCAAAACAAGCATAAGCTAAAGTTGGCTGCAATACAGGCCTGGCAGAGCATCATCAGAGAAGACACCCAGCAACTGGTGATGTCAGTGAATTGCAAACTTCAAGTAGTCGTTGCATGCAAAGGATATGCAACAAAATACTAAACATAACTACTTTCATTTACATGACATTGCTGTGTCCCAAACAGTATGGTGCCCTGAAATGGGGAGGACTATGTATAAACAATGCTGTAATTTCTACAAGGCGAAACCAAAATGTATAAAAATAGCCTTTATTAAAATCTGACAATGCACTTTAACCACATGTGGGTTTTTTTCTATTACAAATCTCAAATGGTGGAGTACATAGGTTAATAAATAAATGATGGGTCTTTGTCCCAAACATTATGGAGTGCACTGTAGTTCTGCATAGATCTACAATTGCCTTATCCTGCACTGAAAGATTCCTGGCATGATGGATGTAATTCTTTAAATCTCAATTTCAACTTTTGTTAATTTTGGAGACTTAATGCTCTGATACATACCTGGTTTATTTTGCAATTTCCATAAAGCTTTTTCTCTGCTAACAATATTGAGATATATGTAGTAATTATTCAACATAGTATTAACCATTTTTATCATGTAAATTTACCCTCGGATCAAATCCATAAAAAACAAAAGTTAAGCTAGGACAAACATTAGGTCTGTCCAACAGGACCCAGTTCATGTTTAAATAGATTTCACTATCAACACTCTGTAACTAGATTATTATTCAATGCCCATTCTGTGTATTAATTATTTGGAAAAACTTACTGTTTTTGATCCTAGTTCCCTTTTCTACACAACTTGCCACTCTATACATAGGGATTAAATTATTTTCTACTTGCAAATCATTGAAGACTAAATATTGAAATTTGCATAATTGAAGCATGAGATCAACCTAATGGTTCATTGAGTCATGTTTCCCATCTCATCTTGGCACAATCTTTATAATTTGATAAACAACAAGCTTCGAAGGAGTGAAGCTCATGGACAGGAGTGAAAACGCTTGAACTTATGGAACTTGTACTTCAGAACCAAGGTCACTTCAGATTTCTAATGCAGTTGACAGATTATGCTTCTGACTGTTCACGGTCAAGTCATCAACATTTCATGCACTAAAGAACATGAAACGATGGTCCTGATACATCATGCCTGCAAAACAAAGGACTAATACGAACCTGCTCATATCTCATTTTTTGTCCCCTGCTGAAATAGTCCACAATGAGATCTTTCACAGCTTGCCCATTCTGTTGGTTAAGTATCCATGACCAGCCTGTATGCCACTCCGCTTATCTTGGTAGCCTCTTCAATAAAGGTAGATATGGTTTGTGAAATTAACCATTGCCTTCAGAATGCTAGCAGTGTTTGGCTGGCTACGGAAAATGATGAATGACCACAATCTTTGTCCAATGCTCATAATCTGGGCAGCAACATTCTCCACCCTTCTGTACAACTCTTGAGGAATGAACAACTGCAGCAAAGCTCTGGAGAGATGGCACCAGTGGTGTTTACAGAAGCTGACTGGATAAGCAAACTAATGTCATTGAGGGATATTGACATAGGAGAAAACAATGTTAAAATACCCCATATTTAGATCCTAATTACACTTGGGAAACGAGGAACTGCAGATGCTGGACTCCTGAGCAAAGCAAAAAGTGCTGGAGTTTAAACAGCAGGATGAGGTTATCACTTCCCAAATTATTCATCTATTTACCTCTTTCTAGCATTCCCTTGCCCATGTGATGGCAGACTATGGGTGTCATGCTGGGCTTATCAGAAGCCAGAGAACAAATTGAAACTAGTATCCTGCGGGACTGCTCAAGAGAACTGGAATTCTATCCTGAAACTTCACCACCACGCTAATCCTGAGGAAATCTTAAAACTTTTGTTAACCATGCTGTCCTAATATCTCCTTATGAGATAGTGTCAAATTCTGCTTGATAATACAAACTGCCATGGGACATCTTTCCCTTGAAAAATGGCAGTAAGTTGGAATAGTTAACTTTGTTAAGCTATTCTATTCCTGTAAAAAATGGCTTAAAATGAATGTTCAACAATCTGGGAAAGCACTTCACTGGATAAAAGTGGGAACAATCATCAGCAGATAGTTTGGTAGAATGGCCGAGGGGATCAGTCAGAGTCTGAGCATTAAGCCAACACCAAAACAAATTCCAGAATTGGTGTCACTGGCACAACGAGAGTCGCTCAATACATAGCCGAAATATTAATGTAGCCACAAAATGCCACAACAGGCAGCATCTGAAGAGAAGGACTGGGTGACGTTTCGGGTCGAGACCCTTCTTCAGACTGATGCCTATCCCGCTGAGTTACTCCGGCATTTTGGGTTTACCTTCGATTTAAACCAGCATCTGCAGGTCTTTCCTACACAGAAATATTAATGTGTTTAATAAAATTGTAAATGCACTTGACAAGTCAGTTCTTGGTAGTTACCATTGCATTTTAGATTTACGTCCATTCAATTGTTTTATATTTAAAAAAGAACAATGGTATCTGTTTTAGAGGACAGATTTAGGAATTTTACGGTAGGAAAGAAAGCCGTGTAGGAAAGAATTGGAGGAACAGCACCTCATATTTCACCTGGGTAGTTTACACCCCAGCGGTATGAATAATGAATTCTCTAACTTCAAGTGGCCCTTGCTTTCCCTCTCTTTCCATCCCTTCCCAGTTCTCTGACCAGTCTTACTGTCTCTGACTACATTTTATCTCTGTACCACCCACTACCCTGACATCAGTCTGAAGAAAGGTCTTGACCCGAAACGTCATGGTGGCGCAGCGGTAGAGTTGCAGCCTTACAGCAAAATGCAGCGCCGGACACCCCGTTTCGATCATGACTACAGGCGCTGTCTATGGAGTTTGTACGTTCTCCCTGTGACCTGCATGGGTTTTCTCCGAGATCTTCGGTTTCCTCCCACATTCCACAGACGTACAGGTTTGTAGGTTAATTGGCTTGATAAATGTAATATTTAAAAAAATTGTCCAACTTCTGGTACCATCCCTGGTGGACTCTTCGGACGGTACAAGGTACATTCCTTCTCTTCAGAGGTGCTGCTTGTCCTGCTGAGTTACTCCAGCATTTTGTGTCTGGGAATTTTATAGGTTAGTTTCTTGTCTCAAACACACACATCTTGTTTTTTTAGGGTTTCATGTTTTAGTGGTTAGATCTCCAATAATAGCAATAGATTAATTACCAAGATAGGTCTGAAGTCTGCACAGAGATCTTCAGGAAACCCTGCAACTAGATTGTAGAAAATGAAATCAGTTGCTCAAGTCTGAAGTCAGAGTACCTTTGCCCCACCTGCAGACCAACCGTTGCAGATGCATGCATTCATGACAGTGAGAGTAACTATAGCCTTTGTGGATATGATATCCCAGTGACAGATTAAGAGGACATCCTTCAAGCTTTGTATATTCAGCAAGTCAACCAATCCAACTCTAATGAGGAACATAGTAGTATTTCCTACCAGGAGTAGTGCCAACCTGACATGTTTTAAGAGTATGGTAACAAATTCACATGGTAAACTGAAAGCAGAACGTCAATGCTCAGTAATCACGCTGCAAGTCAAATCAAAGCACTACCATGCTGCCAAATCTAATCATAATGGTAGTAGACAATCAAAAAGTGAATAAGGCAGCATACGGTACGCCGTATTAACAATAGTGGAGCCCAGCATGCAAAAGCAAGGTGAAAGTATTTGCATATATCTTCACCCAGAAATTTCTATCTTGGTCTCTCTATGTCACTTGGACAAATGTTGTCATAGGGCTAGAAATTTACTATCATAGGCTGGATTGTCTCCAATACAGAAAAAAAACACTTAGCTCTTAGGATGGCCAGCACAAGATCAAGAAAACTTACAGTTTGTCACTTCTTATACACTATACCTTTAACATAAACATTTATATTTCTCCAAGACTAACAATATTCAGGCAGATCCTACTGACTTCCCTGCATTATTTGATTGATTAACAGTGATATGAGAATGTGGGTGGCATGATTAACAGGTTTACAGATTACATCAACATTGGTGGTAAAATAGATAATGAATAAAGTCCAAGGTTACAACAGGATTTTAATTAACTAGGAAGGTGTCAAAACTCAATATAAATAGCAATGGAAATCTGGAATTCTTTCAAAAAATATTAAAGTGAATTTGAAGAAAATTAAACTTTAGGATTATATGGGACACTAAACAAAAGTGGGCATATTGCTGACTGATATATAATAAATTCAATGGACGAAATGGCCCACTCCTTTTCTAAAAAATGCTTGCAATGTGCTTTTGGGACAAGATGCACTTTCCAGCACTCTACATAATCAGGCAGAGAGAGGGAACAAAAATCCAAAAGCAAAATACCGCAGACGCTGAAAATCTGAAATAAAAACTCAAAATTCTGCAACAACTCAGCAGGTCAAGCGACATCTGCAGAGAGAGAAACAAGGTCAATGTTCCAGTTTAAAAGAAATTGATTGCTTAAAGGCCATTAGGTGATGAATTCGTTCATCTATACCAAGCTACAGGTGTGCACCACCTGTGGAATTATGTTCAAACACCTGTCACCTCAGAAGGTAATGGATAGGACAATGGCTAGAATGAAATGTATTGAATTTAAATATCTAGTATTATCTATGTTACATAATTGTAATTAATTAAGCAAATATATTACAATGCAACTATCAAACAGATTCCAGGTGAAAATTTGTTCATATGGGATAAATTATGATTTGCCAAATCACTATTCCAAATAACATCAGACACCATTTTCTTTCCTTCCAGATTAACTGAGGAAAATCTATAACCTTTTGAACATTTTAAATATTTTGTCAGTGTTCAGCCACGCAGCAGCTATCAGTGAGTTAAATTTACACTCGGTCCTTTTAAAACACAAACACGTCACAACTTCAGAGGGCTTTACTTCTGCTGTAAGGTGGGCCAGGCCACAGAATTCACTAATCATGGAAAGAAACAAAGAAAAGGGAGATAAATAATTTGTGAGGGTTAAGAATGAGGGAGCATAGATTTTTTTAAAAATTACCTTGTTGAAAGCTTGCTGATGAACCTCCTTACTCCCAGGAATGTCTTCACTAACAGAAGTACCTCAATGCTGATTGCAGAACATCCCAGAAGTCAAGGCCAGCTATCATCATAGGAAGAGGAAGTTCAACCAATCCACCCCTTACAGACAAAGCTAGGTATGCTGGGATTTGTAGTTTAATCAAGAACGACACTATATTCCACTGAAATCTAAATAAAATATACAATAATGTAAAAAATATATATATTTAGAATGTTCAATAAATGATTAGTTTAAATTCTTGAACTAACAAAGAAACATTCAGCACAGAAGTAGGTCCATTACCCCAACTTGCCTATGCTGACCAAGATGTCGCATCTACATTAGTCTACCTGTCCACATTGGGTCCATATGCCTCTAAACTTTTCCTATTCATGTGCATGTCTTTTAAATGTTCCTATAGAACCTGTCTCCATTTCAGCTTGTTCCATATTCCCACCATCCTAGGGTGAAATAAATTGCCCCTCAGGTTCTAAATCCTTCCTCTCTCTTCCTTTGCACTTTATCAGTTTATTTATTCATGTGTGTATATATTTATATAATGATATATGGACACACTGATCTGTTTTGTAGTCAATGCCTACTATGTTCTGTTGTGCTGAAGCAAAGCAAGAATTTCATTGTCCTATCAGGGACACATGACAATAGACTCACTTGAACTTGAACTCTCTCATCTTAAACCTCAGTCCCATGGTTATTGAGTCCCTTACTCTGGGTAAAAGACTGCATTTACCCTTGCCATTCCCCTCATGATCGTGCAGACCTCATCCTCCTGCCCTCCAATAAATAATGTCTGAGCCTGGCCAACCTCTCCCTATAGCTCAAACCTTCAAGCCCTGCAACATCCCTGTAAGTCTTCGCTGCACTCTTTCCAGAGAATTTCACAGACTCACAACTCTCTGTGAAAAAGTGTTTCCTCATCTCCGTTCTCAATGGCTTACCCCTTATTCTTAAACAGTGCCCCTGGTTCTGGACTCCCCCAACATCGGGAACATGTTTCCTGCCTCTAGCGTGTCCAAACCCTTAATAATCTTGTATGTTTCAATAAGATTCCCTCCCATCCTTCTAAATTACAGAGTATACAACCCCAGCCGCTCCATTCACTCAGCATATGACAGTCCTGCCATCCCGGGAATTAACCTTGTAAACCTACGCTGCACTCCCTCAATAGCAAGAATGTCCTTCCTCAAATTTGGAGACCAAAACTGCACACAATACTCCAGGTGTGGCCTCACTAGGGCCCTGTACAACTGCAGAACTTGCTCCTATACTCAACTCCTCTTGTTATGAAGGCCAACATGCCATTCGTTCATCTACGCCACATCTGCACCCAGGATGAGGTGTTCCATACCAGGGCATCGGAGTTATCCTCATTCTTTAGGGAACGGGGGTTCCCCTCTTCTATTATAGATGAGACTCTCACCAGGGGCTCCTCTATATCCCACAGCACCGCTCTTACTCCCCATCCCCCTACTCGTAACAAGGACAGAGCCCCCCATGTATTCACCTTCCATCCCATCAGCTGTCGCATACAACATATGATCCTCTGACATTTGCGCCACCTCCAACAGGATCCTACCACTGGCCACATCTTCCCATCTCCTCCCCTTTCTGCTTTCCGCAGAGACCGTTCCCTCCTTAACTCCCTGGTCAATTTGTCCCTACCCAAACCACCCCCTCTCCGGGTACTTTCCCCTGCAACCGCAGGAAATGCCAACGTTTCAGAGCAGCCTACCACGCGAAGCCTTATCAAATGCTTATTATCAATATAGACAACGTCTGTGGCTTTGCCCTCATCCACCTTTTTGGTTACTTAAAAAAAAAACTCAATCAGATTCGTAAGACACAATCTCCCACGTACAAAACCATGCTGACTATCTCTAATCAGCCTCTGTCTACTCATATCTATATAGATATCTATATAGATATAGATATCTATATAGGTATAGATATCTATATAGATATCTATATAGATATATATTACAGATATATATTACTAAAAGTCTGATCTTGACCACTTCTGTTGTTCTGTATATTGATTTTAGAAAAAACGCTGCCACTTACGGCTGTGATTTTTGGCCATGTTACTCAGAGTCCCCCTCCGCTGCGCAGGACAAGAGGATTTTTCCCATCGATGAAAAATAAAAGAGTATTAGTGTTTAAAAAATGTTGAGATTCTCTCTCCTGAAGGCCACGCCCCTTCCGGAGGGACTATAAAACCCAGAAGTGTTGAGTGCCTCAGTCAGTCTCTGCAAGATGTGGTGCGAGAGGGTCACGTCTCTCAGTCTGAGCTGTGAATAACACTGAACACATGTCTACTAAACTGTGAGTGGTTTTACTGACCTGTCAGTGCCCTTAATGTGGTTTGAAAATATAGTTTGGAAATGCTAAAGCTGTGTTGCCTTTGGTTTGGAAATGCTAAAGCTGTGTTGCCTTTGGTTTGGAAATGCTAAAGCTGTGTTGCCTTTGGTTTGGAAATGTTAAAGCTGTGTTGCCTAATTAAAGTTGCCTTGCCTAATTAAAGTTGCCTTGCCTAATTAAAGTTGCCTTGCGCTTTAAATTAATTTTAGAAAAAACGCTAACACGTACGGCTGTGATTTTTGGTCATCTTACTCAGAGTCCCCCTCTGCTCATCAGGTGCCGAGGATTTTTCCCATCAATGAAAAATAAGAGTTATTCATGTTTAAAAAATGTTGAGATTCTCTCTCCTGTCAATCACGCCATGAAGGCCATGCTCCTTCTGGTGGGACTATAAAACCCAGAAGTGTGGGCGTGGCTCAGTATCTGCAAGATGGAGGAGGGAGAGGTCACGACTCGCTATCTTTACCCTGCTTGAAATGGTACGAAACTACACTTGAATTTGGTGGCCTTGCACCGTGCTTGAAATGGAATTCCAAGGAATAGCCGTGAGTCAACTGCCAGCCCACCAGCCGTGAGTGAGTGAGCTGCCAGCACAACAGGCTTGAGTGACTGAGCCGCCAGCCCAAGAATCCATTTGGCCCACAATGTCCATACTAGCCCTCTGGAAACCAGTCCCTTCAGCCCACAACACCCATACTAGTGCTCCAGAAAGCCCCCCCCCCCCCACTGGCCACCAATATTGGAATTGACGGAGAGGTGGAATATTGCGTTGGGGGAGCAGCCCTCCCGTGTGATGCTGGGACCCAACGGGTCCCACTTAGTCTTGTATCTCTATATATCTCTATCTAAGGTGGACACAAAATGCTGGAGTAACTCAGAGAAAGAATGGGCGACATTTCGGGTCGAGACCCTTCTTCAGACAGTGAATAGTAGCACTCCGAGGAGTGTTGTAGAGCAGAGGGTGATTAGGATGGGATAGAAAGAGTGAAATGTGCAAGAGGACTAGGGTGGGGGAGCATTTTGGTCGACCTTCGGTGACTGCCAGACCTATTGGGTTACTCCAGCATTTTGTGTCTATCTTTGGTGAAAACCAACATCACCTTGTCCCCAGACAACAATGGACCATTGTGGGCTCCACCTTTCCTGAGTCATCAAAGCAGACTCTGCTTTGTTCTGTATTCATCCCACAACTCGAGTTTCTCCCTCCCTGACTCTCAGTCTGATGAAGGGTCTCGGCCCAAAATGTCATCTATTCCTTTCCTCTAGAGATGCCCGCTGAGTTACTCCAGCATTTTTGTGTCTATCTTCGGTGTAAACTAGCATCTGCAGTTCCATCTTACACAATTTGTATAAATCGGCAGAAACACATCCTCCTCGATAACCATCAGCACGGGATCACCTCAAGGCCACTTGCTCAGCCCCCTGCTCCAATCACTCTACACTCACAACTGTGCAGCCGGACACAGTTTGAACTCCATCTTTAAGTTCACCGTCGACACCAGCATTATTGGATGGATTACAGATGACGATGATTCAAAGTATAGGAAGGAGATCAATTGGCTGGCCAAATGATTCCAGAACATCAACCTTGCTCTTAACATCAGTAAGACCAAGGAACTGATTGTGGACTTTGAAAGAGGGAGGATGAGGATCGACAAACATGTCTTCATCGACAGCGGAGGAGAGAGTCAAACACTTCAAATTCCTGGGCGTGCATATCTCTGAAGATCTGTCCTGCACCCAGCACATTTTGCGATCATAAAGAAAGCCCATCAACGCATCTACTTCCTTAGAAGATTGGGGAGATTCAGCACGTCAACAATACTCTCTTGAACCTTTACAGGTGTACAGCACAGAGCATATCGACTGGTTGCACCATGGCCTGGTTTAGCAACTGGAACGCCCAGGAATGAAGAAAATAGCAAAATTTGATGAACACTGTCCAGTCTATCACAGATATTGATCTCCCCACCATCTAAGGGATCTACAAGAGTCGATGCCTCAAAAAGGCAGCCAGCATCATCAGAGACCCACACCACCCTGGCCACACTCTCATTTCACTGCTGTCATCAGGAAGATGGCAAGGGAGACTGAAAATTGTAATGACCAGATTCAGGAGCAGTTTCTTCCCTACAACCATCAGGCTATTAAACACTACAACCTCCAAACAGGCTCCAAACTATATAGATGTGAGGGCACTATTTTTGACTTTTCACTATTATTGTATATTTACTTGAATATTCATCGTGGCTATCCCTCGAGGTCGAGGATGATGGTCTACGTTCTGTTGTTTTTATGGACTCTCAGGTGGATTATGAGTCCATTCCTGGCTTTGAAAGTTTGAATGCTGAGTCTCTAAAGTCTCCTGGTATGTTTTCATTTATCCAGATCTTGATGAGGTTGATGCAGTTGGTAATGGAGCAGGTCACCTCCAATTTTGTAGACCTCGGCTGGTATTCCATCAAGTCCAGCTGCCTTGCTGTTTTTCAAGATTTTGATGGCTTTCTTGACTTCTTCAAGTGGTGGTATTCTGCTTAGGGAATCATCAACAGGCTGCTTTGGAATGTTGTTGATCACATTCCTGTCAAATGAGGTGGTTTTATTTAGATCTTCAAAGGGCTCCCTCCATCTAGAATTGTCAGCATTGCTCTTAGAAACAGAAACATAGAAAATAGGTACAGGAGTAGGCCATTCGGCCCTTCGAGCCTGCACAGCCATTCAACATGATCATGGCTGATCATCCAACTCAGTATCCTGTACCTGCTTTCTCTCCATACCCCCTGATCCCTTTAGCCACAAGGGCCACATCTAACTCCCTCTTAAATATAGCCAACGACACTCAAGGCTTTTTCAACACCACCAAAGCCATTTTGGGTCCATCCATTCCTTAATGTGGTGTATCAAGTTTCGTTCAGATTGATAGTATATTTTACAAGTTATTCACATTTTAAACTTTACAAAAACCAAAATGACAAAAATCTCTTCCATCTGCACTGGCAGTTAGCAGCGTATGATGTCACAATGGGATCTAATTTACATAAACTGCCCAACAGTAGTGTTCCACCCCACAATGACATCACAATGGGATGTCATTTACATTAAAATAACTCTGTTTTAAAAAAACACAGCAGCATTCCACCTCACAATGACGTCAAGGGGGGTAGGGAGGTGAGAGGGGTTATGGAGGGAGGGAGGGAGGGAGTGACTGAGGGTAGGGGAAAGGCGAGGGAGGGAGAGGTGATGGAGGGAGTGGGAGAGGAGAGGAGGAGAGGGGAAAGAAGAGGGAAGGTGAAGAGGGGGAGGAAGTTCTGGGGATGAGGGGGAATGGAGGAGGATAGGGGTAGGAAGAGGGATGGTGAGGTACACTTGGGGAAGATTGCCGTGACTCATAGAAACATAGAAATTGGTGCAGGAGGAGGCCATTCGGCCCTTCGAGCCAGCACCGCCATTCATTGTGATCATGGCTGATCGTCCCCAATCAATAACCCGTGCCTGCCTTCTCCCCATATCCCTTGATTCCATTAGCCCCTAGAGCTCTATCTAACTCTCTCTTAAATCCATCCAGTGGTTTGGCCTCCACTGCCCTCTGTGGCAGGGAATTCCACAAATTCACAACTCTCTGGATGAAAAAGTTATTTCTCACCTCAGTCTTAAATGGCCTCCCCTTTATTCTAAGACTGTGGCCCCTGGACTCGCCCAACATTGGGAACATTTTTCCTGCATCTAGCTTGTCCAGTCCTTTTATAGTGTTATATGTTTCCATAAGATTCCCCTCATCCTTCTAAACTCCAGTGAATACAAGCCTAGTCTTTTCAATCTTTCCTCATATGACAGTCCCGCCATCACAGGGATCAATCTCGTGAACCTACGCTGCACTGCCTCAATCACAAGAATGTCCTTCCTCAAATTAGGAGACCAAACACAGTACTCCAGATGTGGTCTTACCAGAGCCCTATACAACTGCAGAAGAATCTCTTTACTCCTATACTGAAATCCTCTTGTTAAGAAGGCCAACATTCCATTAGCTTTCTTCACTGCCTGCTGTACCTGCACGCCAACTTTCAGTGACCAGTGTACAAGGACACCCATGTCTTGCTGTACCTCCCCCTTACCTAACCCCATTGAGATAATAATCTGTCCCCTTGTTTTTGCCATCCAAGTGGATAACCTCACATTTATCTCTATTATACTGCATCTGCCACGCATCTGCCCACTCACTCAACCTGTCCAGGTCACCCTGCAACCTCCTAACATCCTCTTCACAGTTCACACTGCCACCCAGCTTTGTGTCATCCGCAAACTTGCTAGTGTTGCTCCTAATTCCCTCTTCCAAATCATTAATATATATGGTAAACAGTTGCGGCCCCAACACCGAGCCTTGCGGCACTCCACTCGCCACTGCCTGCCATTCTGAAAAGCACCCGTTCACTCCTACTCTTTGCTTCCTGTCTGCCAACCAATTTTCTATCCACGTCAACACCCTACCCCCAATACCATGTGCCCTAATTTTAGTCACCTGTCTCCCTGAGATCTGGGGGTCCTTGTACATCAGTCTATGAAAGTAAGCATGCAGGTACAGCAGGCAGTGAAGAAAGCAAATGGCATGTTGCCCTTTATAACAAGAGGAATCAAATATAGGAGCAAAGAGGTCCTTCTGCAATTGTACAGAGCCCTAGTGAGACCACACCTGGAATATTGTGTGCAGTTTTGGTCCCCTAATTTGAGGAAGGACATTCTTGCTATTGAGGGAGTGCAGCGTAGGTTTACAAGGTTAATTCCTGGAATGGCGGGACTGTCATATGCTGAGAGAATAGAGCAGCTGGGCTTGTACACTCTGGAGTTTAGAAGGATGAGAGGGATCTCATTGAAACATATAGGATTGTTAAGGGCTTGGACACACTAGAGACAGGAAACATGTTCCCAATGTTGGGGGAGTCCAGAACCAGGGGCCACAGTTTAAGAATAAGGAGGAAGCCATTTAGAACAGAGACGAGGAAACACTTTTTCTCACAGAGAGTGGTAAGTTTGTGGAATTCTCTGCCTCAGAGGGCAGTGGGGGCAGGTTCTCTGGATGCTTTCAAGAGAGAGCTAGATAGGGCTCTTAAAAATAGCGGAGTCAGGGGATATGGGGAGAAGGCAGGAAAGGGGTACTGATTGGCGATGATCAGCCATGATCACATTGAATGGCTCGAAGGGCCGAATGGCCTACTCCTGCATCTATTGTCTATTGTCTATTGTCTATCGTCCCGTGCGGGACCTTGTCAAAGGCTTTCTGAAAGTCTAGATACACTACATCCACTGGCTCCCCTTCATCCATTTTACTTGTCACATCCTCAAAACATTCCAGAAGATTAGTCAAGCATGATTTTCCGTTCATAAATCTATGCTGACTTGGACTAATCCTTTTACTGCTCCCCAAATGCCCCATTATTACCTCTTTAAGAATTGACTCCAGCATCTTTCCCACCACCGAAGTCGGGCTAACTGGTCTGTAATTCCCCGTTTTCTCTCTCGCTCCTTTCTTGAAAAGTGGGATAATATTAGCTATCCTCCAATCCACATGAACTGATCCTGAATCTATTGAACATTGCAAAATTATCACCAATGCGTCCACTATTTCTAGAGCCACCTCCCTGAGGACCCTGGGATGCAGACCATCAGGCCCAGGGGATATATCATCCTTCAGTCCCATTAGCCTACCCAATACTATTTCTTTCAGTTCCTCGACCCCCTTAGATCCTCTATCCAGTACTTCTGGGAGATTGTTTGTGTCTTCGTCAGTGAAGACAGATCTGTAATGTATTCATGTATATTCATGTATATGCTAATGAGTTGGTGTTGTATATGTAGGGAATGTTGGGTAATAAATCTTTCTTGTGATCCAGCCAGCCTGCGTGTAAGTTGTTATTCATTCTGCTGTCCGGAAAATAACAAAATTGGCGACGAGGATGGGATAGAGTTTGTGAACTCATCCTTTAAATACAGTGCAGGACTGTTTTGCAACGCAGTATTGTTTAACAGTTTAAACAGTAAATACGGAGTTGTGTCGCAGTTGTTTGCGAGCTGGACATGAGAGGCCTGCAGATCCGTCTATGCAGGGGACTGTAGTTTAAAACAGCAGCTGGATAAATCGGCGAGAGTTTGTCAGGCTATCTCTATGTTGTGGCTACGTGGCAAGATGTCGTCCTTGGGAGTGTATAACATTTTAGACTGAGTTTCTTTTTTTGTCGAATTCCTCAAGCTGAATAGCCTTTGTACAGCTAAGTTGTAGGTGAATTGTTACACCGGAACAGACAGGAATTCGGGGTTTTTGAGCGGACCTTTTTTTTTTTTTTAAAGAGAGCGACACGATGAGAATGGCAGCGTCCATGGGCTACATTGGAAACCATGGCACTTTTGACAAGAGTAGAGAGCCGTTCAGCTCCTATATGGAGAGAGCAAACATGTTTTTCACGGCAAACAATATATTGGAGATTAGTGGTGAAGGAGAGATAGTGACTGAAACAAATAAGGCCGTTTAATGTGGATAAATGTGAGGTTATCCACTTTGGTGGCAAAAACGGGAAGGCAGACTATTATCTAAATGGTGGCCGATTAGGAAATGGGGAGATGCAGCGAGACCTGGGTGTCATGGTACACCAGTCATTGAAAGTAGGCATGCAGGTGCAGCAGGCAGTGAAGAAAGCGAATGGTATGTTGGCCTTCATAGCAAGAGGATTTGAGTATAGGAGCAGTGAGGTTCTACTGCAGTTGTACAGGGTCTTGATGAGACCACACCTGGAGTATTGCGTACAGTTTTGGTCTCCAAATCTGAGGAAGGACATTATAGCCATAGAGGGAGTGCAGAGAAGGTTCACCAGACTGATTCCTGGGATGTCAGGACTTTCATATGAAGAAAGACTGGATAGACTTGGCTTATACTCGCTAGAATTTAGGAGATTGAGAGGGGATCTTATAGAAACGTACAAGATTCTTATGGGGTTGGACAGGCTAGATGCAGGAAGATTGTTCCCGATGTTGGGGAAGTCCAGGACAAGGGGTCACAGCTTAAGGATAAGGGGGAAATCCTTTAAGACCGAGATGAGGAAAAACTTTTTCACACAGAGAGTGGTGAATCTCTGGAACTCTCTGCCACAGAGGGTAGTTGAGGCCAGTTCATTGGCTATATTTAAGAGGGAATTAGATGTGGCCCTTGTGGCTAAAGGGATCAGGGGGTATGGAGAGAAGGCAGGTACGGGATACTGAGTTGGATGATCAGCCATGATCGTATTGAATGGCGGTGCAGGCTCGAAGGGCCGAATGGCCTACTCCTGCACCTAATTTCTATGTATCTATGTATCTATGTTTGTGAACGCATGAAAGCGATTCTGCTCACGGAGATCGGTCCTGAAGTGTACAACACACTCGTGAATCTCCTTGCACCCTTAAAGGCAAAAGACGTGCTATTCAATGACATTATAAAGAAGTTGGAGGAGCACTTCAACCCAAAGCCTCTGGAAATTGCAGAAAGCTATAAATTTGGCACTAGAAACCAGAAGCAGAATGAGACAATCAATCAGTACATTGTTGCCTTGAAAAACGTAAGTTTACATTGTAACTTTGGAACTTTTCTTGGACGAGCACTACGCGACATATTTGTTTGTGGTCTAGTGGATGAAAGAATTCAGTCCAAACTGATGAACACTCCAGATTTCACATTCGAGAAAGCATGCAAGATTGCTACCACAATAGAGATGGCATCAAAGAATGCTCGTGAGTTTCGCCCACCACGAACTGCAGTGGCCGTTTACAGTCACAAGGCAGTGCCTATGGCCAAACCAAGAGGCACTAAACCTAAACCAAAGTATGGCGGGGAGCCAAGTTCAGCCAGTTATCGTTGCAACTGTAATCACTCATCCCAATTTTGTCAGTTCAAAATGGCCAAGTGCTATAACTGCCAGAAGAAAGGCCATATCGCCTCAGCATGTCGGGCCAAGCATAAAACAGGAAACCAACAATCTGCGGGAAACAAGCAACAACACCTGAGAGGAGTTCACAACTTAGAGGTGAACCCAGATGTAAATGACCTTGGGTTGTACACCATTTATGCAACCAACATCGATAAGCCTACAACCAGCCAAGGCAAGGACTTTCGAACTAAACTATTGATTAATGAACAGTTAATTGATATGTGTATTGACACGGCAGCAGATTGTTCGGTCATGAGCAAAGACCTGTACGAAACAAAGTTCCCACAGATACTATTGTTGGAGAGTAAGGTCAAGCTGAGAATCTACTTGGGCGAAGTTTTGGAGACATGTGGACAAATGAACTGTAAAGTTCAGCATAATGGTCAGTCAGTAACACTGCCCATCATAGTGGCCAGCTACAGAAATAAACCAACCCTCCTTGGAAAGGATTGGCTGAGTAGAATAGAATTAGACTGGAAGAACATTTTCAGCATCAATTTGTCCAAATCACGTCTTGAAAAAGTCATAAGCAAACATGCAAACATTTTTGCTGACAGTTACATGGGAATAACAGGGTACTCTGCACACATTCGACTTAAGCAAGATGCGAGACCTGTGTATTGTCGACCAAGACCTGTACCATATGCATTAAAGCAACAAGTGGAGGTAGAACTCGACAGGTTAGAGCATAATGGAGTACTTGTGAAGACAGACCAGAGTAACTGGGCAACGCCAATTGTGGCCGTACCCAAGGCCGACAAAACTGTTCGACTATGTGGTGATTACAAAGTCACAATCAACCAAGCCGTTGATGACTAACAATATCCGTTACCTACCTCGCAAGATCTGTACGCAGAACTTAGTCTTCACGAGTCTTCACTAAACTGGATTTGTCTCACGCTTACGCCCAACTCAACTGCCACAATGTCAAACTGCGTCAAAGTAAATGTGCATTTGCACAGTCAGAGGTGGTCTACCTTGGACTCAAAGTAGACGCCAACGGACTTCGCCCTGTGAAGGCGAAAGTGGAAGCAATAGTGAATGCTCCAAAACCCAACAATGTCAGAGCTACGATCATTCCTTGGGATGGTGCAGTTCTATGCACGATTCCTTCCAGATTTAGCAACTGTGCTAAAGCCACTTCATCATCTGCTACAAAAAGATGTGAAATGGACGTGGGGAAAGGAACAGCAACGTGCATTTGACATCTGCAAGGAAAACTTGACAAGTGACAAACTTCTTGTTCACTACGATACGACACGCGAGATGAAACTTGCTTGTGATGCTTCAAGTTATGGTGTAGGTGCAGTGATCTCCCACATAATGAATGACGCATCCCGCACCCTGTCATCGAGTGAATGCAACTAGGCGCAGATAGAAAAGGAAGCACTCAGCATCGTGTTCGTAATCAAGAAATTCCATCAGTTTCTTCTCGGCAGACCATTCACCCTAGTGACTGATCACAAGCCACTACTAGTGATACTTGGTCCCAAGTCAGCTATACCTTCCATGGCGGCATCAAGGATGCAGCGCTGGGCAATTTTGCTGTCCCAGTATGACTACAAGGTGGAGTAAAGAAGCTCCAAGTGCAACGCAGTTGCAGATGCGTTGTCCCAGTTGCCCCATGAGAACTCTGATGTGGGAAGTGAGAACTCAACCTACACACTGCAAGTTGTAGATGAAGACTTTCCAGTGACTGCAACAGAAATTGCAGCAGAAACAAAGAAAGGCAATGTGCTGAAGTGGGTTTATGAACAGACATTGAATGGTTGGACTGAAATCGATAGTGGATTGAACTCAGTTCTGAACTCAGAGCTGAAGCCTTTCCATAATCGACGCCATGAATTATCCTGTGAGCAGGGATGCGTTAAGTGGGGTTACAGAGTGGTTGTACCAGAGTCTTTGAGAAACAAAATTATGAACGAACTTCATGCCGAACATCCTGGCATAGTGAGCATGAAGTCAATTGCCAGAAGTTTTGTGTATTGGCCTGGTATTGACAGTGACATCGAGTCACTGGTGAGCAAATGTAGCGTCTGCCAAAATTACCAGAGTAAACCACCAAAAACACCACTGCAACCCTGGTCATGGCCAAGTAGACATTTTCAGAGAGTTCATGTAGATTTTTGCGAAAAGGGTAATGATCACTTTCTGGTGCTGGTAGATAGTCATTCCAAATGGATTGAGGTTAAACATATGGGGTCAAGCACTATTACTGAGCATACCATAGATGAGTTGAGATCAATTTTTGCATGCCATGGTTTACCGGAAGAACTTGTTTCTGATAACGGGCCTCGGTTTCGTTCAGAACGGTTCAAAGAGTTCATGCAGCGGAATGGTGTAAAACACACACTTGTTCCCCCATACCATTCAGCCTCCAACGGGGCGGTGGAAATATCTTAGAATTGTCAAAGACGCTCTCAAGAAACAGGTTTTGCAGGGTAGTTCAAAGCTCAGCATGAAGCATCGTTTGGCTAGTTTCTTGCTGAAGTACAGAACCACACCACACACAACAACAGGTTACTCACCTGCAGAACTAGTGATGAAGAGAAGGCTAAGAATACGCTTAAGTCTAGTTCAACCCAATTTGGCTTTGAGAGTTGAACAAATGATAGAAAAATTCATTCCTATAGCTATCGGGTACTGTACCTTTAAAAATGTTTATGCGAGTGCTTTGCTATTAACCTCCATTTTGTATACAGCATGCTGGTAACAGTTTAAAATAATGGCCAAGGCTGCAAAAGCATGTGAATGCTGAGCACAGAGCTTGTAAATGACCTTCGCTATCTCAATGAGAATAGAGATAAGGGATGTTCCTAGGCGTCCGGAACTCCAACAGAGATAATAACAAGCTGCATGAAGAACAATAGGCCCGTTCTTGCCTTGCAGCTGTACGGTTTCACAAACTAATAGCCAAAAATGTTGTTTCTTCCCATTTGTAGCTGAGGGGATCCATTGTGTGTAACTGAAGCCTCTTTGTTATTAACCATGTGTTTATGGCTGTTTTATGAGTATAAAGATATCTGCAAATCCTCTGTATCGCCAGTCTGAATAGCGCCAGCTTTTGGTGTGGACGCTCTGCGCACATCACTGGCTGCTTTCCCTTTCACCTGGGTGAATAAGTAAAAGCTATTTACAGAGATTTCTGACTTTGATTTATTTGAGCATAGAGAAACTCCCGCAGACCTCTGCACTCTGTGTGAATTTCTCTCATTAAACATTCAAGTTATATCTTAATTACTGTTGCTGTCGTTTGTTGGGAAAAATATTTCTAACATAATTGGCACCCAACGTGGGGCTCCAATACCTCTGTTGCCTTCTTCCATGAAACCAAGAGCGCTCACTTTTTAAGGATTTGTGGAAGGTGGGGGCAGAGTGACGGGGTCCAATCGACACAGCCGAGATCAACCTGAATGTTCCGTAGGAGGGGCCCCCGGGATGTAATTTGACTTTGTCGAACTGTTTGATTTTCCGCTGACCTGTGTAGGACTTGGCAGGGAAAGAATTGTCTGGGACAAAATTCGGAGAATAGTGCGACTACTTCTCCAAACGGCGCGGCCATAGGACAGAAGTCTGGGACTTCAAGAGTCGAGTTCGGAGAATAGTGCGACTATTTCTCCAAACGGCGCGGCCGTAGGACAGAAGTCTGGGACTTCAAGAGTCAAGTGAGTCAAGTGCGACTTGACCACAGAAGCTGTAAGTACTAACAGGAAGGTGGGGAGTATGGGTTCGGCAAACTCAAAGGATTATGAAGGAGATGAAAAATGTATGTTTTTACAAAGTAAACGCAATTGTAAATACTTAGTTATGTGGAAACAGAGATACGGGTTTAGTGGGAAGCTACTGGTTGATGATTGTTGTAAACTAATGTCTGCCATTGCAAGAGATGCCACTCAACAGCGGATAGACAAGGAGAAGTTGGGGTACCAAGAGGCGAGAATCTGGCACGGCGTGGCCAGGGCGAGAAAGGAAGGCCAGAAAGAGAAGGAGAAAAAGACGGAGGCACCCACCACGGCATATCTACAGAAAGGAGACAATGAAGTATTCTACCGATCGCCGCCGGCTGCGCCAGCACCACCACTTGGGTTGGCAAGTGCCCCCCCTCCTTATACAGGAGGATGAGTGGCCTCGCCATCAGTGGGAGAAGGGGAAGCCTCAGGACTACCGACAACGATGGTCCAAGTCCATGGGGCGCAGAATGTTCCACAACAACCAGGTTTGCAAAATCAGAGTGTCACCCGAACAGGTAGGCCTTACAGCCCCTTTGTAGGTAATGTGGTCAATCTAGCCGATGGAGTAAGCCATCCCCTTAGTTCTGTAGCACCAAATTTAAATGGTCTTGATGGGGGAGGGATTTACCCTATGATTGCAATGCCAAATCCAGACGCCAACGTGGGTGGGACGATATATGTGTACCGTCCATGGAACAATAAAGATGTAAAAAGGGCCGTAGAGGGCATTCCCCATCCACGAGACAATTTTGCAAGGTGGCAGCGTGATTTTGGAAACCTGGTTGTCAGTTATCGTTTAAATAGTGCCGAATATGAACAAGCGTTGCGAAATGTAATCGGGTGTGATTGGTGTCTCATTGAGGGAGACTGGAACGCTCTCGATAACGGAGAGCTCATGCAATGGGTAGCGGCAGCAGGAGGAACATATGCTGCTAGAAGAGAGGCCATAGAGGCACGAATACGGGATCACTTCAGGAGGAGAGTAGATTATAATAAGATTCGAGAATGTACCCAGGGTAAGGATGAGGAGGTTCTCCACTACTTCGCCCGGCTTAAGGTAGTTTATGAAGCCCATAGTGGACAGATGCCTCCGGCGGGAGCATACGATGACACGGGACCATACACCCAACAACTAAAAATAGAACTGTTAAACGGGTTAAAACCAGAAATTAGTTCATATATCCGGAAACATATGGTGGGATGGAAAACAAAGGCATTGAACGATGTAAAAGATTGGGCGGTCCATGCGGAGGAAAACATTAAAAATAAGAAAACAACAAAAAATGTCTATCTGGCAGACGTGGAGGGGATGGATGATAATATGGTCTCAGTATACTACCAACAAAGGGGAAACCCAAGGGGGCGAGGTAGAGGCCGAGGAAGGGGCAGGGGGGGGGGGGGGGGGACCTCTAAAGGAAATGGATGTTTCGTATGTGGGAAACTCGACCATTGGGCTCGAGACTGCCCACAGGCGAAAATGGGTTCCGCAGGAGGGGACGAGGAGGGAGACCCAAGGCCTCGTGCCCAGGAACAAGCATGACTGACGGAAGTTAGCGAAGGGGGGTGGGTAGAAATAGAGGACAAAGATTCAGATTCTGAATCCAATTGAGACGCACCCTCCGACTCAGGCACCCTCCATGTATTGGATCTGGAATGTATATTGCATGTCTTGCAAGATTTTGTGAAACCGACAATACGTTTAATTGTCAGTGGAAAGAAATTAACCTTCCTGTGTGATAGTGGAGCATGCAAGACAGTTATCACAAAAGACGACGAGCCCTCGGGAACGGTCTATTCCAAAGATTCAATAGCAGTCAAGTCCGCCACCGGACACACCAATGTAGAATACCTGACGGAACCAATACTGTTCAAAGAACCCCTGTCCCACGACAAATGGGAAGAGAAGGTACTTGTGTCCGCCACATGTCCAGTAAACCTCTTGGGAAGAGATGTTATGATGGGACTGAAAATAGGTGTCATATCCATGGCACAAGGAATGAGGGCGGTACGTCTAGCGTCAGGCAATGCAGACATAATGGTTCAAGAAGGGGCAGGTGAACCCCACTACTATTACACCATCGACCTGGCAAAAAACGGACCGGTGGCAATAGGGGACGAATTGATTAGAGAAGTAAAGGGAAAAATTCCTCCAGAAGCGATCTTACATAGACCTGGAGAATTGCATTGTACCATGTGGTTTAAATATACCACAGGGCCAGATAAAAATTATGAGAAAAAGTTCATGAAAGAACCATGTTGCACTGTGACACTGACCAACCTGTACTGGGACGAACAAGGGAACGCGGCCGCCGCTGTCAAATTGAGTAAACAGGACTATGAGCTATTGAGGGGATATCCCTCCCGGCCACATGTGTCAGTCTCCAAGAAACAAGGAGGGAGATGGAGATACTTGGGGGAGCTGGTGGCCAAAGGGGAAGCAGAACAGAAGTGGAAAGCTGTGGATGAAGGAAGACAGGTGTTCCGAGGGGACGATACAAAAATATTCACCCGCACGTTGAATTGGACAACGAGGGGAATGAAAGGAGTCCACCTCGCTGAAGGAAGGGGATGATTGGATGAGGAAGGGGGACAATGGGTTCTGATCCTCACGGACCAAGAGGACGAACTGATAGCACCCCTTCCAACGGAACTATGGTCGACAGGACCATCCGATGTGGGACTGATGAAAGGAGACAGCCCCATACGAGTGACCCCACGAACGTCCCACCGACCATACCAAAGACAATACCCCCTGAGAAAAGAGGCCATTGAGGAAATATGGCCAATATTCAAAGCACTTAGGGAAAAAGGGGTTATAATTCCTTGTGAAGATTCCCCGTGCAACACGCCAATGTTTCCAGTGAGAAAAGCGGAACCCTCCAACGGATGGAGGATGGTCCAGGACCTGCAGGCGGTAAATCGCGCAGTTATTCCCAGGGCTCCGTGCGTCCCAGACCCCAGCACCCTTTTAAGTGACATCCACCCCACTCATAAGCACTTCACCGTTATTGACTTGGCAAACGCTTTCTTCTCCATTCCAGTACATCCCGAGTGCCATTTCTGGTTCGCCTTCACGTTTGAGGGGAAGAGGTGGACATATACCAGATTGCCACAGGGGTATACCGAGAGTCCGACCATTTTTTCTATGGCCATGGGCTCGAATCTGGAAAGATTCACACCCCCCCGAGAAAGTAAAATCCTACTATATGTGGACGACATCTTAGTTTGCTCTCCAACCCTAGAAGACTGTAAGGAAGATACCGTACGTCTATTAGAGTTCCTGTCAGAACAAGGTCATAAAGTAAGCAAAGGAAAGTTGCAACTGTGTAAAGAAAAGGTGAAGTACCTGGGACATGACACATCCCAGGAAGGACGGGAACTGGATGAAAACCGTAAGTTGGGAATGCTCGCCGCCCGAAAGCCCAATACCAAGAAGGAAAAGATGCACTTCCTTGGTATGGCTAACTATTGTCGGCAGTGGATCGCGAGTTATGCTGAAATGACCGGACCACTGCTAGAACTTATCTATCACCAACCTATGGCGGCGAGGGAAAAGATAACATGGACAAGGGAAGGGGAGCAAGCCTTTGAACAGGTAAAGAGAGCACTGGTATCATCCACATTACTAGCCCTGCCAAACTCAGAGAAAACATTCATCCAAACTGTCGACAGTAAAAAGGGATACATGACATCCGTCCTCTTGCAGGAGCATGGAGGAAAGCCGAGACCAATAACATATTACTGGACCAAGTTGCTCGGGCTTTACCAACGTGCCTCCAAGCAGTAATAGCAGCAGCGCTGGCGGTACAAGCCTCCGCCACAATCGTTTTGTATCGACCAATGGTGTTAAGAGTACCCCACGCTGTGTCGATTCTATTATTACAACAAAAGATATCATACTTGTCGCCAGCACGACATCTGTCCTGCATGGCCATCCTGCTGTCACAACCTAACCTGACGATCGAGCGATGTACGACTCTGAATCCAGCCACGCTGATGCCAACTGAGGAAGACGGGGAGCCACATAACTACCTGGAGGAGACGGATAAATTAGTGATGCCAAGACCAGATCTGAAGGACGTGGCACTGGAAAACCCGGACTTAACCCTGTACGTTGATGGATCCTGCAAGAAGAATGAGACGGGAATTAACCAGTCCGGTTACGCAGTAGTCACCGACACCAAGACATTGAAGGCACAACCATTACCAGCCCACTACTTGGCTCAGGCCGCCGAATTAGTGGCCCTCATCGAAGCATGCAAGATGGGGAAAGGAAAGAGAATAAATATCTATACGGACAGCGCATACGCCTTCTCGACGGTACACGTCTTCGCCGCTCAATGAAGAAATAGAGGGATGGTCACCTCCACGGGTAAACCAATCCTGCATAAAGACCTCATTTCTGCATCTGCAAGTGTGCGGCCCACACTAAAGGAAAAGATCCAATTAGTAATGGAAACCGCAGAGCAGACACCGCGGCAAAGGAAGCAGCCCAAGGAGGAGTGAGAGAGGAAGAGGTGATGGGACTAGAAATACAGGAGGTGGACCATGAAGTCCTTTCAAACATGCAAAATGCGGCGCCACCAACAGAAAAGCACAAGTGGAACACAGAAGGTGGGAAACAGGACGACGGAATGTGGAGACACAACGACGGACACCTGATACTCCCAAAATCTCTATTTCGGTATGCGTGTATAATGAGTCATGGGGTAACCCATGTCTCAACAGGAGGAATGATACAGATAATCGAAAAAGTATTCAAGACATATGGATTCACCAGTTATGCCAAAAAATATTGTGAGACGTGTGAGATATGTGCCAGGTACAATCCACAGGGGGGAGTGAAACAGAAACCAGGGAAAGGTCCACAACCTAAATACCAATTTCAAATTTTAAATATGGATTTTATTGAATTGAGCCCCTTGCAAGGAAAGAAATACTGTTTAGTGATTATTGATGTATTTTCCCGATGGGTTGAAGTTTTTCTCTCTGCCAATGCGGACGCATTGACAGTGGCAATGGCTCTCCTTCGGGACATCATACCAAGGTTTGGGATCCCAGAAAGGATCTATAGTGATAATGGTAGCCATTTTGTGAATGAAATAATAGAGAACTTGACACAAACCGTAAACATACAAATAAAACACCATTGTTCCTACCATCCCCAATCAGCAGGGCTGGTGGAAAGGACCAATGGGACTATAAAAAGCAAATTAAGGAAGGCAATGGCTGAGACTGGATTCACATGGATAGATTGCCTTCCACTGGTAATGCTAAATATGAGAATGTTGCCAAGCGTAAGGGGAATATCCCCATATGAAATACTGTATGGAAAACCCTTTCAGTATCCCATCCTACAGAGGTTCTCAGAAACTGTAGCTGAGGACGAGATGTTGGCAAGTTACATGAAGAGTATGTTAATAACCAAATCTCGTATGTTAAAGGGAATAACAAGCACTGAACCAACAGAGGCGGACCTCTCGAAAAAGTTGGAACCAGGAGACTGGGTATTCATCAAGATAATCAAGAGGAAAAAGTGGTCGAGCCCTCGGTGGAACGGGCCATACCAAGTGCTACTCACCACTCCCACCACAGTAAGGATCGCCGAAAGACCAACGTGGGTACATGTAACACACTGCAAAAGGGTAAAAAAAAACTTGGAACAAGGGGAGGAGGAGCAGGGATTCAACGACGGCTGACGGCCTGTATAGGCACAGTAACGATTGATCCATGAGAAATCTTCCCTCCAGATTGCACCCACGAATGGCAGCTGGAATTGTGTCATTACTTATAGTCAACTGCCTGATATACGGGGTCTAGGGGAATATGTTATCTGGCTGAAGGAGGGGGAGACCAGTACATTCCGAGTTGACCCTTGTCAAGACTATGGGAGAAAGTGTGCAGACTGGGGAGCCGCCACAGATGGGACATACGTGTGTCGAGCCCCCTGCACAGGATGGGCCTATGTGTTCCAACACTCAGAATACGGGGGTTATAAAGATAGGAATGCAGAACAAGGGAAAAGGTGGTCTCTGATTAAACCCCCTACCACACACCACCGCCCCGGTTGGCAAACATTCATAACAATAAGAATGTAGACTGGATCAACTATCTGTACTACAACCAGCAGCGGTTCATTAACTATACAAGAGATGCCATAAAAGGCATGGCCGAACAATTGGATCAAACGAGCTTAATGGCCTGGCAAAATCGGATGGCCTTAGACATGTTATTAGCGAATAAAGGAGGCGTGTGTGTCATGTTTGGGCCATCATGCTGCACCTTCATTCCAAATAACACTGCTCCAGACGGCTCAGTCTCCAGGGCCTTGGCTGGTGTTACGACTCCCGAATGCAGGTACTTCAGAGCCGCGTAACATAATTCAAAAACCAGGTTCAAGTTCAAAAATAGTTTTAATTATTCAATGGAACACAAAACCCAAACCTGATTCAAACAACCCAGTCAGGGATATGGATGGACTGACAAACAATTTAACAGTGCTCCAGCCAGCCACGTGATGGACCGTCGAACCGGAGACTCTAAAACCTGCCTAAAGAGATATAACCCTGAAACAAAATACACGAAAACACTAAGGTCAGCCCTTATCCGTCCCAATTCAATATTTGATACTAAGTATTGGTGAAAGTACACAAAGTTCTATGCCATGTGGCCAGGCCTTCCGCAGCTCACTCCAGCAGTCAGCTCACAAGTCAGGGTCGACGAAGAAGAGAGCGAATCCTGGGATGCTCTGGTATTTAAGCTACAGATGAGTCACCGTCACCTGACGCAGCTTGGCCAATCGGGTACAGGAGTCTTTTAACGCCTTGATTCCAGACTCACAGCCACAAGGCCTGCACTCGGGAAAGAAACAGAGAAAGGTAAGTACATAACATTCACCAGGGGGGGAAGCGCCTAACACCCCCATCCAAAGATACTGAATAAGTTTCGGAAGAAGAGAGAAAAAACACCACCAAATCCCAGAAATTATTCAGGAACTAAAACTCTACTGGCGCGACAAGGCGTCAGCCAAGACATTATCCTTGCCACGGATATGCCTGACATCCAGGTTGTAGTCTTGCAGCTGCAAACTCCAGCTCATTAACCGCTGGTTCTTATTCTTCATACTATGCAAAAATACCAACGGATTATGATCCGTGAGTACGATGACAGGGACATTCGAGGAGCCAACATAAACCTCGAAATGATTCAGAGACATTAAAATAGCAAGGGCTTCTTTCTCAATGGTGGAGTACCACTTCTAATGACGATTAAACTTCTTAGAGAAGTACGAAACTGGATGCTCCACCCCATCTGAATCATCCTGTAGAAGAACTCCCCCAACCCCACGATCACTAGCATCCACTGCCAGCTTAAATGGACGCTCAAAATCAGGTACCGCAAGCACAGGTGCGTGCACCAGAAGACTTTTAGTCTGATCAAAGGCTTGTTGACACTCTGCGGACCACACAAAAGCTACCTTCGGACTCAGCAAATCCGTCAAAGGGGCAGCCACCGCAGAGAAGTTTGGACAGAATCCTCTATAGTACCCAATCATAGCCAGATACCTACGGAGTTCAGTCCTCGAGGTTGGAGCAGGAAATGCGACAATATGCCCCACCTTTTCCTTGAGAGTGCGAACCTGACCCCGGCCCACCACCTTACCCAGATACGTTATCGTGGCCTGGCCAAACTCACACTTCCCCAGATTGATCGTTAGATTTGCCTCCGCTAGACGATGAAATACCTCCTTCAGATGACCGATGTGTTCGATCCACGACCTGGAGCACACAACCAAATCATCAAGGTATGCCTCACAGAAGGACAAACCTGACAATACAATGTTCACCAACCGTTGGAAGGTTGCCGGCGCATTGCGCATCCCAAATGCCATTACTGTGTACTGAAGAAAGTTATCAGGCGTAACGAACGCAGAGATCTCCCTCGCCCGCCTAGTCAAAGGAACTTGCCAATACCCTTTTAACGTCCAACTTAGACACAAAAGATGCACTTCTCACACGATCCACGCAATCCTCCATTCGTGGGAGAGGATAGCAATCCGGCTTAGTTACACCATTCATGTTCCGAAAGTCCGTGCAAAACCTGTCCTCCTCATTAGCCTTCGTAGCCTGTAGACACGGAGAACTCCACGGACTACAACTAGGTTCAGCAATGCCATGCCGCAGCAAATAGTCAACCTGACTCCCTAGACGATGACGCCTGTCAGGGTTGACCCGATATGGATGCTGTTTAATTGACGCAGCACCAGCCACGTCAATGTCATGCTGCAGCACAGACGTCTGAGAAGGCTCATCCGAGAACAGTGACCCATTTGATTCCACCAAAGCAAGCAGATCACCCCGCTGACTTTCACTCAAATGAGACAACCACAAGGAAGCGACTCCAAAGCCTCAGAGTTACACAGCCTTCCCTGCGTCACTGCCACAGACAACCGTGCCTCACCCACATCACCACCCGTGTCAGGGGGCAGCACCACTGCAGCCAAAACAAGCTTAGACAAAACCGAAGGACACAGCACCTCCCCATCAACCTCCACAGGCTCCTGCTCATGGTACTGCTTCATCATGTTGACATGACAGAGCTGAGTCTTACGCCTTCGATCAGGGGTACCAATAACATAATCCCTTTCACCAACCTTCTTAACCACCTGATAGGGACCGCTATACCGAGCCTTCAGACTGGAACCAGGAATAGGCAACAACACCAGGACCTTGTCACCTGGAGAAAAATTCCTACTGGAAGCCTTCCTGTCGAACAACCCCTTCATCCTAGACTGAGCAGAAGCAAGATTACCCATTGACAGTTCGCATGCCCTCTTCAGTCTAGACCGAAAGGTACAGACGTGTTCTAAAATACTATGTTTTGTATCCTCCTGCAACCATTTCTCCTTTAGGACCCTCAACGGACCACGTACAGTATGCGCGAACACCAGGTCAGCAGGACTGAACCCTAAAGACTCCTGCACGACCTCACGCACCGCAAACATAACTAGATGAACTCCCTCATCCCAGTCTTTTTCAAACTCCAGGCAGTAAGTCCTCAACATAGATTTCAAAGTCTGGTGAAACCTCTCGAGAGCTCCCTGGCTCTCAGGGTGATACGCACTGGAGTAACAATGCTTAATATCTACCAACTGCATTACCTGACCAAAACCCTTCGACATGAAGTTGGAACCTTGGTCACTCTGCACCACCTTGGGCAAACTGAACAACGAAAAAAACGTAGTGAGAGACTTCACAATGGTAGGGGCAGTAATTCTACGCAAAGGGACCACCTCCGGAAAGCGGGTAGACGCACACATAATTGTCAATAAAAACTTGTTGCCCACCTTTGTCCGAGGTAGAGGACCCACACAATCAACTAGAATCCGCTCAAACGGCTCACCGACCACAGGGATTGGATATAAAGGCGCAGGAACAATCGATTGGTTCGGCTTTCCTGCCACCTGGCAAATGTGACAACACCTGCACTGCTGTTTCACATCCTTTTTCAACCCTGGCCCCAAAAAATTCCGTAAGATACGGTCATACGTCTTATTGACCCCCAAATGTCCACCCAGAGGACCATCATGAGCCAAACAGAGTATCTCGTCCCTATACCGACGAGATATCACAATCTGATCAACCACGTCCAATCATCATGCCCAGATATATCCAAGGGAGAGCACTTTCGCATTAGTAAGCCCTCCCTTAGAAAATCCCCCTTTGCTGTGGAATCCATATCCCCCTCAGGCACCGCGCAGTCGAACAGATCAGATAAACCTGGATCACTCTTTTGCTCCTCAACCAGCCGGTCACGTGACAGCGACACCGGCCCATTTCCAGACACTATCCCCTCTTGAGATGTAGAAACACCCTTCACAACACAGGATCCATCATCCTGATCCCCAAAAATGCTCTCACTCAGGTCCACTACATCCCCAAACTTCGCCTGACTCTTAGCCATAGCCCTCATGACAGCACAAGCTGCGAAGACCCTCGGATGCTGCATAGCCAATCTATCAGGACTCTGCACCATCGGAACAGCCGTCACCTCAGGAGTAACTAAAACTCTACCTCCTGCCAAGTCATTCCCCAAAATTACTGAAACTCCCCCAACGGGAAAACACGGCCGTAATCCAACAGTTACCCGGCCTGAAACCAACTCGGACTCACGGTATGCAAAGGCACTACCATGCCATCCATCCCGAATACTACCACAGGGACACTTGACCCAACCGATGATTCCCCAGAAAACGGCAGTACACTATCCAATATAAAGGACTGAGTAGCACCAGTATCACGCAAGATGGTTACTGGAACTCTATCACCCCCATCCTCCAGAGAAACAAAACCATTCATGATGAACGCAGAATAATTCCTACACTCATCAGACTCAGGCACCTCAGGTACCACAGGTGCCTTCTGTGTACCCACCAAAGCCACAGGCTTTGCATTTTTCTGCTTCAGAACGGGACACGCCTTTAACATGTGCCCTCTCCCTCTACAATAGTAGCACACAGGACCTTCGTTAGTCCTCAAATTTCCGTCAACCTTATTAGCTCGGACCTCCCCCTGTATCAACGTGCTGCCACTTGCAGGCACAGAAACACCTTTGACACTGCCACCGGCGACACCACCACGATCAACCGGCCGTGCACCAAAACTATAGGATCGCCCAACAAAATCAGTTTTATGAGTCAATACATACTCATCTGCCAACACCGTGGCCTTAGACACCTCATTCACCTTCTGCTCATTAAGGTAAGTAGTAACCCTCTCAGAGAGACAGTTCTTAAAGTCTTCCATAATCATCAAGGCCCGCAGTTGCCCAATATCCTTCACTCCTTGAGAAGCGCACCACCTGTCAAAAAGTGCCTCCTTCTCCCTAGCAAACTCCACATAAGTCTGACTATCAAACTTCCTAAAGCGCCGGAATTTCTGCCGGTACGCCTCTGGAACTAATTCATAAGCCCTTAATACTGTAGACTTCACACACTCATAGTCCAGACTTGCTTTCAACAGACAAAGACGAGTATACCTCCCGTGCTTTACCCACAAGGACACACTGCAATAGCAAGGTCCACACGTCCCAAGGCACTTCAAGGACAAAGCCACCCGTTCAAACACTGTGAAAAACTTGTCCACATCCTTCTCACTAAAGGGGGGAACCAGGTGGATGTTCTTGCTCATATCAAACTCCCGTTCCCTAGAAGAAACCCAGGAGGCATCCAATTCCTTCTCCCGCAGCCTAATCACTGCCCTCTTGGTTTCCTCCTCAGCCCCACGCAGCTGAATCTCTGTCTCACGCAGCTGAATCTCTGCTCTTTTGGTCTCCTCCTCTGCTCTTTTGGTCTCCTCCTCTTTCATTGCCAGCTCTAACTGCTTCAACCTAATGACTGCCTCCATGTCCTGACCAGGCTGAACAGAAGGTGTGGGACTGTCTGCACAGCCAGGCACAACCCCACCCTCCACCAACGCAGCCCACAACACTGATTTAATGGACTGTTTCTTTGAATGTGGGTTAATAGGCACTTCATAGTTCTCTGCCAGAAAAATCAAATGCTCCTTCGTACATTTATCAAACAACTCCCGACTAGGAGCCTCAATAAAGTCCTTCCCTTTAAACTCCATATCAAATGTAGCACCAAACCACCAGCTAAACCCTGGGCACCAATGCTACCACAAACAGGGAAGAAAAATTTCCCTCACAACACAGACTTCCTTAGTCACCAGAAGCCTACCAAAAAAAAAAACCAAAAACGTCTAGGGTCCTCAAAACTTAGGACGAGCCCCCATTTTGTTACGACTCCCGAATGCAGGTACTTCAGAGCCGCGTAACATTATTAAAAAACCAGGTTCAAGTTCAAAAATAGTTTTAATTATTCAATGGAACACAAAACCCAAACCTGATTCAAACAACCTAGTCAGGGATATGGATGGACTGACAAACAATTTAACAGTGCTCCAGCCAGCCACGTGATGGACCGTCGAACCGGAGACTCTAAAACTTGCCTAAAAAGATATAACCCTGAAACAAAATACACGAAAACACTAAAGTCAGCCCTTATCCGTCCCAATTCAATATTTGATACTAAGTATTGGTGAAAGTACACAAAGTTCTATGCCATGTGGCCAGGCCTTCCGCAGCTCACTCCAGCAGTCAGCTCACAAGTCAGGGTCGATGAAGAAGAGAGCGAATCCTGGGATGCTCTGGTATTTAAGCTACAGATGAGTCACCCGTCACTTGACGCAGCTTGGCCAATCGGGTACAGGAGCCTTTTAACCCCTTGATTCCAGACTCACAGCCACAAGGCCCTGCACTCAGGAAAGCAACAGAGAAAGGTAAGTACATAGCATTCACCAGGGGGGGAAGTGCCTAACAGCTGGGCTAACATCACTGGCGGAGGAGCTGGCCGAGAACTCCTGGATAGATACTTCATGGACAGGGTTCCTTGAAAGCTGGTTTGGGAAATGGAAAAATATTGTCATTTCTGCATTAACATCCTTCATAGTGATTACAGGAGTATTAGCTGGATTGGGATGCTGTATCATTCCATGTGTTCGAGGGCTGGCTCAAAAATTAATAGAAACAGCTCTTACAAAGAAAATGCAGATGGTATTCGAGTTGATTCCTCAGAAGGGGATTGAGGAAGAAGAAGTGGACATTGATCTAATGAATACCTTCATGGCCTGAACGGACCCCCGCGGATGAACAGATAGCATAAAGTCAGGAGAAAGTGCAATGTTGTGAGGGGAACCGGGGAGGCGTTCGGGACGAGGGAATTTTTGGAAATTGTTAATAAATTGTTGGAAAATTGTATAAACAGGAGGAAAATGATAGAAAAATTCATTTATGCGAGTGCTTTGCTATTAACCTCCATTTTGTATACAGCATGCTGGTAACAGTTTAAAATATTGGCCAAGGCTGCAAAAGCATGTGAATGCTGAGCACAGAGCTTGTAAATGACCTTCACTATCTCAATGAGAATAGAGATAAGGGATGTTCCTGGGCGTCCGGAACTCCAACAGAGATAATAGCAAGCTGCATGAAGAACAATAGGCCTGTTCTTGCCTTGCAGCTGTACGGTTTCACAAACTAATAGCCAAAAACGTTGTTTCTTCCCATTTGTAGCTGAGGGGATCCATTGTGTATAACTGAAGCCTCTTTGTTATTAACCATGTGTTTATGGCTGTTTTATGAGTATAAAGATATCTGAAAATCCTCTGTATCGCCAGTCTGAATAGCGCCAGCTTTTGGTGTGGACGCTCTGCGCACATCACTGGCTGCTTTCTCTTTCACCTGGGTGAATAAGTAAAAGCTATTTACAGAGATTGCTGACTCTTTGATTTATTTGAGCATAGAAAAACTCCCGCAGACCTCTGCACTCTGTGAATTTCTCTCATTAAACATTCAAGTTATATCTTAATTACTGTTGCTGTCATTTGTTGGGAAAAATATTTCTAACAACAAAAACAATTGTCAGAAATGCCATTTTGACTCCCACAAAAAGGAGAGGTACTTCAAGCCAGATGAGCAGGTTCGTGTTCTCAGTCCTCCCAACAAGTCCAGTCGAGACAAATGGAATGTTGGGAAAATAGTGGAAGTGTGTGGAACAAAAAGATACTTAGTTGAAGTTGGAGATAGGATCAAAAGTGTTCATGTTGATCAAATGATTCCAGCCAAAGATGAACCACAAACTGACCATGAAGTCCTAATCCCTGAGTCTTTATCTGAAAATGAGTTGGAAGAGCCAACTGTGATTGAAACACAAAGTTCAGTTAGTACAGACAAAGAAACAGATTCCTCTGGTCAAAGTCAGGGTACTAAAACAGAGCCAAACAAGCCTACAAGTGAGTCAACACCTAAACCTGTTACTGTTAGACGATCAGGCAGGAACGTAAACCAGTAGTCAGATTAGGTTTTTAAGTTAAGTAACTCACAGTCTAGGCAGAATGAAAATGTGTAAATATGTAAAATAAATATATTGTGTTATCATTTAAGATTTAATGAACACTGGTTTAAATCAAGTATCAAAACAAGAAAATTTTAACTGTGTACTTAGATTTAATACTTTAAAAAAGGGAGAGCAGTGTAATGTATTCATGTATATTCATGTATATGCTAATGGTGTATATAAGTAGGGAATGTTGGGTATTAAATCTCTCTTGTTGATAAAACATATAACCAATGGGAAAGAATGGGAATTAAAAGGATCGGCGATATGTATGAAATGGGAAATCTGTTATCATTCCAACAATTACAATTAAAATTTAAGCTGAAAAATAACCAATATTTTAAATATCTTCAGATCTGCGACTTCATGAAGAAATACATACAAAGACACCAAATTATAACTTTAGACCCACTGGAAGAAGCAATGAATATTAAGGTTGACTCACAGAAATTAATATCATATTTATATAATAGTATTTTAAATATAGAACTACCATCGACAGAGGCACGGAGAAGATTGGGAACGAGAATTAATGTTAAAAATCACGAAAGAAACATGGGAAAAGTATTTGATATATATACACAAATGTTCGATTAATGTAAGACATAACTTAATTCAATTTAAAATTTTACATAGATTATATTATTCAAAAACTAGACTGAATAAATTCTATCCAAATACTTCCCCCATTTGTGATAAATGTTTATCTCAAAATGCTACTATAACACACTCTTTTGTTTCCTGCATAAAACGTTATAAATTTTGGAGCGATATCTTTGAAATATTTACAAAATTATTCAAGATAAAAATGGAGCCTAACACTGAAATTATTATATTTGGAGTAACGGAAGACAGGAACAAATTTAACACATTTCAAAATTCATTTTTTAATTATGGGTTAATAACGGCAAAAAAACTTATACTTACATTTTGGAAAAATACACCCATACCAACGCTTAAAATGTGGATTTCAAACATGTTGGACACCGCACATCTTGAAGAAATGCGATTCCTCCTAATAGATAAATCAGACCAATTCTTAACGAGTTGGTCTCCATTTATCGACTTTTTGGAAGCATATGGTGCAACTAAATCGTAGAAACTAACTGTTTCAGGACTGGGTGAAGGATGGTCAAGAATATAAATAACAATCTCCTATAATTTCCTACTCTCTACTCTTTCTCTTTCTCTCTCCTTTTTTTTTGCTTCACTTTCCTTCTTTCCCCCTTTTTCCTTTTCACACACCATACATCACAAGTTTTTCTATTTTTTATTATCTATTCTCTCTTTCTCTCTTTCATTATTTAAAAAAATACGAAGCTGTACATAAAATGTAACCTGTCAATATATATTAGGCACCTTGGTGCCACATTACTGTACTTCTAATAAAATTAAAATATTAAAAAAAAAAAAAAAAACTCTCTTGTGATCCAGCCAGCCTGCGTGTAAGTTGTTATTCATTCTGCTGTCCGGAATATAACAAGATTCAAAGTACCTGTTCAACTCTTCTGCCATTTCCTTGTTCCCCATAATAATTTCACCCGTTTCTGCCTTCAAGGGACCCACGACACAACGTGGATCTCTGGTGTCACAACGGGAACCCGTCAGCCGCGCCTGTGCAGTTGGGGGCTATGGGTGAGTGGTGGAATATTGCGTTCAGGGACCAGCCCTCCCGTATGATAGGGATCCAACGGGTCCCACTTGGTCTGGTATGACAATAAAACACTCTGAACTCTTGACATTTAGGCTCAGTTTGCCTTGCCTTAGCTTAGTTGACCGCCCAGTGAGAAAAAGCAAATATTGCAAGTCCTAGTCCAAGTGCCACTGAGACAGAACTGGACTGTTCCAGGGTCCAGTTTTCCACCCATAACTTTCTGGGAAATTGAAAATCATACCCAGTCTTCAAACTAAGACAGATGTGCTGCCAGCATCATTTGGGCACCCACAACAGGCTGCTAATGTTCACTTTGGTGCAAAGGGTGGGTGGCACTTTAATGTGCTGTCAAGGAAGTGATTTATATTTTAGGTCATATCACCATCACCTACATTTTGTATTCTAATTAATTAATGGTATGGTACTTTATTTGTTAATTTGTTAATTTTGCTATACAGTTTTGTACAAGTATCACTATACATAAGCGCTTAGATACATATTAGACAAGCATCTCAGATACAGTACAAGTGTATAGCAGTAGTACACTGAGACAGTATACAGCATCGCCAGTTTGGCACCTTTTTTCAAGTCCCAGTTGTTGTAAGTGCAGGGATCTTGATCTGATCATGGTGGTTTGTTATCGTGATGGAGTTGCAAGGTCGGTCTGGCCAAGCAAAGCTGTTGGTGTCCTCCGTCACTGCTCCACCGCTGCAAGTCGTGTGCGGTCCACGTGCTCGGCCTCTTGAAGAGACGCCACGTCCAGCTGAGCCCCAGGCAGCTACAGGGCCTCCAGCGGCCCACTCCCCTGTGGAGGCACGGCACTCCGTCCCGCAGCCGGCCATCCAGGTAGGCCCTCGATCCGCATCGGGCGAGTCGGCCCTTCCGGGCAGACTGCTGTCTGCGGCGGGCGGGTGGGCTGGGCTTACCAGGTGGGTTCCGGATTTAGAATATCGTAGAATAAGTTAAAAACATTTATGTAAATCCAAGATGAATGGAGGATTAGTTTTAGAAACATAGAAACATAGAAACATAGAAAATATGTGCAGGAGGAAACCATTCGGCCCTTCGAGCCAGCACTGCCATTCATTGTGATCATGGCTGATCGTCCCCTATCAATAACCTGTGCCTGCCTTCTCCCCATATCCCTTGACTCCACTAGCCCCTAGAGCTCTATCTAACTCTCTCTTAAATCCATCCAGTGATTTGGCCTCCACTGCCCTCTGTGGCAGGGAATTCCACAAATTCACAACTCTCTGGGTGAAAACGTTTTTTCTCACCTCAGTCTTAAATGGCCTCCCCTTTATTCTAAGATTGTGGCCCCTGGTTCTGGACTCGCCCAACATTGGGAACATTTTTCCTGCATCTAGCTTGTCCAGTCCTTTTATAATTTTATATGTTTCTATAAGATTCCCCCTCATCCTTCTAAACTCCAATGAATACAAGCCTAGTGTTTTCAATCTTTCCTCATATGACAGTCCCGCCATCCCAGGGATCAATCTCGTGAACCTACGCTGCACTGCCTTAGTCACGAGGATGACCTTCCTCAAATTAGGAGACCAAAACTGTACACAATACTCCAGATGTGGTCTCACCAGAGCCCTATACAATTGCAGAAGAACCTCTTTACTCCTATACTGAAATCCTCTTGTTATGAAGGCCAACATTCCATTAGCTTTCTTCACTGCCTGCTGTACCTGCACGCCAACTTTCAGTGACCGGTGTACAAGGACACTCAGGTCTCGCTGTACCTCCCCCTTACCTAACCTAACCCCATTGAGATAATAATCTGCCTCCTTGTTTTTGCTGCCAAAGTGGATAACCTCACATTTATCTATATTATACTGCATCTGCCTCGCATCTGCCCACTCACTCAACCTGTCCAGGTCACCCTGCAACCTCCTAACATCCTCTTCACAGTTCACACTGCCACCCAGCTTTGTGTCATCCGCAAACTTGGTAGTGTTGCTCCTAATTCCCTCTTCCAAATCATTAATATATATGGTAAACAGTTGCGGCCCCAACACCGAGCCTTGCGGCACTCCACTCGCCACTGCCTGTCATTCTGAAAAGGACCCGTTCACTCCTACTCTTTGCTGCCGGTCTGCCAACCAATTTTCTATCCACGTCAACACCCTACCCCCAATACCATGTGCTCTAATTTTAGTCACCAGTCTCCCGTACGGGACCTTATCAAAGGCTTTCTGAAAGTCTAGATACACTACATCCACTGGCACCCCTTCATCCATTTTACTTGTCACATCCTCAAAAAATTCCAGAAGATTAGTTAAGCATGATTTCCCTTTCATAAATCCATGTTGACTTGGACTAATCCTTTTACTGATATCCAAATGCCCCATTATTACCTCTTTAATAATTGACTCCAGCATCTTTCCCAACACTGAAGTCAGGCTAACTGGTCTGTAATTCCTCATTTTCTCTCTCGCTCCTTTCTTGAAAAGTGGGATAACATTAGCTATCCTCCAATCCACAGGAACTGATCCTGAATCTATTGAACATTGGAAAATGATCACCAATGCATCCACTATTTCTAGAGCCACCTCCCTGAGGACCCTGGGATGCAGACCATCAGGCCCAGGGGATTTATCATCCCATTAGCCTACCCAATACTATTTCTCGCCAAATGAAAATTTCTTTCAGTTCCTCTACCCCCTTACATCCTCTGTCCTCCAGTACATCTGGGACATTGTTTGTGTCTTCCTTAGTGAAGACAGATCCGAAGTACCTATTCAACTCTTCCGCCATTTCCTTGTCGCCCATAATAATTTCACCCGTGTCTGCCTTCAAGGGACCCACATTTGACTTTGCTACTCTTTTCCCCTTAACATATCTAAAGAAGCTTTTACTGTCCTTCTTTATATTCCTGGCCAGCTTCCCCTCGTACTTCATCTTTTCAGCCCGTATTGCCCGTTTTGTTTCCTTCTGATGTCCTATGAAAGTTTCCCAATCCTCTGGCTTCCGGCTACTCTTTGCTGTGTTATACATCTTTTCTTTTAGTTTTATTCTATCCCTAACTTCTCTTGTCAGCCACAGTTGCCTCCTACTCCCTTTAAAATCGTTCTTCCTTTTTGGAATGAAATGATCCTGCGTCTCCCGGATTATGCCCAGAAATTCCTGCGATTGCTGTTCCACCGTCATTCCTGCTAGGATCCCTTTCCAGTCGACCTTGGCCAACTCCCCTCTCATGCCTTCATAGTCCCCTTTGTTCAACTGCATCACTGCCACTTCCGATTTAACGTTCTCCTTCTCGAATTGCAGATTAAAACTAATCATATTATGATCACTACCTCCTTTACCAAAAAAAAATATTTTATTTCCTGGCAGTTAATATTAAAAATATGAACTTCTGGTTGGAAGATGTGGATCAACAACCAGATTGGTTAAAGATGGAAAAGGAAGATTGTTTACCTTTTGAAATTGGCTCGATTCTGTTAGCTCCCACAAAACTGAATAAAAAAACCTATAGTGAAAATCCTATAATATATAGTGGTATACGAACTTGGAAACAATTAAAAAAGACTTTAAAATTGGATATTCTTTTAGATAGTGAGGTCCCGTTGACGGAATTATATAGACAAGCATGGGAAAATGATCTAGCTCAACCTATAATGAAAGATATTTCGGATGAAAGTCTACAACATGTACATCAATGCTCGTTAATTGCCAGACACTCTTTAATACAATTTAAAGTACTATATAGACTGCACTACTCTAAAACAAAATTAAATAGAATTTTTCCAAATTTCACCTATCTGTGACAAATGTCAATATTCAGAAGCTAATTTAATTCATACTTTTGTAAACTGTATAAAAATTAAAAATTTCAGGAGGGATATTTTTTTAATTATTTCTGAAGTTGTTAATATCCAATTGGATCCTGATCCAAAACTAATAATATTAGGAATATCAGAACAAAGCCTAAAACTTACAACAAGCCAAAGAAATTTCCTTGATTATAGTATAATAATTGGGAAAAAATTAATATTAACATTTTGGAAAAACCCAACAACCCCCACAATTAGAAGGTACACAAAAATGCTGGAGAAACTCAGCGGGTACAGCAGCATCTATGGAGCGAAGGAAATAGGTAACGTTTCGGGCCGAAACCCTTCTTCAGACTCCACAATTAGAATGTGGATTATGGAGATGTCTGAGACCCTACACTTGGAAAAAAATAGACTTGTCTTAATTGACAAACCAGAATTATTTGCCAGAATATGGTCTCCATTTATTGATTTTCTGAAAGGGTAAATTGGTCTAGCACGGAAACTTGACTGAAACTTGAATCCAGGATTGCATGAATAGTTACACTTTGTAATCTACGGACCTATCTCCAAAATTGTGTTATTGGTCATTTATCTTATTTTCTCTTCTCTTTCTCCCTCCCTTCTTTCTATAGCTCTTTCTTTCAAAAAACCTATAAAAAAATTATTTATATTTTAAAAAATACAACTAAAAAAGAATATCGGGTTCAGTTTTGGGCACCATGATTTAGGAAAGATGGTGCCCGGACTCTGGCGGGCAAGTCGGGCTTACCAAGCAGGCAAGTGCTCCGTCTATGGGCAGTGGCTCCCCTGGATACTCCCGCCACACTCCAGGAATTCTGCAGGGTGTCAACAGATAGAAAACGTAAGATAATATTTCAGAAAACAAACCCCAAAATCTCAAAGAGAAATACTATTAATTGAAGAGAGTCACGGGAATCATGAATGGAGTGTTCCAACAGGGGGCGCTGGAATCCACTTAATTCAATAGAGCAAGCTCAGATGCACATAATGTATAATCTTCTATGCAAGAATTCTACTCACAGGAGGCACCAAAATTAAAACCTGGATTCAAACATGTTTTACATGATTCAATATTAAAATAGAAAGCTCGATTATTGCTGTGTAGCTTCTTCATTCCATCAGTTCCAATCAGTTATCTTCCACACCATGCTTCTGCCCACAATGTCTGTGCCGAACTAACATAATGCCAAGACCATCTCTTATCCACCTGCCCAAAAGGTTCATCCTTCCATTCCCTGCACGTCTATATGCCTATGCAAAAGTCTTTTAAATGCCGCTAATACATCTGCCTCAACCACCAACCCCAGCAGCTCGTTCCAGGCACTCACCACCCTCTGTGTAAAAAAAGTTGCCCCACACGTCACCTTTAATCTTTGCCCCTCTTACCGTAAAGCTATGCCCTCTAGGAAAAAGGTTCTGACTGTCTACGCTATCTATACCCACAAATAGAATTTTATATACCTCTATCAAGTCTCCCTGCAACCTCCCTGTAGTTAATACCCCCTAATCCAGACGTCATTCTGGTAATCCTCCTGTGCATGCTTTTCAATGCTTGTACACTCTTCCTGTGAAAGGGTACGGCATCTAATATTCGAAAAGCAGCCTAACCAAAGTCCTATAAAGCTGCATTATGACTTCCTGACCCAAATACTCAATGACTCAACCGATAAAAGCAAACATACCATATGCCATATTGAGGGAGTGCAGCGCAGGTTCACCAGGTTAATTCCCGGGATGGCGGGACTGGCATATGATGAAAGAATGGGTCGACTGGGCCTGTATTCACTGGAATTTAGGATGAGAGGGGATCTTATCGAAACATATATAATTCTTCGAGGATTGGACAGGCTCAATGCAGGAAAAATGTTCCCGATGTTGGGGGAGTCCAGAACCAGCAGTCACGGTTTAAGAATAAGGGGTAGGCCATTTAGTTGTGAATCTGTGGAATTCTCTGCCACGGAAGGCAGTGGAGGTCAATTCACTGGATGTTTTTAAGAGCGAGTTAGATTTAACTTTGCACCCTAAAGGTATGAATGTTGACTTCTCTAACTTCAGGTAGCCCTCGCTTTCTCTCTCCATCCCGTCCCCCTTCCTCCCACTAGTCTTTCTGTCTCCGCCTACATTCTCTCCTTGTCCTGCTCCCTTGCCTGACATCAGTCTGAAGAAGGGTCACGACCTGAAAAAGCAGGAAAAGGATACTGATTTTAGATGATCTGCCATGATCATATTGAATGGTGGTGCTGGCTCGGAGGGCCATGGCCTACTCCTGCACCTATTTTTCTATGCTTCTTTACCACTATTACGTGGGTTGCCACTTTCAGGATGTTGTGGACTTGGACCTCAAGATCCCGTTCGATGCTGTTAAGGCTCATGCCATTAATTATGTAATTATCCCTTACATTTGTACCTCCCAAAGTGCCACACCTCACACTTGCTCGGATTAAACTCCATTTGCTGCTTTCCACCCATTTCTGTAGCTAATCTACAAGTATATCCCACTTTATACCTTGACAGCCTTCCACATAGTCGACGACCCCAATAAAAGAAGTAGAAAAAAAATCGGAAGACACGACCTGCTATGTAAAAAGCCATGCTGAATGTCCCTATTTAATTGTCTCTTCCAATTGCTGTCTTATAGCGCCAGGGTATAGGAAGGAGATCGAGAACCTCGTGTCCTGGTGTCGAGACAACAACCTTTCTCTCAATGTCAGCAAGACAAAGGAGACAGTGATCGACTTCAGGAAGCAAAGCAGTACACATATCCCAGTTTGCATTGACAGTACTGAAATAGAGATGGCCACTCCCGCTTCTCCCTTCTCCCATCAGGCAAAAGGTATAGAAGTGTGAAAATGCACACCTCCAGATTCAGAAACAGTTTCTTCCCAGCTGTTATCAGGCAACTGAATCATCCTACCACATTGCTGAACTATTATCTACCTCAGACTATCCTTGATCGGACTTTGCTGGCTTTACCTTGCACTAAACTTTATTCCCTTACCATGTATCTATACACTGTAAATAGCTCGATTGTAATCATGTATTGTCTTTCTGCTGACTGGTTAGCACGCAACAAAAGCTGTTTACTGTACCTCAGTACACGTGACAATAAACTAAACTGAACTGATATCTAATTCTATAAATAAAATACACCATGTTAAGATATGGCAGGGCAGATTGTATGTCTGGCCAACAATACATGGGATCTTAAAGATTACAATACTACCCCACGCAATTAAATGTCTCCAGCCTGAATCTCTTTGGCTCAATGTTATCAAGGTAAATTATGACTTGGGGGTGCTCTAATGTACACGTACATAATTGGACCACAGAGATGAGTAAAGGTGATTAGGACAGAAATTTGACAAAACAAGCTATTAGGAAGATGGCTTTGAGAAGGTGATGAAATGTTTTGAGAAGTTGGTTGCAACACATATCAACTCCTGCCTCAGCAATGATATGGTTCTACTTCAATCCACCTACCGCCACGACAGTGATGCAATCTCACTGTCTCTGCACTAAACCGTTTGGACAACAGGAGCCTTGAAGGTCGCAGGAACATTGGCAAAGATCTTTTCATCTTCTCTAAGCATAGGCGAAGTCTCAGAGGACTGGAGACTAGCCAATGTTGTTCCTTTGTTTGAGAGGGAAGTACGGAGAATCCAGGGAATTACAGGTTAATGAGCCTCACATTCGTGGTAGGGATGCTATTGGAGAGGATGTTTAGGAAAAGGATTTAGTCCCATTTGGAAGAGAATGGGCTAATTAGGGACAGCCATCATAGCTTTGCACACAGCGAGTCATGTATTACTAACTGAGCATGTTTTATGAGGAGGTGACAAAGGTGATTGATCGGGGCATAGTGGTGGATGTTATCTACATGGATTTTAGCGAAGGATTTAATAAAGTCCCCATGGTAGGCTAGGCAGAAGATTAAGATGCATGGGATTCACAGTGACTTGGTCATATGGACTTAGAACATTCTTACTAATAGAAGGCACGGGATTGTGGTCGAAGGGCATTGTTCAGGTTGGATGTCTGTGAGCAGTTGAGTTCCAGGCGATCTGTGCTCTGACACCTGTTGTTTGAGATATATATATATATATAAGACATTGACATAAATGAAAATGGGTTGGTTAGTAAGTTTGCTATGAGAGAGAAGGGGAAAGACTGGTGGTAACAAGATTGGAGTGTTCCTGCCAATGTTTACTGCTTGGATAAGAATATCCAATACTGTGCACTACATTATACATACAGTAGCTTCACCACTCATCATGCAGTCATTCCTGGTCTCCACCCCCATCAATAATGCTGCAGAGATGTGAAGGTTGGAAGCATAATTATCCACTGTCAACTGTTTCCAAAGTGTAGACGAGTGGAAGAGTCTGGGGGTGGGATGGTGGGGGTTGTAGTTGACGGCAATGTGGGAATAATGAGAAACAAATGGGATCAGTTTAGGATTTATGCAAATAGCCATTTGATTGTCATTGTAGACGTGGTGGACTGAAGGGCCCACTTCTGTACTTTATGACTCTAACATCGTTTTGGTTTAGAGACACAGCATGGAAACAGGCCCTTCGGCCCACTGAGTCCACGGCGACCAGCGATCCCCGCACACTAACACTATCCTACACACTTGAGGGTCCAATTTACATTTACATCAAACCAATTAGCCTACAAACCTGTATGTCTTTGGAACTTGGGGGGGAAACCGGAGCTTCCCGGAGAAAATCCACGAAGGTCACGGGGAGAATGTACAAACTCCGTACAGACAGCACCCATAGTCAGGATCGAACCCTTGTCACTTGTGCTGTAAGCAGCAACTCTACCGCTGCGCCACCAGGCAGCCCTTTATTCTACTGCAAAGGTCATTATTAAAAGCAAGGTGTAGAAACTTCCTTTAACCACTGCAGAAGGAGTTCCTTTTACCTAAATTTACAGGGTTTTTTTAACAAATCGAAATATTTGCTCAACAATTTGCATTTTACTGTAACTTTAATCTTCTCTTCTTGCGAATGAAACATAAACCAAAGGAATAGTTAGATTTCAAGCCGGGTGTTGAGCAGCCAGGTTGTTGTCTCTGCGTCAATGTCTGCCAGGCCCCGAGCTCCATTTGGTGGGTGGTAGAGCGGGCACCCAGAGATGACATGGTTGGCTGTCTGTTGTTCTGCTCCGCATTCACAGGCTGGGCTCTGGTGGAGCCCCCATCTCCACATGCTGGCATTGAAACGCCCAACTCCAGTACCAAGTCTGTTAAGCTTCACCCATGCTCCTCTGGGGAGGTCAGACCCTGGACAGCTTTTATCTGGTGAAGAGATAGAAACATAGAAACATAGAAAATAGGTGCAGGAGGAGGCCATTCGGCCCTTCAAGCCAACCGCCATTTATTGTGAGCATGGCTGATCGTCTCAAATCAATAACCCGTGCCTGCCTTCTCCCCATATCCCTTGATTCCACTAGCCCCTAGAGCTCTATCTAACTCTCTCTTAAATTCATCCAGTGATTTGGCCTCCACTGCCCTCTGTGGCAGGGAATTCCACAAATTCACAACTCTCTGGGTGAAAAGGTTATTTCTCACCTCAGTCTTAAATGACCTCCCCTTTATTCTAAGACTGTGGCCCCTGGTTCTGGACTCGCCCAACATTGGGAACATTTTTCCTGCATCTAACTTGTCCAGTCCTTTTATAATTTTATAAGTTTCTATAAGTTTGCCCCTCATCCTTCTAAACTCCAGTGAATACAAGCCTAGTCTTTTCAATCTTTCCTCATATGACAGTCCCGCCATCCCAGGGATCAATCTCGTGAACCTACTCTGCACTGCCTCAATCACAAGCTGTGTAATGGAGATGAAGTTGCCTTTCACTCCAGAGACCACTTCGTGGCTATTAGGCTGTGGGCCGAGGAGCTTTTTCGTTCAGGTTCGTGACCCAACTCACGGAACTACCTAAATTTTTAGCATAGTTTAAAAATATTATATAAAACATACCTGAAACTCGTCAAGACCAAAACCTGCAAATTTTTAAGAAATATGAGTAAAAACTCAAATGTTCTAATTGCCCAATCAATGCACGTTTGACATTGAGGTCAGAATCAGCATGCCGTTTATTGTCATTTGAACATAAGTTCAAACAAAATTACGTTTCTGCAGTCATAACAACAAACAACAACAAAATCAAAACACACAATTACACATTCCACACAAACATCCATCACAGTGAATCCCCAAACACCTCCTCACTGTGATGGAAGGCAAAAGTCTTCCCTGTTCTCTGTGCCCATTCCTCTCCCGCAGTCAAGCAGTCAAACTGCTGCATCGAGCTGATCGAGGCTCTTGATGTTAGATGTTGGAGCCCCCGGCGGGCGATGGTAAGTCCCGCAGGCGTTTAAGCTGCGCCGGGCGATGTAAGGCCCCCGCTCTGGGTCGATTTAAACCCCTCGATTCGGGCGGGCGAAGTTACCGTCCACAGGGCCTGCAGCCGGAGCCTCCGAAGCCGAGTCGCAGCCGCATGCCACCACAGCGCTCCGCAATCCGATGTCGGCCAGCTCCGCGATGGTGAGTCCGCAGGTTCCGCGACTGGAGCCCCAGGTCGATTCCGGTTGGAGGCCGTCGGTTCCACGATGTTAGGCCCAACGACAACGGAGACTCGAGAAGGAAAAAGTCGGGTCCCCGTACAGGGAAGAGATTAAAAAGTTTCCCCCACCCCCCGCCCCCCACATATACACAGCTAAAAATAATATAAAAACTAAAACCAAGACATCCACTTAACAGACAAAAAGAAAAAAGACAGATGGACTGCAGAGGCCGCTGCCACGATCGCCGCCATCTTGCACAAATTGACCAATCCCGCGCTTTGTTTTATGGTCGCTAGGCAGCGAGGACCTTGGGATCATGGGTGCCTCCTCAGTACATCAAAACAATGACAAGGTTTCCAAGAATAAAGGTAACGCTAACCTTGCTGATAATTTTGTTTTTCAATTGATTTATCTTTATAAAGTTATAATGTGAACTGTTAAATAAAAAATGATAAATAACAAATGTAGAGCTAGGGTTAGGATTAGAGTCAGTCAGTCAGTCGGTCAATCAGTCAGTCAGTCTGTCGGTCGGGCTTGTCGGCAGGCCGATGGATGCTGTGGAGGATCGGTCGGGCTGTCGGGCTGCCAGCGGGTGGTGAGCGTCGGGCTGCTGGGTGGTGAGCGTTGGGCCAGGCCTCCGGTTCTGAACTTAAAGAAAGGTAACTTTGAGGGTATGAGACGTGAATTGGCCAAGATTGACTGGCAATTAGTTCTAAAAGGGTTGACGGTGGATATGCAATGGAAGGCATTTAAAGACTGCATGGATGAACTACAAAAATTGTTCATCCCAGTTTGGCAAAAGAATAAATCAGGGAAGGTAGTGCATCCGTGGATAACAAGGGAAATCAGGGATAGTATCAAAGCAAAAGATGATGCGTACAAATTAGCCAGAAAAAGCAGCATACCAGAGGACTGGGAGAAATTCATAGACCAGCAGAGGAGGACAAAGGGCTTAATTAGGAAAGGGAAAATAGATTATGAAAGAAAACTGGCAGGGAACATAAAAACTGACTGCAAAAGTTTTTATAGATATGTGAAGAGAAAGAGATTAATTAAAACAAATGTAGGTCCCTTGCAGTCAGAAACAGGTGAATTGATCATGGGGAACAAGGATATGGCGGACCAATTGAACAACTACTTTGGTTCCGTCTTCACTAAGGAAGACATAAATAATCTGCCGGAAATAGCAGGGGGCCGCGGGTCAAAGGAGATGGAGGAACTGAGTGAAATCCAGGTTAGTCGGGAAGTGGTGTTGGGTAAATTGAATGGATTAAAGACCGATAAATCACCTGGGCCAGATAGGCTGCATCTCAGAGTACTTAAGGAAGTAGCTCCAGAAATAGTGGATGCATTAGTGATAATTATTCAAAACTCTTTAGATTCTGGAGTAGTTCCTGAGGATTGGAGGGTAGCAAACGTAACCCCACTTTTTAAGAAGGGAGGGAGAGAGAAAACAGGGAATTACAGACCAGTTAGTCTAACATCGGTAGTGGGGAAACTGCTAGAGTCAGTTATTAAAGATGGGATAGCAGCACATTTGGAAAGTGGTGAAATCATTGGACAAAGTCAGCATGGATTTACGAAAGGTAAATCGTGTCTGACGAATCTTATAGAATTTTTCGAGGATGTAACTAGTAGAGTGGATAGGGGAGAACCAGTGGATGTGTTATCTGGACTTTCAGAAGGCTTTCGACAAGGTACCACATAAGGTATACAAACTTAAAGCACACGGTATTGGGGGTTCAGTATTGATGTTGATAGTGAACTGGCTGGCAAACAGGAAGCAAAGAGTAGGAGTAAACGGGTCCTTTTCACAATGGCAGGCAGTGACTAGTGGGGTACCGCAAGGCTCAGTGCTGGGACCCCAGCTATTTACAATTTATATTAATGAACTGGATGAGGGAATTGAAGGCAACATCTCCAAGTTTGCGGATGACACTAAGCTGGGGGGCAGTGTTAGCTGTGAGGAGGATGCTAGGAAACTGCAAGGTGACTTGGATAGGTTGGGTGAGTGGGCGAATGTTTGGCAGATGCAGTATAATGTGGATAAATGTGAGGTTATCCACTTTGGTGGCAAAAACAGGAAAGCAGACTATTATCTAAATGGTGGCCGATTAGGAAATGGGGAGATGCAGCGAGACCTGGGTGTCATGGTACACCAGTCATTGAAAGTAGGCATGCAGGTGCAGCAGGCAGTGAAGAAAGCGAATGGTATGTTAGCTTTCATAGCAAAAGGATTTGAGAATAGGAGCAGGGAGGTTCTACTGCAGTTGTACAGGGTCTTGGTGAGACCACACCTGGAGTATTGCGTACAGTTTTGGTCTCCAAATCTGAGGAAGGACATTATAGCCATAGAGGGAGTGCAGAGAAGGTTCACCAGACTGATTCCTGGGATGTCAGGACTTTCATATGAAGAAAGACTGGATAGACTTGGCTTATACTCGCTAGAATTTAGGAGATTGAGAGGGGATCTTATAGAAACGTACAAAATTCTTATGGGGTTGGACAGGCTAGATGCAGGAAGATTGTTCCCGATGTTGGGGAAGTCCAGGACAAGGGGTCACAGCTTAAGGATAAGGGGGAAATCCTTTAAGACCGAGATGAGGAAAAACTTTTTCACACAGAGAGTGGTGAATCTCTGGAACTCTCTGCCACAGAGGGTAGTTGAGGCCAGTTCATTGGCTATATTTAAGAGGGAGTCAGATGTGGCCCAGGGGGTATGGAGAGAAGGCAGGTACGGGATACTGAGTTGGATGATCAGCCATGATCATATTGAATGGCGGTGCAGGCTCGAAGGGCCGAATGGCCTACTCCTGCACCTATTTTCTATGTATCTATGTGAGTGCTGCGAGGGGTCGGTCGGGCTGGCGGCCGGCCGTTGTTGCAGCAAGTGAGCGGGCGGTCTGACGGAGCCGGCGCTATGGGCGTGCTGAAGGCGGCCCGGGCGGCGTGCAGGGGCCTGGGCTCCTGCACGCCGGGCCCCTGCACGGGCCGATGCTGCTTCCCTCCATCATCACCACCAGAAGGGCATGCTGGCCGAGGTGGACGAGATGCGGAGCCACACGTACGGAGCCCGCAACCGGTCCCAAAGAGGCTCCAGCTCCAGCCGTGGGCAGTTCTGTAAGGGGGGCGAGTTAGGGTTAGGCATTTTCCTGCCTTAGCCTTCCCCCAGCCTGGCACAGTCAGTGGGGTTCAGTAAATGTCGAAACCCACAGGAACTGCACTCACCCATTAATTAGGCTGGTTCAAGAGGACCTCTGCAGCAGTCTCATTCAAAAAAACTCACAATTATATTCATTATATTATTTTTATATAATATAATTATACATAATTATATATTAGATAATACATAATTAGATGGTATAATATATGGTTTAAAGAGACTGCAACACGGAAATAGGCTCCCCATGGTGTAATATGGGCATTGGACACTAGATGGCGCTTACTTTTTAGATCTCATTTTCTTTTCTTTTTTAATATTTGTTTTTATTAGAAGCAGTATAAAGCGTGGCATAGGACATAATACATTTTGTGTACAACTTCTATTTTAAATTTAACAAAAGAAAGATAACACAAGAAAAAGAAAGCGAGAAAAGGAAAGAGTGAAAGAAGTTGTGGCGTGTAGACCCCTGGAGTGCCTGGGGTTAACAAGTGATAGCTTGTAGAAAAATAAAGAAAAATAAAAAGAAAGAAAGAGAAAAAAGAAAGAAAGAAAAAAAAAAAGAGAGGGAAGAAACAGAGAAGGGATATACCTACTTCATATTTCACCACACCCATCACCCAGTTCAGAAACGGTTAATTTCCGGAGTTGAGTTGCACCATACTATACTTGTAATAAATCAATGAAAGGAGACCATATCTTTAAAAATTGCTCTGATTTTCCTGCTAAGACGACTCATATCTTCAAGATGTAGCATCTCAGACATGCTTGTTATCCACATTTTGAGCGTTGGGGTGGGTGCATTTTTCCAAAATTTGAGTATTATTTTTTTGCCATTATCAGGCCGTAGTTAAGGAAACGTCTTTGAAATGTAGTTAGCTCAGAGCAGGCTTCTGTTATTCCCAAAATAATCAATTCTGTATGGGGGTCCATTTTTATTTTAAATAATTTTGTGAAGATTTCAAAGATTTATTTCCAAAATTTATGGAGTTTTATGCAAGTGATGAAGGAGTGTGCTATAGTTGCTTCTTGAGATAAGCATTTATCACAGATGGGGGAAACATTTGGGAAAATTTTATTCAGTTTAGTTTTTGAATAATAGTCTATGTACTATTTTAAATTGGATTAGGATGTGTCTTACATTAATCGAGCAGTTCTAGCAGACGGCCTGTCATATAGTAATTTTACCCATGAAATAAAATTCTCTCCCATTTCAAATTTTTGCAGTACTTTGAAGAGGTATTCCCATTCTACTTGATCGAATGCTTTTTCTGCATCCAATGAAATAATTGATAAATCTTCTTCTTCAATTTTGTGTGAGTGCATTATATTAAAAAGACGTCTCAGATTATTGGATGAATGTCTCTTGGGTATAAACCCCGTTTGGTCCGCATTTATTAATTTACTAACGTATTTGCTTAATCTTCTTGCTAGAGTTTTCGCTAGTATTTTCTGATCTGTATTTAACAATGCAATAGCTCTGTATGAACCAGGGTCTTCTAGGTCTTTATCTTTTTTGGGTATGAGTGTGATAGTTGATACCGCTAATGTTTCAGGTAGTCTCTGTGCTTTAAAAGCATATGTATAAAGCTTGTGTAACCGTGGTGAGATTATCTCGTGAAATCTTTTATTAAATTCATTACTGAATCCATCTGGTCCCGGTGTTTTACCATCCTTCAGTGAATTTATTGTCTCTTCTATTTCTTTAATTGAAACCTGTGCTCCTAGTTCCTCTTGTTCCAACAGATTGAGTTTTGGGAGATTGCAGTTGTCCAAAAAATGTATAACTTTAATGCTATCTGTTGTTGTTTTGGATATATATAAATTTTGATAGAATTGAGCAAATCTATTATTAATGTCTTTAGGAAGCGTTAGCAATTCACCTTTATCTGATTTAATTTTTGGAATCATATGATCCTTTTCCAGTTTTTTCAGCTGACGTGCCAGAAGTTTATGTGGCTTATCGCCGAATTCGAAATTTTCCTGATTTGTAATTTGAAATAATCTGATAACTCTTGCAGATAAGATTCTGTTTAGTTTAAATTTCAGTATTGTTATCTTGTTGTGTTTGTCTATGGTTGGCTCTTTCGCATTTTCTAAATCCAGTTGTCTAATTTGTTCTTCTAGTTGCAATTGTTCGGTCTTATTCTTTTTATTTTGAAAAGCTTGGTATGAAATTATGGAACCTCTGATAAACGCCTTAAAAGATTCCCATAATAGGGAGGGTGAGATGCCTGGGGTATCGTTAGTCTCAAAGAAAAGTTCCATCTGTTGTTTTAAGTATGTACAACCCTGCGGGTTGTTTAGAATTTGGGGATTTTTTATTGGGCATTCCTTCTAGTTTTAGAAAGAAAGTTAACGGAGAGTGACAGAGATAATACTATTATGATATTTAGGATTAGTTGTAAAGGGAATTAATTTTGTGTCCACTAGGAAATAATCAATGCGTGAGTAGGTTTTATGTACCATGTTATAAAAGGAATATTCCCTTCCAACTGGGTTTGCAATCCTCCATACATCTGTTATATTTGTATTTTTTATGTATGTATTTAAATGTTCACTGGATTTTGATTTTATATTAAGTCTCTTTTGTTGTGCAGATTTATCCAGATATTGATCCAGAACGCAATTGAAATCTCCCCCAATTATCACATTTTGATAATTAAACTCGGAGATTATATTCAGGATTTTATTTAAAAATTGCGGATTATCAAAATTAGGCGCATAAATATTTACCATAGTGAGTGAAGTAGAATATATCTCTCCCGCAACTATAACATACCTCCCCTCTTTATTTACTATTGTATTCTTTAGTTTAAATGGTATGCCTTTACGAATTAAAATTGCAGTACCTCTAGACTTGGAGAGATAGGAGGAATGATATGTTTGGCCGATCCAATTTGCCTTCAGCCTGGTCTGAGCTTGGAGTTTCAAGTGTGTTTCCTGTAAAAAAATTATATCAGCATTAAGTGATTTTAATTGGGCAAGAATCTTACCCCTTTTGATTGGCTCGTTAGCACCCCTTATGTTCCAGCTACAAAACGTAATTCCTCCAATTTTCTTTTGCGTATCGTCTTGCATTATGAATTACCTTAGTACCTTTATGTTATATGGTGCAACACAATACCTCAAGCTTCTGGGTGTTGGGTGGGTACTCACAGCTACTAGACTCTGTTTGTATATCCCTTGTGAAGGTGCCCTTGGAAAGAAATCAGAAGAAGTGTAGAGTGACATAGAAGTAGTGATATTACAGTATCTAAAAAGAAAAATACTGCAAAAAGAAAACCACCAAATGGTGGGAAAGAAGTTCTTGAAAGCTTCCGTCGATGTTAAGTTACATTGAGCTCCGCTCCCTTAAACAGATATTATTTTAAAAAAGAAGGACCAGTTCGAAACCGGGTAATATAGAGAGAAAAGTCAAACATGTCGATCTACTTAAATCTTCAAATGAACAAGTATTTACTATATACTGACAATTACTGTATTTAACTTCGCAGTCAAAGCCCAGTGTCTTTAAGTGAGAAACTGCTGGCTGGAAGGGGTTAATCAAAGTTACACTCTTGGCTACTTGCCAAGTATTTAAATCGCTTCCCTTCCAGCTAGTTTCATTGTTAGGTTATCTTGAGCATAGCTGGGAATTTATCTTCCCAAATCAATTATGCGTATTTTAATTTATATATAATTTATTAGTATAATTATATCATATATCGATACATTTAACTCGCAATCATAGATCTACAAATTCATTATAGATTTAAAATAACACCCCCCCCCGCCCCCCCGGAAAAATGAATCATTATTCGGTTATACTAATTCATTGTAGATTCGTGTATCTGGGTTAGTTCCGTTATTTATGTGTTAGTATTAAATTATGAATATCTTTTTATTACATTCGACTCCATTTAATTTAATTTTTCCATGCTGCGCGACTCCCCTTTTTTTTTAAAGTCTTTCATTCGAAAAATAATTTGTCCTTGAATTAACATTCCAGAGTCGATAAAATGTCTAGACTTCACCACGTGTAGTATTCGGCCAAACGAGAACATTTATAGTTACATTTATTTAAGAAATCATATTTTCTCAGCTTCCCCTCTCCAGATGTATATAACGGATCAACCTCCTGATAGCCGTGCTGTTTTACTTATCCGTTAATGTCCTTTATTAGCTCTTGTGCATATTTATATGCTTCTTCTGGATCAGTAAAGACACGTTCCAAATCCTTGTATGTGATCCTCATTTTTGCAGAGCCCGTTTCTTAGCCACTTCTGCTGGGTAGTCTCTAAAGAATCGAACGGTTTCAGCTTCAAACATCAGATTTGTTGCAAATGGAATTTTTTTCATAATGTCTTCCAGAGCAGCGATGTCATGAAATTTCACTATAATCTGTCTTGGAGGGGCTCCTGGCCTCCAATGAGCTCTTTGCACCCGATGAGCAACCTCTATTTTCGGTTTGTCAGGCAGGTTGAATACTTGTTAGGTGTTAGGTAAATTGAATGGATTAAAGGCCAATAAATCCCCAGGGCCAGATAGGCTGCATCCCAGAGTACTTAAGGAAGTAGCCCCAGAAATAGTGGATGCATTAGTGATGCATTAGTGATAATTTTTCAAAACTCCTTAAAGGCCTGTCTCATGAGTCTGCGGTCATTGGCGGTGATACAGGAAGTATCTACCGCTCGTGGACCGCCAGATACCGCGGGTTCGGTCAAACGCACACTGCCGAGGCCGTGCGCCGTTGGTCCCAACACCGCACGGTGCTCACAAAAAATCAACACTTTCTAAAAATAATTTCTTACCGCACAGCCGCCGCTAGTGAGGCACGAGTGCGGCATGGTCACTGCCGCCGCCAGTGCGGCATGAGCGCCGTGAGTCAAACTCTCACCGCCAAAGCCGGCGCTAGTGAGGCACGTGTGCGGCACGGTCACCGCCACAGCCGCCGCAATCCGAAAGACGTCATCACATAGCGCGTCGCGTTGCGCGATGACGTCATCGCATAGCGCGTCGCGTTGCGCGATGACGTCATCACCCGACGCCGCAAGCTCGTGGAACCGGCCGTACGGAGATCACTCGGCCCCCCCGCAGCATCCGTGCGGCGCTCTCGTGGTTGCCGTGCGGTCCCCTCTTCCGGCGACGCCGCGCTTCACCACCAATGACCGCAAACCCGTGGGACAGTGCCTTTAGATTCTGGAGTAGTTCCTGAGGATTGGAGGGTAGCTAATGTAGCCCCCCTTTTTAAAAAGGGAGGGAGAGAGAAAATGGGGAATTACAGATCAGTTAGTCTAACATCGGTAGTGGGGAAACTGCTAGAGTCAGTTATTAAAGATGGGATAGCAGCACATTTGGAAAGTGGTGAAATCATTGGACAAAGTCAGCATGGATTTACGAAAGGTAAATCATGTCTGACGAATCTTATAGAATTTTTTGAGGATGTAACTAGTAGAGTGGATAAGGGAGAACCAGTGGATGTGTTATATCTGGACTTTCAGAAGGCTTTCGACAAGGTCCCACATAAGAGATTAGGATACAAACTTAAAGCACACGGTATTGGGGGTTCAGTGTTGATGTGGATAGAGAACTGGCTGGCAAACAGGAAGCAAAGAGTAGGAGTAAACGGGTCCTTTTCAGAATAGCAGGCAGTGACTAGTGGGGTACCGTAAGGCTCAGTGTTGGGACCCCAGCTATTTATGATATATATTAATGATTTGGACGATGGAATTGAATGCAACATCTCCAAGTTTGCGGATGACACGAAGCTGGGGGCAGTGTTAGCTGTGAGGAGGATGCTAGGAGGCTGCAAGGTGACTTGGATAGGCTGGGTGAGTGGGCAAATGCATGGCAAATGCAGTATAATGTGGATAAATGTGAGGTTATCCACTTTGGTGGCAAAAACAGGAAAGTAGACTATTATCTAAATGGTGGCCGATTAGGAAAAGGGGAGATGCAACGAGACCTGGGTGTCATGGTACACCAGTCATTGAAAGTAGGCATGCAGGTGCAGCAGGCAGTGAAGAAAGCGAATGGTATGTTAGCATTCATAGCAAAAGGATTTGAGTATAGGAGCAGGGAGGTTCTACTGCAGTTGTACAGGGTCTTGGTGAGACCACACCTGGAGTATTGCGTACAGTTTTGGTCTCCAAATCTGAGGAAAGACATTCTTGCCATAGAGGGAGTACAGAGAAGGTTCACCAGACTGATTCCTGGGATGTCAGGACTTTCATATGAAGAAAGACTGGATAGACTCGGCTTGTACTCGCTAGAATTTAGAAAATTGAGGGGGGATCTTATAGAAACATACAACATTCTTAAGGGGTTGGACAAGCTAGATGCAGGAAGATTGTTACCGATGTTGGGGAAGTCCAGGACAAGGGGTCACAGTTTAAGGATTAAGGGGAAATCCTTTAGGACCGAGATGAGAAAAACATTTTTCACACAGAGTGGTGAATCTCTGGAACTCTCTGCCACAGAAAGTAGTTGAGGCCAGTTCATTCGCTTTATTTAAGAGGGAGTTAGATGTGGCCCTTGTGGCTAAAGGGATCAGGGGGTATGGAGAGAAGGCAGGTACAGGATACTGAGTTGGATGATCAGCCATGATCATATTGAATGGCGGTGCAGGCTCGAAGGGCCGAATGGCCTACTCCTGCACCTATTTTCTATGTTTCTATGTTTCTATCAAGGCATTTGTCGGTCATTCTAGCCAGTTGCCCCGAAACACGGTCTTGGTCTTTTCTCATTCTCTTCATCTCTTCAGACATTTCCTTCATCGCAATTTCAAGATCTTTAATAGCAGTGCTGTATGCTTCAGAAGTGGTGAGAACAGAGTCCAACTTTTCATTGCACTCTTCCTCAACCCGTCCGATTTCTGCTTTTAACTCGGTCTCTACTTCATCCATACGTTGTTTTAGAGTACCGACTGTCTCGATAACTTCCTGATTCCCGAGCTTCATCTTTGTAGTCAAACTTGTATCCATATCAGCAAAGTCTTTTAATACAGCTGCTCTTATAGATTGTTCCATTTCTTTTGCCTTTGCTTCCATTTCAACAGCTGATCTTCGAGCTTCAGTTTCTTCTTCAGAGCTTTCTGATGTTGTTTGGAGAGTTTTTCCCAGCTCTCTAACAAAGAGTCTTGTAACAGGTCTTGCAGTGGGTCTTTGTGGAAGATTCCTTTTATTTTTTATGTCCCATTATTCCCCGTTATTTTGCGGCGATTTCTGATGAAGTCACTTACACGACGTCAGGCATTCCCGGTGAGTATTTTTAGATCTGTCCCGTTGTCCTTGAAGGCTTTTTCAGCGCTTTTAGCGCATTAGTCAGGAGCGGAGCTGAATGCTGCGCCTCTCACAGCTGCATGGCACCACCGGAAGTCTCAATCTCATTTTCTAATTAGTTTAATTAACTAATGTACAACTTTTGGCACTGACGAGTTATGACTTCCTTCTCAATTATATTTTATCTAAATCTGTGCAAAATTTCATGTAGTTCCGAGACGTGGGTCACGAAAGGTGATTTCCAGACACATTTTTAATGCTCGGCCCACAGCCTATATCCAGTATGCTTTTGTCTCAGTTGGCTGGATGGATGCTAGGAGTTGTTTTCCATGTGGAGCAAAGGGGTGACAGGATTTCAGTCGGGGTGGCCTCTGCTTTCTGTTGATAGTCTGATGGAGGAGGTGATCTGAGTCCATGGCACGACAAGATAGTGCCAGAGTTGACTTTAAAAAAGTAAAATGACATCTTTCACCAAAGTAGTCGGGAAAAATAAAAGAGCAACCATGTTAAAAAAAGATCAATCTATGGAGATTCAGAAAAATAAGCTCAACCTTTGTGAAATGAGTGAGTGAAGTGAAATGGAAAGGTAGGAAGAAGAGGGACACTGATGAGAAACCTAACGTCTGAGACTTTGATGGTCAAAAGCTGCAGTAAATGAAGTGGCAAAATACAGAAGTGAGGAAGAGGACAAGTAGGTGCAAAACATGAATCAAGAAGCGAAACTTGCTTGAGCCACTTTCACTGCCGTCAAATCAAAACACGTCGGAACTAGGTCTAGGATAGAAACTCCAAATTAAAAATAGAAACTGCCGCATTGGTGAAAAGAAGAACAGTTAATATTTCATCAGAACCAGAAAAACATAGAGCAAAACACAAAGTGCTGGAGTAACTCGGCGGCTCGGGCAGCGGCTGGGGGAGGGGAGGGAATAGGCAGACGATGCTTTGGTAAACTAAGAAAGTGTTTTAAGCTGCAGAGAGGGCTGTGGCGTGAGCAAGAGGAATGCCTGGATTCGAGTGAGGACAAAGAAATACTGAACAACTATAATACTAAAGAAAATTTGACAAACTGTAAAGAAATACTATGCTGTAAGAAATACTGTACCAGCTAACAGGGTGCTGAAGGCTTAATCATCTGGAGGTGGCGCAGCGGCAGAATTGCTGCCTTATAGCGCCAGAGTATAGGAAGGAGATCGAGAACATTGTGTCCTTGTGTCGAGGCAACAACCTTTCTCACAATGTCAACAAGATCAAGGAGATAGTGATCGACTTCAGGAAGTAAAGCGGTACACATCCCGCAGTTTGCTTTGATGGTGCCAAAGTAGAGAGTTCGTTCAAGTTCAAGTGAGTTTATTGTCATGCATCCCTGATTGGACAATGAAATTCTTGCTTTGCTTCAGCACAACAGAACATAGTAGGCATGACTACAAAACAGATCAGTGTGTCCATATACCATTCTATATATACACACATGAATCAATATACTGATAAAGTGCAAATATCAGTTAATTGGCTAATAAAGTTCAGTGTTTTGTCCGAGCCGGGTTTAATAGCCTGATGGCTGTGGGGAAGTAGCTATTCCTAGTAGATGGTTGAAAATGTCAAGGGAAGGGAAGTAGATGGTTGAAAATGTCAAATTCCTAGGAGTCAATGTCACCAACAACTTCTCCTGGACCACCCATACTGAAGCAAGGGCCAAGAAAGCACACCAACGCCTCTACTTCCTGAGTAGGTTTAGGATGTTTAACATGTCCCCACTCACCAACTTCTACAGATGCACCACAGAAAGCATTTGATCAGGATGCATCACAGCTTGGTTTGGGAACAGCTCCATCCAAGACAACAAGAAATTGCAGCGAATTGTGGAGGCAGCCCAGACCATCACACAAACCAACTTCTCTTCTATTGACTCCATTTATACCTCATGCTGCCTCGGCAAGGCCAGCAGCATCATCAAGGACGAGTCACACCCTGGCCACCCTCTTCTCCCCTCTCCCATCAGGCAAGAAGTATGAAAGTGTGAAAACGCACACCTGCAGATTCAAGGACAGTTTTTTTCCAGCTGTTACCACGCAACTGAACCATCCCACCACAACCAGAGAGCAGTGGTACACTACTATCTACCTCATTGGTGACCCTTGGATTATCCTTGATTGGACTTTGCTGGCTTTACCTTGCATCAAACGTTATTCCCTTATCATGTATATATACACTGTAAATAGCTTGATTGGAATCATGTATTTTCTTTCCCAAGTTCGATCCTGACTATGAGTGCTGTCTACACAGAGTTTGCATGTTCTCCCTGTGACCACGTGCGTTTTCACCTGGTGTTCCAGTTTGTAGGTTAATTGGCCAGTTGAAAATGTCCCTAGTGTTTAGGAAAGCACTAGTGTACGGGTGATTGCTGATGAACGTGACCTCAGTGGGCTGAAGGGCCTGTTTCCATGCTGTGTCACTAAACTAAACTATGAGAACATTGGAAATATGGTGGAAACAGGAACCTAGAAATGTGAAATATTGTAACTAATAAATCTGATGTAAAAATGCTGGTAGTCAGTAGGACTGACAGCGCCTGTGGAGAGAAACAAGATAGAATTATTGAATAATGGCATCTGATTAAAACTAGTCAGATGTAATATAAACTGGAAAGGCCACGAGCCTGAAACTGTTGAATTTGGTCTTGCATCACAAGGGTTGAAGTATACAGCACTGGTTGAGATGTTGTTACTTGTTTATATTGAGCTTTGCTGGCACAGTGCAAAAGGCCAGAGATACAGAGGTCAGGGTGGGAATAGGACGAATTTAAAGGGACAGACAACTGGTGGCTCAAGGGCATTCTCAGGCTGAACAAAGAATGCTTAGTCTTCAACAACCTATGGTTCTGTCTACTGGAATCATCCTGAGGCCCCAGTTGACAAAATAGATCTACATTCATTTGCATGTAGAGAAACTAGTCATTAATATATCAATATCATATCATTAAGGTGAGAGGGGCAATATTTAAAAGGAGATGTGTGGGGCAAGATTTTCACACACACGTGCACGCACACACACACACGCACACACGATACCTGGAACACACTGCCAGAGGTGGTGGTGGAGGTTGATATGATAATGGTGTTTAAGAGGCTTTTAGGTAGTTTCCACTAGTGGAAGAGTCTAGGACCAGAGGTCATAGCTTCAGAATAAAAGGTTGTTCCTTTAGAAATTAGATAAGAAGGAATTTCCTTAGTCAGAGAGTGGTGAATCTGTGGAATTCATTGTCACAGAAGGCTGTGGAGGCTAAGTCAATGGATATTTATGGGGAGAAGGCAGGAGAATGGGGTTGAGAGGGAGAGATAGATCAGCCATGATTGAATGGCGGAGTACACTTGATGGGCCGAATGGCCTAATTCTGCTCCTTATGAACTACTGTGATTGGCCAAATCACAGGTGGTGTTGAGCAGCAGATGAGATTAGTTTATCTTGGCATCATGTTTGGCACGGACATTGTGGGCCAAAGGGCCTGTTGCTATGGACTTTGACGATGCTGTTGTAGATGAGATATGCATGTGCCTTTAACATAGTGACCTCATACCTACTAACCACTCCCCATATCACAAGTATATCTACAACCTCCCCACCCACAGATCGCTCTCTAGTTCCTGTGACAGACCACGTACAGCTAGTGCAATGTGTAATGCTCCAGTATGAATAAAGATAGTAAAGTAACGATGCCTCGTTATAGATTCTTTACATGGTGTCAGAAGTGGGATAGCGCTCCCCTGAGGGATCTGATAAAAAAGGACACGTCCTGGCTTTGGTTACCCAACCATCAGAAGGCATTCGACATTCTTAAGTCTAAGCTGATCAGCACACCCACGCTCAAGTTCTTTGACCTGCAGCGTCCCATTGTCCTCACGCCTGCAGCGCATGATGCTGCAGCTCCAGCGCTTCACGTTCACGGTGGTTTATCGTAAGGGCAAGGACATGTTCGTGGCCGACACGTTGTCTCGCGCCCCGCTGACGTCCACCGCTCGCCACCAATATGAAATGTCTGAGCTATTGGTGCTACAATTGAACATCGTCCCCTCACAGCAGATGAAGTCCCTGGTTGAACACACTACCAATGACCCTGCCCTGCAACAGCTGTCTGCCGTCATCCGGCAGGGCTGGCCTGACCGTCGTTCGGCACTGCTGGCTGGTGCCGTGCCCTACTTCCTGGTCCGTGATGAGCTCGTACTACACGACGGCGTGGTGGTGAAGGGTCACAAGGTGGTCGTGCCCGCGGCGCTGGACGACCACTATTTTCAAGTCGCTCACCGCGGTCATCCTGGGGCCGAAGCCACCGTGTCTCTCGCCAGGAGCCAGTTCTATTGGCCGGATATGGCCAAATACATCCGGGAGAGGGTCTCCTCGTGTTCCACCTGCAACAGCCTCGCCCCCCACCAGCAGCGTCAGCCGCTTCTGCAGCAGCCCGTGCCCGAACTGCCCTGGATGGCGCTTGCCGCCGACATTTTCGAGTGGCGGGGCAAACACTTCCTGGTTCTCGTTGACTCCTACTCCAGCTGGTTTGTGGTCGACCGGCTGCATTCCATAACCTCTTCGGCCGTCATCGATAGGTTGTACCCTCATTTTGGCACTTTTGGCCCCCCGGCAAGCCTGCAATCGGACAATGGCAGCCAGTTCACGAGCTCCGAGTTTAAAGCGTTCGCTTCCAGATGGAACTTCCGCCATTTCACCAGCAGCCCGGAGTACCCGCAAAGCAACGGTTTGGCCGAGCGCGCAGTCCGCAGCGCGAAGCACCTGTTGGAACAGTGTGGTGGCATTAACTCCGACTTCCATCTGGCCCTCCTCAAACTTCGGAACATTTCCCGCGACTCTGCCATGGGTTCACCTGCTCAGCGGCTCATGTCTCGCGCTACCAGACTCCCGCTCCCTGTGGCCCAGCGCTCCCTCATACCCTCCATCCTCCCACCTGCGGCGGTTCAGAAACGCATTGCCTTCAGGCACGACGTCCAAAAGCGGTCCCGTGACAGGTCCTGCCACCCGCTGCCGCGCCTCTTCCCCGGTCAAGTTGTCCGTATGCAGACCGCTCCCGGTCACTCCAAGCTCGCTACTGTCGTCGGCTCTGCGGGGTCGCCCAGGTCCTATCTCGTCGACCACGCTGGAGCCATTTACCGACGGTCCCGCCAGCACCTTCGGCTCGTCAACGAGCCGCGTCCTCCTGCCGCGGATCCCTTTGCTCCCCCACTGCCTGTTTCGCGTCAGGGCGTTGCTCTGCCCGTCCTTCCTGACATGCAACGTTCTGCTCCTCCTCAGCCCCTTCCGTTCCACCCCGCTCCGACTAGTCCTCGCTCGCCTGCCCACGCTCTTCCCGGTCCCGACCTCGCATCACCTCCGGGTTCGGTGCCGCGGTCTCCTCCGTCTCCTCCCGTTTCCCCCTTTCAGGTTCGTCTGTCCCCGCCGGTGCCTCTTCCTCCTGCAGGAAGGGTGGATGGCGAGACGCGAACCCGGGCGGGACGTCTTGTCAAACCGCCTGACCGCTATGGCGATTTTGTTTAACTATCCTAGCGCATGAGCCGTGGTCGCCATGTCACCATTGCATTTGCCTGTCGTTTCGAAGAGGAAAGATGTAGATGAGATATGCATGTGCCTTTAACATAGTGACCTCATACCTACTAACCACTCCCCATATCACAAGTATATCTACAACCTCCCCACCCACAGATCGCTCTCTAGTTCCTGTGACAGACCACGTACAGCTAGTGCAATGTGTAATGCTCCAGTATGAATAAAGATAGTAAAGTAACGATGCCTCGTTATAGATTCTTTACAGCTGTGCTGTACTTTTCTATGGTTATCAGTTTAAGTTACTCATGTCAAATTTAGAATAGCATACAGCTGCTGGTGAGTTTCAATACGTTAATTGAAGTTGTTTGTTAGCCAAGATAATTTCCTTTTAGATATTTGAACATTTAACGTTTAATAATACAGGTTAATACTTTTAGATCATTAGTTTAGTTTAGAGATACAGTACCTTCGACCCACCGAATCCATGCCGACCAGCAATTTCCATACACTCGCACTATCCTATAAACTAGGGACAATTTAACAATCTTTATCAAAGGCAATTAACCTACAAACTCGTACACCTTTGGAGTGTGGGAGGAAACCAAAGCACCCAGAGAAAACCCACGAGGTCACAGGGAGAACGTACAAACTCCACACAGACAGCACCTGTAGTCAGGATCTAATCCGGGTCTCTGGCGCTTTAAGGCAGCAACACTAGTACCGCTGCGCCACCGTGCCGCCCTTGTTTAGATCATGTGTTTATTTGGAGTGTATTGGAATACCTACCATTCTCATGGTACATGGGAAGTCTATGCAGTACTCTCTCACACAGATAACAAGAACTTAATATAGTGCAAAGTGGTTGCCTAATCCGTTTGTTGTTTCTGCCTTAGAGGTCACCACCCCAAACACAGAATGAAGACTCCACACTGGAAGTACAAGTGAAGCAATGAAGAATCTGGGGATGGGAGAAAGAGGAGGGTGAAAAGAGTGCCTCTCTCCCCCCCCCTCCCCAAACAAATGATAGGAAGAGGTCAAAGAGCAGGTGTTGCATCTCCTACGATTGCATGAGAGGGCGGTGCAAGAAGAGCAGTGAATTAAAACATAAACCTCAATTTATGATGGATCCTCAAATTACTCCGTAAAAATAAATCTGGCTCTTTAAAAAAAAAATCCTTTTAATGAGTTTATTCTTTTTTTAAAAAGACATTACAGTTCAAAACAGTTAGCACAGCATACCAGAGTACACCCAAGTGGGGAGGGGAAAGACAGAAACGTTTGTGATAGGTTTAAAAAATATATATATATCAGAATGAGCAAAACCACTTCATTTCAATTCTACTTTCTTTTGTTAAATTAAGCAGCAAGTGAGGTCATTAAAAAGGTACTGAAAGTTTGGTTGTGCTTTTAAACATGCAAGTTCCCCAAAACACCATTACCTTTGCCATCAATATACAATTTCATATTGTTAAATAAAATAATCCAAAAGTCACATCTCTGCTCCAAATGTATATAGTGCCTCAGATTAGCAGTACCATTGTGTCAAGAGCAGTAACTTAAGGAGAACACAAAAATCTGGGGTAACTCAACGGGACAGACAGCATCTCAGGAGAGATTGAGTGGGTGACGTTTCGGGTCGAGACCCTTCCTCAGACTGAAGAAGGGTCTCGACCTGAAAAGTCACCCATTCCTTCTCTCCAGAGATGCTGCCTGTCCCGCTGAGTTACTCCAGCTTTTTGTGTCTATCTTCGGTTTAAACCAGCATCTGCAGTTCCTCCCTGCACACTTAAGGAGAACAACTGTACATGCAGGTTTTAAAGTGACAATCCAGGTGTTTGGAGTGGTCAGGGGCTGATGGTTGCAGATCAAAGACTGCACTAAAATGCTTGAACTTAAATTGACCTAACAAAAAGCCTATTCAACGACCATGTATTCAACAAGATAAATCTTTAAATTTAAAATAGTTCCCGGGGCCAATCTGTAATAAGCCTCTTGTTCTGAGCAGTACCGTACCTAACATTTAGTTTTATTATTAAAACTCTTTGTATCACCTAGCGTCATTTTACAATTAGTCCATTCGAATCTTCCTCAACCCAGAGATCAACATATGAATTGGGAACTCACTAAAGCTGAAACAAAGTACCTTGGACCCAGCATTGCCAATTGCAGCAAACTGAAGCCATTTGAAAGTAATTTTCAGAAGATAAATCACAGGTTTCCTGCTCAACATTAGCCAGTCTTACTACAAACTTACTTAAATTTAAACACTCCAACATAAAAATGTCACGTACCTAAAACATCACAAAGACACATTAAAAAAAAACCCAGCAAATTCAGACGGTTATTCTGTGCTTGGTAACAGGAGGTGAAATTTCCTGACTTCACTGCCTTATGATGCATGGTGCTCAGTTAATGAGCCATTCCTGGCCCACCTTGCACAGTAAAACAAAGCATCTATCAACAGGCCAGGCCTAAAAACCTGATTAAGGTGCAATATTCAATGCATTACTTCTTCTGAAAGAGATTCTATTGCCAAAGATGACAATACCTAATATAAAAAGTGCAAAATTAATCATTAACACTGTCCATCTTCATCTTTGTATCTCAGTTCATTTTAGTGTGAAAACAAGTGAACTTCATACTGTTATAAGTGCAATTTCTTCAGTAAATGGAAAGGTGAATGGATGAACGTGATCTGATGATGCATGGAATCAATTTCAACCAGAAATACCATCTCCAGGACAAATGACAATTTGGTGCATTTCATTGTGTTGTCAAGATGCCATCGGCTCAAAAAGGATACAACATAACTCCAGAATTCACCACAAACTTGAAACAGCCAAGAGTGTAGTTTCACAATTTGGTTTCCAGGCATGACACTGGCTACGTTCAGGTGCACAATTGTTTTCTTGTTTTCTTTGTCTATAATTGTGCAAAATACTCTTGTTGTGTGCCAGACTCCCAGATCCCTGGTGTGGAAAGGAACGAGGAGGCCACAGTTACCACCCTGCGTACAATGGTTCCGAGTCCCAGGAGATCCCATAAGACATGCGAGTCTCTTGGCCGGGGGTTTGCTCTTTGCTCAGTAGCGGAGACCGGACCGGGTCCCTTGGCATGTTCTCCTTTTTACGGCGTATGATGAAGGCGATGATCAGCAGCAAAATGACTGAAAGGGAGTGAAAGATATTTGACGGATGGAATTAAACAATAGGAGACAAGAGCACAACTTTCAACTTGCACAACAGGTGAAAATAGTTCTGGGATGTCACTGGTGTGTCAGGTGTCACAGGTTAAGGGAAGAAGGCAGGAGAATGGGGTTAGGAGGGAGAGATAGATCAGCCATTGATTGAGCGGCAGAGTAGGCCTGTACCCGCTGGCGTTTAGAAGAATGAGGGGGGACCTCATTGAAACGTACAGAATAGTGAAAGGCTTGGATAGAGTGGATGTGGAGAGGATGTTTCCACTAGTGGGAGAGTCTAGGACTAGAGGTCATAGCCTCAGAATTAAAGGACGTTCTTTTAGGAAGGAGATGCGAAGACATTTCTTTAGCCAGAGGGTGGTGAATCTGTGACCAAATCAGTGGATAGTTTTAAGGCAGAGATAGATTCTTGATTAGTACAGGTGGCAGAGGTAATGGGGAGAAGGCAGGAAAATGGGGTTAGGAGGGAGAGATAGATCAGCCATGATTAAATGGCGGAGTAACTTGATGGGCCGAATGGCCTAATTTTCTCTTATCCCTTATGACCTTATGAGTTGAGATAAGGACAGCGAAATAAGTTGACTCCTACTTAGTATCAACTAACCTCTGTGTTTCTTGTACCGTTTCAAGATTGAATGACTACATTTATAGTTTATACAGGAACACAAGAAATAAGGAGATCAAACAGCCCTTGACAACTTGACCGACAGATTCTGGCTGATCAAATGCCTCCACATTTTCTCAGCCATATCCAGTATCCAAAAAATGGATCTCTCCATTGAATATATCCATTGAATATATTTTTGATTAGCTCTCCATTGAATATATTTAAGGATAACAGTCATAGTAACATCCCAGGACTTAAGCCCTACCCAATACAACACAGGAAGACACTTTCCACCCCCCCTCCCCCACCCAACCCCCGATTCCATGCCAATCCCAGCAGGGCAATCCCATTCCCACGTCTGATTCACCTGCATCCCTGCAACCTACTCCCACACTCCCACCGTTTAATCTCTTTTCCCATCGTACCCACACTGGTGGACAATTTACAGTGAGCAATTAACCTGCCAATCTCTTCAGTTTGTAGGAAGAAACCCCAAAGCACCAGAAGTCGGATATACCCAAGTCCCTGCAGCCCTGTGGCAGTAGCACTAACTACTACAACACCATATCTATTCTGATTAGCAGTGAGGCCCAGTATGAATATTGACTTCTCTAACCTCAAATAACCTTTGCTTTCCCCGTCTCTCCACCCCCTCCCCCTTCCCAGTTCTCCCGACCAGTCTTACTGTCTCCAACTACATTTTATCTGTTTGCTTTGTTGTTACCTTCTCCCAACTAACAATGATCTATTCTCCATTCCCTTGTCCTGTTTTCACACCTAACACTCCCTTATCTATACAGTTCCTTATCCATGTACCTCCCACTCCCCTGATATCAGTCGACCCGAAACGTCATCCATTCCTTCACTCCAGAGATGCTGCCTGTCCTGCTGAGTTACCTCAGCATTTTGTATCTATCTGATTAGCTGTTCCCATATAGAGCATCTACTTCTAGATTCTTCAGCTGATTCAATAATACTTTATTGTCACGTGTATCTAGGTGCAGTGAAATGCTATTTTTGCATGCAACCCGGTAAAATCATATAGCCGACCTCACCTAGGCAGTACACAAGTGTCGCCACTGGCACCGACAAAGTTACAAAAGTTCACCGAACAGTTTGATCTTCTGCCTGCCCATGTAAACAATGTCGCAAGCATCCCTACCAACCCACCCCCACACACTCTCTCAGCATCTTAAATCTCAGTTCCAACAATCTTTACTGATTGATCGATAACATAAATCTTCATCGATTGATTGAAAGATAAAGGTCCACGGAGTCCACGCCGACCATCGATCTTATCACATGGGCACATGGTATTGGGGGTAGAGTGCTGACATGGATAGAGAAGTGGTTGGCAGACAGGAAACAACGAGTAGGGATTAACAGGTCCCTTTCAGAATGGCAGGCAGTGACGAGTGGGGTACCGCAAGGCTCGGTGCTGGGACCGCAGCTATTTACAATATACATCAATGATTTGGATGAAGGGATTCAAAGTAACATTAGCAAATTTGCAGATGACACCAAGCTGGGTGGCAGTGGGAACTGTGAGGAGGATGCTATGAGAATGCAGGGTGACTTGGACAGGTTGGGGAGTGGGCAGATGCATGGCAGATGAAGTTTAATGCGGATAAATGTGAGGTTATCCACTTTGGTAGCAAAAACAGGAAGGCAGATTACTATCTAAATGGCGTCAAGTTGGGAAAAGGGGAAGTACAATGGGATCTGGGGGTCCTTGTACATCAGTATGAAAGTAAGCATGCAGGTACAGCAGGCAGTGAAGAAAGCGAATGGCATGTTGGCCTTTATAACAAGAGGAATCGAATATAGGAGCAAAGAGGTCCTTCTGCAGTTGTACAGAGCCCTAGTGAGACCACACCTGGAGTATTGTCTGTAGTTTTGGTCCCCTAATTTGAGGAAGGACATTCTTGCTATTGAGGGAGTGCAGCGTAGGTTTACAAGGTTAATTCCCGGGATGGCAGGACTGTCATATGCTGAGAGAATGGAGCAGCTGGGCTTGTACACTCTGGAGTTTAGAAGGATGAGAGGATATCTCATTGAAACATATAAGATTGTTAAGGGTTTTGACATGCCAGAGGCAGGAAACATGTTCCCGATGTTGGGGAAGTCCAGAACCAGGGGCCACAGTTTAAGAATAAGGAGTAGGCCATTTAGAACGGAGACGAGGAAACACTTTTTCTCACAAAGAGTGGTGAGTCTTGGAATTCTCTGGGCAGTGGAGGCAGGTTCTCTGGATGCTTTCAAGAGAGAGCTAGATAGGGCTCTTATAAAAATCGCGGAGTCAGAGGATATGGGGAGAAGGCAAGAACGGGGTACTGATTGGGGATGATCAGCCATGATCACATTGAATGGCTCGAAGGGCTGAATGGCCTACTACTGCACCTATTATCTATTGAACATTGGCTCTGTTGTCCCACTTTTGCACCCACTCCCTACACGAGGGAGAATTTACAGAGACCAATCAACCCACAAACCAGCACGTCCTAAAGACGTGGGAGGAAGGCCGAGCACGCGGTCACGGGGAGAATGCGCAAACTCCGAAGACTGTTGGATTATTAGAGTGCCACAGTGACACAGCGGTAGGGTTGCTGCCTTATGGCACCCAGGTTCAGTCATGACCACGGGTGCTGCCTGTATGGAGTTTGTACCTTCTCCCCGTGACCACGTGGGTTTTCTCCAGGTGCTCCAGTTTCCTCCCACATTCCAAAGATGTGCAGGGCTGTAGGTTAATTGGCTTCTGTAAAATTGTCTCCAGTGTGTAGGATAGTGCTGGTGTACGGATGATCAATGGTCGGTGAGGACTCGGTGGGCCGAAGGGCCTGCTCCCATGCTGTATCTCTAAAACTAAAACAAACTCCACGCAGACAACACCCGAGGTCAGGATCAAACCTGCGTCTCTGGTGCTATGAGGTAACAGATCTACCAGCTGTGACACAATCTTATTCAGGGTCAAATGGAGTTCATTCCCACTAAGCGACACGCAGACAGACACGCAGACACACACACACACACAGACAGACACAATTATGAGCGTGTAAACTCCATAATGACAGAACATTTGCCGAATCTTGATCTCTCTCCAAAGAAATAAGCCCCTTTACTCACGGATGGCAATGATGACAAGCAGGAATATAGTCAGTGGGGTGAGCACACAGTGATCTCCTGATTTGAGGAAGAACGTTTCCATGCAGTACCGAGGGGCAGTGCTGCCAGGCGGACAGAATGCATCACTTGGACAACGGACTGGAATGACATCAGGACTCTGCAGGTGGGAAAACAAAGAGCAAGTCATGCATCGTTCTGCTGATAACTTGACATGCAATAGGTAACGTTACATGCAATAGGAAGCCCAGCATGTCCCCAGTGGAGGCCAATTCACTGGATGAATTTAAAAGAGAGCTAGATAGAGCTCTTGGGGCTAGCGGAATCAAGGGATATGGGGAGAAGGCAGGCATGGGTTACTGATTGTGGATGATCAGCCATGATCACAATGAAAGCAGGGCCAAATGGCCTCCTCCTGCACCTATTTTCTATGTTTCTACAACTCTCACCAACTTCGACAGATGCGCCGTAGAAAGCATTTTATCAGGATGCATCACAGCTTGGTTTGGGAACAGCTCCATCCAAGATGGCAATTGCAGTGAATTGTGGACGCAGCCCAGACCATCACACAAACCAACTTCCCTTCCATTGACTCCATCGAAACGTCACGCTGCCTCAGCAAGGCCACCAGCCTAAACAAGGACCAGTCTCACCCCGGTCCCTTCCACTTCTCCCCGCTCCCATCAGGTAAGAGGTACAGAAGTGTGAAAACGCACACCTCCAGATTCAGGGACAGTTTCATTCCAGCTGTTACTGTTCAATCACCAACTGGAGAGCGGTGGAGGCTCTCAGACAACCTTTAATCGGACTTTACCTTGCACTAAAAGTTATTCCCTTTATCATGTATCTGTACACTGTGGGCAGCTTGACCATAGTCTTTATGCCGACTGGATAGCACGCAGCAAAAAGCTTTTCATTGTATACATGACAATAAACTAGACTAAACATTACCGACGAAAAACAAAAGACACCAAGATATTTCTCTGCCTGGGAAAGATCATTGAGAGATATTTGAAAGGGCGAATTATCAAGATACGAGGCTATTGGGAACTTGCATAATGTTTAGGCCCAGGGTAGATCATCACATCTAATGGTAGAACACTTGGCAGGAGCTTATTGATCTACTCCTGCTCCCACTTCTTGTCTGATGAAGGGCCTGTTTCCAGGCTGTATGCTCTACTAAAAGATATTTGGACAGGTACATGAACAGGAAAGGTTTAGAGGGATATGGGCCAAATGCAGGCTGGTGGGACTAATGTAGACGGGGCATCTTGATCAGCATGGGAAAGTGGGGCTGAAGGGCCTGCTTCCATGCTGTATGAATCTTTGACCCATCTCGTATAAGCTGACAAACACATTGTGGGATGTGGGCATTGATGACAAAGCCAGGGTTCACTCCCCAGCCCAGACTACCCCAGGGTGGGAGGTCTCACTGGACCAGAGTCAACCAAAACAAAATGCAGCAACTCCAGGGTCACACATAGGCCAGACCAGACAAGCATGGCAGATCTCATACAGGACAGAGGCAGGTGCGAGGTCACAAGTTGGTATGGAGGGTGGTGAGGGAAAGGTTAGTGGGCAGAATAGGCAGCTGAAAGGCGGAGAGCTAGGAAGGAGGGTTGGTTTAAACTGCACGTATTTTAATGCAAGGGGCCTGTCGGGTAAGGCAGATGAGCCTAGGGCACGGATAGGTACGAGTGCCTGGGACGTTGTAGCCATGACTGAAACCTGGTTAAGGGAGGGGCAGGACTGGCAGCTCAATGTTCTGGGGTACAGGAGCCTCAGGAGAGACAGGGGGTGAGGAAAAGAGGAGGGGGGGGGTTGCTTTATTGGTTAAGGAGGATGTCACGACTGTGTTCAGAGATGACATTACGGATGGTTCGTCTAGTGAGGCTATATGGGTGGAGCCGAGGAACAAGAAAAGGATGATCACCTTGTTGGGGGTGTACTACAGACCCCCGAATAGTCAACGGGAATTAGAAGAACAAATATGCCAGGAGATTGCAGACAGCTGCAGGTCAAATAAGGTTGTTGTAGTAGGGGATTTCAACTTTCCCAATGTAGACTGGGAAAATCATAGCGATTGGAGCTCAAGTTGACTGGAGCAGGTTATTTGACGGGAAAGGAACATCGGCCAAGTAGGATGTTTTTAAAAGTGCAGGCAAACGTAAGGAAGCGTGGCTGACAAGGGAAATTGAGGCATTGGTCAAAAACAAGAAGGATGCATGGGACAGGTATAGGCAGCTGGGATCAAGTGCATCCCTGGAGGAGTATTGGGAACTAAGGAGTAAACTGAAAAAAGAAATCAGAAGGGCAAAAAGGGGCCAGGAGATAGCTCTGGCGGGTAGCATTAAGGACAATCGCAAAGAATTTTATCAATTCATAAGAGGGGAAAGGGTAACTATTCCTTGGAGCGCAGGAGGATGAGGGGTGACCATATTGAGGTATATAAAATCATGAGAGGAATTGATCGGGTAGATGCACAGAATCTCTTGCCCAGAGTAGGGGATTCGAGGACCAGAGGACATAGGGTCAAGGTGAAGGGGAAAAGATTTAATAGGAATCTGAGGGGTAACTTTTTCAAAACAATAGTTTTGTGATCATTTTTTCTATTTCAAATTATTAACTATTATTAAACACAGTTGCCGGAGAGTTGAATTCTGATCTCCGAATTATGCAGGGACCGGCAGGGACCCTCTGCTGCCACATGCAGCGGCTGGAAAAAGATAGGATTGTCCGGTAAACTTTTGTAACTTTGACAGCGCCAGAAACGGGGCAACACTTGTGTACTGTCTACGTGAGGTCTGCTGTATGAATTCACTAGATGGTATGCAAAACAGAGCATTTCACTGTACCTAGGTACATGTGACAATAAAATATCATTGAAGTAACTCAACCACTGCACCGTCACCAAACCCAGAAATTCTGTGAGTGAGACAAATTTAAGGACTATTAGAAGTCCAGTTTTAAATTATCTTAGATTCCAAAACCTCATTACAGTATGCATAAGAAAGAACTGCAGATGCTGGAAAAATGGAAGGTAGACAAAAATGCTGGAGAAACTCAGCGGGTGAGGAGGCATCTATGGAGCGATGGAATAGGTGACGTTTCGGGTCAAGACCCTTCTTCAGAAAAGGGTCTCGACCCAAAGCATCACCTATTCTTCGCTCCATAGATGCTGCCTCACTCGCTGAGTTTCCCCAGCATTTTTGTTTACAATATGCTTAGATCGACACAAAAAGTAACTCAGCGGGGCAGGCAGCATCTCCGGAGAGAAGGAACGGGTGACGTTTTGGGTCAAGACTCTTCTTCAGACTCTTCTTACAATATGCTTATTGCTCTTTGCTCTGTGCATCCACACTTGAATCTCCAGTCAAGTCACCTGTAACTGCAACAGTTATGACCCAATTGCCGAGGTGAGTTAAGCAAAACTCAGGAAAGGGCGAGCACAGTTTGCAGAGGGTGATGCGACAGCCTGAATCGTTTTGGAATATAACCACGCGGATCCGCAAATCCCAAGCGGCAGTGTCTCCCATGCTCTTCCTCCAGTTTCCACATCTCCACCTGAAGCAAGCACATTCATCGTCCCTCCCGCTGCTATTTATTCACAGTAGCACTACTCACGGGGCAGTAATGTTGCTCAGGACACAGGTTACAGCTCTTCTGACCCGGCTCTATCTGATAATATCCATTCTGGCACATTCTGCAGAGAACATCCTTTGGTGGCTTGCACATTCCTGCAAAATAAAGAAACGGGTAACGAGCAGGAAAGCATACAACTCAGATCATTATATTGTTGTTTTATACACTTACACATATCATTACTTTTTCCAAATCCACTCCTTTGGTAGATAAGCTTGGTAAGTATTGAGCAGATACAGCACAGGTGGCACCAATGTGACTTGCCAAGTCAGGTCAACAAGACCTGTCAATTAGGCCATTCGGCCCATCACGTCTGCGCCAACATTCCATCATGGCTGATCTATCTTTCCCTCTCATTCTCCTGCCTTCTCCACATAACCCTTGACACTCTTGCTACGCCCACATCAACTCTTTGAGCTCGTCCTACACCTTTGCAAATTCGTCCCTTTCAGATGCTGCCTCACTTTGGTTTTGAACACCACAACCAAACTGCTTCCATCGCTACCCCAGATTCCAAGATCCAAAGCAGCTTCTGTGTCACTATAGGTTATTCTATAATTCTACGCTGGTGGAACAACAAAAAGAGATTAGAGATTAGAGATTCCTTTATTTGTCATTCAGACCTTTCGGTCTGAACGAAATTTCATTGCCTGCAGTCATACATATAATAATAAATGACAAAACACACAATAAACACAAATTAACATCCACCACAGTGAGTTCACCAGGCACCTCCTCACTGTGATGGAGGCAAAAGTCTTAAAGTCTCTGTCTCTTCCCGCTTTCTTCTCCCTCTGCGCCGAGGCGATCCAGGCTTCTGATGATGTGGCCCCGCCGGGCGACGGTAAGCCAGTCCAGCGGCCGAATCCGTGTTCCGCGACGGGCCGGCTCAAACTCCGCGGCCCGGGGTGGTCGAAGCTGCCGAAGCTGCCGCCCTCCAGTCCAGCGGACGCAGCTGTAGTTGCGGGAGCCCCAGAAAAACAGGTCACCAACCTGTGACCCGCGCGCTCCCGACGATGTCGTCCACTGGGCCCGCGGCCGAGCCTCCGGATTCAGGTCGCCACCAGTGTCCTCGGTCGCCACCGCCGGAACGCCACCGCAGCCCCGAAGTTGGCCAGCCTCGCGCTGGTAAGTCCTGGCTCTGCCTCCGGAGCCTCGAGGTCGGTCGGTCGCTCGCAGTTGGAGTTGGAGGCCGGCAGCTCGCAGTTGGAGTTGGAGGCCGGCAGCTCCGCCATTTTGGCCTCAGCGCAGACGGAGGCAGAGAAGGGGGACACGACAAGAAAAAGTCGCATTCCCCCGAAGGAAGAGACAAAAGTCATGTTTCACCCCCCCACCCCCCCACCCCACACATACACAACCCAATAAACTAAAATTTAGCTGAAACAGGATAAAAGAAAACAACAAAAAAAATTAAAACAGACGGACTGCAGGCGAGCCGCTGCTGTTCAACAGCGCCGCCAGAGGGACACAATGGAAATCATGTCCTTGCCCATGCCTTTCACAACAGGCGAGTCGTGGAATCTGGGAGTAGTAGAATAAAATGGAATGATATTAATGTAAATAGGTGCATGACACAGTGTGGACTCAGTGAGCTGGGTGACCAAGCTTCACATTTCTGGGCAAGTCTCAGAAATTCCTGCAATAGCATTTTGAGCAATTGTACAGCTGCCCTTCACCATTTGTTTAGGCTGTAAAGAACAAAATGCTGGAAGAACTCAGCAGGTCAGGCAACATCTAGGGAGGGAATAGACAGATTACGTTTCGGGTCAGGACCTTTCTTCAGACTGACCCGAAACATCGTCTGCCCAATGCCTCCACAGGTAATGCTGCCAGAGTTCCTCCGGCCACTGTGTGTTTTGCTGAAGAACCCAGCATCTTCACTTCTTCATGGCTCTGCTTGTTTTGGCCGTACCTGGCTGGCAGCTGGTGCACTCTGTAGCAGCTGTGGACAGAGCTTCCTCCCCTCCAGGGCAGATGGTACACTCACTGCATCGTGTTGTGCTGAAAAGCAACAGAACAGATGAGGAGTGGCACGGTGGCGCAGTGGTAGAGTTGCTGCCTTACAGAGCCAAAGACACGGGTTCGATCCTAACTACAGGTGCTGTCTGTATGGAGTTTGTACGTTCTTCCTGTGACCACGTGGGTTTTCTCCAGGTGCTCGGGTTTCCTCCCACACTCCAAAGACTTGCAGGTTTGTTGGCTTCGGAAAGTTGCAAAATTGTCCCTAGTGTTTGTAGTGTTAATGTACAGGGTGATCACTGGTTGGAGTGGACTAGGTGGGGGAAAGGGCCTGTTTCCACGCTGTATCTCTAAAGTAAACTAAAGTTTGAGAGTGCAGATGGATTAAAGGAAGAGGCTAGACAGCCCACCGCAGTTGGAGCAAGAACGCGGGTTAGGTCACATTTGGAGTATTGTGAGCAATTCTGATCAGCCCGTTATGAGAAGGATGTGGAGGCTTTGGACCGGATGCAGAAGAGGTTTACCAGAATGATGCATAGATTCGCAGATTTAGTATCGAAGATTACCCCTCTTAGATATAAGGAGGGTGGACCTGTTCTCCCTGGAGCATTGAAGACTAAGGGAAGATCTGATAAAAACTACTGTATATAAAATCATGATCGTGTTTCAAAATGTAGCCTGTAATTTAAAAAACATCTGCTTTGTGCACTATCATACAGATCACAGCATACAGATGTGCAAAGGAGAAAACAAACATCATTTAGTGTTGCAGCCATAGCGAAAGTACAGATAGAATACTGTACAAGTAGTGAGAAGGCAGGAGAATGAGGTTAAGGGGGAAAGACAGATCAGCCACGATTCAATGGCAGAGTAGACTTGATGGGCCGAATGGCCTAATTCTGCTCCCAGAATGTCTGAAAAGCGGAGCGTTCATTCAACTGTTCACCCCTTTAGCTTCTCCAAAAAAAAATTTGATTAATGCAAATTTCCTCAACCCTTGGATTAATAACATCTTCCCATCAAATTAGCTTTTGTCCAATGTTGCTTTATACGAGCCATATACTCTCAAGATGCAGGTTCTTACCAATTGTTAGTACTTACTTACAAAACAATCCTTGGGCACAAGACGCACAGATACTTGCATTCACGTTAGAGAAGTAACCTGGGAATAGAGTGCAAATGTTAGTGCAAGGCAATTTCAAATGCCGAATGTCATTTCCATCCCCCACTAACTTCCAAAAAAGAAAAAATTGAGTTAAGAAAAAGTAGGGATCTGAGAATGTCTTTCAAAGAGATAGAATTGACCAAATAGGGGAAAACCAGTCTCCTTCAGAGCATTAGGACCCTTATGACCATTATGACCCTTCCTACCTTCCCGGTGAGATGTGATCAATTTTTGGATCACATTCTCCGGGCTCTAGGGCCTACCATCGCTGGAGCTGGAGGCCTCCTCGGACTGTCGTGAGCCCCATCGCGGGGCGCGAACTTAACATCGGAGCGGATCCCTTGCCTGGGATCGCTCCCACTGCAATCACCGTGGACTTAACATCAAGGGCTCGCAGTCTCGGGAGAGGCTAGTCGGGAGCTCCAACGCCGCGGAAGGCTCGACCAGCCCCGACGCGAGGTTCGATCGCCCGGCGCGGGGGAGCTGACAACCCCTCGATGCGGGAGCTGAACGCCTCGACGCGGAGGGCCCAAACGCCGCCGGCTACGGGAGTCAAGATCGTCCCGTCAACGGAGGGCTCGAGGCCCCCGACCGAGGAAGAACAAAAGGAAGGACAAACTTTATTTCGCTTTTCATCAGAGTGAGGAATGTGTAGGAGTCACTGTGGTGGATGTTCATGTTAAAATGTGTTTTTGAGTGATTTGTTGCTTTTAATTGCATGACTGACCTGGCCAGTGAAATTCCTCGTATGTTGCAAAACATACTTGGCGAATAAAGTGTGATTCTGATTATTTTTAGATTCTAAATAAACATCTGCAACAAACATTGAAATTATGGCTCAAGTGCAGACATTACTATTTGTAGACACACTTAATTAAATGATGAAAGACCCTCTTTAGTTGCTTTCATGACCTTACCACAGGCAAGAAAGTTTACATGCTAGAAATTACTTCTTGAAATGCAGATGCTACAGTGAGAGAAAATAACCAGAAACAGCCATGCAACAAAGACTTAAAACTTGGAAATATTTTACCCCAAAGATTTTCTTAATTTATTTGGAATTTTGATTAATATAAACACATACAAATATTGGACTAGGGAGCTACTGTTTGAGTTTGAAGGTTGATCCCGACCCAAAATGTCACATATCCATGTTCTCCAGAGATGGTGCCTGAACCGTTGAGTTATTCCTTTTGTGCAAAATAGCATCTGCAGTTCCTTTTTTCTACAATTTTTACATATCTCCACTGCAAAGACCTCAAGGCATGTCTACTATGAAGAAGCTCTCCTGCAGTCTGAAGAAGGGTCCCAACTCCACTACCACCACCCCTTGACAGTGCATTCCAGGCACCCACCACCAACCGTGTAAGAAACTAAAACTTGCTCCACACATCCCCTCGCCCCATACTTATCCACTTACACTTTCAAGCTATGCCCTCTAGTACTTGAAAATTCCACTCTGGGGAATGGTTCTGACCATCTAGGGTGGTCACGGTGGCACAGCGGTAGAGTTGCTGCCTTACAGTGAATGCAGCGCCGAAGACCGGGGTTCAATCCTGACTAGGGGGGCTGTCTGTACGGAGTTTGTACGTTCTCCCCGTGATCTGCATGGTTTTCTCTGGGATCTTCAGTTTCCTCCCACACTTCAGAGACGTACAGGTTTGTAGGTCAATTGGCTTGGTAAATGTAAAAAATTGTCCCTAGTGGGTGTAAGATAGTGTTAATGTGTGGGGATCGCTGGTCGGGCGGACCCGGTGGGCCGAAGGGCATGTTTCCGTGCTATATCTCTAAGCTAACCTAAACTAATCTACTCTATCTATACCTAAAATTCTCCTCCCAAACACCACTCAGTTCACATTAGTTCCTAGCGTGGTGGGCAAAAATAAAACAAAGTAAAACCATGACATTGTCAACCCTGCTGTGCAACCTTATTCAGCCTCCCTCCCACCGCCCTCACTGAAAACTTGCTCAGGGTTAGCAGACAGGCCTACCTGGTAGACAGTCCTGGCACGCTGTTGAACCTGTTTCATTGGCATAAAGCCCAGAGTCACAGGAGTGACATTCCGTGCTCCCTGTGGAACTACAAGAGACAATCCAAGTTACAGCACTGGAAACATAGGTTCTTTGCAAAAAAAAAGTTGAAATCAGTCTACACTCACAAAGGTAAATCTGCAGATGAAAATATTTAATCACACAACCCCATGGCACTGTACACTTTGCAAAGTATAAAGAATTGGTACATTGACCAAAAATTGCTTTTGCAACAAAGTGGATTGGTCTGAATTGCATCGTTTGCATAAAACAATGTACTTATTTTACAAACAGCTCCCATTTCATTTCTGCAACCTTACATTAACCCCAGTTGGGGCAATTTTTCTTGGAGAGGAAAATTATAAAAATGCCTTTCAGACAGT
>CM075977.1:378692772-379011984 GCA_038087875.1 Malacoraja senta | reverse complement strand
AAGGCAAGAGAACAGTTGTCACAGGAGGACTGGTTGTAGTACCACTTCCCGCTGAGGCGTTGATGCTAAGGTTATATATCTGAGCCAAGGTGGTCAGAGATGGACCAAGTGGAAGTGAAGGAGTAACAGTCCCTGCGCTCATCTGGCCAAGCGTCAGACCTAAAACAAACATAAACACCTCACATAAATCCCATGACTAGGAAAACAAAATGTCACATGCTTTTCACCAACCAGAAGCCACTGCATTCTCATGGAAGCTGCCAATATATGGGATGCAAAAAGATTTTTTTTTTTTTTAATTTAAGATTTTTCTCTTATGATAGAAACACTTGCAGGGATTTAAACAGCGGATCAGATATTCATGGAAATTGAACTCAAGGCTAGTGGTGGAAATCGAGCAGTTGTCCAACATTTTCAGAGACGATGTGGACTCTCTAGTTTGGCGACAAAATAAGGAACTGCAGATGCTGGTTTATACCAAAAATAGACACAGGTGCTGGAGTAACTCTGGATCAGAGGAAGGGTTCCAACCCAAAACATCAGCCACCCTTTTTCTCCAGAGTTGCTGCCAGACCCGCTATAGTTAGATCATCCTAATGTCCCCTCCATCCCTAGAATCCCCAAACCAGACGTCAACACTTCCAGGTGGGATTAAACTAAGCAGATTTCTTTGACAGCAAGTGAATATTGCATAGGAAGGAACTGCAGATGCTGATTTATATCGAACATTGACATAAAGTGCTGGAATAACTCAGAGGGTCAGGCAGCATCTCTGGAGAAAAAGGATGGGTGACGTTTTGGGTCGGAACACTTCTTCAGACTGAAAGTAGAGTGGGTGTGGGAAAACTGGAGATAAGAAAAGGCCAGAACAAATCTGGGCCAGTGATATATGACCTAGGAAGGGTGGAGCCCATAATGGCCCATTGTTGGCTGGGAAGAGGTGATGACAAAGAGATACAGGGATGAGAACAGTGGAACTGATAGGACGACTATGTTGGGAGCAGGGAGAGAGGGAATGCAGGGGTTACTTTAAATTAGAGAAATCAACGTTCATACCACTGGGTTGTAAGCTGGCCAAGCAAAATACGAGGTGCCTTTCCTCCAATTTACAAGTGGGCTCACTCTGTCAACCATAATATGCTGCAGGAAGGAATTGCAGATGCTGGTTTACACCAAAGACAGGTACGAAATGCTGGAGTAACTCAGCGGGCCTGGCAGCATCTCTGGAGAGAAGGGAATGGGTGACGTTTCAGGTCGAGACCTTTTGATTCAACTGGTCACGTGGAATTCACCAACTCAATTACAAACACCACTGGTCTTACTATCACTCTGTTCCCATGTGAATAATCCAGTCTCTGGTTCCTTCGCAAGTTAGATTCATAGATTCAGGGTCAGAGTCATAGCACAGCACAGAAACAGGCCCGTTGGCCCAACCTGACCATGCCGACCAAGTTGCCCCATCTACACTCGTCTCACCTGTCAGCGTTTGGCCCATAATCCCTCTCAACCCTTCCCCATCCATTTTACCTGTCCAAGTGTTTTTCAAATGTTGTTAGAGTATGTCATAGTGGCCAAGGTTTTCTGCGAACGTCCCTTATCATTATCCTAGGAATGAGTAGGTTAACCTAAGATGAGCGTTTGTCAGCACTGGGCCTGTACTCGCTGGAGTTTAGAAGAATGAGGGGGGACTTCATTGAAACATACAGAATAGTGAAAGGCTTGGATAGAGTGGACGTGGAGAGGATGTTTCCACTAGTGGGAGAGTCTAGGACCAGAGGTCATAGCCACTGAATTAAAGGACATTCTTTTCGGTAGGAGATCAGGAGGAATTTCTTTAGTCAGAGGGTGGTGAATCTGTGGAATTCTGCCACAGAAGGCTGTAGAGGCCAAGTCAGTGGATATTTTTGAGGCAGAGATAGATAGATTCTTAATTAGTACGAATGTCAGATGTTATGGGGAGAAGGCAGGAGAATGGGGTTAGGAGGGAGAGATAGATCAGCCATGATTGAATGGCGGAGTAGACCCAATTCTACTCCTATCTCTTATGACCTTATGATCATACAAATAATCGGACTGGTGACTATTTAATTTGACTCAACAATTCCATTGCTTTAATCTGTGCTTACTGCAAATCTGTCAAGTTAGTTCTCATCATTGCTGCATCAGTGACTTGGTCTACAATTCCCTCAAGGCAAGGCGTGTTTGATGGAATTGTTCCAGTACTTTCAAAGGCCGACGAATGGATTTCATGCTGTGATTTGGGCATTAAATGTTTCCATAGACTTTGATGTGCCCAGACAGTGAAACGATGGTCGCTACTTCTCTGACGATTTTTAAGTCTAAGAGTCATAGAATCATAGAGTGATACAGTGTGGAAAAAGGCTCCCCGGCCCAACTTGCCCACACCGGCCAACATGTCCCTGCTACACTAGTCATAGAGTGATACAGTGTGGAAACAGGCTCCCTGGCCCAACTTGCCCACACTGGCCAATATGTCCCTGCTACACTAGTCCCACCTGCCCACACTTGGTCCATATCCCTCCCAAACTTGTCCTATCCATGTGCCTGTCTAACTGTTTCTTAAACGTTGGGTTAGTCCCTCCCTCAACGACCTCCCCTGGCAGCTCGTTCCATACACCCACCACCCTTTGTGTGAAAAAGTTACCCCTCAGATTCCTATTAAATCTTTTCCCCTTCACCTTAAACCTATGTCCTCTGGTCCTCAATTCACCTACTCTGGGCAAGAGACTCTGTGCGTCTACCCGATCTATTCCTCTCATGATTGCACACACCTCTATAAGATCACCCCTCATCCTCCTGCACTCCAAGGAATAGAGTCCCAGCCTACTCAACCTCTCCCTATAGCTCACACCCTCTAGTCCTGGCAACGTCCTCGTAAATCTTCTCTGTACACTGCTCAGTGTTTCTGAAAAGTTTCACCACATACAAACACCGATCGGCACTCTGACCAGTTCCAGGCATAGGATGGGGCAAACGATTCCATGATTGAGTGTAGACCGTTGTGAGGTCATCTTGCAGTTATACAAGACATTGGTGAAGCCACATTTGAGGATTGGGTTCAGTTTTGGTCACCATGTAATAGGAAATAATGTTGTCACGCTGGAAAGAGTGCAGGAAAGATTCATGTTGCCTGGACTCAAAGGCACTAGCTTTAGCAGGATAGGCCTTTATTCCTTTGAGCGCAGGGGGATGAGGGATGATCTTTGAGAGGTGTACAAAATCATGAGAGAAATAGATCGGGGAGGCACACAGAGTCTCTTGCCTAGAGTAGGGGAATCGAGAACCAGAAGACATAGGTTTAAGGTGGGGGGGGGGGGGTTATTAGAGTCTGAGGGGTAACATTTTCACACTGTATGGAATAAGCTACCGGAGGAGGTAGTTGAGGCAGGTACTATCACAATGTTTAAGAAACATTTAGACAGGTTTAGAAGGGTATGGTCCAAAACGCAGGCAGGTGGGAATAGTGTAGAACATGTTGGTTGGTGTGGGCAAGTCGGGCCGAAGAGCCCGTTTCTACACTGTACGACTCTATAAAAAGAGAAACTGGAATGCAGACGCTAAGAGGTGACCTTATAGAGGTAGAGTATATGAAATGACAAGACTGGAATGCAGACACAAGGGAGATTTCCCAGCTTATAGTTCTGATTTCTAACATCTGCACTTTTGATTCACAGCCATCAAGAAAAACATTCAAGGTTCCCATTGATATCACAGAGTAGCGGATGATGAGGAAGTAGATCCAATTTAACAGAAGGAGCAGGATAGATCACGCTGTTGATCATTCCAACAAGCTGCGGCACTAAAGCCGGAAAACAATCATGAGACTCCGCTGACAAACAAAATAGTCTTTCTAAACTCAATTGTTATTTAAATTGCCATGAAAAATAAATAAAGTGTCACCAATTGGAACATCCTTTAACAGGATGCTCTAATTTGTGGAGAGCAAAAGCACTTACAGAATATTGAGCACACAGGGAATGGGGAAAAATAAATTAATAATCAGCATTAGATTTGTGCCAAGCTCTTTTAGAACATGCTGCAAGGCTGCTGGAAGAACTCCTTTTGCAGTCAATGGTAAATAGGGATGTCAAGTGATGTAGAAGGGAACTGCACCAAGCGCAGACTGGGCGATCGTTTTGTGAACACTTACTCTCACACCGCTTTGGCCCATGCGATCTCACAGTTGCCAAACATTTCATCTCTCCTTACCATTCTCATAGAGACCTTTCTGCCCTGGGCCTCCTCCATTGTCAGAGAGGCCACATGCAAATTGGAGGAAAGGCACTTCATATTTCACTTGGGCAACTTACAATCCAGCGGTATGAACATATTTCTCTAACTTCAAGTGGCCCCTGCATTCACTCCCCCCCCCCCCCCCAACCCTAGTCATCCTACTAGTTCTACTGTTCACATCCTTGTATCCCTTCGTTGTCACATCTTCCCCAGCCAACAATGGGCCATTATGGGCTCCACCCTTCCTTGGTCATCTGTTGCTGGTCTTGCTTTGCTTTTCTTAGCTGCAGTTTCCTCCCTTCTACTTGAAAAAGGGTCCCGACCCAAAGCGTCACCCATCCTTTTTCTCCAGAGATGCTGCCTGACCCGCTGAGTTACTCCAGCACTTTGTAACTATCTTAGGGATGACAAGTATTTGGGAGGAAATATACAATTTGTAGATTTAATTTGTTTCCTGTAGATTGCCCCTAGTGTGCAGGGAGGGTATGTGAAAGTGGGATAACATAGTAGTGGTGTGACATGAAAAGCAGAATTAACTCAGTGGGTCAGGTAGCATCTCTGGAGAAAAGGAATAGGTGATGTTTCTTGTTGAGACCCTTCTTCAGACTGGGTCTGAAACTCTCCCCGACTCTCAGTCTGAAGATGGGTCTCAACGCCCAAAACGTCAAACATTCCATTTCTCCAGAGATGCTGCCTGACCTGCTGAGTTACTCCAGCATTTTAGGTCATGTCATAAGTGACAGGAGCAGAATTAGGCCATTCGGCCCATCAATCATGGCTGATCAATCTATCCCCCCCCCCACCCCATTTTCCTGCCTTCTCCCCATAACCCCCAACACCAGTTGTGTCTATCTTCGGTGTAAACCAGCATCTGCAGTTCCTTCCTACACATAGTACTTGTGTGAGCGGGTGATCGACGGTCAGCATCGACTTGGTGGGTCAAGGGTCCCTGTTTCCATGCTGCATCTCTAAACTAAAACTCAACAATGTTTCAATAAGACATTAGTTTTGTCTGCAGCTTACTTTGATGAACTTCCTTGTGCATGCTATTTTACCCCAACTCCATGCAAACCCCTAAAATATCTTAGTTCTGCACATCTGTCTGCCCCAAAACAATTATTATGGATTTTGAACTAGTTGAAGGATATATTTGACTCAAAACAAAAATGTTGGACATAATCTTTCATCGGCAATTTACTGGCAAAAATTAAGTCTTAGGGCACACTGTGACACCGTGCTGTACCTTCTTAGGTGGCGTCCCCTAGATCAAGAGGCTACAAGAGATCTTTGCAATGGTCTCTTTGATCCAGTGGTTGGTTATGGTTTCAAAGGAGCCACGACAGATGTGAAAGCAATGCATGACTGTGCAAATCTAGATGTAGATGGCCATTAACCAACAAATGCTTCGAGGCAAAGCATTTTAAAGAGTTATTCAGACCGTGCAAATGGCTCGCTACACTTCAACATTGGTGAGCCACATCAAAGTGCTCTGTGGGACAGAGTTGAAAAAGTCATTGCTGCTTCTTACAGTGAGAGTTGCAATGCCATTTTGCATGAAAGAATTGAAATTTGGGATAACATTTGCAGTTTTGAAAATCCTTAAAGTTTGTCTGAATGAAACTCAATTATTAAGGAAATAGCTTAATTCTTAATTCAGAGTGGATGTTTAGTGGTGATTAAGACTTGTAGCTTTAAACGTTTACTCTGCAACAGAATCTACAAAGCCGACTTTTTTCTGTGTTTGTATAAAATCAATTTCACTTTGGTTGAACAATTTCCTATCATTCCATCCACTTCAATTAAGAGTCTGTTGGCGAGATCCTCAGCTGGGGAGCGAGCCAAGTCAGACTCTATCCCAGATGTCCTCTTGGGCAGCAGCTTCCAGGAGTCTTTACGGATGGCACGGTGGTGCAGCGGTAGTGTTGCTGCCTCACAGCGCCAGAGACCCGGGTTCATTCCTGACTACGGGTTCTGGTTGCACAGAGTATGTACATTCTCCCCGTGACCGCGTGGGTTTCCTCCGGGTGCTCTATGATTAACCAGAACAATGAGGCAGCCACTGTAAACATGCTAACCTTTAAAAAAGTTGGCATATGAACAATGTCCTCATTTTACTGCAGAACCAAAATAGCCAATGAATATTTCTCTTCTGCAGACATTAGTTAGTGCGACCAAATGGAAAAAAAATTCCCCAACAACAAAAGAAAGAATCACCACAGGGGAATGCCACAGATAACACGAGACTATGGCTCCAGTACTGAAACAGAGGTTTATTTTATCATTCTTCCACCTCAGTCATTTTAACCCATGGGTCTCAGAGCAGTGTTTGCAAATCAAATCAAGTAGTCATTTGAACTTCCATTACTTACTAGTCCTCAAGGAGGAGAGTTGGTGGATAGAGTGAGAATCATTCAATGCAGTAAACCCTCATTATTACAGACCTCTTTATAATGAATTTCTCTGTTATAGCAGACTGTCTCTTTAAGAACACAGGCTGCTAGTTGCGCTGAGGATGACAATGAAATTGACAAGGCATTGACATTGACAAGGCATTGACATTGACAAGACATTGACGTTGACAAGGCATTGGCATTGACAAGGCATTGGCATTGACAAGGCGTTGACATTGACAAGGCGTTGACATTGACAAGGAATTCCCTTCAATCCCCACTTAACTCCATTACACAGTAACAAATAGCCTTTAGTATTTTTAGCAGTAACAAAAATATATCTTTAGCTGTTAAAAAGAACTTTGTATTTTAAAACCTTTGTTGTTTCATGGAGTGACTGCGAGGCGGTTATAGCGGACAATCGGCAATAACAGACCATCTTCACCCCCCCCCCATGGTCCATTATAACGAGGGTTTACTCCACACATAATAGCAGCAGATCACCAAGGTAGTAACGTTTCTTTAATTCTTTAATTGAGAAGATTGAGAAAGATTTTCATATTCTACTTTGGTTTTTAAGGATGTAGCAGCGAGGACAAAAATAGTAATTCAACTAAAGCAACTTAAAATTACAGCAAATTTAGTAAAGTTATTCCACACATTAGGAAGAAATCATTAGGAAGAAAGTAACCAAAGTATTGTCAGAATGTCTTCTCTATTTCCTGCCTCTTTTCTCGATATCAAAATAGCCACAAATCTCTTTGCCATACATAATACTTTAATGAAAAAGGTGAAGGGAATAAGAAGGCATACATTCAGATTTCACTTTATATTCTATATACTTTTCAAAGCAGAACTTGCAATTGAGCAACACCTGGATTTGAAAATTCTCCGTTTTTAAAATCCTGCTTTGCACCCCTTTCCAGTTTCCTTAGTCTCAGCAATTGCCTTGAATTCCATAATCCTGAAGAATTATCAGTGCTCCTATCTTGACCATTTAGTGACCCGTGACTTCAATGCTCATGAAATCATGTGATAGGAGCAGAATTAGGCCATTCAGCCTGTCAAGTCTACTCCGCCATTCAATCGTGGCTGATCTATCTCTCCCTCCTAACCACATTCTCCTGCCTTCTCCTCATAACCTCTGACACCCGACCAATCAAGAATCTATCTATCTCTGCCTTAAATATATCCACTGACTTGGCCTCCTCAGCCTCGTGTGGCAAAGAATTCCACAGATTCACCACCTTCTGACAAAATAAATTCCTCCTCATCTCCTACCTAAAAGAACATCCTTTAATTCTGAGGCTATGACCTCTAGTCCTAGACTCTCTCACTAGTGGAAACATCCTCTCCACATCCACTCTATCCAAGCCTGCACCATAGACAACTGTGCCCTCTGCTTGCCAAGGCTCCAAATCCCACTTTTCATCCTTTAGGATAATCCTTAAATCTTCTTAGACCCAGTGTTGATCATTTACACTAATCACCCCACGTGTGGCCCCTGTCAAATATTGCTCGACAACACCACACAACCTTTGGGAATGCATCTCCATATTAGAGAAAAGGTGAAATAAATAAAGCACAATGTTGATTGATAGATACAGCGGGAAAGAATTCCTTCGGTCCACCAAGTCCATGCTGAGCATGTGAAAAGAGCAGAATTAGGCCATTCAGCCCATCAAGTCTATTCCACCATTCAATCATGGCTGATCTATCTCTCCCTCCTAACCCCATCACACTATCGCACATGCATCGATCGCCCAGTCACTCTAGACCTCAGAGATACAGCACAGAAACAAGTCCTTCTGCTGACCAAAGGGCCTGTTTCCGTTCTGTAGAAATATAGACAATAGAGCCAGCACCGCCATTCAATATGATCATAGCTGATCATCCAAAATCAGTACTCCGTTCCTGCTTTTTCCCCATATCACCTGATTCCGTTAACGCTAAGAGCTAAATCTAAGAGCTGTATGGCTCCGTCTAGACTTACAAATAAATGACTTCCTGAAATAAGTAAGTCATGTATTTAAAGGTGATCGTGAGATTCACGGCACTAGCAAATTGGAATAGTTTAGTTTGCTTTGGAGACTCAGCGTGGAAACAAGCCCTTCGGTGAGTCTGTGCTGACCAGCGATCACCCCGTAACTATCCTAAACACTAGGGACAATTTATAATTTTACAGAAGTCAATTAAATCTATAAACCTGTATGTGTTTGGAGTGTGGGACGAAACCGGAGCACCCGGGGTAAAATCGCGCGTTCACGGGGAGAGCAGACAAACTCCGTACAGACAGCACCGGCAGTCAGGAATGATCCTGGGAGTCTGGCGCTGTAAGGCAGCAATTCTACTGCTGCTAGATAGACGCAAAATGCTGGAATAATTCAGCGGGCCTCGATCTGAAACGTCACCCATTCCTTCTCTCCAGAGATGCTGCCTGTCCTACTAAGTTACTCCAGCATTTTGTGTCTATCTTCAGTGTAAACCAGCATCTGCAGTTCCTTCCTACACCCTACCGCTGTGCACAGTGCCACCCCCTAGTTCTACATTGTCCCACTTTCCACACGCTAGAGATAATTTACAGATACCAATTAACCTATATTTTAATTAACAATAATTACAGACGAATAGCTTTCTAAACTAAACATACTTCTCTTTTCTTTACTAGAAATTGATGCACAATATCAGCTCGCATCATTTATCATTCTCATCGCAGTGCAGGCGGGAAGCAGCTACTCATGGCACACTTGTCATTCAAAGTGGTTGGCTCTGAAGTACACTATTTCATTAACAGAGTAGCAGGGCTGGGGGTCATATAGGAAATCCCTAAATGATTCAAATTTTAAATCTCCACTCTTTACTCATCCATACCCCAATTTCAGTGTGCGCTTATTTGAATTCTGTAGGAATTCTGCTAAAAAAAGGAACTTTAAACTCAATATCTGTTGCCAGCAGAAAACAAATATAGGCTATTCACACAAAGGGATAACATTTAATATATGACATTAATTTACACCAACTCAAAGGGTGCAAATGTATACAATTAATGACTCTTAACTATATTGATGTCCAAAGGGATCTTGAATCATAAGATCATAAGTAATAGGAGTAGAATTCGGCACATCAAGTCTACTCTGCCATTTGATCATAGCTAATCTTTCTCTCCCTCCTAACCCAATCTCCTGCCTTCTCCGCATAACCTCTGACACCTGTACTAATCAAGGATCTATCTATCTCTGCCTGAAAAAAAAAGTCCAAAGTTCATAGCTTTCTGAAAGTGACAACACGGGTGGATAGAGTGATGAAGACGACATTTGGTATGCTTGCCTTCAGTGGTCGAGGCTTTGAGTATCAAAGAGTTGGGAAGACATGTTGCAACTATATAATGGGGTCAAGGAAAGAGCCTTCACTTCACGGCCCTGTTTACACTAATCTTTCCACCACCACGCACAAGAAGCGCAAGAAGCACAAGAAGCACAAGACAGACACCATTGTATGCAGATGCCGAGAAGTGTGTTCAGCTCTAATCTTGTGTGTGGACTCGACAAGAAGCAGCTATACAATACATTGATTGGGCTGCTATACAATACATTGATTTGGAGTATTACATGCAGTTCTGGTCACCATGTTACAAGGAGGATGTTTAGTTTAGTTTATTGTAACGTGCACCGAGGTGCAGTGAAAAGCTTTTGTTGCTTGTTTGATGTGGAGTCTTTGAGAGGATGCAGAAGAGGTTTACCAGAATGCTGCCGGGATTAGACGATATTAGCTACAAGGAGAGGTCGGGCAAACGTAGATCATTTTCTCTAGAGCATCGGAGGTTGAGGGGGAGACCTGATAGAAGTATATACAATTACGAGAGACATAGTAAGGATTGACAGTCAAGTCAACCTTTGTATGGAGATCCAGTATGGAAATAGGCCCTTCGGCCCACCTAGTCCACCCTGACCACTGATCATCTGTTCACACTAGTTCTATGTTATCCAACCTTCTCATCCACTCCCTACAAACTAGGGGCAATTTACAGAGCAAATTAACCTACAAACCTGCACATCTTTGGGATGTGGGAGGAAACAGGAGCACCCAGAGAAGACCCACGCAGTCACAGGGAGAGCGTGCACACTCTACACAGACAGCACCCGAGGTCAGGATTGAAACTGGACCCTTGACACGGTAAGTCAGCAGCTCTACTGCAGTGCCACTGTACAGCCCAAAGTGGCAACTGTTTTTTAAAGTGCCAGGAGAGGTACTAGAAGCAGATGTCATAGCCGCATTTAAGAGGCATTTGGATAGGCACATAAACGGCGCTATGAGGCAGCAGCTCTACCAGCTGCACCGCAGTGCTGCCCCTGGAGTGCAGCCAAAGCTGTAGGCTTTATAAAGAGCTTTGCCATGTTACACTGGAGAGCACAGGTGCAAACTGTAAATACTGTTAAACTATCATGAAAGTTGATAAATTGAAATACTTCTGTCTCAATGAGGAAGAGAAACAAGATATAGCTTAGCAGATAAATCTAAATCATTTCCTAGTAGTCCAATTACAGAAACACTATCACATTTTTAAGGTGCGGGGGACGGGTGGGTGGGGAAGAGAGATGGAGATTTAATAGGAACCCGAGGGAAAACATTTTTTTTAAACCACCAAGGGTGGTGGTAGGTATATGGAACAAGCTGCCGGAAGAGATAGTTGAGACAGTTACTTTCACAATGTTTAAAAAACATTTGGAGAGGTACATGGATAGGATGGGTTGAGAGGGATATGGGCCAAACGCAGGCAGGTGGGTCTAGTGTAAATGGGGCATGTTGGTTAGCATGGGCAACTTGGGCCTGTTTCCACGCTGTATGACTCTATGCACATGGCCAAGATCACGATACTTGTAAGTGGAAGTTCAACACCAGGGTTTGCATGTCTATTAAAGAGGTGCATTGTTTCTCTCCGGTACACTGAACCTGCACAGGGAAATAACCTTGCAAAACTGAACAGTTGTGAATAGGTCATCTGAAATGTACCCACGGTGCGGTTCAGCTGCAGCAAAGATGTCAAGGCTTGGTTTCTGCAGAAAAACCTCAAAGAAATTCCAAAAAATATTAAGGAAGATGACCATTGCAGAAATACAATAACAAAAGGTTGTTTAGTTTAGTTTAGAGATACAGTGCCCTCCATAATGTTTGGGACAAAGACCCATCATTTATTTTTTTGCCTCTGTACTCTCTAGTTTGAGATTTGTAACAGAAAAAAAAAATCACATGTGGTTAAAGTGCACATTGTCAGATTTTAATAAAGGCCATTTTTATACATTTTGGTTTCACCATGTAGAAATTACAGCAGTGTTTATACATAGTCCCGCCATTTAAGGGCACCATAATGTTTGGGACACAGCAATGTCATGTAAATGAAAGTAGTCATGTTTAGTATTTTGTTGCATATCTTCGGATTGTTTACCTTGTCGTGGTTTAGAGGCTTGCATGACTCCATGATTCCGAGAGCGATGCCATCGGACGCCCCAGCTTCTGGTAGGGCCACCCATGGCGGAGAGGTTGAGGATGAGGGTCCAGACTAAGAACGATCCAACCTACAAGACCTCAACGGCGGACCAGGCGGATGAAGTTATCTTGAACTCAACGGCTGTGAAGGCGGATGAAGACTGCAACAGATCGGTCAGCTCCAATCGTTTTGGTTCTCTTGCCATTGGAATTAGTTGATTGATTTATGAAGGACCGTGTGCTTCTTGGAGTGCAACATCAAGTACACGTTAAACAATCACACGCACAGGCGTCTTCGTTCTTTGAGCTGCAAAGCCAGGATTGGACTCATAAGCCACCTGAGAGTCCATAAAAACAACAGAACATAGACCATCATCCTCGACCTCGAGGGATAGCCACGACGGCATATCCTTTGCATGCAATGACTGCTTGAAGTCTGCGATTTACAGACATCACCAGTTGGTGGGGGTCTTCTCTGGTGATGCTCTGCCAGGCCTGTATTGCAGCCATCTTTAGCTTATGCGTGTTTTGAGGTCTAGTCCCCTTCAGTTTTCTCTTCCGCATATAAAAGGCAAGCTCAATTGGGTTCAGATCGGGTGATTGACTTGGCCACTCAAGAATTGACCATATTTTAACTTTGAAAAAACTCCTTTGTTGCTTTAGCAGTATGTTTGGGATCATTGTCTTACTGTAGAATGACCCACCAGCCAATGAGTTTTGAGGCATTTGTTTGAACGTGAGCAGATAGGATGTGTCTATACACTTCAGAATTCATTAAGCTACTACCATCAGCAGTTGTATCATCAATGAAGATAAGTGAGCCAGTACCTTCAGCAGCCATACATGCCCAGGCCATAACACCCCCACCACTGTGTTTCACAGATGAGGTGGCATGCTTTGGATCTTGGGCAGTTCCTTCTCTCCTCCATACTTTGCTCTTGCCTTCACTCTGATATGTTAATCTTCGTCTCATCTGTCCACAAGACCTTTTTCCAGAACGGTGTTTGCTCTTTTAAGTACTTCTTGGCAAACTGTAACCCAGACATCCTATTTTTGCAGCTAACCAGTGGTTTGCATCTTGCAGTGTAAACATAGAAACATAGACAATAGGTGCAGGAGGAGGCCATTTGGCCCTCCGAGCCAGTACCAACATTCATTGTGATTATGGCTGATCATCCACAATCAGTAACCCGTGCCACATCCCTTGATTCCATATCTCCCCATATCCCTTGATTCCGCTAGCCCCTAGAGCTCTATCTAATTCTCTTTTAAATTCATCCAGTGAATTGGCCTCTACTGCCTGTGGTAGAGAATTCCACAAATTCACAACTTTCTGGGTGAAAAAGTTTTTTCTCATCTCAGTTTTAAATGGCCTCCCCTTTATTCTTAGTCTGTGCCCCCCTGGTTCTGGACTCCCCAACATTGGGAACATTTTTCTTGCATCTAGTTTGTCCAGTCCTTTTATAATTTTATACGTTTCTATAAGATCCCCTCTCTTGCTTCTAAATTCCAGTGAATACAAGCCCAGTTTTTCCAATCTTTCCTCATATGGCAGTCCCACCATCCCAGGGATTAACCTTGTGAATCTATGCTGCTCTGCCTCAATAGCAAAGATGTCCTTTCTCAAATTAGGAGGCAAAACTGCACACAATACTCCAGATGTGGTCTCACCAGGGCCCTGTATAACTGCAGAAGGACCTCTTTACTCCTGTACTCAAAACCTCTCGTTATAAAGGCCAACATGCCATTAACTTTCTTCACTGCCTGCTGTACCTGCAGTGACTGGTGTACAAGGACACCCAGGTCTCGTTGCACATCCCTTTTTCCTAATCTGACACCACTGATATAATAATCTGCCTCCTTGTTCTTACCGTCAAAGTGGATAACCTCACATTTATCTATATTATATTGCATCTGCCACGCATCTGGCCACTCACTCAACCTGTCCAAGTCACCCTGCAACCTTCGAGCATCCTCTTCGCAGTTCACACTGTCACCCAGCTTTGTGTCATCTGCAAACTTGCTAGTGTTACTTTTAATTCCATCATCTAAATCATAAATATATATTGTAAATAGTCGCGACCCCAGCACCGAGCCTTGCAGCACTCCACTCGCCACTGCCTGCCATTCTGACTGGGACCCGTTTATTCCTACACTTTGTTTCCTGTCTGTCAACCAATTCTCTATCCATGTCAATACCCTACCCCCAATACCATGTTCTCTAATTTTGCCCACTAATCTCCTGTGTGGGACTTTATCAAAGGATTTCTGAAAGTCCAGAAACACTACATCCACTGGCTCTCCTTCATCCATTTTACTTGTCACATCCTGAAAAACGTCCAGAAGATTAGTCAAGCAGGATTCCCCTTCATAAATACATGCTGACTTGGACCAATCCTTTTACTGCTATCCAAATGCACCGTTATTACTTCTTCAATAATTGACTCCGGCATCTTCCCCACCATCGACGTCAGGCTAACTGGTCTGTAATTCCCCGTTTTCTCTCTCGCTGGATAACATTAGCTATCCTCCAATCCACAGGAACTGATCCAGAATCTATAGAACATTGGAAAATGATCACCAATGCGTCCACAATTTCTAGAGCCACCTCCTTGAGTACCCTGGGATGCAGACTATCAGGCCCTGGGGATTTATCAGTCTTCAGTCCCATCAGTCTACCCAATACTATTTCTCGCCTAATGCATTTAAACACACCTGAGCAATTACAAACACCTGTGAAGCCATGTGTCCCAAATCTCAAACAGGGCCTTAGGCCCACCAAGTCACGCCAACCAGCAATCACCTGTACATTAACACTATCCTACACTAGGGAAATGTTTTACATTTATTGGGACAAGGGGAGAATACGTGTTCGGCACGGACTAGAAGGGTCGAGATGGCCTGTTTCCGTGCTGTAATTGTTATATGGTTATATGGTTATACCAAGCCAATTAACCTACAAACCTTTATGACTGGAGTGTGGGAAGAAACTGAAGGTCTCGGAGAAAACCCACACAGGTTTCAGGGAGAACATACAAACAAGCACCCGTAATCAGGATCAAACCCAGGTCTCTGGCACTGTAAGGCAGCAACTCTACCGCTGCGCCACTGTGATGCCTTTCTCATCCAGACGCCATTCTATCCAACACACTAGGGGCAATTTATAGAAGCCAATTAACCTACGAACACGCATGTCTTTGCGACCGGGGAGGAGGGAGGGGAGGGAGGAACCAGAGGAAATCCTCACGGTCATGGACAGAGCATACAAACTCCGCACAGACAGCGCTGGTAGTCAGAACCCGGGTCTATGGCGTTGTGAGGCAGCAGCTCCATATTCCAGTGACACCACTGCCAGAATAGGCAGGCAATGACCCCGTGAACAGAAGTCAGTTTGTGTTCCATTATGCAGCAGCAATTGACAGAGGGGTTGGGCAGCCAGTGCCAAGACCAACAAAAGACAGGCACAAAGTGGAGAAAGACAGGCAGCATCTCTGGAGAAAAAGGGTGGGTGATGTTTCATAAGCTCATGTCATAAGTCGAGGAGGAGGAGGAGGAGCTATCTTGGGGAACGGCTGCTAACCAGCAGCCGTCCGTTAAATTCACTTTTTTAAAAGTTTTTAGTTCTCTTGGTCTATGTCTGGGGAACTTTGACTTTTCATGTGGGGGGGTAAGGGGGAAACTATTTTCTAGGTCCCTACCTGGTCGGTGAGGCAGCCTTTTCTCCGGGCTGCCCCGTCGACCCGTCCTTGCGGCCTACCAGCAGGCCTGGAGCGGCGTTTCCTGGTGGGGACTGCCCAGCACCTTCAGCTTCGGTGGCGGCACAGCGCTGGAGCGCTATCGCGGAGCGGAGCGGGCGATGCCTTGCCTGGGTTGTCGCGCTGGATCGACGCGCTGGAGCTCCGGTGAGCTGTGACCGCCGAGCTCAACACCTCTGGGTTGCGGGGTCTGTGGAGCGGCCAGCCGCGGGCGGCGGCGCCAACTCTAACATCGGGAGCCTCGGAGCTCCAAATCGGCGCGGCCTTGTCGGCTTCAGGTGCCACGGACACCGGTAGGAAATCGGCCGTTCCAGCCGTCCCAGCCGCTGCGAGGACTCTCCCAACACCGGGGCAACTGCACCCGGCGAGAACGGCCAGGAACATCGGGCCTCCGTAGAGGCAACTGTGGAGGCCTCAATAGGCCTGACTTTGGGGAGAACTGGGGTTGGGGACTGGACATTGTGCCTTCCCCCACAGTGGTAACCATTGTGGGGGGATGATTTTTGTGTGTAGTGTCTATGTTAGTCTGTGTCCAAGATGGCGGTCGGAAGGGAGAGTGTACGCTGGCGCGGTTTGGCTGCCGCTGCTCTCTCTTCACATTGTGTTTCTGAATTTTTGTTGTTGTCTTTTTTGGATCGAATTTCTGTCTTTAATTTGTGTATTGTTGATGTCTTTATAACTTATTTTACTCTGATTATATGTTTCTTTGTTAAATTTTGTAAGGTGTCCTTGAGACTTTTGTATAGGCGCCCATAAATAAAATGTATTATTATTATTATTATTATTATAAGTAATAGGAGCAGAATTAGGCCATTCGGCCCATCAAGTCCACTCTGCCATTCAATCGTGGCTGATCTATCTGTCCCTCCTAACCCCATAACTCCTGACACGTGTACTAATCATGAATCTATCTATCTCTGTTTTTAAAAATATCCATTGACTTGGCCTCCACAGACATCGTGGCAAGGTATTCCACCGGGAATTTGGGTCGGGATCGAGTCTAAAAAAGGGTCCCGACCCAAAGGGTCACCCATGCTTTTTCTCCAGAGATGCCACCTGACCCGCTGAGTTACTCCAGCTCCTTGTGTCTATTTTGGGTATAAACCAGTATCTGCAGTTCCTTCCTACACGTCAAGACCTACAACATCAGAGTATTTTGATGTTGTAAACTCGAGGATTTTGATGTTGTAGACTTGAGTGGGGGTATGGAGAGAAGGCAGGTACAGGATACTGAGTTGGATGATCAGCCATGATCATATTGAATGGCGGTGCAGGCTCGAAGGGCCGAATGGCCTACTCCTGCACCTACTTTCTATGTTTCTATGTTTCTATTTTTCAAATCCATTGTGCTGGCATTATGGTTGCAGGTTGTGCTATTATCAGTACGGTGGCTCAGTAATAATCCCAAAATATATATTCATTTTAGGTGTTATGGCCTGGGCATATGTCACCGATTTATATTTCCTCCGACAAGAAACGTGGACTAATTGAAGAAATATCAATTCAGGAATATTCAAAGTGATGATCATGCTCTTACACTGATGTTAGAAACATAGAAAATAGGTGCAGGAGTAGGCCATTCGGGCCTTCGAGCCTGCACCGCCATTTGATATGATCATGGCTGATCATCCAACTCAGTATCCTGTACCTGCCTTCTCTCCATACCCCCTGATCCCTTTAGCCACAAGGGCCACATCTAACTCCCTCTTAAATATAACCAATGAACTGGCCTCAACTGTACCTTCTGTGGCAGAGAATTCCACAGATTCACCACTCTCTGTGTAAAAAATGATTTCCTCATCTCGGTCCTAAAAGTCTTCCCTCTTATCCTTAAACTGTGACCCCTAGTTCTGGACTTCCCCAACATCGGGAATAATCTTCCTGCATCTAGCCTGTCCAACCCCTTAAGATGTTATCCTCAGTTTGGTTCAATCTCATGCTTTCTCTCACAGATAGTCCATTTACTATTTATCCACCATTCCAATTACTCTTTCCACACATTCATGTATTCTTTCCAACTTCACACCTTTAATCTGTTTTCCAAAAGATAGCAAAAATGTGCATACTTGCATAGTTCAGGCCACGTCACCACAGCTAATCTTGAAAAGCAAACCTCTGACTGCAGGGACAAAGTTCAGTGACATTGTTACTTTTAATTTTAACCCATGCCAAAAGGAGCATTAAACTAATCTCCAGTGGCAGTCTTTACCTACCACAAGCCTCTCTAAACTCCACTTAATTTGATCGCAAATAGTACACAAGGGTTTGCACATGTGATACATTATTCAATTACATAGCAATATGCTTTCTGGTGTAACTCCAGCACTTTGTCTTTTTTGGTAAGCCCGTGTCTGCAGTTCCTCGAGTCTACAATACGCTTGTAAAAACGGTTTTGCAGGAGAGTTACAAATGTCCAACAGCCAAATATTGACAGTAAATGCAAAGAGACTCCTTTGTTTACATAAACAGCACAGGGGTGTCACGGTGGTTCAGCGATAGAGTTGCTGCCTTACAGCGCCAGAGACCTGGGTTCAATCTTGGCAATGGGTGCTGTCTGTACGTTCCCCCTGTGACCACGTGGGTGGATACTCGTTTCTTCCCACACTTCAAAGACGTAGGTTGTGTAGGAAGGAACGAGATGCTGGTTTAAACCGAAGATAGACACAAAAAGCTGGATTAACTCAGCGGGACAGGCACCATCTCTGGAGGGAAGGAATGGGTGACGTTTCGGGTCAAGACCCTTCTTCAGACGTAGGGTAATTGGCATCGGTAAAAATTGTAAATTCACCCTCACGTGTAGGATAGTACTAGTGTATCGAGGTGGTCGGTGCGGACTCGGTGAGTCGAAGGGCCCGTTTCCACGCTGTATCTCTGAAGTCCAAATTATGAATATTTAATAAACTCAACAACAAAAAATGCTGCTCCTTTCTTTCAGTACATTGAGGAGCTCAGGTGTCTAAAGTCATCATCACTCACTAGGTTGAACAGGTACACCTAAAAATAAAGGGTATATGAAGAACCATGCTGGTTTCTGTCAGTTCATCCCTAATATAAAGAGGATTTTTACAAGCAGTGCTTTGGATCGCACAGCAACACAAACATCTGTTGCAGCTGGAAGACCACCAGGTCAATGGTGGAGACCCGTGTTCTATTCAAAGCTTCAGTTCAGTTTAGTTTATTGTCACGTGTACCGAGGTACAGTGAAAAGCTTTTTGTTGCGAGCTAACCAGTCAGCAGAAAGACAATACATGATTACAATTAATCCATTTACAGTGTATAGATATAGGATAAGGGAATAACGCTTAGTGCAAGGTAAAGCCAGTAAAGTCCGATCAAGGATAGTCCGAGGCACCTCATAGGTAGATAGTTGTTCAGTATGGCTCCCTGGTTGTGGTAGGATGGTTCAGTTGCCTGATAACAGCTGGGAAGAAACTGTCCCTTAATCTGGTGGTGTTCATTTTCACACTTCTATACCTTTTTCCTGTTGGAGAGGGGAGAAGAGGGAGTGGCCAGGGTGCGACTAGTCCTTATTATGCTGCTGTCCTTGCCGAGGCAGCGCGAGGTTTAAATGGAATCAATAGAAAGGAGGTTGGTTTGTGTTGATTGTGGGCTGCGTTCACAATTCGCTGTAATTTCTTACGGTCCTGGATGGAGCAGTTCCCAAACCAAGCTGTGATGCATACCGATATAATGCTTTCTCTGGTGCATCTGTAAAAGTTGCTAAGAGTGGGTAAGAGTTGTAGGGTACGTGCCAAACATCCTAAGCCTTCTAAGGATGTAGAGGCGTTGGTGTGCATTGATCCCATCCTTTATAGAAACATAGAAACATAGAAAATAGGTGCAGGAGTAGGCCATTCGGCCCTTCGAGCCTGCACCGCCATTTGATATGATCATGGCTGATCATCCAACTCAGTATCCCATCCCTGCCTTCTCTCCATACCCCCTGATCCCTTTAGCCACAAGGGCCACATCTAACTCCCTCTTAAATATAGCTTAAATATTTATCAACTCCATGCAGTGCTCTGGATTTGTCCCTTCCTTCGTTGTGTTTTAATAGTATGTGTTAAATGTATGTTTTTAGTGTCTTTAGCTTCTTTTATTTGGGGGGTGGGGGGTTGGGGGAAACTTTTTCTGATCTCTTAACTCGACGGAGATGCGATTTTTTTCCGTATCGTATCTCTGTCCGCACTGCGGCCTAACATCGTGGACTTGGCGGCCTTTGCTGGATGGAGACTGACTTTTGAGAGCTCCACCACGGGGTGCCCACGGGACTTTAACATCGCAGAGCCCGCGATCCCTATGCCAGGGATCGACCTTGGTGCTCCAACGGGTGCTTGCGGACGTAACATTGTGGAGCTCGCGGTCTCTGGTCAGAGACCGACTTCGGGAACTCCAAGCCACAGGATCATCGATCGCCCCGACGCGGGAGCTTCGATCGCCCCGATGCGCGAGCTTCGATCGCCCCGACGGATGGTTCAACTGCCCCGGCCGTGGGAGATTAAAGAGGAAGACGTTTGGACTTTATTGCCTTCCATCACAGTGAGGAATGTGGGGAATCCACTATGGTGGATGTTTATGTTAACTTTTATGTAGTTGTGTGTCTTGTTGCTTTTTTCCCCCCATATGGCTGTATGGTAATTCGCATATCACTGTAACTTAATTGGTACATGTGAGAATAAAAGACCTTTGAAAACATAACAATAATCTACCTAAAATTCTCAATAACCGCAACTTCAAAAATCTTTCCTGAAAGGCTTGGAACTTAGTTGAACAGTGGAAGATCTAGTGGCAGGTCAATAGAAGTGCCGTAAAGGGATTAAACAAAGTGTTGTAGGTTTACAAAAGTTGAATAATCGCAGAGCCTGGAACGCAAAATAAAATCAGTTGTGATGAAGGGTCTTTAACTCTCTTTCTACAGATCCTGCCTGACCAGCTGAGTGTTTTGAGTGTTTCCTGCTTTGTCAGTTTACTTTATTGTCCATTTGGAACTTTACTAGTAGACTACAAAACCTATCTAAATGGATGGATGCTGGCCTATCTGACATAGTAATAGGTAGACTGTATGACAACTCACCAGATATTACTGTGAAGAGACAAGTAGCGAAATACTGCTGCTGTTGCAAATGCTGGGTCAGGGAACATCTGTAAGGGGAGGATGTAGGGCTGGCACATTGAGTAAATGGCCTCTCGTGTTGGGATTATGGAGTGGGTGCGGAGGATGTCAGCGGTCTCTTTCCCCTATGGATGCTGCCTGGCCTGCTGAATGTTGAGTAGCATTTTGTATTTTTGTTTCAGATTTCCAGCTTCTGCAGTTTTTAATTAAAATAAGCTTTTCACTTCCTGGTCAGTTTTGAGGCAACTCTGCTCTTCCACCCATTTCCAGATGTTGACAGACCCGTTGATCATTCCCAGCGTTCTCCTTCAGCTTGGATTTCCAACACCTACATCTTTCTGTAGCTCGCGGTTCCAGAAACGTATTTTCTCAGATCAAGGCGACACGGTGGCACAGGAGTCGCGTTGCTGCCTTACAGCGCCAGAGACCCGAGTTCAATCCTGACTACGGGTGTGGTCTGTACGGAGTTTGTACATTCTCCCTGTGACTGCATGGGTTTTCCCCGGGTGCTCCGGTTTCCTCCCACACTCCAAAGACGTACAGGTTTGTAGGTTAGTTCAAAGAAATAGAAAATCGGTGCAGGAGTAGGCCATTCGGCCCTTCGAGCCAGCACCACCATTCAATATGATCACGGCTGATCATCCAGAATCCATACCATGTTCCTGCTTTCTCCCCATATCCCCTGATTCCGTTAGACCTAAGAGCTATTATCTAACTCTCTCTTGAAAACATCCAGTGAATTGGCCTCCACTGCCTACTGTGGCAAAGAATTCCACAGATTCACAACTCTCTGGGTAACAATTGTCCCTAGTGTGTAGGATCGTGTTAGTGCACGGGGATTGCTGGTCGGCACGGACTCAATGGGCCTCTTTCTGTGCTGTATCTCTAAATTCAACTCCTGTTAATCAGCCTCAGTACCCTTTCCCAATCAACACCAATCTGTGTCATGTGTCTTTTCTTGGTTGCAACCCTATCACAGGCACCATCTTGCTCCCCACCCCTCCCCTTCTCTGCATTTAAACACATCTGTTCTCCAGATATCGCTGCTTCTGAAGATAGGTCATTGCCCAAATTGTCAATCATGGATTGAATGTTTAGAGAATGTATGTAGAATATTTTAGCCAGTTTTTCATTTGTACATTTTTATTTTGAATAAAAGTTTATTTTTGAAATTTTAAAAAATGTCAACAAACATGACACGATCTGTTCATATTCAGCTTTTTTTGTAAAAAGTTGAGGATGAAAGAGCCATAAAGCACAGGGAAACAGACCACCTTGTCCCATTGTATCCATACTGGCCATCCAGCACCCATTTAGTGTCATCGAGTCATGAGTTCCACAAGCGGGCCCTTCGGCCCAACTCCTCAGTGCCAACCAGGATGCCCTGTCCAACCAAGTCCCATTTGCCCTCACTTGGCCCATATCCCCCTAAACCTTTCCTATCCATTTACCTGTCCGAATGTCTTTGAAATGGTGTTATACCTCTCACTCTCTCTCTGGCAGCTCATTCCATATACCCACCACTCTGTGTGAGGAAGTTACCCCTCAGGTTCCTATTAAATCTTTCCCCTCTCAACTTAAACCTATGTTTAGGGAATGTGTAGAAAGGAACTGCAGATGCTGGTTTACATTGAAGATAGACACAAAACTTTGGAGTAGCTTAGCGGAACAGGCAGCAATTCTGGAGAGAAGGAATGGGTGACATTTCGGGTCGAGACCCTTCTTCAGACTGAGAGTCAGGGGAGAGGGAGACACAGAGATATGGAAGGGTACGGTGTGAAAACAAGACATCAGAGGGGACGAAGTTCAAGGAAAATATAGAATAGGCCATTGTTAACTCGGGGAAGTTGACAACGAAACATGCAAAGATAAAATTTAACGTCCAATGCAAATTTGAGGAACAGCACCTCATATTTCGCTTGGGCAGCTTAAAGCCCAGCGGTACAAACATTGACTTCTCTAACTTCAAGTAACCCTTGCTTAAGGCAAGACTCCAGTATGAAAAGACTGGACCATTTCCCACCCCAACAAACACTTCACACCCACTCACAGCCTGATCTCAGTCTGCAAAGACTGGGCCCTTCTACACCCACCCTCCTCCAATCACCACTTCACACCCAATCACCCACACCCTCCGAGCTACACAACATCACTTCTCCAATATCAACAATAAAAATAGAGGAGGCGGAGAGGCTTTTCAGAGGACAAAAGAGCCGGAAATCTCCAGGACCTGACAATGTTTCCCCCTCTACTCTTAAGCTCTGTGCCAAACAGCTGGCACCGGTCTATACAGACATTTTTAACCAGTCCCTGCAAACATGTACTGTCCCTGCCTGCTTCAAAGTCTCCACTATTGCCCCGGTACCCAAAAACGCAAGGATTACTTGTCTTAATGACTACAGGCCTGTCGCACTGACCTCTGTAGTCATGAAGACACTCGAAAGGCTTGTGCTGGCCAACCTGAAAAATATCACAAACTCCCTGCTGGACCCTCTGCAGTTTGCATATCGGGCCAATAGATCTGTGGATGATACAGTCAACCTGGGCCTGTCATCCTCCAGCACCTGGACCGCCAGGGGACCTATGCGAGGATCCCGTTTGTTGATTTTAGCTCTGCATTCAACACCATTGTGCCAGAGCTACTACACTCCAAACTTTCCGAGTTGACTGTGCCTGAACCCCTCTGTCAGTGGATCACCAACTTCCTGACAGACAGGAAGCAGCATGTGAGGCTGGGAAAGTACATCTCGGACCCGCAAACACTCAGCATAGGAGCACCGCAAGGCTGCGTACTCTCTCCTCTCCTCTACTCTCTCTACACCAACGACTGCACCTCTACTGACTCCTCTGTCAAGCTTCTCAAGTTTGCGGACAACACCACCCCGATTGGACTGATCCAGGATGGGGAGGAATCTGCCTACAGACAGGAAGTGTCACAGCTGGCGTCCTGGTGCCGTAGCAACAACCTGGAGCTCAATGCTCATAAGACAGTGGAATTGATTGTAGACTTTAGGAGAGCTCCCCCTCCCCTCACCCCACTCACCATCAATAACACCACAGTCACATCTGTGGAGTATTTTAAGTTCCTGGGAACCATCATCTCCAAGGACCTTAAGTGGGGGGCTACCATTGACTCCACAGTCAAAAAGGCACAACAGAGGATGTACTTCCTGTGGCAGCTGAGGAAGCACAATCTGCCACAGGCAATGATGGTCCAATTCTACACGGCCATCGTAGAGTCTGTTCTCACCTTCTCCATCATGGTTTGGTTTGGCTCAGCCACCAAGCACGACACCTGGAGGCTGCAGCGAATCGTCTGATCAGCAGAGAAGATTATTGGCTGCAACCTTCCCTCCATTGATGAACTGTACACTGCAAGGGCCAGGAAGCGAGCGGGCAAGATCATCTCTGACCCCTCTCACCCTAGCCACAAACTCTTTGAATCATTTCCCTCTGGAAGGCGACTCTGGATTGTCAAAGCTGCCACAGCCAGACATAAAAACAGTTTTTATCCACGAGTAGTTGCTCTACTCAACAGCCAAAAATCTGTAGCCTCCCTTTGATCTGGTATTTTGTTCGTTCACATGGTTGATCAATGGTGTTTTATCATTAATGTTTTATTATTATTAATGTTTAGTGTTTTCTGAGTCATTCGTAACTGTCACTGTATGTCATGTTGTTACTTGTGGGCGGAGCACCAAGGCAAATTCCTTGTATGTGAATACTTGGTCAATAAACTTACTTACATACTTACTTTCCCTCTCTCTCTCTCCATCCCTCCCCTTCCCAGTTCTCCAACCAGTCTGACAGTCCTCCTGATTAAATTTTATCTTGATGTGCTTCGCTATCACTTCCCCAAACCCAAACTCTCAATCTGAAGAAGGGTGTCGACCTGAAACGTCACCCATTCCTTCTATCCAGAAATGCTGCCTGTCCCACTGAGTTAAACCTATGTTCGTTTGTTCTCGATTTCCCTAACCTGGGGAAAATAAAGACTTTGCCTTCACTCCAACTATTCGTCTCGTGATATTATACACCTCGACAAGATCACTCCTCAGGCTTCTGTGCTCCAAGGAAGAAATTCCTAGCCTGCCCAACCTTTCCCTGTAGCTTAGGTCCTCGAGACCTGGCAACATTCTCGTAAATCTTCTCTGCACTCTTTCCAGTTAATTACATCATTCCTCTAGCAAGTTGACCAAAGCTGAATACAATATTAGAAACATAGAAACATAGAAAATAGGTGCAGGAGGAGGCCATTCAGCCCTTCGAGCCAGCACCGCCATTCATTGTGATCATGGCTGATCGTCCCCTATCAATAACCCGTGCCTGCCTTCTCCCCATATCCCTTGACTCCACTAGCCCCCAGAGCTCTATTTAACTCTCTCTTAAATCCATCCAGTGATTTGGCCTCCACTGCCCTCTGTGGCAGGGAATTCCATAAATTCACAACTCTCTGGGTGAAGAAGTTTTTTCTCACCTCAGTCTTAAATGACCTCCCCTTTATTCTAAGACTGTGGCCCCTGGAAACCTATTCAATTAGCCTCACCAAAGTCTTGTGCAACTGTAACAATGTCTCTCAAGTCTTTTCTAAATTCTCTCCCCATTCCTCTCAACTCCTTGATAAACATTTGGACGGGTACATGGATAGGACAGGTTTGAATGAATATGGACCAAATGTGGGCAGGTGAGACTAGTGTAGATGGGACAGATTGGTCGGTGTGGGCAAGTTGGGCAGAAGGGCCTGTTTCTAAAGTGCGTGACTCTTTAACTGTGACTCACCAACACACCCGTGTTGATTTACAGTCGGCAATTAGTCCCGCAACCAGGAAACAAAAGCACTTGAAGAAACCCACAGTCACAGGGAGAAAATGTGAACTCCAGAGGTCAGGATTGAACCCAGGTCACTGGAACTTTAAGCTAGATGTCCCACCAGCTGTGTCACCCTAAAAAAGCGATGGGTCGCCACTATATCTTTCAAAGCAGGAAATCCAAGGAAAAGGAATATAAATTGGCCAGAGGAGGCAGCATACCAGAGGACTGGGAGAAATTTAAAACTCAACGGCGGAGGAAATTAATAGGGGGGAAAAAGAGCATGAAAGAAAGCTTGCAGGGAATATAAAAACTGACTCTGAAAGCTTCTTTAGATATGTAAAAAGGAAATGATCAGTGAAGACAAATGTAGACCCATAACAATCAGAGACAGGTGAATTTATAATGGAAAAACAAAGAAATGGCAGAACAGTTAAACAAGTACTTTGATTCTGTCTTCACTAAGGAAGACACAAACAATCTACCAGAAATACTAGGGGATCTAGTAGGAGGGACAAACTGAAGGGACATTAGACAGGAAATGGTGTTAGGTAAACTGTTGAGACTGAAGGCAGATAAATCCCCAGAGCTTGATGGTCTGCATCCCAGAGCTCCCAAGGAGGTGGCCCGAGAAATCATGAATGCATTAGTGATCATTTTACAATGTTCTCTCGACTCTGGATCAGTTCTTGTGGACTGGAGGGTAGCCAATGTAACCCCACTTTTTAATAAAGGAGGGAGAAAGAAAATGGGGAATTATAGACCAGTTAGCCTCACATCGATAGTGTGGAAGATGCTCGAGTTGATTGTTAAAGATGTTACAGCAGCGCATTTGGAAAGCAGTGACAGGATCGGTCAAAGTCAGCATGGATTTATGATGGGGAAATCATGCTTGACTAATCTTCTAGAACTTTTGGAGGATGGATAAGGGAGAGCCAGTGGATGTGGTGTACCTGGACTTTCAAAAAGCCTTTGACAAGGTCACACATAAGAGATTAGTGTGCAAAATTAGACGGTATTGGGGGTAGGGTATTGACATGGATAGAGAACTGGTTGGCAGACAGGAAGCAAAGAGTAGGAATTAACGGGTACTTTTCAGAATAGCAGGCAGTGACTAGTGGGGTGCCGCAAAGCTCGGTGCTGGGACCCCAGTAATTTTCAATATAAATTAACGATTTACACAAGGGAATTAAATGTGACATCTCCAAGTTTGCGGATGACATAAAACTCGGTGGCAGTGTGAGCTGCGAGGAGGATGCTATGAGGCTGCAAAGTGACTTGGATCAGTTGGGTGAGTGGGCAGAAGCATGGCAGATGCAGTATAATGTGGATAAATGTGAGGTTATCCACTTGTGGCAAGAGCAGGAAAGCAGATTATTATCTGAATTGTGTCAGATTAGGAAAAGGGGAGGTGCGATGAGAACAGGGTGTGCTTGTACATCAGTCACTGAAAGTAAGCATGAAGTTACAGCAGGCAGTGAAGAAAACTAATGGCATGTTGGCCTTCATTGGAAGAGGATTTGAGTTTAGGAGCAAGGAGGTCCTACAGCAGTTGTACAGGGCCGTGGTGAGACTGCACCTGGAATATTGTGTGCAATTTTGGTCTCCTAATTTGAGGAAGGATATTATTGCTATTGAGGGAGTGCAACGTAGGTTCACCAGGTTAATTCCCGAGATGGCGGAACTGACATATGATGAAAGAATGGGTCGACTGGGCTTGTATTCACTGGAATTTAGAAGGATGAGAGGGAATCTGATAGAAACATATAAAATTCTTAAAGGATTGGACAGATTAGATGCAGGAAAATTGTTCCCGATGTTGGGCGAGTCCAGAACCATGGGTCACAGTTTAAGAATAAGGGGTAGACCACTTAGGACTGAGATGAGGAAAATCTTCTTCACCCAGAGAGATGTGAATCTGTGGAATTCTCTGCCACAGATGGCAGTGGAGGCCAATTCACTGGACGTTTTCAAGAGAGAGTTAGATCTAGCTCTTAGGGCTAAAGGAATATGGGGGAAAAAGCAGGAATGGGGTACTGATTTTAGATGATCAGCCATGATGATCAGGCACGAAGGGGCCGAATGGCCTACTCCTTCACCTATTTTTCTATGTTTCTAGGCAATGTTTTTCTTCAATATTTATTTCCTCCAGAGCTCCTTGACTCACCAATGAGAAACGGTGAATGTTCTAACTTCCTCTTTCTGAAATCAACAATCATGGTCTTGTTGACATTGAGCGAGAGTCAGTTTTTTTTTTTAAAGATATACAGCGTGGAAACAGGCCCTTCGGCCCACCGAGTCCGCACCGATCAGCGATCCCCGCACACTAACACTATCCTACACTATGGTCAATTTACATTTATACCAACTATTAACCTACAAACCTGTATGTTTGTATTTACAATTAACCTACAAACCTGTACGTCTTTGAAGTGTGGGAGAAAACTCATGTGGTCACGGGGAGAACGTACAAACTCGGTGCAGACAGCACCTGTAGTTAGGATTGAACCCGGGTTTCTGGCGCTGTGAGCACTGTAAGGCAGCAACTCTACCGCTGCGCCACCGTGCCGCACTGTGTGTTGCAGCATTACTCAAGCACGCGTTCCATTTCTCTCCTGTATGCAGACTCAACACCACCTATGATTTGGCCAACCACAGTAGTTCATAAGTGATAGGAGTAGAATTCGGCCATTCAGCCCATCACATTTACTCCATTCAATCATGGCTGATCTATCTCTCCCTCTCAACCCATTCTCCTGCCTTCTCCCCATACCATGACTAATCAAGAATCTATCAATCGCAGCCTTACAAATATCCATTGGCTTGGTCTCCACAGCCTTCTGTGGCAATGAATTCCACAGATTCACCACCCTCTGACAGAAGAAATTTCTCCTCATCTCCTTTCTAAAGGTACGTCCTTTTATGCTGAGGCTATGACCTCTCCTAGACTCTCCCAATAGTCGGCACGGACTTGAAGGGCCGAGATGGCCTGTTTCCGTGCTGTTATGGTTATATGGTTATATGGTTATAAGGAAACATCCTCTCCACATCCACTCTATCTAGGCCTTTTACTATTCGGTAAGTTTCAAAGAGGTGTCCCCTCATCCTTCTAAACACATTGCCGTTGTCAAGTTTATTGATGGCATTGGAGCTGTGCTAGGGTCAAGGAAAGAGCACTCACGTCGCGGCCCTCTTTCCATCAATCTATCCACCGCCACACGCAAGAGAGACACCATTGTGTGCAGATGCCGAGAAGTGTGTTCAGCTCTGGCTGAACAACTTCTAATCTTGTGTGTGGACTCGACAAGAAGATTGGAGCTGTGCTCAGCCATGGGTGTAAGGAGAGTAGAGCAGGGGGTCTCTAAGCACACAACCTAGGGGTGTACTCATGATGATGGTCGGTGGAACGATGTTGCCACTGGTCAAGGTTCATGTCTATTCAAGAACGCTAATGAATTTACACTTTACAATGAAAACTGAATAAAGTCTCTTCTAAAAAGGATTTAACAAAAGGTCACTATTCAAACACTCCGTGAATTTAACTTGTCAGTAATACATTCAAAAATATATACAAAATGAAATGACAGTTCATGTCATTGATAACAATAAGAAAACTTTGTTTTATTGTGAATTGATTTGAAAAAAATAGCAAAACTTTTTTTTGTACGGGTTAGAGTACTTTAGATCTGAAGTACAGAAAAACACAAACGATGTGAGACGAGGGCAAGTGTATCCCCCACCCTCTCACTCCTCAACCTCCCCCCCCCCCCATTCCAATCTCAATCTCAACCACACCCCTCCCCATCCCACAAATCTGGGGGAAATTCTACCTTCAGTAACACTCCTAAATATAAAATAAATAATGCGCTATTCAAATGTAAAAAAGATTCAACCTGAACCATTATTTATTTATTGTATCACTCCAGTAATACCAGCAAGGTTGTCAACAACTGTTATAATGCCGGCCGTGCCTATCGACTTATGAGTAGCCTTCAGTTTAGGAGACATCACGCATTTTCTCTTCGCTCACCAAGAAAATTAAAGTAATAACTGAGAAAACCGACGAGAGTTTTGTTTCGCTTACTGGTTGCCTCCAATTTACACGCTTCCACATCGGATAATATTGAACATATTATTCATGTTTTGAAATTTTAAAAAGGCTGAATAACACTAAAGTTCGAGTACTTCACATTTCATAAACAATTCTAATATTATTAGTTTTGTTCAAACTTATTTCCTGTTCATAAACTAACCCACTCCACGTTTGGCATTCATGATTATGTAATTGCTTTATTAAAAATGTTCCGTATATTTCGCCGCTGGAGAGACTACAACATTTTAAAACGCACACTGTAAGAAAATCCCAATTCGGATTTCTATCCAGTCGAATATTACACATTACTTACCGACTGCTGAGATGACGATAGGAAGCAAGTAACATCTTTGTTCGGGCAGTTTCATAATGTTACTTGTTTAAAGCTGCTGCCCCGTTGTCCGATGTCAGTTTCAACGAGTGAATTACAACCCCTCACTCCCGCTCTGGGTCGGGATACTGAATACTAGACACTCTTCGTGTTTTAATTATTCTGTGGCCCCGCTGACAGCACATGTTAAAAAAAGCCAGTCGTTGCACCGAATATATCATATGATTCCCATCATGTGACAAGTCCCCCTGGAGCAACCACTGTTTCACTTCTCGCCCAGTAGAGGCGGGGTTTGCTTTTTGCGGATGTATTTCCAGCAAAATGTTGCTCATTTTTCAAAAGCAAAACTTTTCAACCAGAGTCTTTCTTTTGAGGAACCTGAATGTGAAACTTAAGGAAGTTTAAAAAATATATAATCATTTTTAATCCCTAATCGTGCACCGAAGCTCAGAAAAAAAAACCTGTTGGAAGAAAAATTTCCTTTCATAACTTTGTGCCGGGAGTAGAATTATTTGGAGTTAAACCCATCTGTAAATATTTTAAATAAAATAAAAATGGTGCATGTTTACAAATCGAGATATGCAAGAGAGCTGAGGCTCAATTTAAACAAGTGAAAAACGAGAAATCAGTGGACGTTTGTCCATTTGGTGGTGGACTGAATAAATCAAGAGTTCAGTGTTTATTGTCATATGTCCCGAATCGGAACACAGAAATCCTTACTTACGGCAGCACATCAGCAGCTGCAGACGAGCACGGCCCACCACCCAGATGATCACCTTCGTGAAGGGCCAGAGTGCAGCTATCAAGAACCACAGCAGCCAGGAATCCATCAGGAATCCTGGCAGCTTTCTGTAGACCTGGTGAAACAGCTGAAGTTTCCACAGCACATTGCCATGACCACCCTGAGGCCAGACATCCTCCTGATCTCAGAGGCGACCAAAAACATCGTCTTGTTGGAACTGACAGTGCCGTGGGAGGACCGTAAGGAGGAGGCCCACGAGAGGAAGAAGACCAAGTACGAAGAGCTGGTCATAGACTGCCGTAAGCAGGGCTGGAAGGCAAGGTGTCTGCCCATCGAGGTTGGCTGCAGAGGTTTTGCAGGGCAATCGCTCTACAAAGCCTTGAGTGCACTGGGCATCAACGGAGTGGCGAGGGAGAGCCATCAGGAACACCACAGAGGCAGCGGAGAAGGCCTCGAGATGGCCCTGGATCAGGAGAGAAGGTCCATGGGAAGGAGCGAATGCCACCTGAACACAAGTCGTGGTCTGAGCAACCACGGCTGGGTCGCCTGGGTGAGGGGTGTCTGATGTTGAAAGACCTGATACACCCAATGACCCCGGGTTGCATCACTGATGATGTGTTCAGGAGCATCAATAGATGTATTTTTATCAATAGACTAGACCAAGGGGGGCCCGTTGGGTCCCATCCTCTCAACGCGTGGTTGCGGGGGGGGGGGGGCAGCGGCGTCACACACACACTAACCATCCCTCATACACACAGGTGGGGAGAGATGGGGGTGAGGAGGAAGAGGGGGAGATGGAGGGGAGTGAGGAGGAGGGGGAGGAGGGAGAGGAGGAGGGGGGAGGGGAGTGGGGGAGGGCTGTGGGGGAGGGCTAGAGGGGGAGGGGGGAAGGGAGGAGAGAGAGGGAGAAGGGGGAGAGAGAGGAGGGGACAGAGAGGGGAGGGGGAAGAGAGAGGAGGGGGAGAGAGAGTAGAGGGGAGAGAGGAGTGGGAGAGAGGAGGTGGGGAGAGAGAGGTGGGGAGAGAGGAGGGGGAGAGAGAGAAGGGGAGAGAGAGGGGGAGAAGAGGGGGAGAGAGAGAAGGGGGGGAGAGAGAAGGGGGAGAGAGGGGGAGAGAGAAGAGGGGGAGAGAGAGAAGGGGGAGAGAGAGAAGGGGGAGAGAGGGGGGGAGAGAGAAGAGGGGGAGAGAGAGAAGGGGGAGAGAGAGAAGGGGGAGAGAGAAGAGGGGGAGAGAGAGAAGGGGAGAGAGGGGAGGGGGGAGAGGAGGGGAAGAGAGGAGGGAAGGGGAGAGAGAGGAAGAGGCAGAGGGGGAGAGAGAGGAGGGGGAGAGTGGGGGGTAGGGGGAGTAGAGCAGGGAGAGGAGGAGGTGGGGGGAAAGAAGGTGGGGAGAGAGGAGTGGGGAGAGAGGTGGTGGGAAGAGAGGTAGTGGGGAGAGAGGAGGGGTGAGAAGAGGAGAGGGGGGAGAGGTGGAGGGGAGCCGGGCAAGTGAGTGGGCTGTGAAAAGCGGAGATAGCCCGGGGAGAGAGAGAGAGAGAAAGAGAGAGAGTTCAGGGCCTGACTATCTGGGAACCAGGTGCGGGTAGCAGCGGGGGGCGAGGAGCAGGGTAGGAGCGGTTAGCAGAGGAGGGAGTGGGAGGGGGTGACTTCACTCGCTGCGCAGACCGCAAGGAGAGTTCTTCAAAAGCTCATGAGCGCCGGTGTGCACCGGTGACCTCGGGATCTGCAGAACTTGCTCGTTCTTTCTGCGCCTTTTGAAGAATGGGGGGGGAGGAGGATGGTGACGTAACTCGGGAAAACAGTGTGCCTGCGCGTTGACATCAGCTGCTTTAATCCAGAGCGGGGGGGCGGGGCCACGAGCAAAGGTATTGTGTTGTCATCAGCTGGCCAGCAGTTAGATTTGGAAAAAAAGTCAGATTTGTGAACAATTCAAATGATGAACTTGGGAAATAGTTAACCAAATTTACAGATGATGGGATTTTTGAAATCATGAGGTAAATCTCTACCGGAATATGTAACATTTTCACTGTTTCGGCATCGGGTGTTCGAGGGGATGTGAATCAAAGGTGAAATCACACACACACACACACACACACACACACACACACACACACACACACACACACACACACACACACAATATATATATATACATATATATATACACACACACACACACACACACACACACACACACACACACACACACACACACACACACACACACACACCACACACACACACACACACACACAGTTTTAATAAGTAATTATGATGTCTTTTTATCAATTTTTATCAATAAACAGCTTCAGTAGATCGCACAATGAACATAAAAAATAAGTTAAATCAATGTCAAATATATTATTCCCACCATAGGTAGACGCAAAAAGTTGGAGTAACTCAGCGGGTCAGGCAGCATATCTGGAGAAAAAGGAATAGGTGATGTTTCGGGTCAAAGCCCTTCTTCAGATCAAACCCTGTTTTTACAGCATTGTTGAGCTGGCGTTTGGGAAGTTTTGGGCTGAAAGCCCCCATTCCAGAGACAATTCAAGGAACTCCAGTAAACTGAAATGGACGAGCATCAAATGAGGGGGACAGGGTGTGGTGGAGATACATAGATACATAGAAAATAGGTGCAGGAGTAGGCCATTCGGCCCTTCGAGCCTGCACCGCCATTCAATATGATCATGGCTGATCATCCAACTCAGTATCCCGTACCTGCCTTCTCTCCATACCCCCTGATCCCTTTAGCCACAAGGGCCACATCTAACTCCCTCTTAAATATAGCCAATGAACTGGCCTCAACTACCCTCTGTGGCAGAGAGTTCCAGAGATTCACCACTCTCTGTGTGAAAAAGTTTTTCTCATCTCGGTCTTAAAAAATTTCCCCCTTATCCTTAAGCTGTGACCCTTGTCCTGGACTTCTCCAACATCGGGAACAATTTTCCTGCATCTAGCCTGTCCAACCCCATAAGAATTTTGCAAGTTTCTATAAGATCCCCTCTCAATCTCCTAAATTCTAGCGAGTATAAGCCGAGTCTATCCAGTCTTTCTTCATATGAAAGTCCTGACATCCCAGGAATCAGTCTGGTGAACCTTCTCTGCACTCCCTCTATGGCTATAATGTCCTTTCTCAGATTTGGAGACCAAAACTGTACGCAATACTCCAGGTGTGGTCTCACCAAGACCCTGTACAACTGCAGTAGAACCTCCAGAACCTCCCTGCTCCTATACTCAAATCCTTTTGCTATGAAAGCTAACATACCATTCGCTTTCTTCACTGCCTGCTGCACCTGCATGCCTACTTTCAATGACTGGTGTACCATGACACCCAGGTCTCGCTGCATCTCCCCTTTTCGTAATCGGCCACCATTTAGATAATAGTCTGCTTTCCTGTTTTTGCCACCAAAGTGGATAACCTCACATTTATCCACATTATACTGCATCTGCCAAACATTTGCCCACTCACCCAGCCTATCCAAGTCACCTTGCAGTCTCCTAGCATCCTCTTCACAGCTAACACTGCCCCCCAGCTTAGTGTCATCCGCAAACTTGGAGATGTTGCCTTCAATTCCCTCATCCAGATCATTAATATAAATTGTAAATAGCTGGGGTCCCAGCACTGAGCCTTGCAGTACCCCACTAGTCACTGCCTGCCATTGTGAAAAGGCCCCTCAAACAAGGGAAAGGATATCACCCCAGGGAGCCACATGAGTGGCAAGGGGGCTGGGTTGATTATGTTTTTTGGGAACACAACGACATATAACGCTAACGTATGTATAGTCATGGAGAATGTCAGAGGATTTCCACATTTCTTGTTTTATACATATTTTTATCCTGAATAACGTTTATTTTGATAAAAAATATATGCTCTCCATGTCTTTCCACAAAGAACGTTGACTGTGGTGGTTGGAGCTCCAGAAACATTAACTCCAGAAACATAGAAACTCTCCCAACCTGCCCAAGTCCTTCTGAAGACTCCCTGCTTCCTCAACACTACCTGCCCCTCCACCTATCTTCGTATCATCTGCAAATTTGGCCGTAAAGCCATCAATTCCATCATCCAGATCATTTACATAGAACGTGAAAAGTAGCGGACCCAACACTGATCCCTGCGGAAGACCACTAGTCACTGGAAGCCAACCTGAAGAGGCCTCCTTAATTCCCTCTCTGGTTTCTGCCAGTCAGCCAATCTATCAATGCTAATACCTTGTCTCTAATACTATGTAATGAGACAATCCTATCTTGTTTAGCAGCCTCACGTGTGGCACCTTATTATAGGCACCTTCCAAGCTGACTTCCTGTCCTCTCAGGTAGTTTTGCAGCATTTATGTGCCATCAACACATTGCACTGCATTTGTTTGCCTTGTATATTTTGACACCACCTCCCGATCCATGACTTCTACCGCCATGATGAACAACGGGTTTAGGTTTACAAGAACTGTGTGTCGGTCCAACCCCACTCCATGTGACACACCATACTGGCTTGGAAATGTTTCACTGGTTCAGTTCCTCCAGATTCAGGAACAGCTTCTTCCTAACCATCAGGCTATTGAATACCACAAACACCATTTAAACTTCAAGCTACTTATTGTCTTGTTTGCACCAGGGACTTTGATTTGTTTTGTATATATTGGGGGGTTTTAATTGATTGAACTTTTTTTTCGTTTGTTTATTATATTATCTATTGAGTACTCTGCAGACGAACCTGTTGTGCTGCTGTAAGTTAGAATTTGGGCGGAACAATGGTGCAGCGGTAAAGTTGCTGCCTCATAGCACCAGGGACCCAGGTTCGATCCTGACTACCGGTGCTTGTCTGTACAGAGTTTGTACATTCTCCCCGTGACCTGCGTGGGTTATCTCCGGGATCTCCGGATTCCTCCCACACTCCAAAGACGTACAGGTTTGTAGGTTAATTGGTTTTGGTATAATTGTAAATTGTCCCTAGTGTGTGTTAGTGTGCAGGGATCGTTGGTCGGCACGGACTCAGTTGGCCGAAGGCTGAAGGCCCTGTTTCCACGTTGTATCTCTAAAAAACGTAATTGTTCTGTTTCGGTACATAAGACAATTAAACGCTCTTGACTCTCTCTTGTCTCTTGGTCCTTCATGTTGGATCTCGATCCTGGAATTCCCCCTCGCCTCCCACCAGCAACACTGTGGGCATAGCTTCACCACAACGACTGCAGAAGTTGAAGATGGCTCAATGCCACTTCCTCGAGCAAATAGGGATGGGCAACAGATGCAGGTCTGACCAGTGATTGAATAACTAAGAAAAACATTTCCTCCAGAAATCCCCTGTTGACCTCAGAATTTTGAAGTATTAGCTACTTTTCCCCCAAGTACTTGATGTTATGCCATTATGGTTTGGGGAATTTTTGTATCTCAGATAGTTCCAACTAGGATGGTGATGTAGATGCTGAAAGTCTGAAATAAAAACAGAAAATGATGGAAATGCTCAGCAGATCAGGCAACATCTGTGCAGAGAGAAATAGATCGGAAGAGTCCGTTTAAAAAAAATTGTTTTTAGCCCCAAAGCTGGCATCTTCCTCACTGCAAAGTGGTAACACTTTTATTTACCCATTTACATATTTATTTAGTTTTATTTATTCCTTTGTGGAATGTAGCCGTTGGTGGCATAGCCAACATTTAACCATATAACCATATAACCATTACAGCACGGAAACAGGCCATCTCGGCCCTTCAAGTCCATGCCGAACATTTTTTGTTTTGTTTGTTTTTTTGTTTTGTTTTTGTTGTTGTAAATAAATACTTCCCCCTAGTCCCATCTACCTGCATTTACTGTCCCAGGGATGCGAGATTAAATGGATTACAGGGAAACAAGTAGTGGAATGGGCCTGACAGGATTGCCCGGATCAAATGGCCTTGTTTTATGTCACAAGGAAACATGAGAAAGCCTCACTGCTCCTTTCTGTTGTGTCGGATGCCTTTACCAGGTTAAAATCACGTGCCGGAAGGAACTGCAGATGCCAGTTTAAACAGAAGATGGACACAAAATGCTGGAGTAACTCAGCATCTCAGACTGAACTAATCAGTCTGAAGAAGGGTCTTTACCTGAAACGTCACCCATTCCTTCTCTCCAGAGATGCTGCCTGTCCCGCTGAGTTACTCCAGCATTTTGTGCCGGCAGGCGAGATTAGTATTTTTTGGCATCATGGTCGGCACAGACATTCTTGGTCGAAGGGCCTGTTCCTGTGCTGCACAGTTCTATGTTCTAAGATCCTGCACTTTCTAGAGTATGACTTGTCTTGGCCCTTGCAAGTTTTGATGTCACCTATATTTTTACAAGCGTCTCCACAGGGACAAAACTGGGAAAAGTTGATTATTTCTATAATTTTTTCAGACTTGTTTTCAGTTAAGTTCAAGTTCAAGTTCACATTTATTGTCACATGTACCAATTAAGGTACAGTGATATTTGAGTTACCATACAGTCAGTAAAGAGAACACAATACACAATAAAGTTTAACATAAACATCCACCACAGTGGAATCATCATTCTTCACTGTGATGGAAGGCAATAAAGTTCAGTCATCTTCCTCCTTTGTTCACCCGTGGTCGGGGCCTTGAACCCGCTGCAGTCGCCGCTACAGATATTCAGGCCCTCTCGCCGGGATGATCGAAACACACTCCGACTTCGGGATGGATCGGAACACACTCCGCGGCTTGGAGTTCCTAAATCGGCCTCTTCTTACCGGAGACTGCGGCTTCACGATGTTAACGTCCACAGGCTCTAACACTGGCGATCCTCGGCAATGGATCGCAGCTCCGCAATGTTAAAGTCCGCGCCGCGCCTGTGGTTTGAAGCTCTGGGCCGGTCTCCGGTCTGGAGAGGCCGCATCGATCCAGTTGTTAGGCCGTGAGGGGGGCGAAGATGCGACACGGTAAAAAGTCGCTATTCCGTCGAGGTAAGTGACTGGAAACGGTTCCCCCCTGTCCCCCCCCCCTACCTAGAGACATTAAAAACATGCATGATGATTTTCCAATTACCTCACAAATTTAAACAGGTGATTTAGTTGACAGAGGCCTTGCACAATAATTTTATTTTAATAAATTTATTTAAACTAAAAAGTGTGAAAATATATCAAATAAAACAGGACACTCGTTGGGTATCATTTGTACAAGTGGACAATTAAAACAACAAGCTATCGGCAGCCTTATTGGAACCAGATGATGAAACTCAAACCAGTACTATTCTCTGGCATAGTCCCAAATGTTACTTTACTTAAATCACTAATTTGGTTTACATCCACTTAGGTAAGAAAGAAGGAGAATTATTGGCACTGCATGTTAGTGAAGATTGTCTTTTGGTGCAGAGGTAAGACATACTCACTAGTCAAATTGATGTCTACAATGTTGGGAGATAATTAGACATTTCATAAGTGATGTGTTTGAACTAGACCTCTAGTTTATTTGTTTGAAGCTAGCATGTGGAGGAAAAGGGAGATGTTTAATCTGCCTTTCAGTTATTTATCTCCTGTGTCCAACTGATTAATTTCCTTCTGTGACTACTTCAAAGAGAATCAAGTCATGAGAACACAGTGAGATCTTTGCAGATGTAAAAAATGGGTCATACTTCGGGTCGAGACCCGAAATGTCGCCCATTAATTCTCTCCAGAGATGCTGCCTCATCTGCTGAATTACTCCAGCATTTTGTGTCTACCTTTGATTTAAACCAGCATCTGTAGTTATTTCTTACATTAAAAATGGGCCATTTGGCTGTGTTTGATCTGCCACACAACAACCTCGACCATGATTTTTTTTTTCCTAGTCCGGTTTTTCATTCTTTTACAGTCAGAAATCTATTTATCTCTGTTTCGATAGAGCTCAATGACTACTCTCTCCAGTAGAGAATTCCACTGTGTCACCACCTAAGTGAACACATTTCTTCTGATGCCTTTTTTTTTTTAGACTGCAATCTCTAGATCTGGAGAGGGGAAACAATTACACAACGACTATCCTTTTGAGTCCTCTTTAAAAAGCTTGTGTGTTTCAACAAGTTCCCCTCTCATTCTTCTAAACTTTAGAGAAAATAATTCAAACCTCCTCAATGTATGTCAGACTTGCCACCTGGGAAAGCTATCTGCTGTACTTTCTCTATAGTGATAGGAGCAGAATTAGGCCATTCGGCTCATCAAGTCTACTCTGCTATTCAATCATCTATCTTTGGTAATCAGGCGCTGTTAGGCAGCAATCAGAGTGCAGCGAGGTAATCAGAGTGTAGCGAGGTAATCAGAGTGCAGCGAGTAATCAGTGTCAGTTGGAACGGAAGGGACGTCACGACCGCGGGCCACAGGTGCCACAGGTGCGGCCCAGGGTTGTCGCCGAGGGAGGAAGGACGGAGCCGCGGCTCGAGAGGCTAACAGGGGCTAAGAGGTAGGCCACGCACTGCAAGGGAGCAGTGGACCAGACAGAAAGAGCGGACGGAATTACCACTAGACAGCCAAACCAGTAGGTAATTTACGGCTGGGGTAAGTACTTTCCCATTTATAGGAGGTAGGATTATATAAATAAGGGGTGTTTTAATACAGTAATCCGGGTAGGGGATTCTTAATAGGACCAGTTAATTACTTATATAAGATGGGCGGCCAGGAGATGTGCCAATACTGTGAGATGTGGGAAATTGTCGACACCATTGATGTAGATGATCCCTACAGCTGCAGTAAGTGTTTGAGGCTAGCGGAACTCGAGCTCCGCATTGATGAGCTGGAGACCCAACTTCATATGCTGCGGTGCATCAGGGAGGGGGAGTATTACCTGGATGTTTTGTGCCAGGGGATGGTCACACCGACCAGTTTAACTAATTCAGTAGTTAGTGAGCAGGGAAAGGAAGGTGTGGCCCATAAGCGAGGCAGGTAGGGGGAACCAGGAGGAGATGCGGCAGGAGCCACAGCCCTTGTCCCTGACGAGCATGACCGAGGCTCTTACTCAATGTGAGGACGGGATCAGGGGCTGTGGGAGGGATGAGCAACCTGGCTGCAGCACCGTGGATCAGGGGGCCATTCAAGAGGGGGGAGTTAGAAGAAATGCCGTTGTGATAGGGGATAGTATTATTCGGGGGGTAGATAAGGTTCTCTGCGGCCAGCAGAACATGTCCCGAAGGCTGTGTTGCCTACCCGGTGCTAGGGTTAAGGATATCTCTGCGATGCTGGAGAGAAATTTGCAGAGTGAGGGGGAGGATCCAGTGGTCGTGGTCCATGTGGGGACCAATGACATAGGAAGGACGAGGAAGGAGGATCTGCTGAACGAGTTTGAACAGTTAGGGAATAAATTAAAAAGCAGAACCTCGAGGGTACTGATCTCCCGGATTGCTACCTGAGCCACGGGCCAAATCGGCGAGGGTACGAAAAATTAAAAAGCTGAATGCGTGGCTCAAAGACTGGTGTGGGAAAAATGGGTTTGGTTTCTTGGGCCACTGGCACCAGTACTGGGACAGGGGGGATCTGTTCTGTAAGGACGGACTTCACCTGAACGGTGCTGGGACTGGGGTCCTGGCAAATCATATAACTAGGGCAGTAGAGAGGTCTTTAAACTAAGTAGCGGGGGGGAGGTATCAAGGGGGGTAATAACGGCAGGGGTAGAGGAAATAGAGCAGGGTATCAGTGGGGAAACGGAAAATCAAAATGTGACAGGAGGATCCAGAATGTGTGAAGATAAAGCTCTAGATGTAAAAGGGGCAAAAACAGAAAGGAAGGGTAGTAAAAATCATCTGAAAGTGCTGTATCTAAATGCACGGAGTATTCGAAATAAGATAAATGAATTAACGGTGCAATTAAGTACATATAGTTATGATATCGTGGCCATTACGGAGACATGGCTGCAAGGGGATCAGGATTGGGAGTTAAATATAGAGGGGTACTCGACAATTAGAAAAGATAGACAGGAAAGAAAGGGAGGAGGGGTGGCCCTTTTAATAAGGGAGGGAATAACGGCAATAGAGAGGAAGGATATTGCGTTGAAGGATCAGGATAGTGAAACAGCTTGGGTACAGATAGAGAATAACAAGGGGAAAAAAACACTAGTGGGTGTAATTTATAGACCTCCAAATAGCTGTGACGCTGTTAGTCAGAACATAAATCTGCAAATAGTTGACGCATGTAAAAAGGGAACTGCTGTAATCATGGGGGACTTCAATTTTCATATTAATTGGGCAAACCAAACTGGGCAGGGTAGACTAGAGGAAGAGTTTATAGAATGTATTAGAGACGGGTTCCTAGAACAGTATGTCATAGAACCGACAAGGAGGGAGGCAATCTTGGATCTGGTCCTGTGTAATGAAGCAGGATTAATTAAAAATGTCATAGTTAGGGACTCGTTGGGAACAAGTGACCACAATATGGTCGAATTCCATATTCAAATAGAAGGGGAGCAGGTTGAAACTCAGGCTAGGGTACTTAGTCTAAATAAGGGGGATTATGAAGGTATGAGGACTGAGCTGATCAAAGTTGACTGGGATAGCAGACTCAAGAATAAGACGGTACATGAGCAGTGGTGTACGTTTAAGGATCTACTGTATAACCTTCAAGAAAAATTTATTCCTATGAAGAAAAAAAGGGGTAAGGGAAAGAACAGTCAGCCATGGCTCAGTAAAACTATAAAGGATAGTATTCGGCTGAAGGCAAGGGCATATAAGGTAGCTAGAGATAGTGGGAGGGTAGAGGATTGGGAAGCATTTAAAGGTCAGCAAAAAATAACTAAGAGATTAATTAAGACGGGGAAAATAGACTATGAAAGGAATTTAGCGAATAACATAAAAACTAATAGTAAGAGTTTTTATAGCTATATAAAAAGAAAAAGGGTGGCTAAGGTGAACGTTGGTCCATTGGAGGGTGAGACTGGAGAGTTGTTGGTGGGGAACATGGAAATGGCAAAGGCATTAAACGAGTATTTTGTATCAGTCTTCACCATAGAAGACACAAAAAATATTCCAACGCTGGATAAACAGGGGGCGGTAGGAATGGAGGAGCTAAATACTATTAAGATCACCAGGGAGGTGGTATTAGGGAAATTAATGAGACTGAAGGAGGATAAATCCCCTGGGCCTGATGGATTACATCCAAGGGTCTTGAGGGAGATAGCGGTGGGGATTGTGGATGCATTGGTGATAATTTTCCAAAACTCCCTGGAGGCAGGAACGGTCCCAGTGGATTGGAAAATGGCCAATGTAACACCTATATTTAAAAAAGGAAGTAAACAGAAGGCGGGTAACTATAGACCGGTTAGTCTAACATCGGTGGTGGGTAAAATGTTAGAGACAATTATTAAAGAAACACTAACGGGGCACTTGGATAAACATGACTTCATCGGACAGAACCAGCATGGTTTTGTGAAGGGGAAGTCCTGTTTAACGAATCTGCTCGAATTCTTTGAGGAAGTAACAACCCGGGTGGATAAAGGGGAACCGGTGGATGTGGTATACTTGGACTTCCAAAAGGCTTTTGACAAGGTGCCACATAAGAGACTATTGCTAAAAATAAAAAATTATGGGATTGGGGGTAATATATTAGCATGGGTAGAGGATTGGCTAACAAATAGGAAGCAGAGAGTGGGGATAAATGGTTCATACTCGGGATGGCAACCGGTAACTAGCGGGGTTCCGCAAGGGTCGTTGCTGGGACCCCAGTTGTTCACAATTTATATAAATGATTTGGAGGAGGGAACCAAGTGTAATATATCAAAATTTGCGGACGATACAAAAATGGGAGGAAAAGTAGGGGATGAGGAGGATAGGAAGAGTCTGCAAAAGGATATAGATAAGCTAGGTGAGTGGGCAACAACTTGGCAGATGAAATTTAATACTAATAAATGTGAAGTCATTCACTTTGGGAAAAAAAATGATAGGGCAAGTTATTTTCTAAATGAGGTGGAGCTGCGTTGTAATGCAACGCAAAGGGATCTAGGGGTAGTAGTACATGAATCACTAAAAGTTAGTATGCAGGTGCAGCAAGCAATCAGGAAGGCCAATGGAGTTTTGGCCTTTATTGCTAGGGGGATTGAGTATAAAAACACGGAGGTCTTGCTGCAGCTGTACACAGTATTGGTGAGACCACATTTGGAATACTGTGTACAGTTCTGGGGTCCATACTTAAGAAAGGATGTACTGGCCCTGGAGGCAGTGCAGCAAAGGTTTACAAGATTAATTCCTGCAATGAGGGGATTGACATATGAGGAAAGGTTAAGTAGGCTGGAACTCTACTCTTTGGAGTTTAGAAGAATGAGAGGCGATCTCATTGAAACATATAAGATCGTGAGGGGCCTTGATCGGGTGGATGCACCGAGGATGTTCCCAATGATCGGGGAAACTAGAACTAGGGGACATAGTTGTAGAATAAGAGGGGGCTCTTTTAAAACTGAGATGAGGAAGAACTTCTTCACCCAGAGGGTGGTTAATTTATGGAATTCACTGCCCCAGGGAGCAGTGGAAGCAGAAACATTAAATATATTTAAGTCTAAAATAGATGGTTTTTTAGCTGCCAAGGGGATAAGGGGCTACGGGGAGAGGGCAGGGATATGGACCTAGGTATGGTTAGTATAGTAAGACCTGAGTGATCTCCTGGACAAGTGTCGATCGCCTGGATTGGGGTCGGAGAGGAATTTCCCGGATTTTTTTCCCGAATTGGACCTGGGTTTTTATCAGTTTTTTTGCCTCCCCCAGGAGATCACGCGGTTCTTGGGGTGGAGAGGGGTGATAGCGATATAAAGGGGAGGGTAGTGTCTTGTGTTCTGTGTCTTGTGTCTACTGTTTGTGGGTAAGGGTGTCTGTTTAGTGTTCAGCCATGAGCGAATGGCGGTGCAGGCTCGATGGGCCTGGTGGTCTACTCTCGCACCTACTTTCTATGTTTCTATCTTTCTCTCTCTTCCCCCCCCCCCCCAACTCATTCTCCTGCCTTCTCCCCATAACCCCTGACACCTGTACTAATCAAGAATCTATCTAACTCTGCCTTAAAAATATCCTTTGACTTGGTCTCCACAGCCTTCTGTGGCAATGAATTCCACAGATTCACCACCCTCTGACTGAAGAAATGTCCTCTTCCTAAAGGAATATCCTTTTATTCTGAGGCTAAATTAAGAGTCTATGCTCTTTATATATTTATTTTGCAGTGAAGGATACCACATTATACTTAATATTCCAGATGTGGCCTCGCCAGGACTCTGTTACTATTGTAAGGCATATTTACTTTAAAGTCAAATCCTCAACAATAAGGTCCCATCTGCCTATTTAACTCCCTGTTGCTTCTGCATGCTGTCTTTCAAAGAATTATGTACAAGTGCACACATGTTCCTCTGGGCATCTACTTGTCGGCATGGACTTGGTGGGCCAAAGGGCCTGTTTCCGCACTGTATCTCTAAACTAAACACTGATCCCTGCAGTACCGAACTAGTCACAGCTTGAAGGGGCAGGTTTAATCTGAAATGTTCCCTTTTTCTCTATCCACAGATGCTGGGTGACCTGCTGAGTATTTCCAGTGAAGATAAACACAAAAAGCTGGAGTACCTCAGTGGTTCAGGCAGCATCTCTGGAGAAAAGGAAACTGGGAAGGATGAAAATAGGTGGAAAGGAATTGGGTCTGAAGAAGGGTCTCAACCTGAAACACCACCCATTCCTTCTCTCCAGAGATGCTGCCTGTCCCGCTGAGTTACTCCAGTTTTTTGTGTCAATCTGGGGTTGAGATCCTTCTTCAGACTTCATGTTGAGTATTTCCAGCATTGCCTGTTTTTGTTTTGGATTTCCAGCATATGCAGTTGTCTTTATTTGATTTCCATTAACTCATCTTTGCTCTGTTTTCTACCTGTTAATCGTGTTGGAGATAATGATGTATTATGGTGGTTTATCTCTGCTGGCTTGTCTCTTCAATGATTTTCCAGAGGAGCCGGGGCCGGTGTCTCCAGGGGGAGCCCGGGGCCTCTGGTCACCCTTGTAGTTGGAGGGTGGTGAATCTGTGGAACTCATTGCCACAGAAGGCTGTGGAGGCCAAGTCAGTGGATATTTCTAAGGCACAGATTGACAGATGCTTGATTAGTACAGTTGTCAGAGGTTATGAGGGGAAGGCAGATTGGGTTGGGAGGGAGGGAGGGAGAGAGAGATAAATGAGCCATGATTGAATGGCAGTAGGCTTGATGGGCCGAATGGCCTAATTCTGCTGCTGTCACTGATGATGCCCGTCCATCCACACCTTGTCCTGTGGACAGGACACGCTGCCGCGGTGGGGATCAGGAACTATCCTCACGGCTCCGGCCGCACTCCGGATGTTTCCGGTGGTAACGCGGGAAGGGACCTGACGGGTTCTCTCTTCCCCCCCTCGCAGCTCCGGCCATTGAGCGCTGGGTGAAGATGGGGAAGAAGAAGGAGGCCGAGGCCGAGGCGGCGGCGGCGGCGGCGGCGGCGGCGGCGGAGGAGAGGGGCCTGGGTGAGGGCAGCGGCGGGGAGTCGCGTCTGTGGAGAGGCCGAGCCGAGCCCCGGGGCCGCTGCTCCCCGTCTGTCCGTGTCCGTGTCCGTCCCCGGGTCAAGCTGCTGATCTCGGCTCCTTGCGGCCCGGGGACGGGAGCGGGGATCCGTGGGGCCACTCACTCACTCACTCACTCACTCACACACTCCCTCACTCACTCACTCACTCACTCACTCACTCACACACACACTCACACACTCACACACTCACTCACTCACACACACACTCACACACTCACACACTCACTCACTCACCCCCTCGTTCACTCACTCACTCACCCCCTCGTTCACTCACTCACTCACTCACTCACACACTCACCACTCACTCACTCACTCACTCACTCACTCACTCACTCACTCACTCACTCACTCACTCACCCCCTCGTTCACTCACTCACTCACCCCCTCGTTCACTCACTCACTCACCCCCTCGTTCACTCACTCACACACACACTCCCTCCCTCACTCACACACTCCCTCACTCACTCACACACTCCCTCACTCACTCACTCACTCACTCGTTCACTCACTCACACACACACTCCCTCACTCACTCACTCACTCACTCGTTCACTCACACACACACACTCCCTCACTCACTCACTCACTCACTCGTTCACTCACACACACACTCCCTCACTCACTCACTCACTCACTCGTTCACTCACTCACACACACACTCCCTCACTCACTCACACCCCCTCGTTCACTCACTCACACCCCCCTCGTTCACTCACTCACACTCCCACTCCCTCCCTCACTCACTCACCCCCTCGTTCACTCACTCACTCACACACTCCCTCACTCACTCACTCACTCACTCACCCCCTCGTTCACTCACTCACTCACACACTCCCACTCCCTCCCTCACTCACTCACCCCCTCGTTCACTCACTCCCTCACACACTCCCTCACTCACTCACACACTCCCACTCCCTCCCTCACTCACTCACCCCCTCGTTCACTCACTCACTCACACACTCCCTCACTCACTCACACTCCCTCACTCACTCACTCACTCACCCCCTCGTTCACTCACTCACTCACACATTCCCACTCCCTCCCTCACTCACTCACCCCCTCGTTCACTCACTCCCTCACACACTCCCTCACTCACTCACACACTCCCACTCCCTCCCTCACTCACTCACCCCCTCGTTCACTCACTCACTCACACACTCCCTCCCTCACTCCCTCACTCACTCACCCCCTCGTTCACTCACTCACTCACTCACTCACCCCCTCATTCACTCACTCCCTCACACTCACCCCCTCGTTCACTCACTCCCTCACACTCACCCCTCGTTCACTCACTCCCTCACACTCACCCCTCGTTCACTCACTCCCTCACACTCACCCCCCTCGTTCACTCACTCCTCACACTCACCCCTCGTTCACTCACTCCCTCACACTCACCCCCTCGTTCACTCACTCCCTCACACTCACCCCCTCGTTCACTCACTCCCTCACACTCACCCCCTCGTTCACTCACTCCCTCACACTCACCCCTCGTTCACTCACTCCCTCACACTCACCCCCTCGTTCACTCACTCCCTCACACTCACCCCCTCGTTCACTCACTCCCTCACACTCACCCCCTCGTTCACTCACTCCCTCACTCACCCCTCGTTCACTCACTCCCTCACACTCACCCCCTCGTTCACTCACTCCCTCACACTCACCCCCTCGTTCACTCACTCCCTCACACTCACCCCTCGTTCACTCACTCCCTCACACTCACCCCCTCGTTCACTCACTCCCTCACACACTCCTCACACTCACCCTCTCGTTCACACACTCCCTCACACACTCCCTCACACACTCACACACTCACACACTCCCACTCACACACTCCCACTCCCTCACTCACTCACCCCCTCGTTCACTCACACACTCACCCTCTCACACACACTCACACACTCACTCACACACTCTCTCACTCTCTCACACACTCCCACTCACTCCCTCACTCTCTCACACCCCCTCGCTCTCTCGTTCACTCTCACTCACTCACTCACTCACTCACTCACTCACTCACTCACTCCCTCACTCACACTCCCACACTCACTCACTCACCCCCTTGTTCACTCACTCACTCACTCACTCACACTCCCACACACTCACTCACTCACTCACCCCCTTGTTCACTCACTCACTCCCTCACTCACCCGCCCCAGGCCAACAGCAACTGTCTGCAGCTGCTGGACGAGGGAGGGAGGGAGGGAGGGAATCTCACCCCCTCCCGGTTTAATGGCACCGATTCCCAACGGCGCCACGCACTCTCGCCCAGTGCCGGGTCCTTAATCTTCCATTAATTTGTCCTCAGTGCCGTCCATATCTCTCGTTTCCCTCTCCCCTGATTCAGTCTGAAGAAGGGTCTCGACCCGAAACGTCACCTATTCCTTTTCTCTAGAGTTGCTGCCTGTCCCGCTGAGTTACTCCAGTATTTTGTGTCTGTCTGGGTTCTTAATATTTGATTATTAAAGCTATTTGCCTTGGGAGCTGGATGGGACCATTCAACCTCTCTAGTCTTTTCTACCACGTTAGTGTGACCGCAGTGGATTAAGGTATCAACTGAATAAAAAGACACAAAGTGCTGGAGTAACTCAGCATGTCAGGCAGCACCTTTGAAGAAGATGGATAAGTGACCTTTTAGGTCAGGACCCTTCCGATCAACACATGTGGCTTTCAAAACTCGAGAAAATGTCAGCGTTTTCTTCACAAGTGTTAATAAAATGTCATAATGAACTGCAGATGCTGGCAATGTAAAAATTGCCCCTAGTGGGTGTAGGATAGTGTTAATGTGCGGGGATCGCTGGTCGGCGCTGACCCGGTGGTCCGAAGGGTCTGTTTCCACGCTGTATCTCTAAAACTAAGAGAGTAATTCAGCGGGTCAGGCAGCATCTCTGAGGATGTGGATTATGGATAGGCAACATTTTGGGTTGGGACCCTTCCTCAGAGTCTGAAGAAGGATCTTGTCCATGTCCTCTAGAGATGCCTCCTGAACTGTCGAGTTACCATCACCATTTTTTGTTGTAAAGAATTGTATTAGATCTAGCTTTGAAAAAGAACATGCACTTACATTGTACTTTGGGCAATCTTGAGAGGTCCATAGGAATAGTCACACAGCATCGAAACGGGCCCTTTGGCCTATGCCAACCAAGATGCCCCATCCACACTAATCCCACAGGCTCACGTTTGGCCCATGCCCCTCTAAACCTTTCCTATCCATGTACCTGTCCAAATGTCTTTTAAATGTTGTTATAGTACCTGCCTCAACTGCTTCCTCTGGCAGCTTCTTTCATAAACCCACCACCCTCTGTGTGAGGGTAAAATGACCCTTGGGTTTCTATTAAGTCTTTCCCCTTTTACCTTAAACTTATGACCTTTGGTTCTTGATTCCCATACTCTGGGTAAAATATATATTTACTTATTAGCGATGGCTTTACATAATTAACATAATTTGCACCTCAGGTTGGGAGCTGAGTCGTTCATGTAGCTTATTCTCTTTCTCTTTGGTGTTTCATAGAAGGTGAAGCTGGTGGCCACGGCTCTCACAAGAAAAACACAAGAAGCACAAGAAACACAAAAGAAGCACCATCAAGCTGACGTGGGCCTGGGCTTCTCCTCTGAGACTCTTGAATCCGACTCTGGCACTGGGAAACCCCAGCTGAAGCTGAAGATAAAACTGGGTGGGCAGACCATGGGTACGAAGAGGTAACATAGCTTCTACATTGTTTGCCACTCCTTTACAAGATTAGCGATCAGCCCTGCATGTACTGCATTGTCCTTGGAATAGAGGAAAACAAAATCATTCCTCATTATGGACACGGAAATGGCAGTAGCCCTGGTTGAAATTTATGAGTTGTCATTAAATACAGGAGAGATCGGAAGACTGGAGGGTGGCAAATGTGCATCTGTTCAAGAAGAGCAGCAGGGAAATTGCTGGGAACTATAGGCCAGTGTGCTTAACATCTGTAGTTGGAAAGTTACAGGAAATTATTCTGAGGGATAGGTTATACAGGCATTTAGATGGACAAGGGCTAATTAGGGATAGTCAGCATGGTTTTGTATGTGAGGTCGTGTCTCACGAAACAGAATTTTTTGAAGATGTGATCAATAAGCTTGAGGTGAGAGCTGTGGATGTTGTATTTATGGACTTCAAAAAAAGCATTCAGCAACGTTCCACATGGTAGGATTCTCTGGCAGGTTCCATCGCATGGAATCCAAGGAGAGATAGCTGAATGGATAGAAAATTTACTTCATGGAAGGAAACAGAGGGTGATGATGGAAGGTTGCTTCTCAGACTGGAGGCGTGTAACTTGTGGTGTGCCTTAAGGTTCAGTGCTGAGCCCATTACTGTTTGTCATTTACATCAAAGGTTTGGATGAGAATGTACATGGCAAAATGAGCAAGTTTGTAGATGATACAAAAGTGGGCAGTATTGCAGACACCAGGTGGAGATAGTTGTGAAAAATTGCAGCAGGATCTTGATTGGTTGCCCAGGCGGGCTGAGGGCTGGTTGATGGAATTTAATACAGAAAAATGTGAGGGGTTGCATTTTGGGAAGTCTAACATGGGCTGGACCGACACAGTGAATGGTAGGGCTCTGGGTAGTGTTATAGGGCAGAGGGATCTAGGAGTACATAATTCCTTGAAGGTCGAGTCGCTGGTAGGTAAGGTGGTCAAAAGGCATTTTGGCACATTGGCCTTCATCAGTCAGAGTATTGAGTATAGAAGTTGGGAGGTCATTTTGCAGTTGTATAAGATGTTGGGGGGGGGGGGGGGACATTTAGAGTATTGTGTTCAGTTTTGGGCACCATGCTATAGGAAAATTGATGTCAAGCTGGAAAGGGTACAGAGAAGATTTACAAGGATGTTGCCAGGACTCGAGGTTCTGAGCTACAGGTCGAGGTTGTGTCAGTTGGGACTCTATTCCTTACACAGGCCGATGAGGGGTGATCTTACAGAGATATATAATATCATGGGAGGAATAGATCAGGTAGTGATGGGGAATCGAGGACCAGAAGACACGGGTTTCAGGTAAAGGGGAAAACATTTAATAGGAATCTGAGGGGTAATTTTTTCGACACAAAGGATGGTGGGTGTATGGAGAAGCTGCCAGAGGAGGTAGTTGAGGCTGGGACTATCGCAACATTTAAAAAAGTTAGATGGGTACATGGATAGGGCAGGTTTGGAGGAATGTGGGCCAAACACAGGCAGGTAGGACCAGTGTAGCTGGGACATTTTAACCGGTGTGGACAAGTTGTGTGGAAGGGCTTGTTTTCAAGCTGTATGATTCTATAATCGGGAAAGGACAAAATGACTTTCTCTGGGTGACGCACACCGAGGACTTTGTAGTGGGACGCCACCTGATGACCATGTCCAATCACGGTTCAGTTGTTGCTTGGGGTTGGATCCTATCCAAGTCTATGTCACTCAACTGTGAATGACGTATTTGTGTGCACAGGTCTTTCCTCTGCACCTGAAGCTATCAGGACACGACTGCTCACTCTGGTGGCCTCTGTCTCTGGGAAGAACTGGCACAGCGGTAGAATAACGGCACAGTGGCGCAGCAGTAGAGTCGCTGCCTTACTGCGCCAGAGACCTGGGTACCATCTTGTCTAGCAGTACTGTCTGTACGTATTTTGTATGTTCTCCGTGACCGCGTGGGTTTTCCCCGGATGCTCCGGTTTCCTTCCACACGCCAAAGACATACAGGTTTGTAGGTTAATTGGCTTTGGTAAATTGTCACTGAGTAGGATAGTACTGGTGTACGGGGTGATCGCTGGTTGGTGCGGACTCGGTGGGCATTGGTTGCAAGTGTGGTATGTCGGTATGTCAAACGGGTTGGTGGGGATGGGAGAGAAAACTATAGAATAGTCTCTTAAGTGACAGTGCCGATTTCATTAGTTGGCTTGCTCAAAAAGGTTGCCTGTAAGATGTGCAGCAGTCTGTTGCATGTGTGCAGTTCTGATTTTTGTGAGTTTTATTCCATGTAACAGTGTGCCACACTTCTCTTTGGCTTCTGAGCTGAAGCAGTCTCCATCCCCTCTGATGGTTGATGATGATGAACCAGATGAAGTGCCATTGGACCAGTATCGGGCCTGGCTGGGTAAGTCTTGTTTCTCTTGATTATCTCTCAAGAATAGTTTTAAATTTCATGACTTCAATCTAGTCTATGCTTCTGTAACACACCCCAGCCTTGCCTGGTGGACGGCTTTTAGTTTAGTTTAGAGATACAGCGCCCTTTGACCCACCGGGTCTGTGCCGACTCGCAATCCCCGCACCTCAACACTATCCTACACACTGGAGACAATTTACAATTTCTACTGAAGCCAAATTAACCTGCAAACCAGTTTGTCTTTGGAGTGATTTTAAAACCATCTATCCAACTTAATAGTTGTCGGGAGTTCTCTAAAGATTGGCATGATCTTGGCAAGATTCGAAAAGGCTTGTACACGAATGTTTGAGTTATGAGCAAGCTGTTCTGAAGAAAAGCTAAGTGCTGGAGAAATTCCGCAGGTCAGGCAATATCTGCCGAGGGATGCGTTTGGTTAGGACACTTCAGACTGAAGAAGGCTCCCGACCTGAAACCTCATCGTCTGAGGATTCTCTCCACAAATGCTGCCTGAAATTCACCAGGATATTACATGGTTTGGAGGACTTTAATTGTGGGGAGAGATTGGATAGGCTGGAGTGAATGAGGCTGAGGCGTGACACGATAAAAGAATAAGATTATGAGGCATAAAGGTAGATAAATCAAAAATAAGAGAGCATAGGTTAAGGATAGAGGTAGGAGTTAAAAAAAAAAATTTGACGGGTAGGTTTTTTGCATGGTGTTTGATATATAGAATCTGTTGCCAGAATTGGTGGCGGAATCGGACACAATCACCCTTTGAGGCATTTGAACAGGCAAGGCATAGAAGGATATGGTCCTAATGTGAGCAGAATGGAATTGGTATAGATGGGCAAAACGGTGGGCATGAATGTGGTGGGCCAAAGGGTCCATTTATTTGCTGGACAACGCTACCTATTAGTTTTTTGGTGAGAAAAACATTAATGACATGTATTTGCCACAAATTCCACTTTATTTTAAATTAACAATGTGTGTACTAATAATTTGCAGTTACTGCAAATATATATATATGTCCAAGGAACATTTTGTAGCATTAACATGAGTTGTCACAAATGACTCTTGTAAACACATTTTGTAGATGAGGAGAGCAACTTGGATCCATCTCCTCTACCGGATCTGGATTCAGAAACTCTGCGGGAGCCGGAGCAAGATGAGGAGCAGCGATGGCTGGATGCTTTAGAAAAAGGAGAGCTGGATGATAATGGGGAACTAAAGAAGGAGATCGATGAATCTTTGCTGACAGCCAGACAGGTGAGAGAATTATGTGGCTGGATTAATCTATATTATTATAAAATGCTAATCTTGGATATTTGTGTATTTGTTTGTGCCTTGTGTGTTTGAGTCTCTTTTTCTTTGATTCACATCTCCTCGAAAACCTGACGCACTAACGGTGAAATCTTTACATATTCCAGCAGAGATTTACCTCATGATGTCAAAAATCCCCTCATCTGAAAATCGTATTCATTATTTTCCCAGTTATATCTTGAAATTCTTCACAAATCTGACATCTTTTTAAAATCTAACGTGCTGATGACATCACAATGGCTCCTCTCACTCAGTCGACCGTCCTACCGTCCGAAGGACTCCGCCCAGCCGCACCTCCCCCCCTCCCCACGACTCAGTAATTTTGTCGCCTCCGGACTCAGTCGGCAAGCACTTGGCCGTCCGCAGCGCCCAGCCCCGCCCACAGCCCAGCAGCCTTCCGCCCCCAGGGCTCTGGATTGAAGCCGCTGAAAAAACACACTACGCTCGTGCTTCGGCTCGGGTTTCCCGAGAGAACCCGAGTGATGCCGAGGAGCACCCGAGTGATGACGTCGCAAAGAGTGACATGCAGTACGCTCGCGGCCGCTTGAAACAGCACCTGTGCATGTTCTCCAGAGTTACTCCAGCACTTTGTGTCTTTTAAAGCTCTGGGTGTACTGACTGTAGCAAGATAGCAATTGTACAGATGCAAAATAACCCATAGGCATTACTATTTAGCCTGGGTAGACACAAAATGCTGGAGTAACTCAGCAGGGCAGGCAGCATCTCTGGAGAGAAGGAATGGGTGATGTTTTGGGTCGAGACCCTTCTTCAGACTCTTGGCCTGGTTTTATGGTTTTGTCATTACCATAAACCTTGGCATTGGGCACATGTGAACATTATACAGAAGTATCCATTTGGCCAATTGTGCCTATGCTACGCTTTGAAATTGCTAATCAATTACACTCATAGCCCTTCAATTTAATATGCAACAAATGGATAAACATTTATTCCTTTATCTTTTAAGACAACCTATTTCAGATGATTTCAGTTAAGGGCTGTGCTTGGTTGATGAACGGTTCTGATTTCACAGGCATACCAAAGTCTAGCCCATAAGTGGAGGAAATACAAACACCATGGTAACTGTGCCTCCACAGTATTGCAATGAATTGTATCAAAAGCACCGGACTGATAAAAACATTTATTAAAAGTGGAGGGAGGAAACTAGTTCTGTTGGTAGGAATAAACACATGTACATCTATCAGACTTTTGAATTTATTATGGGAGTTTTTTTGTTTGTTTGTATGGATGTTAGTGACCTGGGGATAGCTTTTATTTACTCCAATTCGATAATGTACCATTTCTCTTTCTACAGCGTGCCTTGCTGCACAAGCAGCAGAGCCAACCGCTCCTGGAACTGCCCATGGGCTACAAAGTGAAAGAGATGACTGAGGAAATGATGGTGAAACGTGCTGAACGCGCTCGGAAGAGGCGTCTGCAAGCCGCCAAGAAAGCCGAAGACAGCAAAAACCAAACGATTGAGCGGCTCACGAAAACCAACAAGGCCAAAGTGAAAACGCTGAGGGAAAGAAAGACCAAGAGAATGCATTGTCCAATTATTAGATATTCCAATAATGCCATCGGGATTACTGTGTCATTTCCACATGGATATCCTGCCCCACTTCCAGCACCCTCAATGCCTGTACCCATACCAACAACCTGTGGAGTCGAGGGTTGCTCAAACTTCAAGAAATACTCTTGTTCTAAAACAGGATTACCTCTCTGCAGTCTTGAGTGCTACAAAAAGAATTTGGTGATCCAAGGTTTGGTCTGATGAGAGCTGAGCCTCTACTGTTGGTTCTGCAATGCAAGGTAGATAAATCCCAGGGAGCTGCTAACTGTGGGCTGGTTCACCAACCAGAAACAATCTCATTTTAGCGGTGGAATGCTAATGGAGGTTTGAAAGGTGGTTGACAGTCAAAATCTGTGCTTGGTTCGCCTCCCCCTGCAACTACAATTACGATAGTTTTAGTTTTTGTCAGCAGGCGTTTATCACAGTGGAGGGATTGATTAGCAGTGTTAATAGGCATTTTCCACTTTGGGAAACACTAAGAATTCTGACTTGGAATGATATGGTTGCATCCAGTCGTTTTGTTTTTATCTTAGCCACGTTTTGTATCTGGCACTGTTAGCTGTTGTTCCTCTGATGGCTTTGGAGTAAATGACCAACTAAAGCTGTGGGGCAAAACTCCAGTGAATTGGGGCTGACTAAACACAATAGACTTCCATCCTAGCACTCTGCACTACTTTCAACTGTAGTTCGTTGGAGACCATTGCCCAATAGGGCACACCACCTAGGTTGCATTATCACAATGGTCTTTTTCCTCTGCTCAAATTCCACATACAATTGCTAACTCCTCGATGGAACTGCTGTGTCCCATGGACATTAGCTAGTATACACACTAGAAAACTGACTTTCAATGATCAGTAGTGAATCGTGCCCTATTGAACTGAGGTTTGAATAGTTTGTGTTCTACCCTTTACTATTCTGCAAGGTGGACATATTCAGCAGAGATGTAACTGGATGTTACAGGTTTGCGACGCATCCTCTAGAAATGACTGAATATACAATGGCTGCAAATTGTTCACTTGCACATGTATGATTTGGAAGGTGATGGGGGAGTGTTTTGGATTTGGAAGAGCTTTTGTTGATGCTTTTTTCATAAGCTGAACTAAATATTTAATTAAATTTATTGAGCTTGAATGGTGTTTTTGATTTGAGAAAAACTGCAATGATTTGGAATGCTCTGATGTAATGCAGAACATTCTTCTGTTAGTTAAACCCGTCAAGTCCCTGTAGTGGGTAGTCAGAAGTATACAATGAAATATGGCATTAGTTGCAGACTCTTTTGGGCATCGGCTCTCATTTTAGCACAGTGCACCTTCATGATTTTTATTAAAGTCAAATTTATCGTTTAAACACATTCTGCCAAATTAACATTGACAATCTTTGGTATTAAACTCACCAACCCCATTTGACTTTGGTGACAAAGCCAATAAAAACAAATGATATTGAAATGTTAATTTGAAATTCCTGCAAAATTGAATTTAGTTGCATGCTTATGGATACATTCTTCTCCATTATGAGCAGTGATTTAAAAAAAAAATTAATTACCAATTCAAGGCTGATGGGTCGACCTCTCTTCCTTCAGTGTAAAAATTCATGAGTCAGGAATTGGAAATTTTAACTAAAAAGCAACAGCATTTGAGCAATCTAGGTATTAAAATCGTTTATCCAGATAATTGAAGATCAAGATCATCTCAGTTGCAAAACCCACCACAATTTGTTTACTGGAGTTTTAAAGAAATGGTTTGGAAACTTTAATATTTAACTACCGACTACTGATTGGTTTTGAATTTCTTCCAAAATGTCCGTTTAGAAGGCTTTTGCCTAAATGCGCAGGAAGTGAAAATGGCCACAATAGGCTGACTAATTGAGCAACTGCAGCAAAGTTTGCTGAAATGGACAATTTTAAGAATAGACAGCAGAAATTATGAATTTGTTCACATTTCCACTTAATTTCTATCAAATTATCAATCCAAAGCTTTTACATTCTATTTAAAACCAAGTAGATGCACTTCTGTACCATATGAACTAGCTCAAATAAAACAGCCTGAACTTCCACTTCTCTTCATGGCCATGAAGAACATCAACATTCATCTCTCCCCATTATCTTGGAACTAAGGAATAGACACTAAATAAACTCATGAGAAATAGTCTTCCTGCATGAACTCTTGACAGTTTGTCACAAGTGAATTCATTGTTTTGTAATTGGCAGATTCTGAGGACCAAATGTATTTGTAATTAGAAGTCCTTAAATCCACTGATTGTCAGCCTAAGTAGTAATCAGTTGATGCAGGCAAATGAGTAATGGATGTGAGGCAGTGTGCTGGATGTACACTGCTAATCAATCACCAACTTGTACTACCATTGAAATGGATGTTTGGGCAGACTAAATTTCAATGCCTGATACAGGAGAAATATCTATTTGGCCAAGGAGCAAAAAAAACCTCACTCATGTAGCAGTAAGTTTTAAAAAAAAACACAAGCCAAAAATGGGTGAAACCCTCATTCACAGATGTCTGGACCCTGACTGTAATTTGCCTTTACAGATTCATCATACTCGAGAGTGACCAACCTGCAACTTCTCTCTGCAGACACTGCGCAGCTAGTTGAATCTGCCCTACATTTCTACCTTCCTAAGCCCACCATCCCTTACTACACACAAGACTAGATAGCAGCTGCATTATTTTTCTTCCAAAAGAAACTGAAAATTAACAATTAGTTAAAGCTGAGAAATTTGATCCATGTCTGACAGCATTTAATACCAATGCACCTCTGAGCAAGCAGTGAAAATGCATTACCAAATACTAGAAAGCAAAGAACCACTGATATCCAGGCACCAGTTAAATGTAAATTTTATTGTGCTTACTACTGCATGTTCAGTAAAAGCACAGTTGTTCCTTAAGCACTGACAGTTCAACCAGCTGCCTAAACACAGAGAACCAACCATTATGGCTGTGCATTCCTTTGACTGCACTTAGTTTCATAAAAAAAATCTAATTATTTTACATCTTACACTGTATGACAGCACATGAGCAAGAAACCTAGAATCTTTACAACTGTACAAAAAATAGAAAATTGATAAAATCATGCTGCTTTTACAACAAAATAATTTACAAAACTGACAACGAGAGTTTGCAATGGCAACCAGGAAGCCTGGCTTTCCAATGCGCTCCAGTTCAAACCTCCACTAAAAGTGAACCAAATCAAGGCTGCTAGATGATTGTCCATGGTATTTCAGATAATGACAAAAAGGCATAACAACTCAAAGATGGGGCCACATGGTTCTCCGTTCAGTTATGACACGGGGTTCCACATGCTATTCATAAATCAAGGAGTTTTCATGCTGGAGCCGCTGCTGTTGAAAGTTTGGACCATCATTTTTGTTTTAAAAAAAAGACATTTATACCACAGAAATAAAAACACTAATTGCAGGAACTCACTTCTCTATTCCTCTCATTCCACTCTTGAGTGGCCCCAAATTCTGCATCACAATAAACTGTGATCGTGCAGGTCTCAAGCAGGTGTATTGGAACGCTTCTGAAAATACAATCATCAAAGCTCAGGTCAGTGGTAATCAGGATAACAACATTGGATTTGGTCCACATGTTCTTCATCCTGTTGGAATCCTCAGGACACATTTGTGATAGGCTTGTACTTCTTCAGTCTGGTCCATTGGCCTGTTGCATAGTTCATTTCAAAGACCGTGGTCTACCAGCATCGTGGTGCTGCCTGTACCATCCGCCTTCGGAAGAACCTCTGTATGTTCGCTCAGTTTGATTTGAATGATATCGCCCTGCTCTGGACATGGGTTTTCTGCAAGAATAAAACAAGTGTGAGTTTTGCACGCACGAGTGCAAGACAAACGATCAGAATGAAGGAAACGGGTTGTAGCAATTGGAAGTGTAATATGCCATTCCATTCAACTTTCTGTAGGCTTTGTGTGGAAAGGAACTGCACATGCTGGTATATACCGAAGGAAGACACAAAGTGCTGGAGTAACTCAGCAGGTCAGGCAGCATCTCTGAAGAAAAAGGATGGAGACGTTTCGGGTCAGGGACCCTTCGGAGAGAGAGTTAGATAGAGGCTCTAGGGGCTATTGGAATCAAGGGATATGGGAGAAGGCAGGCACGGGTTATTGATTGGGGACGATCAGCCATAATCACAATGAATGGCGGTGCTGGCATCGACGGGCCGAATCGCCTCCTCCTGCACCTATTTTCTATGTTTCTAGTCTGAAGAAGGGTCCCAACCTGAAATGTCATCCATCCTTTTTCTCGATGCCTGACCCACTGAGTTACTCCAGCACTTTGTGTCTATTTTATGCAGTCTTTACCATTCATAGCAAACCTTCATGCATCTTTGTTAAATTTTGAAAGTAAAGCAGAACCAAGTGGTGCCGAACAATGGTCTGTCTTGTCTTTTTCCTTCTTTGTTGTTTTTAGTCTGTTGTTAAATGTATATTTTAGTGTATCTTTAGCTTTCTATTATGGGGGGGGGGGGGGGGGGGGGGGGGGCGGGGAAAACCTTTTTAAATCTCTTTCCTCGACGGAGATGCGACTTTTCCCTTATGGTATCTCCATCGGCACAGCAGCATAAACATCGAGCTGGCGGCCCTCTTGCTGGGGATCGACCTTGGGAGCTCCAACCGCGTGAGCCTGTGGATTTGGTGGTCCCCTTGCCAGGGATCGACCTCCAATCGCCGGGAGCCTGCGGACTTTTAACATCGTGGAGCTCATGGTTCCTGGTTAGGGACCGGCTTCGGGAGCTCCAAGCCGCGGGAGCTTTGATCGCCCTGATGCGGGAGCTTCGATCACCCCTTACTGCGGATGGTTCGACTCCCCCAACCGCGGGAGAAAAAGGAAGAAAGAAGATGAAACTTTATTGCCTTCCATCACAGTGAGGAATGTGGAGGAGCCTTTTATGTTGACGTGGATGTTTATGTTAAATATTTATGTGGTTGCATGTCTTGTTGCTTTCTTGGTATGACTGTATGGCAAACCAAATTCCTTGTATGATTTACATACTTGGTTTTTTTCCATACTTGGCTAATAAAATCAATTACAATTCACGTGAAAGAACATAACATCTATTTTTCATAATTCAAAATAACTTCCTCTATTTTGATCAGATATTCCAGCTTGTCAATATCTTTATTGACAAGGCAATGGTCCTCCAAGGTAAACTGTTGCATATCCTAGTAATGCAAATTTAATTTGCCTTACCTTTTGGACAGATAGAAATTTAATTTCAAGAAAACAATTGTGCTGTTATCAGCAACGGAACCACCTCTATCATTAACTAGAGAGCAGTCCTGAGCTATTATCTACCTCATTGGAGTCAGACTATTTGTTAAATCAGCCTTTACTGGATTGTATCTTGCACTAAACGTTATTCCCATTATCAGGAGTCTGTACACTATGGATGGCTCAATTGTAATCATGTATTGTCTTTCCGCTGACCGGATAGCACGCAATAATACATTTCAAACTTGAAAACAGATCCTAAGCACAAATTCAGAGCTCCTGATGAGGTGGGAGATTGCAACCTTCACTTGGTCCGCCCTGTTTCGATGAATGCAATCAACCTGGCGTGCACAAACAGAAGATCAAACAGAACAAGTTGTCTTACAACTTTAGGCTGTGCACGCCATACGCAAGAAGAAGAAGAAGAGCTCCTGATTGGTTAATTGGTTAATTGTAGCTACAGATAATGTGGGGAAGGGGAGAAAAATCGGATGAGGGTTTTTAATGATAGGAACAATTCTTCCCAATGATTCGCTCAGTTAAGGTATTAAATAATCAAGCCACAGAGCCCAAAATACCTAAACTTCAGTAAGTTAGTCAAGCACTTTAATCAAAGCAGCTACTAAGTGCTACGATTTGGTCCGAGAGACAATAGACAATAGGTGCAGTAGTAGGCCATTCGGCCCTTCGAGCCAGCACTGCCATTCAATATGATCATGGCTGATCATCCCCAATCAGTACCCCGTTTCTGCCTTCCCATATCCCCTGACTCCGCTATTTTTAAGAGCTGTCTAGCTCTCTCTTGAAAGCATCCAGAGAACCGGCCTCCAACGCCCTCTGAGGCAGAGAATTCCACACTCACCACTTTCTGTGAGAAAAAGTGTTTCCTCGTCTCCGTTCTAAATGGCTTACTCCTTATTCTTAAACTGTGGCCCCTGGTTCTGGACTACCCAACATCGGGAACATGTTTCCTGCCTCTAGCGTGTCCAAACCCTTAACAATCTTATATGTTTCAATGAGATCCCCTCTCATCCGTCTAAACTCCACAGCGTACAAGCCCAGCTGCTCCATTCTCTCAGCATATGACAGTCCCGCCATCCCGGGAATTAACCTTGTAAACCTATGCTGCACTCCCTCAATAGCAAGAATGTCCTTCCTCAAATTAGGGGACCAAAACTGCACACAATACTCCAGGTGTGGTCTCACTAGGGCCCTGTACAACTGCAGAAGGAAAAGTCAAAGAGTGATATAGTGGAGAAACAGGCTCTTCGGCCCAACTTGCCCACAGCGACCAACAATGTCCCAGCTACACTAGTCCCACGTGCCCGTTGCTTGGTCCATATCCTCCAAACCTGTACTATCCATGTACCTGTCTAACTGTTTTATAGTGGTTTGCTAGTGCAACACGTGTGGGTCTAAACTAAAACGTGGGGGGGGGGGGGGGGGGGATGGATTGACAAATTGGGAGCATGAAGATGGAGTTGAAGGGGAAGTGAGTACAGGAAAAGTTACAAAAGACTCCCGAATTAATGGGAAGGAAAGTTCGAGAAGGGATAAGAGAGTAAGGTCAGGGCAATAGTGACCGATGTGAAAGGGGAGGTGAACACTAAAGTTAAAGTGTTGTATATGAATGCGCGAAGTACAAGAAATAAAGTGGACGAGCTTGAGGCTCAGTTAGAAATTGGCAAGTATGAGGTTGTGGAAATTACAGAGACATGGCTGCAAGAGGGCCAGGGCTGGGAATTGAATATTCAGGGTATACATCCTATCGAAAAGACAGACAGGTAGGCAGAGGCAATGGGGTAGCTCTGTTGATAAGGAATGAAATTCAGTCCCTTGCGAGGGGTGACATAGAATCAGGAGATGTAGAGTCAGTATGGATAGAACTGAGGAATTGAAAGGGTAAAAAGACCTAATGGGAGTTATCTACAGGCCCCCAAACAGTAGCATGGATATACGGTGCAAGTTGAATCAAGACTTAAATTGGCATGTAAAGAAAGGTAATGCTACGGTGATTATGGGAGATTTCAACATGCAGGTAGACTGGGAAAATCAGGTTGGTACTGGACCCCAAGAAAAGGAGTTTGTGTAGTGTCTCGGAGGTGGATTCTTAGAGCAGCTTGTACTGGAGCCTACCAGGGGATGAGGCAATTCTGGATTTGGTGTTGTGTAATGAACCGGATTTGATAATGGAACTCAAGGTAAAGGAGCCATTAGGTAGTGACCGTAATATTTTAATTTTAATCTCCAATTTGAGAGGAAGAAGAGGGAAAATCGGAAGTGTCAGCATTACAGTTGAGCAAAGGGGACTATGGAGGCATGAGGGAGGAGCTGGCCAAAGTTGACTGGAAAGAGACCCTAGCAGGGATGACAGTGGAACAACAATGGTAGGTATTTCTGGAAATAATACAAAAGGTGCAGGATCGTTTAATTCCAAAGAGGACGAAAGATTCCAATGGGAGTAAGGGGCGACCGTGGCTGACAAGGGAAGTCAGGGACAGTATTAAAAAAAAAGATGTATAACATAGCAAAGATGTGCGGGAAGCCAGAGAATGCGCAACTTTTAATGAGCAACAGAAGATAACTAAAAAGACATTACGGGGAGAAAAGATGAGGTACGAAGGTAAGCTAGCCAAGAATATAAAGGAGGATAGTAAAAGCTACTTTAGGTATGTGAAGAGGAAAAAATTAGTTAAGACAAATGTGGGTCCCGAACAGGATCGATCCGAGTCAGCATGGATTTACGAAGGGGAAATCATGCTTGACTAATCTGGAATATTTTGAGGATGTAACTAGGAAAATGGACAAGGGAGAGCCAGTGGATGTAGTGCACCTGGAATTTCAGAAAGCCTTTGATAAGGTCCCACATAGGAGATTAGTGGGCAAAATTAGAGCTCATGGTATTGGGGGTAGAGTGCTGACATGGATAGAAAATTGGTTGGCAGACAGGAAACAAAGAGTAGGGATTAACGGGTCCCTTTCAGAATGGCAGGCAGTGACTAGTGGGATACAGCAAGGCTCGGTGCTGGGACCGCAGCTATTTACAATATACATCAATGATTTGAATGAAGGGATTCAAAGTAACATTAGCAAATTTGCAGATGACACAAAGTTGGGTGGCAGTGTGAACTGTGAGGAGGATGCTATGAGGATGCAGGGTGACTTGGACAGGTTGGGTGAGCGGGCAGATGCATGGCAGATGTAGTTTAATGTGGATGTTAATGTGAGGTTATCCACTTTGGTGGCAAGAACAAGAAGGCAGATGGTGTCTGAATGGTGTCAAGTTAGGAAAAGGGGAAGTACAACAAGATCTGGGTGTCCTTGTACATTAGTCACTGAAAGTAAGCATGCAGGTACAGCAGGCAGTGAAGAAAGCTCATGACATGTTAGCCTTCATAACAAGAGGTGTCGAGTCTAGGAGCAAAGAGGTCCTTCTGCAGTTGTACAGGGCCCTGGTGTGACCACACCTGGAGTATTGTGTGCAGTTTTGGTCTCCAAATTTGAGGAAGGACATTCTCGCTATTGAGGGAATGCAGCGTCGGTTCACGAGGTAAATTACCAGGATGGCGGGACTGTCATATGTTGAAAGAATGGAGCGACTGGGCTTGTATACTCTGGAATTTAGGATGAGAGGGGATCTTATTGAAACAGAAAAGATTGTTAAACGATTGGACACGCTAGAGGCAGGAAACTTGTTCCCGATGTTGGGGGTGTCCAGAACCAGGGGCCACAGTTTAAGAATAAGGGGTAGACCATTTAGAAGCCAAGTTCAAGTTACATTTATTGTCACATGCACCAATTGGTACAGTGAGATTTGAGTTACCATACAGCCATACGAATAAAACGAACACAATACACGATAGAGTTTAAGATAAACGTCCCCCCACAGCGGAATAACGTTTCCCACTGTGAGGAAAGGCAATAAAGTTCAGCCATCTTCCTCATTGTCACCCGTGGTCGGGGCCTTTGAAGCCTCCGCAGTGGCCGCTAAGGACGGCCAGATGTACCGGCCCTCTTGGCGGGATGATCGCAATTCCAGCATTGGAACAGATCAGAACACACTCGCGGTTTGGAGTTTCCGAATCGGCCGCTTCTCACCAGTGACCGCGGCTTCCGAAGTCCACAGGCCGAGCTGGGCGGAGCTCCAACACTGGCGACCCCAGGCAAAAGATCCCAGGCTTCCGCGATGTTAAAGTCAGCGTCACGCTCGTGGCTAGAAGCTCCGCAGACCACAGCTCCACGGTGTGAAAGTCAGCAGGACCAACACTCCGGAGCTCCAACACCGCTCCGCGATGGTAATTCAGCGCTGTGCCCGCTGCTGAAGCTCCGGTAGGAAAGGCCACGCAAATCAGTTGGTAGGCCTCGAGGGGGAGGGGGGCGAAGATGCGACACAGAGAAAAGACTGGGAGACGGTGTCCCCCTATGCCCCCCCATCACCCCCCACATAAAAAAAACTAGGAAAACTTTAGAACATACTTTTAGACACACTGAAAATAACAAAAAGGGTGAAAGGAATAACAGCTGCTGGCGAGGCTGCCACTACGATGGCGCCACGATGAGGAAAAACTTTTTCACCCGAAGAGTTGTGAATCTGTGCAATTCTCTGCCTCAGAAAGCAGATTCTCAGGATGCTTTCAAGACAGTTAGACGGAGCTCTTAAAGATAGCGGAGTCAAGGGATATGGGGAGAAGACAGGAACGGGGTACTGATTGTGGATGATCACCCATGATTACAGTGAATGGCGGTGCTGGCTCGAAGGACCGAAAGGCCTACTCCTGCACCTATTGTCTATTGTCTTGCTGTAGAATGAAACGCCGGCCAATAAGTTTTGAGGCATTTGTTTGAACTTGTGCAAATAGGTTGTGTCTATACACTTCAGAATTCATTATGCTACTACCATCAGCAGTTGTATCATCAATGAAGATAAATGAGCCAGTACCTTCAGCAGCTATACATGCCCAGGCCATAACACCCCCACCACTGTGTTTCATAGATGAGGTGGTATGCTTTGGATCTTGGGCAGTTCCTTCTCTCCTCCATACTTTGATCTTGTCATCACCCTGATTATAAGTTAATCTTCGTCTCATCTGTCCACATCTGCCTCAGGGTTTGGTGCTGGGCCCATTACTGTTTGTCATCTACATCAATGATTTGGATGAGAACATTCAGAACTGTGGTTGCCCTTTTAAGAACTTCTTGGCAAACTGTAACCTGGCCATCCTATTTTTGCAGCTAACCAGTGGTTTGCATCTTGCAGTGTAGCCTCTGTATTTCTATTCATGAAGTCTTCTGCGGACAGTGGTCATTGACAAATCCACATCTGACTCCTCAAGAGTGTTTCTGATCAATCGGACATATGTTTGGGAATTTTTCTTTATTATAGAGTGAATTCTTTTGTCATTAGCTGTGGAGGTCTTCCTTGGCCTGCCAGTCCCTTTGTGATTAGTCAGCTCACCAGTGCTCTCTTTCTTCTTAATGAATTCTGTCTGTGGAATTCTCTGCCTCAGAGGGCGGTGGAGGCTGGTTCTCTGGATACTTTCAAGGGAGAGCTAGATAGGGCTCTTAAAGATAGTGGAGTCAGGGGATATGGGGAGAAGGCAGGAACGGGGTATTGATTGTGGATGATCAGCCATGATCACATTGAATGCTGGCACGAAGGGCCGAATGACCTACTCCTGCACCAATTGTCTATTGATATTCCAAACAGTTGATTTTGGTAAGCCTGAGGTTTGGCTAATGTCTCTAACAGGTTTATTCTTGTTTCTCAGTCTCATAATGGCTTCTTTGACTTTCATTGGCACAACTTTGGTCCTGATGTTGATAAACAGCAATAAAAGTTTCCAATGGTATGGAAAAGACTGGATCCTTCTGCTCTACAACACTACCCAGAGGCCTACCTTTACTGTCTCGGTCCTGCCCTTGTTCAACATCCCAAAATGCAACACCTCACACTTCTCTGTATTAAATTCCATCAACTATTCCACCACCCACCTGGCCAATCGATCCAGATTCTGCTGCAATCTTTCACAACCATCTTCACTATCTGCAAAACCACTCACTTTTGTATCATCCGCAAACTTGCTAATCTTGCCCTGAATGTTCTCATCCAAATCATTGATGTAGATGATAAACAGTAATGGGCCCAGCACCAAACCCTGAGGCACACCACTTGTCACAGGCCTCCAGTCAGAGAAGCAACCTTACACCATCACCCTCTGCTTCCTTCAATGGAGCCAATTTGTTATCCATTCAGCTATCTCTCCTTGGATCCCATGCGATCTAACAGAGAAACATAGAAAATAGGTGCAGGAGGCCATTCGGCCCTTCGAGCCAGCACCGCCATTCATTGTGATCATGCCTTCTCCCCATATCCCTTGACTCCACTAGCCCCTAGAGCTCTATCTAACTCTCTCTTAAATCCATCCAGTGACTTGGCCTCCACTGCCCTCTGTGGCAGGGAATTCCATAAATTCACAACTCTCTGGGTGAAAACGTTTTTTCTCACTTCAGTCTTAAATGACCTCCCCTTTATTCTAAGACTGTGGCCCCTGGTTCTGGACTCGCCCAACATTGGGAACATTTTTCCTGCATCTAAGTTGTCCAGTCCTTTTATAATTTTATATGTTTCTATAAGATCCCCCTCATCCTTCTAAACTCCAGTGAATACAAGCCTAGTCTTTTCAATCTTTCCTCATATGACAGTCCCGCCATCCCAGGGATCAATCTCGTGAACCTACGCTACACTGCCTCAATCACAAGGATGTCCTTCCTCAAATTAGGAGACCAAAACTGCACACAATACTCCAGATGTGGTCTCACCAGAGCGCTATACAACTGCAGAAGAACCTCTTTACTCCTATACTGAAATCCTCTTGTTATGAAGGCCAACATTCCATCAGCTTTCTTCACTGCCTGCTGTACCTGTAAGCCAACTTCCAGTGACCGGTGTACAAGGACACCCAGGTCTCGCTGCACCTCCCCCTTACCTAACCTAACCCCATTGAGATAATAATCTGCCCCCTTGTTTTTGCCGCCAAAGTGGATAACCTCGCATTTATCTATATTATACTGCATCTGCCACGCATCTGCCCACTCACTCAACCTGTCCAGGTCACCCTGCAACCTCCTAACATCCTCTTCACAGTTCACACTGCCACCCAGATTTGTGTCATCCGCAAACTTGCTAGTGTTGCTCCTAATTCCCTCTTCCAAATCATTAATATATATGGTAAACAGTTGTGGCCCCAACACCGAGCCTTGCGGCACTCCACTCGCCACTGCCTGCCATTCTGAAAAGGACCCGTTCACTCCTACTCTTTGCTTACGGTCTGCCAACCAATTTTCTATCCATGTCAACACCCTACCCCCACTACCATGTGCTCTAATTTTAGTCACCAGTCTCCCGTGCGGGACCTTATCAAAGGCTTTCTGAAAGTCTAGATACACTACATCCACTGGCACCCCTTTATCCATTTTACTTGTCACATCCTCAAAAAATTCCAGAAGATTAGTCAAGCATGATTTCCCTTTCATAAATCCATGTTGACTTGGACTAATCCTTTTACTGCTATCCAAATGCCCCATTATTACCTCTTTAATAATTGACTCCAGCATATTTCCCACCACTGGTCAGGCTAACTGGTCTGTAATTCCCCGTTTTCTCTCTCACTCCTTTATTGAAAAGTGGGATAACATTAGCTATCCTCCAATCCACAGGAACTGATCCCGAATCGATTGAACATTGGAAAATGATCACCAATGCGTCCACTATTTCTAGAGCCACCTCCCTGAGGACCCTGGGATGCAGACCATCAGGCCCAGGGGATTTATCATCCTTCTGTCCCATTAGCCTACCCAATACTATTTCTCGCCTAATGAAAATTTCTTTCAGTTCCTCTACCCCCTTAGATGGGCGGCGCGACTCTCGTCAGCAGCGGCCTCTGCAGTCCGTCTGTCTTTTTATTATTTTTGTCTCGTTTTTATGTAGTTTTTATTATTATTTTTTGTCGGGGTATGTGTGTGGGGGGGTGGGGGTGGGGGTGGGGGGGGGGACGACTTTAAAATCTTTCCCCTGCACGGGAGACCCGACCTTTTCTTTGTCGGGTCTCCGTTGTCGTTGGGGCTGGGCAACGTGGAGCGGCCTCCAGCAGGAACGACCTGGGGCTCCAGTTGCGGAGCTGCGGACTACTCACCGTCACGGGGCTGGCCTAGTCTGGAGCGGGTGGAGCTGTGGTGGAGACAATCGCTGCTGCTACCCGACCCCCGGAGAATCGGAGTCTACAACTGCGGGTCTGGCGGATGGCAACACCGGGGGGAGACCGCTTTTCGGGGCTTCCGCAGCGGCGACTTCTCCCGCCCGAGTTGCGGGGTTGAAGAGCACCTCGAGTGGGGCTTTACATCGTCGCCCCGCGCGGCTTGGAGTGGCCGCGGTCCTTTGCGAGCGCGCGCCGGGGCTCTAACACCAAGACCCGGTGCATTAACCGGCGTGGCTTTAATGGCCGCGGGATAATCACCATCGCCCGCCGGGGGGCTTTGACTTTGACTCTGACATCGGGGGGGGGGGGTGGGGAGTGCTGTGGAGAGATACGTTTTTTTGCCTTCCATCACAGCGCTGTGATGGATGTATGTGTAAATTGTGTTGTGTCTCGGGTCTTCTTCGTTTTGTAATGTATGGCTGCAGAAACGATATTTCGTTTGGACCTCAAGGGGTCCAAATGACAAATTTGTCCAAATGACAAATAAATAATAATAATAGATCCTCTGTCCTCCAGTACATCTCGGAGATTGTTTGTGTCTTCCTTAGTGAAGACAGATCCGAAGTACCTTTTCAACTCTTCTGCCATTTTCTTGTTGCCCATAATAATTTAATCCGTGTCTGCCTTCAAGGGACCCACATTTGACTTTGCTACTCTTTTTCCCTTAACATATCTAAAGAAGCTTTTAAAGTCCTTCTTTATATTCCTGGCCAGCTTCCCTTCGTACTTCATCTTTTCAGCCCGTATTGCCCGTTTTGTTTCCTTCTGTTGTCCTATGAAAGTTTCCCAATCCTCTGGCTTCCGGCTACTCTTTGCTGTGTTATACATCTTTTCTTTTAGTTTTATTCTATCCCTAACTTCTCTTGTCAGCCATGGTTGCCTCCTACTCCCCTTAGAATCTTTCTTCCTTTTTGGAATGAAATGATCCTGCATCTTCCGGATTATGCCCAGAAATTCCTGCCATTGCGTTTCCACTGTCATTCCTGCTAGGAACCCTTTCCAGTCTACCTTGGCCAGCTCCCCTCTCATGCCTTCATAGTCCCCTTTGTTCAACTGCATCACTGACACTTCCGATTTAACGTTCTCCTTCTCAAATTGCAGATTAAAACTAATCATATTATGATCACTACCTCCAAGTGATTCCTTTACCTCGAGTTCTCTTATCATATCTGGATCATTGGACAACATAAAATCCAGAATTGCCTTTTCTCTGGTCGGCTCCATTACAAGCTGCTCTAAGAATCCATCTCGGAGGCATTCTACAAACTCTCTTTCTTGCGGTCCTGAACCAACCTGATTTTCCCAGTCTACCTGCGTATTGAAATCCTCCATCACCACAGTGGCATTACCTTTGTTACATGTCAGTTTAAACTCCTGCTGCAACTTACACCCTACATCCGGGCTATTATTTGGGGGTCTGTAGATAACAGCAATTAGTGTCTTCTTGCCTTTACAATTCCTCAACTCAATCCACAGTGATTCTACCTCGTCAGTCCCTATGTCTTCCCTCGCAAGGGACTGAATTCCATCCCTCACCAGCAGAGCTACTCCCCCTCCTCTGCCCACCTGCCTGTCCTTTGTATAAGATGTATAACCCTGAATATTAAGTTCCCAGGCCCGAACCTCCTGCAGCCACGCCTCAGTAATCCCATGCTGGTCATATCTACCAACCTCTAACTGAGTCTCAAGCTCATCTACTTTACTTCTTATACTTCGCGCATTCATATACATTACTTTTAATTCCTTACGCATCTCACCTTTCACATCGACCCCTATTACACTTGGCCATACTCTCCTATCCCTTTTGTGAGCTTCCTTTCCCGTTAATTCTGGGGTCATTAACCATCCCTTTACTCTCTTTCCCTTTAACTTCGTCCTCGACTATCCCATTTGACACCCCACCCCCCTTATTCAGTTTAAAACCACCTGTGTAGCAGTTGCAAACCTGCCTGCCAGAATGCTGGTCCCCCACCTATTAAGATGCAATCCGTCCCTTTTGTACAGTTCCCCCTTACTCCAAAACAGATCCCAGTGATCTAAGAATCTAAATCCCTGCCCCCTGCACCAGTACCTCAGCCACACATTCAGGTCCCGTATCTCCCTGTTCCTGCTCTCGCCAGTACGAGGAACTGGAAGCAAACCGGAGATATCAACCCTGGAGGTCCTGCTTTTCAGCATTTTTCCGAGCTCTCTAAAGTAACGTTGCAGAATATTCATCCCCTTCTTTCCGACATCGTTTGTGCCGACGTGCACTACCACTTCCGGCTGTTCACCTTTGCCCTTGAGGAATTTCTGCACCTTCCAGAGCAACCTACCTTGCGGAACCTTGTCACACGCCTTACTGAAATTCATGTACACATCTACAGCTCTGCCCTCATTAAACTTTTGGTCACATCTTCAAAAATATAAATCAGATTTGTGAGACACAACCTCACACATACAAAACCATGCTGACTATCCCTAATGAGCCCTTGCCCATCAAATGCCTGTATAACCTATCCCTAAGAATACTTTCCAGTAACTTACCAACTACAGATGTAAAGTTCACCGGCCTATAGTTCCCAGCATTTTCCCTGCAGCCCTTCTTGAGAAGAGGCACAACATTTACCACCCTCCAGTCTTCCAGCACCTCTCCTGTATTTAAGGGCGACTTGTACATTTCAACCAGGACTCTCCTCTCTAATTTCCCACAATGTCCTCGGATATATTTGATCTGGCCCTGGAGATTCTCTACCTTCATACACGACAGTACCTTCAGTACTTCCATTGACTACCCCTAGTTCCTCCGTCCTACTTCCTTTCTCTTCTGTAAATACAGAGAAGAAATACTCATTGAGGACCTTGCCCATCCCCTGTGGCTCCACACAGAGGCGACCGCTTTGATTCCTGAGAGGTCCCTCTCCCTGGTTACCCTTTTCCCCCTTATGTATTTATAAAATCTTTTGGGATTGTCCAATGCTACCCCCCAGAGCTAGCCCCTGGCCCCTATTTTGCCCTTCTGATTTCCTGTTTTAGTTTACTCCTTAGTTCCCGAAACTCCTCCAGGGATGCACTTGTTCCCAGCTGCCTATACCTGTCCCATGCATCTTTCTTGTTTTTGACCAACGCCTCAATTTCCCTCGTCAGCCAAGCTCCCTTACGTTTGCGTGCTTTTCCCTTCACTCTAACGGGGACGTACACATCCTGAGCTTTCGTCAGCACACTTTTAAAAACAGCCCACTTGGCCGATGTTCCTTTCCTCTCAAATAACCTGCTCCAGTCAAGTTGAACGAGACCTTCTCTCATACCCTCAAAGTTGGCCTTTATCCCAGTTGAGATATGATCCAACATATCTCCCATCATTAGTAACTATAGAGATCTCTCCTCTGAACTGCTGCTTCCTTGGACCTATACAGTGAAGATGATCAAGCTGGAACATTAACAGAAATGCATCGAGCACCACCAACATGACACATTGTGTTTGTTGACCTCACTGAACTCACTGAGTCAGGAGGGATTGTCGTGCCCCCTTCTCAAATGTACCTATCCGCAGAAATTCACCTTCATATTTGCTTCATGGTGCCATACAAACTGGGATCCTACCCGATAGGTTCATGACAGTAGCAATCTCAGGACAGATCAGTTTCAAGCAAGACCTGTGCATTCCTATGACTCTTTCTCACAGCAGCGTTGTACCTCACCTCCCTACAAGCTTCCTGAGGGAGTGGATCATAGGTCCAGAACCAAGGACATTGCAATTTCAACAGCTGAACTGCATGTGCAGGTAACGCTTGCATACACCTGTATATAGAGGCTGAATGCCAAGTCATCAACTTGTTCATTGACAGAGAGAATGGGGCATATACTCAATGCCCACAAACTAAAAGTCTTCAACCAACCCATTTCCCTCATACATCTTTTGTTCATCCCTCCGGTAATAAATCTCCACAACAGTTCAAAGATTCGACAGTGCAAGATTGAGTGAATCATACACAATCAGCCAAGGATACAAGAGCATGACAAGCACTTGCTAAGGCACAGAAGGCTATGGACCAAGCGCTGGTTAATGGGATTACTGTAGATGGATAATTGATAGTGTACGACTCTGGCGAGGATGCCACACTGCTGGCACCGTATGTGACGACAGACTCCCCATAATGTATTAAATCCCCAAATGACACCCCCCGACAGGTGGTAAGTCATCTTTACTAAAATGATCAAAGAAGGGTTTAACATCGCAGAGCCTTGCCGGGGGTCGCCGGAGAAGCGCTCCGACCGCCTACAACATCTTGGAGCCTCGGTCTGTGGATCTTCTGGTGGCAGACGTGGAGCGGGCGATCCCTCGCCGGGGGGTCGCCGGAGAAGAGCTCCGACCACCGGCCTGCGGCCTACAACATCTTGAAGCCGTGGTCTCCGGTAAAGAGGTGGCCGATTTGGGAGCTCTGGGCCGCGGGGTGTGTTCGACCTGTCCCGATGTCGGCGTTCCGACCATCCCGACCAGAGGGCTTGAACATCCAGCTGTCCGTACCGGCGACTACAGAGGGTCAGGGCCCCGACCATGGGTGAACAAGGGGGGAGGAGGAGGAGGACTGTCTGGACTGTATTGCCTTCCACCACAGTGAAGAATGCTGTGGTGGATGTTGTGTATTATGTCCTTTTTTAATTGTAACGCTGCATGGTAAATTCATTTCACTGCACCTTATGGTGCATGTGACAAATAAATTTGAACCTTTGAACCTACATTGTGTAAACACCATATCCTTTTCACGAAGACAGATGCAACTCTATCCCAAGTCTCCTCATCTGTATGTATGCTAGTCTTCTGACCATTGGCACACTCTCTCTTGCATATAGAGCCGTGAAGTGAGACATGTTTCCAATGAGAGGGAAGACCGATTGTGTAGTCAGCTTGTTGAGCTTAGACTAGAAGGGGACACATCAGTGATTAATGCCTAATGTCAACATGCTACATGCTTTGATGAAGATGGAAAGCATCCACATCACTGTTTGGCATTGGGAAGCTTTTAGAGAAGAGGGTAACTAAAAAGTCAATATGGGGAGAAAAGATGAAATATGAAGATAAGCTAGCCAATAATATAAGAGAGGATAGCAAGAGTTTCTTCAGTTATATGAAGAGCAAGAAAGAGGCAAGAGTGGAATAAATGGCAGAGGAATTGAATAACTTTTTTGCATCAGTCTTCACAGTGGAAGACACCAGCAACGTGCCTGAAATTCAAGAGAGTCGGGGTGGAAGTTAGTGGAGTGGCTATTACTTGGGAGAAGGTGATTGGGAAGCTGAAAGGACTGAAGGTGGATAAATCACCTGGGCCGGATGGACTGCACCCTAGGGTTCTGAAAGAAGTGGCTTTAGAGATTGTGGAAGCATTGATAATGATATTACCCTTCTGCTTAAAAAGGGAGCAAGGCAGAACAGTGGGAAGTATAGGCCGGTTAGTCTGACAGATGGTTGGTAAGATTTTAGAATCCATTATAAAGGATGAGGTTACAGAGTAACAAGTTCACCATAAAATAGGCCAAAGTCAGCATGGCTTTGTGAAGGGGAGGTCTTGCTTGACAAATTTGCTGGAATTCTTTAAAGAAGTAAATAGTAGGACAGACAAAAGAGAGTCAGTAGATGTTATTTACTTAAGGGCCTGTCCCACTTAGGCGACTGCCAGGGACTAGTTTTAATGGCATTCATCTACGACACCTGGAGGCAACCTACGACTGCAAAAATTGTAGCCAGTCGTCGAAATTTTTTTGCGGCAGTCGCCTGTAGTCACCCAAAAAAATCGCCTAAGTGGGACAGGCCCTTTAGATTTTCAGAAAGCCTTTGACAAGGTGCCACACATTAGGCTGCTAAGGAAGATGAGAGCCCATGGTATCAAAGGGCAGATAGATGGATAGCTGGTTGGCAAAGACAAAGAGTGGAAATAAAGGGGACTTTTTCTGGTTGGCTGCCAGTGACTAGTTTAGTTCCGCAAGGGTCGGTGCTGGGGCCGCTACTATGATTTGGATGAGGGGATTGAAGGCTTTGTGGCAAAGTTTGCGGATGATATGAAAATAGGTGGAGGGGCAGGGAGTGTAGAGAAAGCAGGATTCTGGAGAAGGACTTGGACAGGTTGGGAGAGTGGGCAGAGAAGTGGCAGATGGAATATAGTGTAGCAAAGTGTAGAGTCACACACATTTGTGGTAGGAATAAAAGCGTGGACTATTTTCTAAATAGGGTGAGAATCCAGAAAAGGGAGTGCTGGTGCAGAATTCCCAAAGAGTTAATCTGTCCCTTTATCATGTATCTATACATTGTAATTGGCTCGACTGTAATCATGTATTGTCTTTCCGCTGACTTGCAAGCACGCAACAAAAGCTTTTCACTGTACCTCGGTACACGTGATAATAAACATCAGTATACCGCAAGAAATTTCAGCAAATTGGGGATGCACCCCAGACCATCACACAAACCAACCCCCCTTCCATTACTCCATTTATGTCTCGCGCTGCCTTGGCAAGGCCAGCAGCATAATCAAGGACGAGTCACACCCTGGCCACTAATGGGAGAGTCTAGGACTAGAGGTCATAGCCTCAGAATGAAAGGATGTTTTTTTAGGAAGATGAAGAGAAATTTCTTTAGTCAGAGGGTGGTGAATCTGTGGAATTCTTTGCCACAGAAGGCTGTGGGGACCAATAAAGTGGATATTTTTAAGGCAGAGTAAGATCGATTCTTAATTAGTACATGTGTCAGAGGTTATGGGGAGAAGACAGGAGAATGGGGTTAAGAGGACAGATAGATCAGCCATGATTGAATGGCGGAGTAGACTTGATGGGCCGAATTTTTACATTTTTACACCTATTCCTGATGACCTGAAACAAGATTTGGCCAGAAACAGTTTACTTTAATATTGTAGTTCTTAAGTCATGAACTACTGTAATTCAATAACTGTAATGAAATGCCTTTCAAGGCATTTTTAATCATTTTATTGCCAAGTATTCTCTTATTTAAGTTATGCACCAATTGTTTATACTTCCAGTAATTAAAAAGCCCGCCACACAGCGCGGTAACACAGGTAACTAGAGTGTAAGTGAACTGTAGTGGTTTAATTGGCAATGTAAATAGTGATACATCATACCTCTTGAACCCGCCATAAACCCAAGTATGAGGGCCTTTTCTGGGCGCGTGACTTTGTTGGCAGTCTTGAACATTTCTTGGGCTGCATACATCTGGTCTCTCTGCAAGAGGCAAGTCAAACATGGGTGTGAATAGATACAAAGACTAAACTTACAAATAAACAAAGAAATGAGCAAGATTAATGTTCACCCTCTGTCAACCTAACAGCCACATAATAAAAAATAAATTACTGATTAACAACCATAATCTCTTGATTTGAAGGTATTGTCAGGGTTGATGAAGTGGTGGGCACTCCTACTCCTTCAGATCTATCAGAAGATTTTCTAACAGTTACTGCTGGATACTGATATCTCCCCCCTCCATTTCCTGGACCAACAGAAATGTAGGAAATTAAAACCAGAGTCCTAAATGCACTGAAGGAACGCGATTAAAACATATCAATGAAGTGCCCTGCCTCTCCAGCACAGGCACATAAAATTATCAATCCCATATATTCAAATGGAAGCTGGAGTAGACGTGGCAAGTTGACATTCCACACCCTGATTTTGATTATAGATGCAGCATGGAAACTGGCCGTTCGGCACACTGAGTCCACGCCGACCATCAATCACCCATTCAAACAAGAGTAGTATTGATTGGACATGTTGGTCGGTGTGGGCAAGTTGGGCCAATGGGCCTGATTCCACGCTGCATGACTCCATGACTAGTTCTACTTTATTCTACTCTCTCATCCACTATTTACACACTAGGGACAATTTACAAAGGCCAATTAACTGTAGGAAGTTATCAGAAATTGTTAAATTCAAGAGCTGCAATGTGCCCTGACAGAGGATGAGGTACTGTTCCTCAAGTTTGGGCAAGGCACAATGAGATGCTGTTTGTTGTACACCAAGCTGCAGAATGCTTATGAAACACTGGAACTAAAGCTGTACATAATACCCCAAATCTAGTCTCAGTGGGCTTCGTGGCAGCACTTGTTGCATTATGGAAGATTCTCTTCATGTGCTTTCACCGTAAACATATAACCTTTGGTTCTTCGCCTTCCATCAATGGACACAGTTTCTCATTGGTCACCTTGACTAAACCCTTAATAATTTTGAAAAAACAAGGCCAAGGAGGCGAAGGGTGAACAAGGAGGCGAAGGGTGAATGAGGGAATTGAATGCTACATCTCCAAGTTTGCGGATGACACGAATTGAATGCAACATCACGAAGCTGGGGGGCAGTGTTAGCTGGGAGGAGGATGCTAGGAGGCTGCAAGGTGACTTGGATAGGTTGGGTGAGTGAGCAAACGCATGGCAGATGCAGTATAATGTGGATAAATGTGAGGTTATCCCCTTTGATGGCAAAAACAGGAAAGTAGACTATTATCTGAATGGTGGCCGATTAGGAAAAGAGTAGATGCAACGAGACCTGGGTGTCATGGTACACCAGTCATTGAAAGTAGGAATGCAGGTGCAGCAGGCAGTGAAAAAAGCAAATGGTATGTTAGCATTCATAGCAAAAGGATTTTAGTATAAGAGCAGGGAGGTTCTACTGCAGTTGTACAGGGTCTTGGTGAGACCACACCTGGAGTATTGCGTACAGTTTTGGTCTCCTAATCTGAGGAAAGACATTCTTGCCATAGAGGGAGTACAGAGAAGGTTCACCAGACTGATTCCTGGGATGGCAGGACTTTCATATGAGGAAAGACTGGATAGACTCGGGTTGTACACGTTGGAATTCAGAAGACTGAGGAGGGATCTTATAGAAACTTACAAAATTCTTAAGGGGTTGTACAGGCTAGATGCAGGAAGATTATTCCCGGTGTTGGGGAAGTCCAGAACTAGGGGTCACAGTTTAAGGATAAGAGGGAAGACTTTTAGGACCGAAATGAGGAAATCATTTTTTACACAGAGAGTGGTGAATCTGTGGAATTCTCTGCCACAGAAGGTAGTTGAGGCCAGTTCATTGGCTATATTTAAGAGGGAGTTAGATGTGGCCCTTGTGGCTAAAGGGATCGGGGGTATGGAGAGAAGGCAGGGATGGGATACTGAGTTGGATGATCAGCCATGATCATATCAAATGGCGGTGCAGGCTCGAAGGGCCGGATGGCCTACTCCTGCACCTATTTTCTATGTTTCTATGTTTCTATGTAACCCCCTTCAAACTTTCCTTAAGCAGCATGAAAAAAAAAGTAATCTTATTTTGGAGTACCGATTTCTAGAGGAAGTGGAGTGACTTCTGAACGAGCGACAGAAAATAAAATCCCTATATCCAGTTGAATAAACCCAGTATCTGAACAAAATTTCCAAATATTCCTCAGAATAAGCTTTCCCTTCGATAATTACACCAGTGGGAAATGAAGGCATGTACAACCACTTAAGAAATCTAGACTAAATGCCACAGCAGCAAGAATATTCAGTTTCTCTTTCAGATGGACATCGTTTTTCCTTTTGGAGCATGCGGAGAGCAAACGTTTAATTCACCGTCTTAAAAAATCAGGCCCTTTATACACGGTGATGCAGCGGTAGAGTTGCTGCCTTACAGCGCCAGAGTCCCGGGTTCAATCCTGAGTACGGGTGCTGTCAGTACGGAGTTAGCACGTTCTTCCCGAGACCTGCGTGGATTGTCACCAGGGGAATCGCTGGTCGGTGTGGACTCAGTGGGCCGAAAGGCCTGTTTACATAGAAAATAGGTGCAGAAGGAGGCCATTCGGCCCTTCGAGCCATTCGGCCCTTCATTGTGATAATTTCTGCACTGTATCTCCAAAAGTAAATTTCCAACTTACTGTGAGCGACAGGCTTTTGCGAGGCTGCTGCTGTGGTTGCAGTGGTGGTGTCTGCTGCTGCTGCGCCTGCTGCTGCTGTTGTGTCTGCTGCTGAGGCTGCGACTGCTGTTGTGCAGGTGTCGTTGCCGCTGTCACGGTGACAGGCACGGTGCTCGGAGTAGTGGTGGTTGAGGTAGACGATGTTGTGGAGCTGCTGTTGTAAATCGGGGTTCTTTGTTTGAACTGGCCAGGGAGACCAGTAGTTGGAGCGGCTGACTCTTCTGCTAGTCTATTTGCCTGGAGAGCCTCTCGGACTGATCCGACTGTGTTAGCTGCTCAGGCAAGAGGAAATAATATATCACACATAAGACGTAGGAGCAGAATTAGGCCATTCAGCCCATCTAGTCTATTTCACCATTCAATCATGGCTGATCTATTTTTCTCTCTTAACTCCATTCTCCTGTCTTCTCCCCGTAACCTTTGACACCCTTACTAATCAAGAATCTATCAATCCCTGCTTTAAAAACCCCAATAAATTGGCCTCCAAAATCATCTGTGGCAATGAATTCCACAGATTTGTCACCCTCTGGCTAAAGAAATTCTTCCTCCATTCTAAAGGTTCGTCCTTTTATTCTGAGGCGGTGCCCTCAGGTCCTAGACTCTCCCATTACTGGAAACATCCTTTTCACTTCCACTCTATATTGATCTTTCATTATTCGGTAGGTTTCAATGAGATCCCATCCCCCATCATCCTTCTAAACTCCAGCGAGTACAGGTCCAGAGACTTCAAATGCTCCTCATATATTAACCCAATCATCCCCGGAATGACTCTTGTCAACTTCCTCTGGACCTTCTTCAAAGCCAGTATGGCTGCCACTTCTAACAATCTCATTTATGCATCACCAAATTATCTCTCCTATCTTCAGTTATTTATTAAAATATTAAGATCTAATCATAGGCCATACCTGCATAAGCTACGTTGTTAAAGCAAAAACATTCTAATCACCCGTCATAATTGTATTCCCCTCAAAGCCTCACTTCGAACTTGACAAAGAAGCATGGTATTAAACTCAAATGGCCTGTTTCAGTATTTTTGCATCACTTTTGCCTCCTTGCATCTTATTCTACTACATCATATTCTTAGTCGGCTGTACTTTTTGAGAAAGCTCCGCTCCTTCAACATCTGCCGCAAGATGCCAACAGGATTAACAAACTCATCAGGAAGGCTGGCTTAGTCCTGGGGGAAGAGTTGGATTCATGGGAGGTGGTCTTCGAGGGGAGGATGCTCCTCAAACTGCGGAGCATCTTGGACAATACATGACACACTAGTCAACCCGAGGAGTACCTTCAGCATTAGACTGGTTTCACCAAGATGCAGTACAGAACGCTGCAGGAGATCCTTCTTCCCTGCGGCGATCAAACTATACAACTCCTCCCCCTTCTGTCGTGGGTAGACTGACTCCCCTCCCCCTCCATCACCTATATAAATTTCCATTGCAATCAAGTTGGACACTCACTAATTGTTGGGCAGAAAGCAAATGACTGTTTACAGCCTGTTGCCCCAAAGCCCACTGTGATATGTGCCATTTCCAGAACAAGACAATTTGGAAGGTTCCATTCCATTATTCTCATTAAAAGAATAAAATTAATGATTACCACTTATTTCAATTCTGTTGGCATTTACCTTGTGGAGTTTCAGAGCTTGAAATGTAGGAAGATGATGGCACCATACTTGGTGTGGCTGGCAAGTAACTAGTAGATGGTAGTGGATTATCATTGCTCAAAGCACCAAGTTTCTGAAGGAAATACACAAAGAATGAAATTAAAAAAATTACTGACCTTTAAATAATCCAAGCATTTATAACGAAAATTAAATGTTTCAGAATAAAATTAGACCTCATCATGCACACATAGATATTTTTTCAACAGCAAGGTCAAACTTTGTAAGTATGATAAATCATCTCGGATTCTATCAAACTGTTCAAAGAGCTAATTAATTTAGTAATGAACTAGAATTTATCTGCAGTACAGAAGATGTAATTAAAATAGTGCCATTGCACTTTATAACAAACTAACTGAACTTATTGTGTTCAGTTCCGGGCACCTTGTTATAGGAAAGATATTATCAAACTTGAAAGGTTTCAGAGAATATTTACGAGGATGTTGCTAGGATTAGCGGGTCTGAGTTATAGGGAGAGGTTGAGTAGGCTGGGTCTCTAATCCTTGGAGCGCAGGGGAATGAGGGGTGATCGGGTAGATGCACAGAATCTCTTGCCCAGAGGAGGGGAATGGAGGACCAGAGGACATAGGTTCAAGGTGAAGGGGAAAAGATTTAATAAGAATCTGAGGTGTAACTTTTTCACACAAAGGGTGGTGGGTGTATGGAACAAGCTGCCAGAGAAAGTAGTTGAGGCTGGGACTATCCCAACATTTAAGAAACAATTAGACAGGTACATGGATAGGACAAGTTTGGAGGGATATGGACCAAGTGCAGGCAAGTGGGACTAGTGTAGCTGGGACATGTTGGCCAGTGTGAGCAAGTTGAGCCGAAGGGCCTGTTTCCACACTGTATCACTCTATGATTCTAACTCACTCCCACATGTGTTGAGATGGCACAGTTCTTTTTAAAGTATCTAATTTCAATATAAAAATAATAAATGTATTGAGTTTTGTTAAGAGGAAATAATCATAACTTTCATGATTGCCACTTAAACATCAAACAAAGGAACCAGAATCTCAAATGTTTGTAATAAAATTGTTCAAAGTTAGGAGGTTACTTAGTTCACCTTCACTAATACCTCTTCTTCAATTTACCTGTGCAGAGACCAGACCCACGGCATAATCAGGTGTGACGCTGTCAACAACCATTTCTTCTTTGGCCGGTTTTTCTGCAACTTCTGTATCTATATTTAAAACATTTTTAAAGTGTCACCAGATGTTTTAAAATTTAGCTGCTAACATATTAAGGTGAAATAAACATAATTTGAAATGATTCACATCTTGATTTACAGAATCAGACAAGTCTAATTGTTACCTTCAGTTAAAAGACATTTAAGAAAGTTAATACATGCGCTACATCTGAGCACAGACAGGGATCTGCAGTTTCCCTAACAGTACCTTTTCACTCACTACGTACATGATTACTTTTTGTACTAGAAATGGGAGGGACAGGGAATGAGATTTCAGTTTGTGTGACCATTGTTGCTGATGAACAAGATTATTATCCACTGAGAATAATCATCCTGGTGCACTTCAGGTCGAGCACATGATGAAGGGGTTACGCCTCCCAAATGTCACAGCACCTACATACACTGTTTCATCAAGTATCAACGTCTTACATGAAAGTTTCAATTCCAATGCCAATGGTTCTCAGCACGATTCGTGTTGTTGTTATAATTTGTGTTACAGCTATAAAACTATAACAATAAAGACAGTATCCTCAAGGCTTAGACAAGTCCTCAAGCTAATTTCAAGGAGTAGAAAGGAGTGGCACCGTATTATAACTCATATGCCAAAAGCAAATGATTGTACCGCTAACCATTGCTGTTGCTGCATTTAAAAAACTGTGCACCCTTTCTCCCTTACGCATAATTGAAGTTAATAGTTAATATTAAGATTTGTGTCCCTTTAAAGGCTAGAATCATCATAAAAGCTGAAACATGAGGTGGGCCATTCCAAATACATTTTCATTACAGTCCTTGAAGATTGTTATTGCTGGGGATAATGCTGGAGGCAGATGTGATCGTGGCATTTTAGAGACTTTTGGATAGGCATGCGAATATGGAGGGAATGGACAGATATGGATTATGTGCAGGCAGAAAAAAAATGGTCTTGGCATCATGTTCGGCACAGACATTGTGGGCCGAAGGGCCTATTCCAATGCTGTTCCTTGTTCTTTTTTTATGTTCCATTAATGCCAGCCTACCATTGGTTTACATTGCTTCCTGCAGCTACAAAGTAAATCATATTATATGCATTTCTAGGAGAGAAGAGGATTCATTAATGTGGAAGGAAGCCAGGAGCCCAACAATTTTTGAAGGATTTAAGAAGGAACTGCAGATGCTGGAAAATCGAAGGTAGTCTGAGGAAGGGTTTCGGCCCGAAACGTTGCCAATTTTTGAAGGATTACTACTATATCAACTGTTTTGGCCCAATATTACGCAAACAGAACAGATTGCAGAAAGCTGCAAAAACTGAATTATTTGCTTAATTTTGGGCCAAAGCATTTGTAACATTAGCAGTCCATCTTTGCAAAACCACTCAGGAAGGACACATGCAATAACCATCTCTTAATGCGACAGCCTAACATCATGATGAAATGAAAGGAAAGAGTGCAGACAAATCACAGAAGGTAGGAAACGATTAGGGGCTTGAGCAGAGGTAGATTATAGGCACAATAGACAAGCTAAAAAAACAAGCGCAAGCTAAAGAAATCCAAGAGAGATTCAAAGTTGAATATAAAAAGTTGAATATAATATGTGGTAAAGGAAATGATGCTTCAGTAGCTTGGCAGATAACAAAGTGAATCCAAACACCTTTTATATGCAAGTGCCTCATCGATGCGCATGACAGTTAAAAAAATTGTGCCTAAATTACTGAATGGATAGATAAAATTGTGAGGTTGTAAATCTGCAACTGTATATATAGTGTTCTCTCGAGGGATGGAAAGCATAAACTAAATAAATATTTAAGTCATGTCTCTAGTGTATTACTTCCTTCAGTATCTTTTTTCAGTGCCTGACCCTTGGGGCCTGATAATTCATTGCTCCAATTCAATTGGTTTTACTCTCAAGATCTGCTGCCGAAACTATGGACTGTGCTCTAGGAAAGGGTGGGCAGATGGCAACTGGGAGGGGGGAGGTCAGAGACCCCAGACGTTACAGATAAGGAGGCTAGAGACCACTAAAGGGGAGAAGCTGGTTAGATGATGTGACCATTTGCCGAAGAACCCTAAAACTGTGAAATGTCCTCGTACTATTGTGGTTCAAGGCAGGGTCTTATCTTTAGCTGCATCACCAATTCTTATCTAAAACTACATTAATAGCAAAATGGTGGTTAACATTGAAGAGCGGCAGTGGAACCAAATAAAAGATAAAATTAAAATCTATTGAAAAAAAGTAGAAGACACGGCCAAGAGATTTAGCCAAAACCACAAGAGTCTGCAACAATTGTGAACAAGATCAAAAATAAAAAGATGTTAACATACAACTAAAGTGAACATGGTTTCTATGGGATGTAGAGGTAGAAATTCCAAAGGAGCTGGCCACAATCTTTCTACTTCCACTAGATAAAAGGGATGGGGACAATGAAATTGAGGATTAAAATGTTGCATCCTCATGTAGGAAAGTCTGGAAATTAGAAAATTGAGCAACTTTGAGTAACCCATGAACGTATACACCGGGGAGCATGATGGGAAAAGAGGCCAACATAGGTACTATAGGTAACTTAAAGGTCATGTCAGAAGAGGCAATAAATAGATTTAGGTGGTGTTTAGATTACAAAGCATAGCTAGCTAGAGTAAAGATTAACATAGGAGCTGTAATTGACACCCATTTGACACCCATTTGCAAGACAAATGGGAGAATGGTTTTCTAATTAAAAGGGAACAGAAAGCTGGAGAATTATTTCGAAAATTTAAAATCTGCATGTAACCATTGTTTCGCGAGAATATGAAAAGGTTGTGGGTGCCGTGAATTATTGAAACACTTTGGGTTCACACAGAGTTTTTCCAAGTATATACTATTACGGCCTTGAATAAACTGACTAATTTGAGAAACTCACCACTGTTCTGAGATTATCTTTGTGTGCTATCCCGTGAAAGCATAATTCAGGCTACAGGTCAAACATATAATTCACTCCCACACAGTTTTATTGAAAAAAGTGGGAAAATATACAAAAAAAATTGTATTACTAATTACTAGATAGGTCCAGTGTTTGATTACATGGATTTCTGGAGAGAAGTTAGGATAGGTTCCATCAGTGGAGGGTAGACTAAGAAGAGTTAAGATATGGGGAGGGGGGGGGGAGTGAATAAAGAAAAACTTTCTATAGGTGAAGGATTGATTACCCTCTTAATTTGGAATGAAGGTAGTCAAATCATCATATTGAGGAGGTGTTAATGAAAGTACTAATCATTAAAGAGGTTAACAGATGTCAGGGGAAAGCAGGGACAAGGTATTGCATTTGGATGATCAGGCATGATTATATTGAAGAGCGAAAAAGGCACAAAGAATTAAATAACTTCCTCCTGGTTCTATCTTCTATGCATCTGTGACATAGGTAATTACATTGACTTTTCACTCTAGTCTCTCTCAACACACACAACATGGCATTTGTGATTGTGCAGCAAAGATTGAATTTCACTAACCTAGTGTCTTCCTTCTCCTTTTAGCTTCTCGACCAGCACCTACCATATCAAGCTCTGATATGTCTAGCAACTAGAACGGAATAGAAGATTACGTTAATGATGAGCAATGTGGGAGTCCACCCAGGCATTTTATCCCAAAACACAAAAAATTAAAAAATTCTGGTTATTTACAATCTCCAAATTCTGAAATGGGTGGTGGGTATATGGATCGAACTGACAGAGGACATAGTTGAGGCTGGTACTATAATTTAATACACTTGGACATGTAAATAGATAGAAAAGGTTTATGGGCCAAATGCAGGCAAATGGAATGATTTTGGTTGGCAAGGACTGGTTGGGCTGAACGGCCTGGTTCTGTGCTGTATGACTAAATCATTAGCAAATTGTTCAAATGATAAAAAATACTCTTCTGTTATAAAACCAACAAGAGTGAAGAGTTTAAGAGACTGCTGTGTTCTGTAGTAAGTTCACTAAAAGTTTCACCCATATTCAGAATGCTTTATAAAATTCATAGCCCCAGCCTCAAACTAAATGGATCCAGGTTGCAAAAACAAAAGGAATGTTTTTGATTTTGATAAGAAAAACTGATTGGAAGGCAGGAAAGCAAAGTTTATCTGATTGATCAACAAAAATAATTTGAGAATTATTGTTCCTTTTAAAATGATAAAAATCAGAAATCATTTAAAAAGTGAAAGGAAAAAAAGTCTTAGTTTGGAGTTACATGTACAGCAATATTAACTCAAGGGAAATTACAGTGTAACTAACGCTGCTTAAGACCAGTCCAGGTAATGGAAATTCACCCTAACAGAATTCACAAACGATGTCCAAAAAACCTGAAGTACAGAATAACAATTCGCTCTTATGGAATTTATGTGGGAAAGTAAGTAAATAAACAAAATGAAAAAGAAACAAATTGTCACAGGGAATGAGTTATGGGAAATGGCGATACTGGCAGTTTGCTCGGCAAGCAACCCCTCTGTATTGTGGCGCACATACAAACAGACGTTTGGGAGACCAATGGTATGGGTGGTGATGGATCAGTCGGCTGCTGCCAGCAACTTCCGCTGAGTGGAAACGGGGTATTTCTGTATATCTTCGCTCCCCACTCCTCCTAACACCCTCCCCACACCCCAGGCAGTAGCAATTGGGTTGAGCTGAATTGAGCAGAGCAGACTCGCTCCCTCACTCATTCACTGAGTCAGTGAGGCCAGTTGACAGTTGCTCTTTCCGTGCCTGCTCACTCCCATCACAGCTGTTTCTGTGATCCTACCCCACACGCTTCACTGCCAACGTAGGATCTCCAAATTCAGGAATCACTTGCAAATTGTTCAAGTGATGGAATGATACTTACTGGGGTGAAGTGCCAAATGCATCATTCTTTTAGGACCCCTTTTCTCAGTTGTGCTTATGCTTTGAGGACTTGGGCAACTTAAGTTCATATTCAACTCACGCACAGTCCTCGGGTTTGAAACCCTGTCACAACCTGGGGTCTGCTTGTAATAATTAGTTCTGACTCGTTGATTCAAAACAGATTATGCCTGATAAATATATTAACAGAGATTTTTAAGTCCACCATCAAATAAACCTACCTTTACACCTCTCTCTTTTCGCACAGGTGTCCGAACAGCCATTGGTGTTCTGTTTGTTGATGGACTGAAGACACTGGGAGTGGTGGGACTCCGGAAGGGAGCTTGCTTTGGGATCCCTTTGAGGGGAGCTACAGGGAAAAACAGGCATTATAAGTACACAGAGCCACAAGTTAGACTTCAGAAAATAACTATTTCTTAATGAGTAAAACAAAACACTATTTCCAAAAGATGAAGGAGTCAAATTCTGCACTTAAATTTTACATTTATCACATTTAATCGACACCACTTTGACTATGGATTATATATTAGTAACTAATGGTACATACTGGTCGTATCGAGTTTCTTAACCAAACCTCTCCCTTTGGCTAGAAAAGGCACTCCAGAAGTCTTTTTGAGCTGCTGTGCAGTTTCTGTTGCTGTAAAACAGTAAAAACATTTTTATTGGAAACAATCTAATAGATATACACACCAGCGATAAGAGATGCATTTAACCAAGCTGTATGGAGGCAAAAAAAAATCCTGAAAAATTAATTTAATCTTCAAAGACATCAGTGGTTGTTTATCTCTTAAACTCCTTAAAGCATTGACAAACAAAAATCTCATTCTACTGAAGCTGTAATTTTAGAAGGAGAAAAATTCAAAAATATTTTGTTCAAACCTTAAACAAGAAGCCACTCTGTCCCTTAACATGAATAGCACATTCTTCTGCTTGCAAGCCAATTAAAGAGCATTTTCCATCCAATTAATCTTTATACCTTACAATAAAAACAACATTCGTTCCTTAATTTTATTCCTTTAGCCTGCTCTCTTCTAAGGAAAACAACTCCAATCTGGCTAATCCTTCCTCCAAACTTGACTGTAGCTCCAGCAACATTCTTGCACAGTTTCACTGTACATTATATCAGATGTCTACAGTAGGCTTTAGGCAATGCTAATTGCCAGATTCCTGCCACCCTGACCATTCCCTGTTCCCTCTTCTACATTTGGGGAGAAGATACAAGAGTTTGAAAGCCCAAATGTTCAGAATTAAGAACAGCTTCTTCCCCACTGCTATCAGACGCTTGCTTGAATCAATGACCTATTTCACTCTGTCGTTCCCATCAATGCTGCGATATACTCGATATTCTACCTCATTCAGTTATGGCACTTCATATTTTGCACTACATCAGACTCTACTCCAGTTTTTGGACCATTCTGCTCATTTGCACTTGTCATTATATTTATCATTGTATCTGTCATTAGCATGTATGTCGTTTATTCTATGAGCTTTCTGCAAACAAGGAATTTCAATGTACACTATTACATGACAAAAAATTAATCTGAATCTGCTTTTCAGCAGTTCCTTTCTTTCATTTTATTGGAAGGGGTGTGTGCAGTAGCGCATATATACACTAGGTTGGTAGACAAGATTCATAAATATTTAAGAGTCACTCACATTTTTGTAACAGTTCTGCTCGAAGCGTGGCACTTTTGGGTTTCCGTTTAAGTTGAAAATGCTTCACGGGTGGCGTGAGGGGTCCCACGAGTGTTGTCAGGGCATTTTTATTCAAGTATTGGCACTCCAATGGCAACATAGCAGAGGCTTCACATTCATTGACTAGGTAGGTTAAAAAAGAATAGAGTAAGTTCCAGTGTTTGCGAAAAAACAACATTCTGAATTACAATACATCTGCCTGTGAATTCTGTGGAATTCTCTGCCTTAGAGGGTGGTGGAGGCAGGTTCTCTGGATGATTTCAAGAGAGAGCTAGATAGGGCTCTTAAAGGTAGTCAGGGGATTTGGGGAGAAGGCAGGAACGGGGTACTGATTGGGGATGATCAGCCATGATCACATTGAATGGCGGTGCTGGCTCGAAGGGCCAAATGGCCTACTCCTGCACCTATTGTCTATTGTCTGAACTGTTTTAAAAAGCCATTACTAAGATTGATCAAACCACGTCCTGAAAATATTGATTTACTTGTAATTAGTGCAGGGTGTTTAAAATGATATTGGAGTTTGACAGAGTAGACGAAAACAAACCGTTTTCATCAGTAACCAAAAATATACGGTTGGCACGGACACTATAATAACTGGCACTGGCCACTCAAATCAGCCACCCCGGACATGTTTATGATTGGTCTTACTGTATTTTAACGTTGTTTTTATCTATTTTAACTTTATACTGTTCCATCAGGGACTGGATTGTTTTTGTTTTTACTGTTATTATGTGTGAAATGCTTTAAACTTCATGTGCGATGCTCCGGTATTCCCTGGGAAACGTCTTTTCGTTTTGCACTGTACAACTGTTGCTTGCAAGATGACAATAAAGGAATTGAATTGAATATTGCCCTAAAATAAATAAATCTGTGAGCTAAGTGGGGGATAAGATGCTGAAATAAGTTTCCTGCATTTCAGATAAACTTGCGATTTTGAACGTGAATCAGAAAGACTTAAAATGGCGATGTTCCTTGTTAAAAATGTCCATTTAGTCAAGTTGCACAACAAATATCTGCATTGATAAAACGTAAACGCTGTCCCCTTTTAGACTGCATTTGTGGGAATGTGTTAGATTTCGTCCTTATTAAAAGTACCTTTTTCTCTGAGTTCACCAAGAATTTCTTGTAGGTTCTGATTGTGTTCCTCCAGTTCAAGGTTGAGGGAGCCAGTATCAGGAAAGGTTTTTAGAATGTCAGCCACCATCTGAACCCACGAGTCAGAATCCATTGCGGCAAGGTGCACAATTTCAGTCAAAGAAAGTTTCATCTGCGAAGCAAGTGGAGAATTGTGTTGAATAAAGCACTGAAAATAATCCAAATAGCAAATGAGTAAAATTATACACCTGTTCTAGATTTTGCTTTCCATAATGCCTTCTTTGTTACCAGATGTAAATAATCAACAAGAAAAGTGAACAGATATGGTCCACAGTAGGAAACCTTTCCCCATAGAGCGATAAGGAGTATTTTAATGTTTAGTTGAGCTTATTGCTGTCAAGGTACCAAGGTGCAATGAGATATTCAAGGAAAATTTATTTTCTGCTTAGAGTGTGTTTGGAATCTGGAACTGACTAAATGAGGGGAGAAGGCAAGTACTTTCTCAGCATTTACAATGATCTAGCCAAGTCCTTGAATTGGCAAGGCCTTTGAATTGGCATGGCATAGCAAGCCGTAGATCAAGGGATGGCAAATTAGGTTAATATGAATGGGTACTTGGTTAGCATTGACTAGATGGGCCAAAGTACACGTTTGTGCAGTATGATTCTATGAAATAAATGAATAGAGTCACACTGCTCTATCCTTGTATACATCTGTTACTTGCAAATCCATGGGAAAAAAATCTGTCTTTGAAAATTAAAAAATCAGCATTAAAAAATAAATTAAAGCCAAAAGATATACACCAACTCCTGCTCTTATATTCAAGGAGAATTTACATTTCACTACAAGTGGGGTCCCATGTTAGAACTGTGGGACCCTGCTTGTAGTGGGTTTAGCTAGATGGGGATAGAAAAAAAAAGGCTACAGAGGCCATTCTTGCTCGCCAAGACATCCCTGGAATAGTGGACATTGGGACAGAGGGGCAGGCCTGATGCCAACTGATGTTGTGTAGCAGGATGTTCTGATGGACAGGTAGACCAGTCGTGTACCAGATGTGCGTCATCTGCAGCCTTGGGAGCAAATCTCAGATTTGCCAAAGACAGTACATGTTACAGAGGGAAAAGGAGCAGAAGTACTGAGGGTAGAGGGTGGTTAAACAGATTTACTGTCATATCAATATTGTAACAAGAAATGTTAGTCAAACACCAAGGATTAGAAAGAGCGTAACCGCAGATGGTCTTGTAAGTGATCACTATCAATATAAAACGACGTAGCATAGTTGAGACAACAACCATGATAAGACGTTGAATACCATTAATCATAGACAATGTTTAAGGAGCCTTAGATATATGTGGAGATTGACAGGAATATTGAGTCCCAATGCCTTAGAAAGGAAGAAACAGAGGAAATAAAGTCCGAACTTTGGAGGGTAGAGGTGACGGGTGCAGAATCAAATCATTCTTTAAAAATTGACTAGAGAGTAACAAAAACAAGCTACTCAGAGGAGAATATATCTGAAGAGAACCAGGAAGAACAAAACTCGACATGATAGAAGCCACCCCTCTCTTAATGACTGAAGAAGGGTCTCGACCCGAAACGTCACCCATTCCTTCTCTCCAGAGATGCTGCCTGAGTTACTCCAGTTTTTTGTGTCTATCCTCTATTAATGTAGTTTGGACAAGACATGGGAAAGCAATTCTAGACTTTAAGGTCAAAGGGATATTGCAAGGAGATTTGACTGTGATGCAGCAAGTTTCAATTAAAGTTATGATAAAATGCCAAATTGGTCACCGACAATAAAATTTGGATGGCAAAAATTAAATTGACGCATGATTGTGCATTGTGGAATAAAGTTCAGAAAGTAGCGATAATTTTCTTCCCACAGAACTCAAAGGGGTAATGATGGCTGTAGTGCAGAACAAAAACGAAGGAGACAGAGTTAGTGTCTACTAGCGTACTAAAAAAGATGGAGAAAATCCATAAGGGGATAAGGCAGTGTAGGTTGCTGGAAAACAGCATTTCACGCTTTAATAGATCTTTGGAGAATGCTGAGAAACTCAAGGGTAGCAGGAAAACCTTTAGAATTAAGTCAATACTCAATTCAACTTATTTCAAAAATGGTAGTTTTAGGTTATGCTGAGCATCTTGGTTGTGAGCAAGGTAGTAAAAAATCACAAATAAACTGCGGACATTTGAAATCTGAAACTAAACAGGTGGAATGATGTTGTGTGACAGTTGTGGTTCCATGAAACATGAAGAATGTGATTAAACTAAAGAAGGTGCAGAAAAACTTCACAAGTACTGTATGTGGTCTGGATTAGAAGGATCAAATTATCAGGAGTGTGTAAGAAGGAACTGCAGATGCTGGTTTAAACCAAAGATAGACACAAAAAGCTGGAGTAACTCAGCGGGTCAGGCAGCATCTCTGGAGAGAAGGAATGGGTCTCGACCTGAAACGTCACCCATTCCTTCTCTCCAGAGATGCTGCCTGTCCCCGCTGAGTTACTCCAGCTTTTTGTGTCAATTGTAAGATATCAGGAGTGATTGGATAACCTAAGCCTATTTTCTCAGCAATTAAGTAGGCTGAGAAACAACATGATGGAGGTACGTATATAAAATTAGAGGCATAGATAAAGTAACCACTAACAATTTCCCTAAATAGGGTGTCTTAAATTAGAGGGCATGGTTTTAATGTTAGAAATTGTTTAAAGGGGATCTGAAGAGCAAATCTTTTGCACAGTAGTTGGAGTCAGAGCTATTCAACACAGAAACAGGCCCTTCAGTTCAACCTACTCACGTCACATGGACAAGTAAGTTGGCATGATTGTCGGCATAAATGTGATGGGCTGAAGGACCAGTTTCATTGCTGTATAAATCCATTACCTGCTCCGTGTTTCCAACATTTTCCGTTTCAATGCAATCTTTTTTATATTGGTTGGGTTGGCTGATCAAAATGGGATACTGTGTATTTTCTACTTGCAAGGTAATGACTAAGATCATAGGTATCATAGTGACCTCTGCTGGCAATTCTGTTTATGCATGGGCCTCACATTAAAGCAGCAAACTGGAGAATAGCATCTTAGCCATGCTACATTACAGCAGATGGTAAATAACATCCAAACGTTCTCCAAAATAAAAACGATACTAAAAATCCTTGTTTCTCTTCATAAAATCATTAAAAAAAATCACACAAATTTCTGGTCCATAAAGTAGGCATAATCCCACTGTGTCCATGTTGGACAAATAGAGGCTATTTAAGATTGCTATATTTAGCTTTGTTGGTGATAATATTCACTTTTAAGTACTTTTTTGTTTAGGTTTCCTGATTTTACTACCACTTTCAGGCAGCACCTTGACTTCAACTGCACTAAATCCTCTTGCAATTGACTTAAAACATGGCCTATAGTTATTGCTCCCCCTCCCCTCCGCTCTGAAGAATCCCATGAGGTTTCACTTTTCTGATCAATTTGTGGGATTTTGTCAAAAACCTTCCTAAAAGTCATTCGGTTACATCGCGTACACTACCCCCATTGAATCTGTGGAAGGCGGCTCAACTGTGGCTAACAAGGGAAATCATGGATAGAGAACTGGTTGGAAGACAGGAAGCAAAGAGTAAGAATTAACGGGTCCTTTTCAGAATGGCAGGCAGTGGGGTGCCGCAAGGCTCGGTGCTGGGACCCCAGTTATTTACAATATATGTTAACGATTTAGACGAGGGAAATAAATGTGACATCTTCAAATTTGCGGATAACACAAAGCTGGGTGGCAGTGTGAGCTGCGATGAGGATGCTATGAGGTTGCAGGGTGACTTGGATAGGTTGGGTGAGTGGGCAGATGCAGTATAATGTGGATAAATGTGAGGTTATCCACTTTGGTGGCAAGAACAGGAAGGCAGATTATTTATCTGAATGGTGTCAGATTATGAAAAGAGGAGGTGCAATGAGACCTGGGTGTGCTTGTACATCAGTCACTGAAAGTAAGCATGCAGGTACAGCAGGCAGTGAAGAAAACCAATGGCATGTTGGCCTTCATTGCGAGAGGATTTGAGTTTAGGTGCAAGGAGGTCCTTATTAAGAAGGGGTAGGTTATTTGGGATTGAGATGAGGAAAAACTTCTTTACGCAGAGAGTTGTGAATCTGTGGAATTCTCTGCACAGAAGGCAGTGGATGCCAATTCACTGGATGTTTTCAAGAGAGAGTTAGATTTAGTTCTTAGGGCTAAAGGTATCAAGGGATATGGGGAAAAAGCAGGAATGGGGTACTGATTTTAGATGATCAGCCATGATCATATTGAATGGCGATGTTGGCTCAAAGGGCCGAATGGCCTACTCCTACATCTATTTTTCGATGTTTCTATGATGAATGTCCTTGCTTACATTATGCCTTTCAAAATGCCAATTTATACTGGCCCCGAGAATCTTTTCCCATGATAACTTTCATTTAATTTTTGACCTATGTTCCTTTTAAAACAGCTATTAATCTTCTGGTCTGATGGTCATTGCCAAAGAGGCCTGGAAAATAATAAATGGATCACATGCTTCCTCCTTTGCTCTGGATACATTTTATCCACGTCTGGTGATGTATCCATTTTAACGATGTTAGACTATTGGTGATTTGTGTAGGCTTGGATCTCTTTGAATTTCAACATTTCCCAATCTGTCACCATTTATTCGGGGGTAGGAGAATGTATTCAACGTGGCCCTCAAGTCAATAGCTACTGTTGTGTGTGATTGCATCTAGTCTCTATGGATCCTGGACTGGAAAATACCAAGTGCCACTACAGGAAGTTTCTGAATTGGGTCCTGGTATTAAGGAGGGTCAGAATATTTTCCTGAAGAAAATTCCTTTATTTGGGCCATGCCACACCACACCTTTGTCAAGATCCACAAAATTGTCAATTCACTGGAATCTAGAAGGGTGAGAGGGGATCTTATAGAAACATATACAATTCTTAAAGGATTGGACAGGCTAGATGCATGAAAAATGTTCCCGATGTTGAGGGAAGTCCAGAACAAGGGTTCACAGTTTAAGATTAAGGGGTAGGCCATTTAGGACTGAGATGAGGAAAAACTTTTTCACCCAGAGAGTTGTGAATCTGTGGAATTCTCTGCCACGGATGGCAGTGGAGGCCAATTCACTGGATGTTTTCAAGAGAGTTAGATTTAGCTCTTAGGGCTAAAGGAATCAAGGGATATGGGGGAAAATGCAGGAATGGGTACTGATTTTGGATTAACAGCCATGATCATATTAAATGGCAGTGCTGGCTGAAAGGGCCGAATGGCCTACTCCTACACCTATTCTCTATGTTTCTAAGATTCATCCTGTACAGCTCATGACAGATGTGTGCCAGGGACACATACTCAAGAACCAATATTGCTGCCTTTGATTTGTCCTTTTGCATACCTTTCTTTGATTTGTTCTTTGTACCTTTTCATATCTCTTGTTTCCATCTCCCCTGACTCTCAGTCAAAAGTCTCAACCCAAAAAGTCATCTATTCCTTTTCTCTAGAGATGCAGCCTGACCCTCTGAGTTTCTCCCCCATTTTATGTTTATCTCAAGAAACAACTGCCGTGGCTGAAAGATTTTCATCTTGGGGATGAATGTCCACCTACTGCTTCAATGATGCTTCAATGATTCAATTATACTTTACAGTCAGATGTACCTAGGGGGTGGAAGATTGCAACCTTCACGTGGTCCCGCCCTGTGTCGGCGAATGCAATCAACCCGACGTGCACAATGAAATAAGATCAAATAGAAAATGTTGTCCTACAACTTTAGGCTGTGCACGCCATACGCAAGAAGAAGATGTAACTAGGTACAGTGAAATGTTTTGTTTTGCATATAACCCAGTAAAATCATATAGCAAACCTCACCTAGGCAGTACATAAGCGTTGCCAGGTTTTGGCGCTGACAAAGTTACAAAAGTTCACCGAACAGTCCTATCTACTGGCTGCTGCCACTTGTGGCAGCAGGTACTGGTCTTGCAATGCCAGGATCTGTCTACTATCAAAACTGGCAGATTAGCACATTTCAGGATCAAGGAGCACATGCTGGAAGGTACATCTGACTGATGCTTGGTACAGCTGCTGCAAAGGTTGTCTGGGAAGAGAGCAGTTTAAGGCTCTCTGCAGTAGCAGAGAGCAGAAACCCATATCTAACAACAACAACAAATCATCTTGATGTCACGTTGAAATAAATAGAAGATGGCTTGAACCAAAGCCGCTTTATAGCCACTAATCTGTAACACATTAATTAAGATGACGAGGCACTAGCTGTCCCCATTTCCGCAATGATTTCCCAAGAGACAAAATGTCATTGAGGAACAGGGAGCCATGGATAGAAACTTGTGCAAGATAATCCAGTCCACTGGGAGAATAAACAATTGTACAGTGTCATTAAGCCGGTCCAACAATTGTTCGCAATAGTAAGGTGTGAATAATTAATGTCATAATTAAATGGTGGGTGGCAAAAATCCTATTTTTTGTTGTTTACATCTGCATTTCAAATTATTTTAAGTATCATAGGTGATTAGTAGGAGTGTATAGCCAAGTACACGAGGAATAATTTCATGGGAGCGATTAAAGAAAAAACTAATTATAACAGCAGAAGAAAAGCCCGATTAAAGATACTAGTTTAGATATTTAAAAGAAGTCAACAAACATTAACTCTCAGAGAAGTTGATTAAGGTTTCATTTACTTTTACTTAGTCTTTACTCCATTGTTAGGCTTTGGAAGATTTTGGGAATGGGTTGAGCGCTCAGACTGACATTGCCCAGATAAAACTCACTTTAACTAGCCAAGAAACACCAATATTTTCATGATGATACATAAGCATTACCTGTTGTCAGTAGAAGGGGAAATGCGGGAATGCATTATTATGAAAGAGGTGAAAGGGGACCTCAGAAAATAAACAGGATTGGGCAGAATGCTTGCAGATTTATGAAAGGGGAAAATCACATTTGCCAAATTGATTTGAGATTTTCTGATAGTTCTCATAATTATGGATAAGGATAAGGTTGGAGCACGTGAAAAAGCTAAATTGGGGAAAATAATAATTTCAACAGTATTTATTAGGAGCTGGAGTGAGTAGATTTGCATTGGATTATTGAGTAAATCCACATCTGACGTGGAGATCATTTAAAGGCCATGTTCACAGAATTCAGGACCATGTCCCCGTGAGGATGGCATGGATCGAGAATCTTGGTTTATGAAAAATGTAAATTTAGTCAAAAAGAAAAAGGAAGCATACATAATGATTAGAAAGCTGCAATTGGACAGGGCCCTTAAGGAATATAAAGGAAGCAGGAAAGAACTTTAACAAGGAATTAGGAATATTAAAAGGGGCCAAAAAATATCCTGTGAGTGGGATTAAGGAGAATCCCAAGGCATTTTGCACAAACATTAAAAACAAGAGGATAGCAACAGAGAGGGCAATACAATTGAAGGAGAGAATTGACACCTTATGCCAGAGGAAGTGAGCAAGATAGCAACCTTTGCATTGGCATTCCCCAAGAGGAAAGGGTTGGAGAAGGGGGAAGTGAGATCACTGCGAGGTACAGTTGAGTTTAGTCTATTGTCACGTGCACCGAGGTACAGTGAAAGCTTTTGTTGCGTGCTAACCAGTCAGCGGCACGACAATTAATGATTACAACTGAGGCATTCACTGTGTACAGATACACGATAATGGAATAATGTTTAGTGCAAGATAAAGCCTGCAAAGTCCGATCAAAGATAGCCCGAGGGTCACCTATGAGGTATATAGTAGTTCAGGACTGCTCTCTAGTTGTGGTAAGATGGTTCAGTTGCCTGATAACAGCTGGAAAGAAACCATCCCTGCATCTGGAGGTTTGTGTTTTCACACTTCTAAACCTTTTGCCCAATGGGAGAGGAGAGAAGAGGGAGTGGCCAGGGTGCAACTCGTCCTTCATTATGCTGCTGGCCTTGCCAAGGCAGCGCGAGGTATAAATGGAGTCAATGGAAGGGAGGTTGGTTTGGGTGATGGTCAGAGCTGCATCCACAATTCACTGCAATTTCTTGCAGTATACTGATATTTAGTTTAGTTTATTATCACGTGTACCGAGATACAGTGAAAAGCATTTGTTGCATGCTATCCATTCAGTGGAAAGACAATACATGATTACAATCGAGCCATTTACAATGTATAGAGATATATGATAATATGGGACAGATCTGAGAGGAGTTTAAAATCTCAGTTAAAGTAAGAAATGTTGCTGTAGGAATAGAGGTTTAAAAGTGTGGATTGTAATATGTGATTGTAGATCTACTTCTGTGGTTAGCAAGCAAATAGTCGCCTGGTTTGGGCACCATCTTGATATTCTAGGGCAAGTTGAGTTGGTGTTGAGTCTTTTCAACATTAAAGCGGATGTCCAAAGGGCCAGATAAGATCTATGCCAGGTTATTGAGTGAGGCAAGAAAGGAAATTGCTAGGACCTTAACAGACATCTTTGGATCCTCTTTATCCACAGGCGAGGTCCTACAGGAATGGAAAGTAGCCAATATTTTTCCTTTATTTAAGAGGGGCAATAGAAACAAACCAGAAATTATAGGATGGCGAGTCTTACATCAGTGGTAGGCAAGGAAAATTATTGGAGCTGATTTTTTGGGATAGAATTTATACATATCTGGAAAAATATGAAGTCAGAAGAAGGGTCTCGACCCGAAACATCGCCCAATCCTTCTCTCCAGAGATGCTGCCTGCCCCGCTGAGTTACTCCAGCTTTTTATTTCTAACTTTGGAAAAATACAAACTTATTATGGCTTTGTGCAGGGGAGGTTATGTCAAAGGACAAAAGACAAAGGACATTTATTGTCACATACACCAATTGGTGCAGTGAAATTTGAGTTACCATGCAGCACACAAATAAGATAAACACAGCATGTTAGAATTTAACATAAAACATAAAAAACAAACAAGTATTTTTCTGGTAGTTGACGAAGATGATTGATGAGTGGAGAGAAGTGGGTGCTGTTCATATAAACTTCAGTGTAGCATTTGGCAAAGCTAGTTGACAAACGTTTGGACAGGTACAAGAATAGGAAAGGTTTAGAGGGCTGTGTGTATGTGCCAAATGCAAGCAGGTGGGACTAGTGTAGATGAGGTATCAGGATTGGCATAGGCAAGTAGGGCCTGTTTCCATGCTATATGACATTTTTCTTGAATTGGGACATTTTTTCTTGAATTATTTAAGACACCGTGATCGCTGAAACCACTGTCTGGTCTCCCTATTTAAAGAATGGTATGTGCACACAATAAAGAGTGCAGCAAAGGTTCATCAGGTTGATTTCCAGGAAGCCAGTTTTGTTGTACAAAGATAGATCATGTAGAATGGACGTACTACAATTCAATGCAATTTCATTGAGAGACACAAAAGTTCTACAGCAATTGACAAGGTAGATACAGGAGTTTTTCCTCTGAGAACTAAGAGAACACATTTCTTCAATCTCTTAATCAATTTTGGAACTCTCCACTCCAGACAGCCTTGCAGCCTTCATCACTGAATATATTAAAAACAAATCAATATATTTTTAGATAAAGTAACCAATGGATATGGTGTCAGTGCAGGAAAATGGTGCCAAGGTTAAAGGTTAGCCAGATCTCATTGCATAGTGAAGTCAACAAGTGTGGCTGAACGGCCTACTCCTGCTTTTATATTTCAATGTTCTTATTTTTTAAATTAATTCAAATTTTCTACATCTTTATTACACTGTTCAGCATTTCCCAGCATGGTGAGGCAACCTGCTACCTGCCCACAACAACTGACTGCTGTGTTTCTTTGGTCTGTCCCAGATGTGTTTGATTCCATTTGCCATCTCCAGCTGACAATCTTGTTAACTTACTCCAAACTTAGCACATGAAAAATCTCTGTTGTCAGCTTATTACTCGGTGCAGTGGTTTTGCTCAGAGAAAAATCACACTTTATTTATTTCCAATTACAGATTGAGATAATGTGTGTTTATTGCAATACAGATTCTCTGAGAGCTAAATTCCATTGACTAGGGTGTTATGGCTTGGATGTAATCGAAAGATTACCAAAAGGGCTGAATCAAAATTCATATATAATATTCTGTTGTTACTTTGAACATTTAGTTAGAAAAGACAGCAATACAAGTTTAATTAGTGTGCGCTCTAGCTTCTGCCTATTCGCTGACAAGATAAAACATAGTAGATTTTCACTTTCAAGTATAGAAAATGTTCATTTCAAGAAGTTTAGGTCCAGACACTAAAATAACATTGTTTTCCCTTCTATTTCCTGGTGGGAAAGAATTTAGATTTAGCTCAACAGATTTGAAAATTAAATTTAAATTAAAATAAATTATTTTTTATCAAGAGTGTTTTATTGTCATATGTCCCAGACATAACAATGAAATTCTTACTTGCAGCAGCCCCACAGAATATGTAAACATAGTACTCTAAACAATATAATAAACATCTATCAAATATTTGTTAGAGAAGAAATTTTTAATTTTAATGAACCTGGCAAAAAATTTGAACAGCTAGTGTCATTTTCAATGACAGCTTCCCAGCTCTTGGCTAGCATAGGAAGCACACACACTCTCCCTCAGCCTCAGTGAGGCTCCATGTACTCACTCCTGAGGGAGAATGGGAAAGAATTTCCATGAAGCTGTAGCACTCATACAATATAAAGCAGAAAAAAAGGAAAATCCCCCAAGCCTGGTGTTGTAGAACAGACCAGTAAAGCAGCAACACACCTTGAAACTAATGCTTAAACACTTCAACAGTACAATCAGTAAGTCCTCACTAACACAATAGTAACCAACAGGCACTTTAATGGAAACAGTACACAAGAGATCTGCAAATTTAGCAGAATAGAACAGCGAATAAGCAGCTGTTTAGACTTGAAATGGAACAATGCTCACAATTATTATCCACTATTAGCTTAATTTGTTCTCATCCAGCGGTGCAACACAAACCTAGCAAGGACTGCCTCACTGACCTACCCGTTTAAAATAAAAATACAAGATGTGGTTCACACTTGGAAGACCACAATCTGTTGTCTAACCCAAGATGCTGGTGGAGAGGCTTCATTTTAAATTCTTCAGCACCAATGATTAAGGTATACTCTAGTGATTCTTCCAGTCAGTTACTGACTGTTAACTTTCTGTTCCCCTATTACCACTCCCATTCATACTTTAAAAGTTTCAGATATAGGGCTCCTGTCATGGACCTCGAGAAGAAAGCTGCATCATTGTGTAATACTTCTACACAACTAAATTCAACTACTGCAGGAATTTTTGAAGGAAAAACCTAGCGAAATGGCCAGGCTGTGAGATGGTGTCTTCCTTCCACAGCTTCCATGGCTTTTGCCCGCATGCAGAAAACTGTGAATGTAACTTCTTAAAAAAAAAAAAAGATAAAGCAGTTCAGTTTATGTCACGTGTACTGAGATACAGCGACAAGCTTTTGTTGCAAACTATCCAGTCAGCGGAAAGACAATACAAGATTATAATCGAGGTATTTACAGTGTAAAGCATAGAACTATAGGCCATTAGGACTAATGTCCTTTGCTGGAAAAGGCCCAGAACCCATTTTTATGGAGGCAACAGCAGCATATGTAGCAAATCATTGGAGACAAGTTCAAATGGTTCTTGAAAGGGGAACAATGTTTCATCCCTTTGAGGAAGCAATACACAGAGAGGATAAAGAGGATCAATAGGCACAATGTGCACTGCCCTCCATAATGTTTGGGACAAAGACCCATCATTTATTTATTTGCCTTTGTACTCCACAATTTGAGATTTGTAATAGAGGAAAAAAAAAATCACATGTGGTTAAAGTGCACATTGTCAGATTTCAATAAAAGGCCATTTTTTATACATTTTGGTTTCACCATGTAGAAATTACAGCAGTGTTTATATATAGTCCCCCCCCATTTCCGGGCACCATAATGTTTGGGACACACAGCTTCACGGGTGTTTGTAATTGCTCAGGTGTATTTAATTGTCTCAAAGCAGGTAAACGAGAGCTCTCAGCACCTAGTCTTTCCTCCAGTCTTTCCATCACCTTTGGAAACTTATTGTTGTTTATCAACATGAGAACCAAAGTTGTGCCAATGAAGTCAAAGAAGCCATTATAAGACTGAGAAACAAGACAAAAACTGTTAGACATCAGCCAAACCTTAGTTTTGCCAAAATCAATCATTTGGAACATCATTAAAAAGAAAGAGAGCACTGGTGAGCTTACTAATCACAAAGGGACTGGCAGGCCAAGAAAGACCTCCACAGCTGATGTCAGAAGAATTCTCCCTATAATAAAGAAAAATCCCCAAACACCTGTCCGACAGATCAGAAACACTCTTCAGGAGTGGATTTGTCAATGACCACTGTCCGCTGAAGACTTCATGAACAGAAATAGAGGCTACACTGCAAGATACAAACCACTAGTTAGCCGCAAAAATAGGATGGCCAGGTTACAGTTTGCCAAGAAGTACTTAAAAGAGCAACCACAGTTCCGGAAAAAAGGTCTTGTGGACAGATGAGACGACGATTAACTTTGTTTAGAGATAGCGTGGAAACAAGCCCTTCGGCCCACCGAAGCGATCTCCGTACACTAGCACTATCCTACACACTAAGGACAATTTATAATCTTTACTGAAGCCAATTAACCTACAAACCTGTACTTCTTTGGAGTGTGGAGGGAAACCTGAGCACCTGGAAAAAACCAACGTTGTCACGGGGAGAACGTACAAATTCCGTACAGACAGCACCAGTAGTCAGGATTGAACCCGGGTCTCTGGTGCTGAAAAGCAGCAACTCTACCGCTGCGCCACCGAGCCGCACTCTTAATGGCACCAGGCAGCAACTCAAACTGTGATTGGGAGAGGCTGTAGTAGGTGGAGGAATGTTCAGCAAGTGAGAGGCAAAAAAAGAGACATATGCAAAGTCATCTTGAAGAGCCTGTAGGAATACAAAGAAATTAGAAGGCAAAATGGGGCCATGTGATGTCCCAAACAAATAAGATAAAGGAGAATCGTAATGATTCTATGAGTATATTAAGTAACCAATGAGACGGTAGGCTCAAGGGCAAAGGAGAGAATTTGTTCTTGGAGTTTGATGTTGGCGAGATACTAAAGTAGCACTTAAGATCTATAATTGTAAAGGACATGAAGGACAGCGAGATCAGTGAGAAAAATACTAATATCAAGTTCAAGTTCAAGTGAGTTTATTGTCATGTGTCCCTGATAGGACAATGAAATTCTTGCTTTGCTTCAGCACAACAGAACATAGTAGGCATTGACTACAAGGCATTCTATAAATATATATCTACACACATGAATCAATATACTGATAAAGTGCAAATAACAGTATTGGCTAATAAAGTTCAGTGTGATGTCCGAGCCAGGTTTAATAGCCTGATGGCTGTGGGGAAGTAGCTATTCCTGAACCTGGTCGTTGCAGTCTTCAGGCTCCTGTACCTTCTACCTGAAGGTAGTAGGGAGATGAGTGAGTGGCCAGGATGGTGTGGGTCCTTGATGATACTGCCAGCCTTTTTGAGGCAGCGACTGTGATAGATCCCCTCGATGGAAGGGAGGTCAGAGCCAATGATGGACTGGGCAGTGTTTACTACTTTTTGTAGTCTTTTCCTCTCCAGGGCGCTCAAGTTGCCGAACCAAGCCACGATGCAACTGGTCAGCGTGCTCTCTACTGTGCACCTGTAGAAGTTAGAGAGAGTCCTCCTTGACAAACTGACTCTCTGTAATCTTCTCAGGAAGTAGAGGCGCTGATGTGCTTTCTTAATAATGGCATCAGTGTTCTCGGACCAGGAAAGATCTTCAGAGATGTGCACGCCCAGGAATTTGAAGCTCTTGACCCTTTCAACCATCGACCCGTTGATATAAACGGGACTGTGGGTCCCCATCCTACTCCTTCCAAAGTCCACAATCAGTTCCTTGGTTTTGCTGATGTTGAGGGCCAGGTTATTGTGCTGGCACCATATGGACAGTTGCTCGATCTCTCTTCTATACTCTGACTCATCCCCATCAGTGATACGTCCCACAACAGTGGTGTCGTCAGCGAACTTGATGATGGAGTTCGCACTATGTCCGGCTACGCAGTCATGAGTATAGAGTGAGTACAGCAGGGGGTTGAGCACGCAGCCTTGAGGTGCTCCCGTGCTGATTGTTATCGAATCTGACACATTTCCACCAATACGAACAGACTGTGGTCTGAGAGTGAGGAAGTCGAGGATCCAATTGCAGAGGGATGCGCAGAGACCCAGTTCTGCGAGTTTGGTAACCAGCTTGGAGGGGATGATTGTATTAAATGCTGAGCTGTAATCGATGAATAACAGCCTGACATATGAGTTTTTGTTGTCCAAGTGGTCCAGAGCGGAGTGGATGGCCAGCGAGATCGCATCCACCGTTGATCTGCTGTGGTGGTAAGCGAACTGCAGTGGGTCCAGGTTTTTGTCGAGGTAGGAGTTGATCTGCGTCATGATCAACCTCTCAAAGCACTTCATCACCACTGGCTTTAGTGCCACAGGTCGATAGTCATTGAGGCACGTCACCTTACTCTTCTTGGGCACTGGTATAATTGATGCCCTTTTGAAGCAGGTGGGAACCTCAGACCTCAGAAATGAGAGGTTGAAAATGTCCGTAAAAACTCCAGCCAGTTGGTCCGCAAGGGCAGTTATGCAAGGGCAGTTGGACATCAAGGTGGTGTTGACGCTTTTAGAGAGCAGTTGGGTGGATAAATTCCCATGCCCTGATGGGATCTATCCTAGTTTATTAAGGGAAGCAAGAGAAGAAATAATAGGGTACACAAAAATGCTGGAGAAACTCAGCGGGAGCAGCAGCATCTATGGAGCGAAGGAAATAGGTAACGTTTCGGGCCGAAACCCTTCTTCAGAAATAATAGGGGCCGAAACCCTTCTTCAGAAATAATAGGGGCCTTGACAAAGACCTGTCTCTATGCAATGTCTCTACTCACAGGTGAGGTATAGGAGGACTGTATAGTAGCTAATGTTGTTTGTTGTTTAAGTACAGATAATCCGGGGGTGGGGTTGGCTGGCGGGCCTTATGTCAGTGATAGGGAAGCAACTAGAGAAAATTCTTTGGGATGGGATTTACTCCCACTTGGATGAGAATGGACTAACTAGGGTCAGTCAGCATGGCTTTGTACGCTTCAGGTCATATCTTACTAACTTGATCAAGTTTTCTGAGGAGAAGATTGTGGTGTGTGTGACACCAACACCTATATTTCCTCAATGAGACTGAGGAAATGGTCTCCAACTACTCTTTCAAACTTCTCCAGAAGCACCATGGAACGCTTACTGTTGGGTTGCAGAACAACTTGGTTTGAGAACAGCTCTGCCAAAGACTGCAAGACATTTCACAGTTGTACACATAGCCCAGACTCCCCACCACTGACTACATCTACACTTCACGCTGCCTCAGGAAAGCAGCAAACATAATCAAAGATCTTTCCAAACCTGGTCATTCCTTCTTCTCCCCATTCCCATCAGGCAGAAGCTTTAGAGTGCAAACCACCAGACTCAGCTTCTTCCAGTTATAAGATCTGGTTAGGACGTATTCGGAGTATTAGCGTTCTGGTCGGCCCATTACAGGAAGGATTTGGAGATTTTTAAAGGGTGCAGAAGAGGTTTACCAGAATGCTGCCTAGAATAGGAGGATATTACCTGCAAGGAGAATTTGAACAAACTTGGATTGTTTTCTCTGAAACGCTGGAGATGAAGAAACTGATAGAAGTATGTAAAATTATGAGAAGCATATTGTTAACCCGTCATCGGGTGGCGCCGCGCGTGGCAGCCTCTCCAGCAGTTTGTTCGTCCTTTCACTAGGTATGTTACAACACTTACCTTCAGTGGCGCTGCAGTTCTGCCACTGGCCGTGTGCGCGACTTTGGCTCCTTTGAGAGGGGGGGGCGGGATTAAAATGCCGTTTTCTCCTGCCTGTCGGAGTCGATCTTTCTCAGCCTGTTCAGCTGCTGCAGAAAAATCGCTCCGACATCCGTTCTCTGAAGTTTATTTATAAACATCGCTGGACAATTTAATCGCAGGAGTAAAATAAAAATCGACTTTTAACGCCGTCAACGGACGGATCTCCCGTACGGGACAAATAAAGGTAAACCGTTTATTTTACATATAAACTTGCTTCTTAGGATTACTTTAATCCAAATTTTACTTTGCGAAAAGGTGATTTAGGCCCCATACGAACAGGCAGTGTTTTTCCTGCCGATATGAGGTTTAAATTCACCGCAAACCGCAACGTTCCAAACGATTGCGTTCCACAAAATCCCCCTCGCAAGATGATTTAAATGGCCATTAATTTACGGGAATTAAACACTAAATTCCTTCCATTTGGCCTATAAATTCATGACAATGAGATTTAAAAATCATGTTATATTGTGAATTCGTGTGTGAATGTTATTTGGACACTTAGGCTATTTAAAAATGTTAACCTTTTCTTAAGAAATGGATAGATGTTTAGATCTAGTAATTTAATTTTGTGATTAGCTACAATTAGGTAACTAACTAATTATATGCTTTAATTTCAGATCATCCAAGTAAAATTGTTTCATATTTGTTTCAGAATGCTTCAATCTACAATAACTGAAAATTTCATTCAGTTCTCTTAATTTTTAAGAAAGTTATGGGCTTTTGACTGTCCTCGATCACAGCTTTTGAGTTAAGTCAATGAAAAAGCAATAGGGAACAAGATGCTAATTTCAGTATGAAAATGGCCATAACTTTTTTGATACTGAAGATATGAAAGTGAATTAGGCGTCAAATTAAACTTCTTTTTATGCTTTATCTGATGGGATAAATTGCAGACTTGATTTTTAAAATCTCAAAATTTTGTAACATTGCTACTTTCACCCTTTTTGTTGTTTTTAGTCTGTCTAAAAAGTATGTTTTTGGAGGTTTCTTGGTCTTTTTTATGTGGGGGGTGGGAGGGGGAAGAGGGGAATCCCAGTCACTATCTGGTCGAAGACGTGTCTTTTCTCCGAGTCGCATCTTCGCCCCCCCCCCATCGCAGCCTACAATCTGGATTTGCGCGGCCTTTCCTGCCGGAGACCGGCCAGAGCTTCAGCAGCAGCGCAGCACTGGATTCCATCGCGGAGCAGGCGATGCCTTACCGGGATCGCCGTGTTGAAGCTCCGTAGTGTTGTGCCTGCTGATTAACACTGATTGGAGCTGTGGTTTGCGGAGCTTCGAGCCACGGGCGGCGCTGACTTTAACATCGCGGAGTCCTGGGATACTTTGCCGAGGATCACCAGTGTTGAATCTACGCCCACCTCGGCCTGTGGACTCCGGGAGCAGCGGACTCGAGTAACAAGCGGCCGATTCGGAAACTCCAAGCCGCTGAGTGTGTTCTTCTGTTCCGACGTTGGAGTTCCATCATCCCGGAGAGAGGGCCTGAACTTCGGGCTGTCCGTAGCGGCGACTGCGGAGGGCTCAAAGGCCCCGACCACAGGTGAACAATGAGGAAAATGACTGAACTTTATTGCCTTCCCTCACAGTGGGAACGTTGATTCCGCTGTGGTGGATGTTTATGTTAATCTCTATTGTGTATTGTGTTCTTTTTTATTCGTATGGCTGTATGGTAACTCAAATCTCACTGTACCAATTGGTGCATGTGATGATAAATGTAACTTGAACTTGAAAGTTTAAACAGCCTGAACCTTTTTTAAATAGTGGAAATGCCAAAGACTAGAGGGCATAGGTTTAAGGTGAGAAGAGCAAAGTTTAAAGGCAATTGCCTGGCAATTAAAAAAAATAAAAATACAGTGGTGGTGCCTAGAATGTGCTGTAAGGGGTGGCAGATAAGATAGTGATGTTGAAGAAGCTTTTTGATAGGCACATGGATATGCTAGGAATCAAGGGATATGGATCACAAGTAGGCCGAGATTCATTTAGCTTGGAGTTATGTTGAGCACGGACACCATGGGACGTAGGGACTGTTCCTGCACTGTACTATTCTATGTTCTAACATACTTGCTGCTGGTGAGAGAATAGGTCCTCTTCAGAATTGGCACGATACATCAGTGGTGAAAAGGGTAATGGTTGGAATTCTGAGAGACAGGATTTATTTGTATTAGTCTGGTATGGGATAATCAGCAGGGCTCAGTGCATGGGAAGTCACGTCTCATGAATTTGATTGGGTTTTTGAAGAGGTAACCAAAAGGAATGATGAGAACAGGGAGGTAGACAAGTCCACATGCAACAAAGCCTTTGACAAGGAATAACATTTTCTACATAGATATGTTGAACAAGCTTCAAGAAGCAGTTGAGGCAGGGAAAAGAACACTTAAAAATGCATTTGTTCAGAGATAGATCTAGAGAGATATGGGTCAACTCGTGTTGATGGGCATCTTAGTTGGCATGGATAAGTTGGGCCAAACATCCCATTTCCCTGCTGCATGTTGTCTCCCCAAATGGTTCAACTAGATAACATTTTCAGAATAAAGCATCACATTTAAGATGGAGATGATGGGATTTCTTCTCTGTGGGTTATGAATAATTGGATTCTCTACCAAAATAGCTGCAAACACAGGTACTCTGACAAGATTTTAAAAGTATCTGGACTTAAATCACCAGGGCATAAGTTTTGCCTTCAAAGTTGTGGTAAATACTTTTGTGTTTTTACGCATACAGTGCCAACCTCTATCCTCTGTGACTACACCCATGCTACTCAATTTCTCCTTATTGGACACTCCTCACTTCTTAAATGATAATAAGGAGCAATTTCAAAGTGGAGAAGTACATAACAAATAGAAATATTTAGGTTTCTTTGATGGAGCAAAACAGTACAGCACAGGAATCAGCATTTCTGTCATCAACCTTGCTCTCAATGTCAGTAAAACCATGGAACTAATTTTTAAATTACCCGTATTTCCCGGCAATGATGACACACCTGCGTTGAAGACACACACCCATTTTGAGTTGCTAAATTTTGAACAAAGGCTGGCGGGACAGAATATCTCACGCTCAAAAAAATAAAAATAAAGAAAGTGACAATTCAATTTGCCCAAGGCTTCCAGATCTCCTCCATTCTAAATGACTGAATGGGTGTGGGGGGTGGGGTTAGAGGGTGATGGCAGGTGGAGAGATGGTGGGAAAAACTGGAGCGCTAAGGAACTAGGAAATTCAAACATAAGGATCAGTAGTGCCAAAACGGAAGCGTCGGGACCGGACAGCATCCCTGGGCTGGCAGAAGGCGCTGAGGTGCCGGCCGGTTCCGGTGGCCGCTCGCAGCCACCCGAGCTATTTCCCTCCCCGGCCACAATGCGGCGGCAGCAGTAGCGGTGAGTTGCTGGCATGATCCCCGACCCCCTCCTTCTCAACGCTCCTGTCCGTGCTGACCCGGGCCAGACTCTCCACATGCTGTGAAAGGAACTCTTTCCCCTCCCCCCCCCTCCAGCGGCGCTGCCTTTTACAGCTGCTTCCCACTTTACAGCCGCCAGCAATGAGGGATAGATTTGTCTATCCCTCAGTACAGCAACATCGTTCTCTCAGTTGCTGTACTGAAGGCTAGCCAAGTCTATCTTTCTTGGCTAACAACCTAACCTTCGGCCTCCAAGACGCAGGTAAGTTTTTGTGCCTTATTTTTGGGTAAAATAAAAAATAGCGTCTTCATTGCCGGGAAATACGGTAAATTATCTATTGTGTACCGTTTACAAACCTGTTAGAATTAGAATTTAGAGTAAGAATTTCATTGTTCCATATGATAATAAAACATTCAATTTCTGTACCAATCATAATGGTACGGTAATATTTTATGCTTTATGCAATCCATATCCCTCCATATGAATGTCCCAATCTACAAGGCTCTTAAATGCCATGATCTTATTTGCAGCCACAACCATCCATAGCAGTACCCACCACCATACAAAAAACTTGCACGACCCATCTCCTTTAAACTCCTCCGAGCTTAAAGCTATTCCCTCTAGTCTTTGGCATTTGCACCCTGGGAAAGAGGCTGTCATCTATGCTTCTCTTAATATATATATTTCTAATAGGTCTCCCCCTCAGCCTGTTCACTCCAGAGAAAACAATCCTAGTTTGTCAACCCCTCCTTATAGCTAATACTATCTAATGCATGCACCATTCTGGTAAACCTCTTCTGCACTGTCTCCAAATTCTTCCTGTAATGGAGCAACCAGAACTGTGCACAATACAACAAATGTGGCCTATCCGGACGGAGTTTTATAAAGCTGTAAATGGCTCCCTGACTGTCATAATCAGTGCCTCGACTGTTGAAGGAAAGACTTTTTTACCACTATCTACTTTTTGGGGGATAACATTTATGAATGGAAGCCACAATTTACCTGTCACCGAGACAAAAGAAATGCACTACTCTTCAATGAAAAGGAAGATACTAAAGCATGACTTAGGTATAACACCCACTGGTAACTTTGACTTGAAATAGAAGTTCAGTAGCTGCTGGGTTAAAACATTGTTCTGAAATACTGCCAACCTGAAGAAGTTTTTGATAATTTTTAATAAATGGTGAAAATGTGTAAGGGCTCATAATTCATTTCTCAACTAACGGAGTCAGTTTTTCATGGGTTTTTGGCTGATATATCAATGAGGGCCACACACATGGACTTTGCAAGGGAAGAACTCAATTTTATTGATCATGAAACTATGACATTTGCAAATAAAAGACTTACTGTGGATATTGAAAGCCTGAAATAAAAACAGGAAAGGTTGGAAATTTCAGATCAGGAAGCATCTCTGTACCTCAAACATTCACTGTTTCTCTTCACAGATTCAGCCTAACCTGCTGATGTTTCCATTTTTTTTAAAAAACCAAATAGAATTTTTGCCATGGAATAAGTATGTGCATGACTATGAATTATTTATACAACTATTGTCCAGTAAATTATGTCCTCACAATAAAACTTCATAATCCACCCGTGGACTTTGTGGCAAAAGCCAAGATGGACATGAATCTTTTTAATATGAACTTTATCCATGATGCCAATTCCTTTGATATATTCCCATTACAGCTGCACTCGTTCAAGTATGACCCCTTTCACTCACTTCCAAAGCACAAAATTCGTATTAAGTACAACTGATTGCTTTACTGTCCACATCCTTATATCATTAAATTCAATGTACAGTAAGTAACATTGTCATCCTGATTACGAGTGTTCTTGTATATTTTTTTCAGAAGGATAGTTCTATCACTATCCTATTCGTGATGCTTTCCATCTTTTACTACCACTGTTAATCGAGAAATTGGAAAAAAAACTCTTGCCCGCGTAAAAATGCAATTCGAGTATTTGACGATAATAAAAGTTTGTAAAACTCCACTAATTTATAGTTGAAACAAATAGATGATAAATCCAACATTGATTTCCCCGTAAAGTTATGTGTCTATTAATACAATCTAGTTCCTGCTCCAGTCCCGCCTTTTTGCAAGAAAAAATAAGAACATTTTAGAGTGAATCCATATGGCAGGTCCCGCTTGGAGAAGGGGCGGTTATAGTTAGTGAAATGACCCCTATGTTTGATGTACTTCCTGCCGCGTTCGCTCCAGTTTCCCTTCCAGACTCGCTGACTGACACAGTCACAGTGGGAAAGGGAGGCAGGGACAAGCGAAGGCGCCTCACCTCGTCCACCGTCCGCTTGGGAAGGTGCAGGATCCCCAGCAGCAGTTTAAGCTTCACCGCCGACGAGAGGCCGTGAAAACACACTCGGATGTTGTCCACGACGTCCTTAGTGAGCAGCGAGGCGATGCTGGGAGGCGCCCAAAGCTCATCGGCCGAGCCCAGCTTGTTGTGAAGCCACAAGCCTGTGTCGCTCTCCCGCATGGACGCCATCTTGAAGAAGGAGATTTGAATGGACGGGCATTACACGGGGCGGCGAGAGCCTTTGGTGCAGGCCCCGCCCCCTGCCGCTGCATCCAAACTTGCTGCCCTCTCCACTAGCGCCGCCCCGGCCGCTGCAACCAAACTTGCTGCCCTCTCCACTAGCGCCGCCCCGGCCGTTGCAACCAAACTTGCTGCCCTCTCCACAAGCGCCGCCCAGCGGGTGCAACCACACTTGCTGCCCTCTCCACCAGCGCCGCCCCAGTGGGTGCAACCAAACTCGCTGCCCTCTCCACTAGCGCCGCGCCGGCTGCTGCAACCAAACTTGCTGCCCTCTCCACAAGCGCCGCCCACCGGGTGCAACCAAACTCGCTACCCTCTCCACTAGCGCCGCCCAGCGGGTGCAACCACACTTACTGCCCTCTCCACAAGCACCGCCCCAGCCGGGTACAACCACACTTGCTGGCCCTCTCCACCAGCGCCGCCCTAGCGGGTGCAACCACACTTGCTATCGATCACAACCACCGATCAAATCTACTTAACCTTATCCGCTGCATTTTGCTGTAAGGCAGCAACTCTACCCCTGTGCCACCGTGACCACCCTATATCCTCATAGGGTGGTCACGGTGGCGCAGCGGTAGAGTTGCTGCCTTACAGCAAAATGCAGCGCCAGAGACCCGGGTTCGATCCCGACTATGGGTGCTGTCTGTAAGGAGTTTGTAGGTGATCTGCGTGGGTTTTCTCCGAGATCTTCTGTTTCCTCCCACACTCCAAAGACGTACAGGTTTGTAGGTTAATTGGCTTGATAAAAATGTAAAATTGTCCAAGTTGGCGATATGCCGACTACAAAATTCAGAAGGTAAAGTGTTGGATGGCCCAGAATTTCCTCCAACTAAACGAGAGTAAGTCTGAGGTCATCCTTCTCGGCCCCTCGGACTCAATCAAAATGATCGCAGGCAGCCTTGGAAGCTTTACCCCATCACTCAAATCTCACGTCAAAAACCTTGGCGTGATATTTGACTCGGCATTGAAATTTGACAAACAAGTCAATGCCAGCTAAAATAAAACAATTCCTCCAGTTTGATGACCTCGAAAAGATCATCCACACATTTATCTCCTCCCGCGTCGATTACTGCAACTCCCTTTACACTGGCATCAGACAATCTTCCCTGTCCCGCCTGCAACTGGTCCAAAACGCCACAGCGAGCCTCCTGACGGGCACCCGAAAAAGGGACCACATCACCCCGATTCTGGTCTCGCTCCACTGGCTCCCTGTGCGGTTCCGAATAAATTTCAAGATCCTTCTTTATGTCTACAAAGCCCTTAACGGGCTTGCCCCCACCTACATCAAAAGTCTGCTTACCCACCACAGCACCTCCAGGTCCCTCAGATCGGCCGACTTGGACGCTGTCCCTGAACATCCCGCGGTCTAGGCACAAGCTCAGGGGCGACCGCGCCTTTGCAGTTGCAGCTCCTAGACTGTGGAACAGCATCCCTCTTCCCATCAGAACTGCCCCCTCCATTGACTCTTTTAAGTCGAGACATAGTAACATAGAAACATAGAAAATAGGTGCAGGAGTAGGCCATTTGGCCCTTCGAGCCTGCACCGCCATTCGATATGATCATGGCTGATCATCCAACTCAGTATCCTGTACCTGCTTTCTCTCCATACCCCCTGATCCCTTTAGCCACAAGGGCCACATCTAACTCCCTCTTAAATATAGCCAATGAACTGGCCTCAACTACCTTCTGTGGCAGAGAATTCCAGAGATTCACCACTCTGTGTGAAAAATGTTTTCCTCATCTCGGTCCTAAAAGATTTCCCCCTTATCCTTAAACTGTGACCCCTTGTTCTGGACTTCCCCAACATCGGGAACAATCTTCCTGCATCTAGCCTGTCCAACCACTTAAGAATTTTGTACGTTTCTATAAGATCCCCCCCTCAATCTTCTAAATTCTAGCGAGTACAAACCGAGTCTATCCAGTCTTTCTTCATATGAAAGTCCTGACATCCCAGGAATCAGTCTGGTGAACCTTCTCTGTACTCCCTCTATGGCAAGAATGTCTTTCCTCAGATTAGGAGACCAAAACTGTACACAATACTCCAGGTGTGGTCTCACCAAGACCCTGTACAACTGCAGTAGAACCTCTCTGCTCCTATACTCAAATCCTTTTGCTATGAATGCCAACATACCATTCGCCTTCTTCACCGCCTGCTGCACCTGCATGCCTACTTTTAATGACTGGTGTACCATGACACCCAGGTCTCGTTGCATCTCCCCTTTTCTTAATCGGCCACCATTCAGATAATAGTCTACTTTTCTGTTTTTGCCACCAAAGTGGATAACCTCACATTTATCCACATTATACTGCATCTGCCATGCATTTGCCCACTCACCCAGCCTATCCAAGTCACTTTGCAGCCTCCGAGCATCCTCCTCACAGCTAACACTGCTCCCCAGCTTCGTGTCATCCGCAAACTTGGAGAAGTTGCATTCAATTCCCTCGTCCAAATCATTAATATATATCGTAAATAGCTGGGGTCCCAGCACTGAGCCTTGTGGTACCCCATTAGTCATTCCCTGCCATTGTGAAAAGGACCCGTTTACTCCTACTCTTTGCTTCCTGTCTGCCAGCCAGTTCTCTATCCACATCAATACTGAACCCCCAATACCGTGTGCTTTAAGTTTATATATTAATCTCTTATGTGGGACCTTGTGAAAAGCCTTCTGAAAGTCCAGATATAACACATCCACTGATTTTCCCTTATCCACTCTACTAGTTACATCCTCGAAAAATTCTATAAGATTCGTCAGACATGATTTACCTTTCATAAATCCATGCTGACTTTGTCCAATGATTTCACCACTTTCCAAATGTGCTGCTATCCAATCTTTAATAACTGATTCTAGCAGTTTCCCCACTACCGACGTTAGACTAACTGGTCTGTAATTCCCCGTTTTCTTTCTACCTCCCTTTTTAAAAAGTGGGGTTTCATTAGCTACCCTCCAATCCTCAGGAACTACTCCAGAATCTAAAGAGTTTTGAAAAATTATCACTAATGCATCCACTATTTCTGGGGCTACTTCCTTAAGTACTCTGGGATGCAGCCTATCTGGCCCTGGGGATTTATCGGCCTTTAATCCATTCAATTTACCTAACACCACTTCCCGGCTAACCTGGATTTCACTCAGTTCCTCCATCTCATTTGACCCCCGGTCCCCTGCTATTTCCGGCAGATTATTTATGTCTTCCTTAGTGAAGACAGAACCAAAGTAGTTATTCAATTGGTCTGCCATGTCCTTGTTCCCCATGATCAATTCACCTGTTTCTGACTGCAAGGGACCTACATTTGTTTTAACTAATCTTTTTCTCTTCACATATCTATAAAAGCTTTTGCAGTCAGTTTTTATGTTCCCTGCCAGTTTTCTTTCATAATCTATTTTCCCTTTCCTAATTAAGCCCTTTGTCCTCCTCTGCTGGACTCTGAATTTCTCCCAGTCCTCTGGTCAGCTGCTTTTTCTGGCTAATTTCTACGCTTCATCTTTTGTTTTGATACTATCCCTGATTTCCCTTGTTATCCATGGATGCACTCCCTTCCCTGATTTATTTTTTTGCCAAACTGGGATGAACAATTGTTGTAGTTCATCCATGCAGTCTTTAAATGCCTTCCATTGCATATCTACCGTCAACCCATTAAGAATCAATTGCCAGTCTATCTTGGCCAATTCACTTCTCATACCCTCAAAGTTACCTTTCTTTAAGTTCAGGACCCTTGTTTCCGAATTAACAATGTCACTCTTCATCCTAATGAAGCTCAACCATATTATGGCCACTCTTGCCCAAGGGGCCACGCACAACAAGACTGCTAACTAACCCTTCCTCATTACTCAGTACCCAATCTAGAATAGCCTGCTCTCTCGTTGGTTCCTCTACATGTTGGTTTAGAAAACTATCCCGCATACATTCCAAGAAATCCTCTTCCTCAGCACCCTTGCCAATTTGATTCACCCAATGTATATGTAGATTGAAGTCACCCATTATAACTGTTTTACCTTTGTTGCACGCATTTCTAATTTCCTGTTTGATGCCATCCCCAACTCCACTACTACTGTTAGGTGGCCTGTACACAACTCCCACTAGCGTTTTCTGCCCCTTAGTGTTTCGCAGCTCTACCCATATCGATTCCACATCCTCCAAGCTAATGTCCTTCCTTTCTATTGCATTAATCTGCTCTCTAACCAGCAACGCTACCCCACCTCCTTTTCCTTTCTGTCTATCCCTCCTGAATATTGAATATCCCTGGATGTTCACATTCACTAATCCACCTTATTACAAATGCTCCTTGCATTGAGACACAAAGCCTTCAGGCTTGTTTTTACAACACTCTTACCCCTTATACAATTATGTTGAAAAGTGGCCCTTTTTGATTTTTGCCCTGGATTTGTCTGCCTGCCAATTTTACTTTTCACCTTGCTTCTACCCTCATTTTACACCCCTCTGTCTCTACGCTCACACATTTAAGAAACCCTTTCCCTTTAACTCCATCCTCAACTATCCCATTCGACACCCCAAACTCATCTTTACTCTCAAGCCTTTTTTGACGTCCTCTGAGGGAGGGCTATATGTATGTATTTATGTATGTACTTAATCTATGAACCAATGTTGTATAACGTTAGTACCTCCACCAATGTAAAGCCCTTTGGTCAACGAGAGTTGTTTTTTAAATGTGCTACAGAAATAAAAGTGACTTGACTTGCTGCCCTCTCCACAAGCGCCGCCCAGCGGGTGCAACCACACTTGCTGCCCTCTCCACAAGCGCCGCCCAGCGGGTGCAACCACACTTGCTGCCCTCTCCACAAGCGCCGCCCAGCGGGTGCAACCACACTTGCTGCCCTCTCCACAAGCGCCGCCCAGCGGGTGCAACCACACTTGCTGCCCTCTGCACCCTCCCTCCGGGCGCAACCAAACTCGCTGTCCGCTCCACAAGTCCCGCCTACCCTCACGCGTCCGCGCACCTGATTGGCCACAGCAGGATAAGCCCCACCTCCCGGGGCGATGCCCATTGCCGATTGGTGTCGCTCCACGTCAATCAGGCGGCGGCTTCGCCTTTCAAGTTGCGTTGACGGGAAGGGCGGCGGAGAGCCTCGACACACACAGACGCGGATTATTTTTAAACCCCCTTTACGTTAGCTTATTCGAAAGGAGAAATTTAGTTTTGTTTAAATCGTTTGTCCCTGGCGGTAATTTAACAGTCGCTGCAGTGAAGGTGATATTTCCCCACACACAGGCCGTCGGTGCGGAGCGTTGGCGCCGCTCGCTGCCATGTTCGCAGCTCCTTCACTCGCTCTGCTCGTCCTGCTCGCCGCCGCCGCCGGCTTCCTCGCCGAGGCCAATGCCGACGCCGGCACCGTGATCCCGGCTGAAAGTAAGTCCAGGTTTCTGAAGAAGGGCCACCTATTCCTTTTTCTCCCAGAGATGCTGCCTGGCCTGTTGAGTTACTCCAGTATTTTGTGTCTCATCTCCGCCAGGTGTCTTGTCCTGTGCGCATTGTGTTGCCTTGAATTAAAACAAAAGAGGAAGGGAAGGGCTGCTGGGGGGGGGGGGGGGGGAGGAGAGAGAGCCCTTCACCCAAAAGGGAAGAGCAGCTCAGCGGGTCAGGCAGCATCTGTGGATGGAAATAGTCAAGACGAGGTTTCGGGTCTGAACCCTTCATCCACACTGACATGTTGACTGACCACTTTTCTCCACAGATGCTGCCTGACCCGCTGAGCTCCTCCAGCTGTTGTTCCTTTAAAAAAAAACTAGATTCCATCCAGCATCTGCGGTCTCTTGTGCCTCAATTTGGACAGACGATTAACCATTTTATTTGCAATTAAGGCGGAATCTGCGGGCAACTCGAGAGAAAACTGCCAGGGGCTGCAAACAGAATGCTACACTCTGTTTACAACTTGCTCTTGTCATTTTTTCGTAATGTAGAAAAGACATGTGAAAGGGGAAGAAATGGACTCCAAAGCTGTTTGATTAATAGTCAAGAACGGTGTATGTGGGATATTGAGAATTTAATGTTTGTCATTGGAAATCTGTCATGTCTGTTGTATGGCCTGCATCGAGACTGAAAGGAGAATGTAGATGCTCCTAGGAATCTGAATGACCACACTTGCAAGAAGTGATGGTGCATTGAACAGCTTGAGTTCCAGATGAAGACACTGCGTTGCATCTGTTTGGATGAGAGTTATATGGATGGCATTTTTGGAGATAGTCACCTTGTAACTGCAATCAGAGAAAGACAGTGGAATTCTCTGCTACAGAAGGCAGTGGAGGCCAATTCACTAGATGTATTCAAGAGAGAGTTCTTGGGGCTAACGGAATCAAGGGATATGGAGAGAAAGCAGGAACAGGGTACTGATTCTGGATGATCAGCCATGATCATATTGAATGGAGGTGCTGGCTTGAAGGGCCGTATGGCCTACTCCTGCATCTATTTTCTTTGTTTCTATCTTAGAAAAGCAGGTAGGTAGGTAATCAACAAATTCTCAGAATGCATCCCACTATGGAATTATTTTTCTCTGTTGGAAAATGGCTGGGTGAATGCTCTGTTTGTGATCATGGTCACTGCCAAGATCATGGCACTGTGGATGGCTTAGCTACTACACAAGTGGCAAGAACCAAAAATCAAAATGTAAAAGTGGTAGGTGATTCATTCGTGAGAAGAGGAGGTGGGTGATTCTGTAGCCACAGAGGTGAATACAGGATGCTGTAATACCTGTGGACCTGTTCTTATTCCAAGCCGATTCCAGTTACCCCCCCAAACAAAAACTATCTCCACATTGATTTTTTGCACTTGTGCAAACTTCATCTTTTTTTTCTCTTCACCATTATTTGTAACTTTCATTTTGTTTCCAGATTCTCCTGGACTATCTCTGACCCTTCTCTACCATTCTGGATGTGTCTCAGGAGACAAACGAGCCACTGCTATCTACTATAATCTCATCTGAACCCTACTGTAAACATGTCATTCCCTTTTTTTGTTTCTCTGTCTCTGTCGCATCTCATAGAGTCATTCAGCACAGAAACAGGTCCTTTTAACCTACTTACGTGTGCCGATTCTGATCTAAATATATTCTCAAGATTAGATCTTCTGCATAGGGCTTCTGAAGTGTCCTCCTGGAAACATGGCTTCCCATTGCCATATTTGATAGCTCCCTTGCAAGCCTTTCCTTCATTTTCTGCACAACTGTTCTTGCCCCTTTTTCTCCCCACACAGAATAGCAATATGGTTCCATTGGTCCTCACTATTCCACCAGCACCCACACCCAACATCGTGAGCTCCAATATGATCCACCCACCATTCACTTCTTACCCCCCCCCCCACCGGCCTGCTGTCCCATCTACTTTCATAAGGAATAGGAGTAGAATTAGACCATTCGGCCCATCAAGTCTACTCCGCCATACAATCATGGCTGATCTATCTCTCCCTTCTAACCCCAATCTCTTGCCTTCTCCCCATAACCTCTGATTTCCTGAGGGACCACTCTCTTTCTGACCTGCTGGTCTGCTCATTTCCCCCTGTCCCCTGGCACTTCCCACTGGAATATACCTGTACCTTTACCTCCTCCCCCACCACTTACCAGGGACCTAAATTACCTTCCAGGTATTGTAGAAATTCCTTGCACCTCTTCCAAACTGGTCTGGATTATTGCTCTGTATTGGTGAAACTAAGTGTAGACTAGGTAACTATTTTGCGGAGCACCGTCTGTCCTCGACTTCTCTGTTGCTATGGAGAGAACAAACATTAATTGGAAGAACATTTTGTATTCCATTTGGGTAGATACAACGTTATGGAATGAACGGTGAATTTTCCCAAGTGTTCTCTTCCTACACATATGCACTGTGCTGCTCATTTACTTCCCCCTTTGTTCACCTTTCCTTAACCCCCATTTGGTTCCATTCACCCATCATTTCCTTCCCATTTGTTTCCACCTATAATGTATCAGCCTTTGACCCTTTCTCCCCAAGCACCACCTCCCCCATCCAGTTATACACTTGCAACCCTTCCTCTTCGCCCATATGCCTCTAAACCTTTCCTATCCATGTACCTGTTCAAGTTTCCTTTAAATGTTGTTATAGTACCTGCCTTAACTACTTCCTCTGGCAGCTCGTTCCATACACCCACCACTCTTTGTGAAAATGATGCCCCTTGGGTTCCAATTAAATCTTTCCCCTCTTGCCTTAAATCTATGTCCTCTGGTTCTTGATTCCCCTACTCTGGGTAAAAGACACTGTGAATTCACCCTATCTATTCCCCTTATGATCTTATGCACCTTTATATGATCACTCTCTCGTCCTCCAGCTCTCCAAAGTATAAAGCCTTAGATTGCCCAACCTCTCCCTATAGCTTATAGCCCTTCATGTCTTGGCAACATGCCTGTAAATCTCTGCATTCCACCGTAACAACATCCTTCCTATAGAAGGGTGACCAAACTGAACATAAAACTCCAAATACGCCCTCACCAGCGTCATGTACAACTGTAACATAACATCCCAACTTCTACACTCAATAGCCGGATCTTTTGCCCCCACAATTGCTGCTTGGCCCGACATTCCTTTGTTTATTCTAGATTCCAGCATCGGCAGTCTCTTTTATCTTTATGGTGTTTTATCTCCGTACTGGACTAAATGCAGACCCGTTGGGCCTGCTACCCCAACGCAATATTCCACCACTCACCCGTTCCCCCAACGCAACCCGTTTCCTCAGCGCAATATTGCACCACTCACGCGTTCCCCCAACTGCGCAGGCACAGCTCATTTTTCCTCATCCCCCAGCACTCCCTCAACCTCCTCTTCACCCTCCCTCTTCTTTCCCCTCTCCTCCTCCCCTCCCCCAATCCCTCCCTCCATTCTTTCCCCTATCCTGTCACTCTCTCCCTCCATAACTCCTCTCCTCTCCCTACCCCCCTCCTATCCCTCTATCCCCCCCGTATCCCCCCACTATCCCTTCTGACCTCCCCCACTGCCCTCCTCTCCATCTCTATTCCCTACTCCCTACCTCTCACTACCCCCCTCCTCTCCCTCTATTCCCCCTCCTCCCCCACTCTCCCTCCTCACCTTCCCCACTTTCCCCCCCTCTCGCTCCCTAGCCGCTCCTCTCCCTCAATCCCCCACTCTCCCTCATCTCCCCAGGATCTTTCCTCTCTCCTCCCCTCCCCCAATCCCTCCCTCACCTCTCCCTCCCTACCCTCCATAAAAAGCAGCATCTGCAGTTCCTTCCTCCACAGGTCATTCACTGTTAGCTGTGGTTTAAATCCCGTTGACTTGACGATTGGACCAGTTTGCATTGTGTGTGAGTTACTTAAACTCCACGCAAACTGCTCGGCCACCCTGCAACCCGATTCTCCCGCCCTCCCTCTGCCCACTCCGGCTCAGCCACCGCTCGGCCCGTCCCCGTCCTGCCCGCCCGCTGCTGCCGCTCGGCCCACCCGTCTGCCTGCTCACTGTCGCCGCCGGGCCAAGCAGTGGGGGGGATGGAATCGGAGTTCGTCATGGTGGGCACCGCGAGTTTCGACGAGCTGGTGGAGAAGATCTCCCCCGATTTGGCCATGAGGGTGAGTTACCACGGTGGCGGCGGCAGAGGAGGACGGTCGCAGCCTTTCACCCAGGGGGACGGGTAGATAGCACCGCCATTGCCGCAGAGGGCGGGCGGGGGAGAGGGGTGAGTGAAGGAGAGAGAGACGGGACCACGGCCTCCACTGAACCCCCCCTCGCGGCCGCCACCGGTGGAGGAAACGGTAGACAAGTTACGGGGAGAGAGGAGTTTGTGAGGCGGGAGAGGCCACGGTGCAGGAAGGGGCGTCGCTGTCCCGGCCTTGGCGTTGACTGACAGGAGAGGAGACCAATCTGTGTGGCGCTGAATGACAGGAGAAGAGACCAATCTGCGCATGCGTGGTTTTAAAGAATTTGAAACCTTAATATCTTTTAAAACATACCATCGATCGGAACAAAACTTGTTGCACTTGCAGCACAGGAGAATGGTGGCGAAAAATCATTGCGCTATCGCGTACCGTTTTTGCGCAAATAGAAAAACCACGCAAACCGGAAGAGCACAAGATCAGAGTTTAAGTTATGTATAAATAGATAGATGTCAGGTTCCAGCATATCAGCACAGTTGCAGGGGTGTCCAACAGCAGAGGACATGGTTCACAATGGTTCCAATGACATGGGGTAATATGACAGATTAGATCCAGCAACCTTTTTCGGGAGCTAAGTAGGAGATTAAAAAAGCAGGAATTTGAAAATTACAATCCCTGGATTACTTCCAGTACTATGAGCTATCTAGTAAGGGATAGGAGGATGGCTCAGATGAATGAGTGTCGGAAGAGGTGTTACCTGAACGATAACGGGGGTTCTGTGGAATTTTCCATATCTTCACTTCCATAACTTCCAAGATGGCGGATGTGCAGGAGTGGGCGCTGTTTGTACGGGCGCCTGCCTGCAGTCCGTCCTCTAACCCTTTTTATTGTCTATAATTTTTATTTGGAGGTCTATTCTTTCTATGTGGAGGGTGGGGGGTGGGGAAACTGTTTCAACCCCAGTCCTACCTGGTCGGAGATGCGGTTTTCCTCCAAATCGCATCTTCGCTCTCCCCATGCGGCCTTCCATCGGGCTGGAGCGGCGTTTCCTGCCGGGACCACAGCTTCAGCGGCACAGCGCTGGGACACCAACAAGGAGTGGGCGATGCCTTGCCGGGTCGCCGCTCCGGAGTGCTTTGACCGCCGACCACCAACATCGAGGATCTGCGGTCTGAGGGCGTCCCGCCGCGGGCGGCGCTGGATCGAAAACACCGCGGAGTCAGAGTCGAAGCTCCAACCGGCGCGGCCTGAAGTCCACGGGTGTCGCAGTCTCCGGGGAGGGAGCGGCCGCTCCAGACATTTCCAAGCCGCTGAGGACTTTCCACCCGATGCCGGTGTTCCAGCTTCCCGGCAGGTGGGCCTACAACATCGGGCTGCCGTTGCGGTGACTGGCTGCGAAGGCCTCAAACCGGCCCCGACCTCGGGTGGACTAGGAGGAGGACTGGACATTTTGGTGCCTTTCCCTCACAGTGGAGAGTGTCAACTCTGCTGTGGGGGGATGTTCGTGTTGAATCTCTAATAGTGTGTCGTGTCTTTTTTTCTACCTCTTTTTTTCATTTATATGGATAATTTTCTCTGTAAAGCACTTTGGCTTCAGTGATTGAAATTGATTGAAAAGTGCTATATAAATAAATTTACTTTACTACTTTACTTTACTTCACTGGCCACAAAAGAGGTGCCAGTTAAATAATAGACAATAGGTGCAGGAGTAGGCCATGTGGCCCTTCGAGCCAGCATATTAGAACTGAAACTCTGATGTTCCAGCAACTCATCTAATCGGTCCAGAACTTCTTGATCTAAGTATAGCCAACTTGTTGGAGCAAGGAACACGTGTTCTTTGATTTCAAAAGGAGCAAACTTTCCACAGGATCTAGCTAGAGTCTTTGGGGCTTGTGGAGCCTTTGGTTTTTGGAAGAATCTGGTTATTTCTGAAATTTCCATCACATTTTCTGCCTTCAAACACTTTTCTTCCTCTTTTAACCATTTCTCTTCTTACTTCTTTTTCTTTTCTTCCAATTTGGCCTCTAATGCATCTTGTTTTTCTTTCTGTGTTTCCTCCAGTTGATTGGCGACTAGTGAATGTGATTCCGTTTTTTTAATGAAAGGCAGTAGGGATCAGCAAGTAATTATAACCCAATGAATTCAACATCAGTGAGAGGAAATTTAAAGGAAAATGTTCTGAGGAACAGGATTAATGGACACATGGAGGCAGGAATTATCAAAGGAAGTTAGCATGGCTTTATGAAAGAGATGCTGTCTGACCATGTTGGATGAATTTTCCAAGGAGTTGAATAATTGTCGATGAAAGTGGCGTGGTTGCTGTTGTCTACAGGGACTTTACGCAAGCCCTTAACAAGGTTCCACTTGAGGGATTAATCTAAATATTTAACCAATGAAATCCAAAATTGACTTTTTTATATGAGCTAGAGAATGGTGGTTGTTTTTGGTGATTGGAAGCCTGCAACCAAGAACTGGGGCTGGGACGCTTGCTATTTGTTAAAATTTTGATAAGAGGTTTAGAGATATGGCAGATTCAATTGTATATGAAAAATGTAAGCATTTTTGGAGGATTAATGAGGCTAGGATATACATAATAAAGTAAAATGCTAGTAAGTACTGAGGAACAGAGAGAGCTTGGTAGACATGTCCAAAGTAAATATGCTGATTCAGAAGGCATACAGAATACTTGCCTTCCTTAGATGGAGCATTAAATGCAACAGGTTATGGCGCCATAAATAGAAATTATTTGTTAGGTCTTTGTGTGCACTTCCGGTCACCACAGTTTAGGAAGGATGCCCACTCAGTGGGTTGCAGGAGAGATTCACCAGTGGCCTGTGACAGAGCATTTCATTTATGAGGACATTTGATAGGCTGGATTTGTTTTCTTTAGGGAATACTGAGAGGATATTTATGAGGATGTAATTGGGTCGAGAGGGTTTGAGTTAAAAGGATAGGCTGGGTCTTATTTTCCTTGGAGCCTAGGACATAGAGACATATAAAATCTTGTTGTGAAATATGAGATTGTATTCTATACCCACTATATTAAACATTGCAATCTTCCAGGAAGCCTCATCTTATTTTTATTCATAAAAATATATTCCTAGTTTTCTGTAATAGCAGTTTGTGAAAAGAGCTAACAGCTTAGATGTAGTGCTTTATATACCACTGAAAACTTTGAGTAGAATTAGAAACATTCAAAATTCATGAGATTTTACAAATGGGTTAGTTGTAAAGCTCTTGAAATTTGATTAACGGAAACCCATAAAATAAGCCAATTTATTCACTTTGTAGTTGACTTTTTCACATCTGCTGACTGACAATTATAATTTTATGTACTGAACCATTTTTTTCCAGATTAGAAGTGGGAATCTGTAAAGCAGTCAGGTTGGGGAAAATGTATTTGTATTCTAATTTGAAAGATTATTAATTACTTGGGTATGCTATTCCAACTGTCCAATGGCAAGGTGTCTGTGATTATCTTATTTGTTTTATTTATTGATAGACAATAGACAGTAGATGCAGGATTAGGCCAATCGGCCCTTTGAGCCAGCACCGCCATTCAATGTGATCATGGCTGATGATCTGGGGTCAAGGAGATCGTTCAAGTCGCGGCCCTGTTTCCACCAATCTTTCCACCACTTCGCACAAGAAGGGCAAGACGCCATTGTATGCAGATGCCGAGAAGTGTATTCAGCTCTGGCTGAACAATTTCTAATCTTGTGATGTGGACTCGATAAGAAGATTGATGATATTATTTATTAGTTTGTGTGTCAGCTGCTTCAAGAAAAGAGTAATGTTATGGTAAAACAGAGCTGTTGACTTTAGATGTGTTGATGTTTGTCCCACAGGTCGTCCCTGTGTTGATTGCCATGCTTTTGAATTCATGCAGAGAGCACTGCAGGACTTGAAAAGAACTGCAAATAACTTAAATACAAGGGTAAGTCTGGAATGCACTCCATGGCTAATTCATAAAACAATATATTAAAGTACAACAAATTAAAACAGACTTTAGAAATATTCTTTAAAAATATTACAGAGAGCATGCTGCATAAAAGCATAATTTCATCTTGCCCGACCCATGTGAGATTTCTGTTCCATAAATTTACTCCTATCCATACTCGCATATCTTCTTCGCCTTTCTATGCTCTCCACAATATATGTATCTTTACCATTGCTCCACAATGGCAAGTTCCACATTCTAAGCACTGCTTGTTTGGAGTGATCCTTTTTATTTTTCTTGTGATTACCACATATTGCTTCTCCTCATGTGGAAACATCTTGAATCTTCTATACCATGTACATTCATAATTTCTTTCAACAGCTAGCAAAGCACAAAGTGCTGGAAGAAGGATCCCGAACCGAAATAACTTCAGTTCTGGAAACATAACATATAAATTCATGGTGCACCATGTCCTCTTTTTGTCATTGTAAAGAGCAAAAACAATAACCCAGATGTGGTCTGTGAGTTTATATGCATTTAACATGTCTTATTCATGAACATGACCTCTTTATTTTGCTCATCGAAATTTAATGCATCAAAATTGGATTGAAATTCATTTATCAATTGTTTGTCAAGTGATAAATGTAGTAACATATTGTAATTTATTATAGCCTCTTCACTATTGCACTATATTTTATTATTGTCTTAAACTTAGAACTTGTGTTTTTGATCCTAAATACTTAATATTAGTTCATAGAGTCTTCCAGCACAGAATCAGGTGCTTTGGCCAACCAGTTCTTTGGCACCACTTTGTAATGAATTATTAAAGATGCGTAACCTATCTGCGCTCCCAGTAGTCTTTTAGGATGTGTGAATTAAATCCTTCTACGGGTTTTATCATCTTTGAATTTGGTTTGACTTTTTTTTATTCATATGAAATTTAGTTACAAGATATCTAATTTTATGTTCCTATGTCACATGTACGCGACCTGCCGTGCTGGTTAAACAGTTAAACAAAATATAAATGATTTTGTTAATGACGCCTATGATTTTCATTCCTGTCATCCCTATTCTCATTCTGTCAGTATGGTTTTACCTAGAATAAATGTCACAACGTTTGCACGAATGAATCAGATAGCTTCTGTTAATTATATATACGCTTTCATGGACAGATAAGCTAAAGTCCCCAGAACAACCCATCTTGGCTATTTTATTCAGATCAAATAATTTTCTAATGTCCGCAGGTAAGGAGGATGTAGACGGATTACAGAGGGATATTGATAGGTTGTGTGAATGAACAAATTGTTGGCAAAAGGAGTCTATAATGTGGGAAAATGTGAACTTGGTCTCTTTGGGGGTGGGTGGGGGGCAGGAGGATATTGAAATAGATCATTGTACAGGAGACGCTGAGTAGCTTGGGTCTTTAGAAGAATGAACGGCAATCTTATTGAAACATAAACAATTATTTGTGGGTTCGACAGAGTACGTACGGAAGATTGTTTCCCCTCATGAGTGACCAGGAATGTTCCAAGACCAGGAAACTTAGAGTCAGAATAGAGTGGTGGCAATTTGAGACTGAGATGAGGAAGAATTTCTTCTCTCAATAATTTTTTTCCCCCAGAAATCTGTGGAGGTTGCATCCTTGAATGTATTCAAAGCTGAGATATACATTTATTCAAAAGTGGAATTGGGGATTGTATGGATAGGGAGTGAAAATGGTGAAGATAGTTGAATTACCTGTGATCTTATTGAATGTCAGAAGAGCATCAAGGAACCTATTCCTTGTGAGAGTCTTGTAATGTCTTGACTTCACCAGAATTAGACATATGTTTGAGAAATTGATTTGTTACTTGTAGATGGATGTGGACTTTCATATTGTGCACTCCCTGATGGAAGAAGAACGGGTTAGCAGAGGAGATGTGAGGATGTTGCTGGGACCAAAGATTTAGTGTTATAATAATAATAAAGTGTGACTGCCTTATCTGGGCATTTTGGAATAAAGGAGGCAGCTTTAGAAACATAGACAATAGGAGGAGGCCATTCGGCCCTTCGAGCCAGCACCGCCATTACTTATGATCATGGCTGATCGTCCCCTATCAATAACCCATGCCTGCCTTCTCCCCATATCCCTTGACTCCACTTGCCCCTAGAGCTCTATCTAACTCTCTCTTAAATCCATCCAGTGATTTGGCCTCCATTGCCCTCTGTGGCAGGGAATTCCATAAATTCACAACTCTCTGGGTGAAAAGGTTTTTTCTCACCTCAGTCTTAAATGACCTCCCCTTTATTCTAAGACTGTGGCCCCTGGTTCTGGACTCGCCCAACATTGGGAACATTTTTCCTGCATCTAGCTTGTCCAGTCCTTTTATAATTTTATATGTTTCTATAAGATCTCCCCTCATCCTTCTAAACTCCAGTGAATACAAGCCTAGTCTTTCCAATCTTTCCTCATATGACAGCCCTGCCATCCCAGGGATCAATCTCGTGAACCTACGCTGCACTGCCTCAATCACAAGGATGTCCTTCCTCAAATTAGGAGACCAAAACTGTACACAATACTCCAGATGTGGTTTCACCAGAGCCCTATACAACTGCAGAAGAACCTCTTTACTCCTACACTGAAATCCTCTTGTTATGAAGGCCAACATTCCATTAGCTATCTTCACTGCCTGCTGTACTTGTAAGCCAAGGACACCCAGGTCTCGCTGCACCTCCCCCTTACCTAACCTAACCCCATTGAGAAAATAATCTGCCCCCTTGTTTTTGCCGCCAAAGTGGATAACCTCACATTTATCTATATTATACTGCATCTGCCCACTCGCTCAACCTGTCCAGGTCACCCTGCAACCTCCTAACATCCTCTTCATAGTTCACACTTCCACCCAGCTTTGTGTCATCTGCAAGCTTGCTAGTGTTGCTCCTAATTCCCTCTTCCAAATCATTAATATATATGGTAAACAGTTGCGGCCCCAACACCGAGCCTTGCGGCACTCCACTCGCCACTGCCTGCCATTCTGAAAAGGACCCGTTCACTCCTACTCTTTGCTTCCGGTCTGCCAACCAATTTTCTATCCATGTCAACACCCTACCCCCTTGTGCTCTAATTTTAGTCACCAGTCTCCCATGCGGGACCTTATCAAAGGCTTTCTGAAAGTCTAAATACACTACATCCACTGGCACCCCTTCATCCATTTTACTTGTCACATCTTCAAAAAATTCAAGAAGATTAGTCAAGCATGATTTCCCTTTCATAAATCCATGTTGACTTGGACTAATCCTTTTACTGCTATCCAAATGCCCCATTATTACCTCTTTAATAATTGACTCCAGCATCTTTCCCACCACAGAAGTCAGGCTAACTGGTCTGTAATTCCCCGTTTTCTCTCTCGCTCCTTTCTTGAAAAGTGGGATAACATTAGCTATCCTCCAATCCACAGGAACTGATCCTGAATCTATTGAACATTGGAAAATGACCAATGCGTCCACTATTTTATAGATCTCAATTAAATAATTGAGGCTTAGACAGGATCAATAGAAGTAACCATTTCTCTTGGTCAGTACTTGGGTCACATAGATTTAAGCCAATTGGCAAAAGTGCCTAACTGCCCACTTAAAGAGCTACAACGTGCAGGACAATGGACCTAGATCTGGAAAAGAAGATGAATCTGGTCAGTTCTTCGCCAAATGGATACAATTTGCTGATTGCCTTCCCGTGGTAATAATTTGAGAGTCTATGATGCAATATTAATTTTTAATTTACTTTCAAATATGCATCTATATTTACTAAACTATTTTTGATTTTTAAATCTATAGATTAATATTTTTGGAAGAAGAGTGAAGTTGTAACAGTTACTTTAAAGGGACCAGAACATTTGCAGTTAAATAAAAAAAGTGCAGATGCTGTTAATCTAAAATAAAAACAGTAAATACTAATAGTCGGTCATCTGCAAACAGAGATGTAATGCTGAGGTAGACACAAAATGCTGGAGTAACTCAGTGGGACAGGCAGCATCTCTGGAGAGAAGGAACAGGTGACGTTTCGGGTCGAGACCCTTCAGGGAGGTTAAGACTGAGCGGAGGTGTTCAACGAAACGATCGCCGAGCCTGTGCTTGGTCTCGCCGATGTACAGAAGTTAACACCTGGAACAGCGGATACAGTAGATGAGGTTGGAGGAGGTGCAAGTGAACCTCTGCCTCACTTGAAAAGACCGTCGGGGTCCTTGGATGGAGTCGAGGGGGGAGGTAAAGGGACAGTTGTTATACAGCATATAATCCTCCAACACTTTCGCCACCTCCAACGGGATCCCACTACTGGCCATATCTTCCCATCTCCACCCCTTTCTGCTTTCCGCAGAGCACGGCGATCGTTTTGTTGAACACCTCCGCTCAGTCCGCCTTAACCTACCTAATCTTCCGGTTGTTCAGCACTTCAACTCCCCCTCCCATTCTCAATCTGACCTTTCTGTCCTGGGCCTCCTCCATCGTCAGAGTGAGGCCCAGCGCAAATTGGAGGAACAGCACCTCATATTTCGCTTGGGTAGCTTACACCCCAGCGGTATGAACATTGACTTATCTAACTTCAGATAGCCCTTGCTTTCCCTCTCTCTCCATCCCCTCCCCCTTCTCCCACTGTTCTCCCACCAGTCTTGCTGTCTCCGACTACATTCTATCTGTCCCGCCCACTCCCCTGACATCAGTTTGAAGAAGGGTCTCGACCCGAAACGTCATCCATTCCTTCTCTCTTGATGATGCCTGTCCCGCTGAGTTATTCCAGCATTTTGTGTCTACCTTCGATTTAAACCAGCATCTGCAGTTCTTTCCTACACATATAATGCAGGGACGTGCGGCCAGGGAGGCAGAGCCTCACCCGTCATACTCCCAATGAAAATAGCTGTTAAGAAAAGTAAAGAAAAATAATAAAATAAAATAAATATAAAGATTTTTCCACTGATCTGTTATAAATGTCATTTTTTATAGTCAAAATCGCCAAATTTGCACCGCTCCGCTGCAAATACAGGGAGAGGTGAGGCAGCGACGAGCTGAGCCTCCCCTCTGATTGCACAATCCCTCAGAAACTGCATGGAGCGCGGGCAATAAGCGTGCGCCTGTTACTATCTCTATGTATGTCACCAATGTAATGTTTGTAAACCCCTTCATTACATGTCCTCACCTGCCATAGTGCAGGTAGCTTATTTCACATATAAATATATTACATTTGTGGTCGCTGGTCTCATCATAAAACTGCAATGAAAAAACACCAGGGGAGGCAGCGATCACATCTGTCTCACAAGGGGGCGTGTCTTGAGCCCAGTGGAGGAAGAGCGAGCGTCAATTACGTAGGCTCAGCCCACGTAATTGATGCTACCTCACTCTCCCTCCATGTTAGCTAGCTTCAGCAGCGGCGGCGCAGCACTCGATTCCACTGCTGGCGGCGCTGACTTTCCAGCCGCGGGCGGCACTGACTGGTAGGTTGATTCATTGATTTGTAGCGGCCGATTCGGAGGCTCTGGGCCGCTGAGAGCTCCCAATTGGGCCCCGTGCTGGAGTAATGTACTCTCGGCTCGGGTAGATCTACCCCGGGTGGAGAGGGAGTGGAGGGGGAAGCAAGGGGTAGACGGGGAGGGGGGTGTGGGGGAATGGAGAAGGGCGAGAGGGGGAGGTCCCTCACGGTCCCGGAGCAGAGCTCCCGCCCCTCCAGTCGCCGTGCTTCACGCACACAGCCCCGGCTCCACTCCTCTCTCCCCAGGGAGATGCGGTGAACAATACAGGGAGGGCCGGGCCTGTGTTTGGAGCAACGTTTACAAACCTCAGCCTCAGCTCACATGCGTTCGCCCGGACCCCGGCATCTGTTCCCGCTGCCGGCCCTCTCCCTCCTTCTCTTCTCTTCCCTCCCTCCCTCCCTCCCTACCCTTCTTCCCACCCTCCCTTCTCTCCGTCCCTCCCGCTCTTCTCTCCTTCCCTCCCTCCCTTTCTCTCTTTTCCCTTCTCTCCTTCCCTCCCTCCCTTCTTTCTCTCCTTTCTCTCTCTTCCCTTCTCTCCTTCCCTCTCTCCCTTCTTTCTCTACTTCCCTCACTCCCTTCTCTCCTTCCTCCCTTCTCCCCCTTCCTGCCTTCTTCCCTCCCACACACACATAACTCACAGACAACTAACAGACACATCACGCAGTCAACTAACACACACACACACATACATTTATTGGTTTGCCAGGATCTAGTTAATTTTTTTTTTTTCCATTTCACACTCACTAAAACAAGTGGTATTGTAACTATGTTCTTTGCTGAGGTGATCTACACATTTTGTTTGTAATTTGTAGGCTTACATGTATGCAATTTTATATTAAAATGTTGTTTAGATCTGTTTCGTCCATTAACCCGCAGGCACTTTTTAAGCGCACATTTTGATTACTTTCCATTCTACCATAGAGTTATAAAGTCTATAATAGACTTTATTTGTATTTCTATGATTCTACAGACCTTGGCTGAGAATCTGGGGCTCATCAAAATTGTTCCCAATTGGGCCCCGCAACTCCTAAGGCCAGCCCTGTGGGACAACGCTCCCGCCCCTTCAGTCGCCGTGCTTCACGCACACAGCCCCGGCTCCACCCCTCTCTCTCCCCGGGGAGACGCGGTGATCAATACAGGGAGGGCCGGGCCACTGATACTAGCCAGTGCCTTCCCAGCCATTGACCTCACTGCACGTCACTGATATAATGCTAAGGCACTGGTCAGGCTGTATTTGGAGTACTGTGAGCAAATTTGGGCCCCATATCTGAGGAAGGATGTGCTGGCTCTGGAGAGGGTCCAGAGGAGGTTTAGAAGAATTATTCCAGGAATGAGTGAGTTAGCATATGATGAGTGTTTGACAGCACTGGGCCTCTACTTACTGGAGTTTAGTTGGTTGAGGGGGGACCTCATTGAAACTTACAGAATAATGAAAGGCATAGAGTGGGTGTGGAAAGGACGTTTCCACTGGTGGGAGAGTCTAGGACCGGAGGTCATAGCCTCAGAATTAAAGGGTGCTCTTTTAGAAAGGTGAGGAGGATTTTTTTTTTGTCAGAGGGTAGTTAATCTATGGACTCATTGTCACATGGACTGTGGAGGCCAAGTCAGTGGATATTTTTTAAGACAGAGATAGACAAATTCTTGATTAGAATGGGTGTCAAGGGTTATGGGGAGAAGGCAGGAAAATGGGATTAGGAGGTAGAGATTAGCCATGATTGAATGGCGGCGTGGACTTGATGGGCCAAATGGCCTAATTCTATTCCTAGAACTTGTAAACGTGTTAACATTTCAGGTTAAAGATCGTTCATATTATTGGCATGTTCTGTTTTTATTATAAGCAGCATTTACAAGTTGGATATATTTGCCACTATATGACCATGTGTTTTGACACTTGTTTAAGAGTAACATTATCATCTGTATATTTGCAGACGAATGACCTGCTCCTGAGAGTGGAAAAGCGGGCTTTGTGTGACTGCCTGCCTTCAAACCTATAGACTGAGGAATTGGAGCAATGAAGTACCATGACACTTTGTTCAGAATAGAGCCCTTTGAATCATGTGATACACATACAAGTGAACTATGTTGATGAGAATGTGGTTGAAGGTTAGTTTAGCTGGGGATATATGAAACTTTACATGTCACTGCAGATATCTAATATATCAAGAGTCTTTTAAAAAAAGACTGAATATTTCAATTTATGAAGCTGCTGTTTGGATTTCTCCTGTGTTTTCACCAAGTTCCTGTACCTTTTCCTTTCCTTAATTTACCATTCCATCTCCTGAATGTTTACCTTCCCCTCCTCTCACTCCACCGCACCTAAATTATTTAAAATCTATACCCAGTATACCCCCATCAAATAAACAGACGTTTTTAATGTGAGGAATTGCATATTGATGTGAGTGTTTACAGGTACTGTAATTTGTCTGCACCTTTATTTATACTGTACTTAGAAAGCATGAAATGTGATGTAATAAGAATTTAATGTTTCTTATGTTCTTGCTGGGGATTTGACAGAAAAGTTGTGTGAAGGCAGAAGTTTGGCCATGATGTTAAAGGATGGCACAGCAGACTGGGGTGGGAGAGCAATAAGTGCTGTTATAATACTTATGCTGATATAACACTACAGTAACATTCCGTTGCATTTTATTATTGGTGAGTAGAATGTACTTTGTTGCAAGATTTAAATATTTAGCTGTGGAAATGTAATGTATAAGATTGATAAGTAGTTTTATTAACTTGTATTGATCCTGAAATGTAACTTATTTGACAGTGAAAATGGATGGTACAGTTGCCATTGTAACTTTTGAAAGTAAAATACCATTCAACAGAAAACATGATTTATTTATTTCATTGCATTCATACAGTGCAAGTAAATATGTGCTTCAATTCCAATTCATACTGGCTTACCATTTTTTCCAAAGTTATTGTAAGCATTAGATATTGAAACAGTCTTCCTCTTCACCACCTTCAATTTAATGTGGCTCAATTTTCTGGGGGGGGGAATCTGCCTAGTTTCCCGCTCCCATATACCTGTCCCTTAAGGGCCTGTCCCACTGTACGAGGTAATTCAAGAGCTCTCCCGAGTAAAAAAAAAAAAATCAAACTCGTGGTAAGTACGTAGCGGGTACGTCAGAGCTCGGGACATCTCTTAGCGGCTCGTAACGACTGGAATCACCAGAAGTAGAAGGTAAGGGACTGACTTCCTCTAGTACCTCAGTGTACACATGCTAGCAGCAAACAGTAGCCTCCTTGCAGAAAGCAAGACTCGTTCATTTAAAAAACACTCCAATGCTTCAGGGCAGATTGTCAACACTAAGAAAGTAGGGAAGTGGATGCAAGTCATTTTTATTTTGTCCACACTGTTATATGGAGGTTAGCAAGCATACCAAATATATACACAAAAAAGTTTTATCCAGTCTCCTCTTCCCCCCCCCCCCAAAAATCCACCAACACCAATATTCAATTTACATATTCCAACCACCCATACTCCACACCTCTCCAGTTTGTCCCCCCCCCCCTCCCCCAATAGACTATTGCACCAATTGCTATTGAGAATGCAAATACTGGACACCATTAACAAACCACATCAATTATGTATTTTCGTTCAATGATAGGAAATATATTCTCATTTTAACATCTATCTTTCAACATGCTTCAAATGGCCAGGTGGGTTATGCAGAATGACCATTTCTTCCTTATTAGATGGCAGCTCCTTGTACATCGCAGAAGAGCCTTTACCTTACTTTTATTTTCTTCCACCAGTTTAATGCAGATTTAAGAAGCGCGAGTAGGTTATTGGTTTCAACATCCCTGTATTAGTAAGTGCAGGCATGACTGATTCATCTCATTTTAACCCAATGGCACAGAGACCAATTCTAAAACTCTTACCGCCAATCAACCCTTGATCAGTCAGCATTAGAGGGGAGATTTAATTGGGAACTTCCTCCATAGAATTAACTTGCAAAGCCATAAAGGCCATTTGTGAAAATAGTCAGATGGTTCGACGGGGTGGAGAGAGGAAGGAGAAGGGAAGAGATTAATAAAGAATTCATAAATCCATCCAAATTGAGCTTGGCATCTTAAAGATTTGGGGTGTTAGTCTGATGAAAGATTATATATATATAGATAGCTAGATAAATATATATATGTATATACAAATCCCAGCAGCAAGGGCTGGATTCTGTGACAGCAACCCAAATCACTATATCACTATATTTATATGATCTTGCATCTCCTGGTGACCACGTTGATGTTCCACCATCACAGAGCGTCTGTTGGCATTTGTGCTGTCGAGATCCTGGATGTAACCTGTAATACAAGCATTTGGCAATGTTTTACAAAGATAATCTACATGTAGATAATCCGATCCAGCACTTGCTTATTTGACAGTATAAATGTTGTTAAATTATCATTCTCATAATGCACTTTGGAAGATCTGATGGTATTAAATGTGTCAAGTAAAGTTTACTGTCATATGCACAAGTACAATGAGGTACAGGTACAATTAAAATCTTGCTTGCAACAGCATCACAGGCACTCAAAAACAAATTGTACATAAATCATACACAAACATTCTGAAAAAAAGACTGCATAAATGAGACAGGATAGGAAGCTATACATATAATAAAATGCAAGTTATATTGCATGTAAAAAGGGCACCATTCAGATACAATTTGCCAAACTCCCACTGCATGTACTAACAACTTTTCTGAATAGTCTGGAACATACAGATTGACATGTCAGTTCTCTATAGAAATGCTAAAAGAACTCAGGAAATTATAATATAGGCTAAGATATCCTACATTCTGAAACAACTCACTCTGCTCTATAGAAAACTAGAAAGCTGGCGTACAAAACTTATTTGTACACCAACATGTGATTTAGTATACTGTAGCGGCACCTAATGGTTATGCCACTCCTCCTGTGCGAATCCTCGGCAACCCTGGGAAAGAGTCACGAGATATATTGGGTGTGTCCTAGTATATACACTAGACCTTGTTCTCTCTCATGGCTTGTCTGTGTTAAATTTGGAGATCTGTGATAGTGTGGTTTCTGATCATATGCCTGTATTATTTGATGTTGGTTTCCCCTGTGCTGCAGTGAAACCTGTAGCGTCTGCTCGGCGCTGTCGGACTTTTAACCCTTTTGCTGCTGGCCAGTTCTCTGCTGCTTTCGATCAGCTCTGCGCCCCCTCTGCGTCCACTTCTCTTGATACGGAGGAGATTAGTTCTTGGTTTCACTCCTCCTGCAGAACTGTACTGGACTCTGTGGCTCCATTAAAAACTTTGCAGCCGAGAGCTAAACCCGAGCCCTGGTTCAGTGACGTAACTCGTACAGCTCGACGGGAGTGTCGCAAAGCTGAACGAAAGTGGAAGGAGGACAGGCTGCAGGTTTCACTTCAAATTCTAAAGAACTGTTGGCGTCATTACCAGAACACTGTTAAGGAGGCCAAAAGAGAATACCTGTCAAATATTATTGTGTCTAAGCGTCACGACCCACGTGTGCTATTTAAAATCATTGACTCTGTTCTAAATGCCCCGCAGCCTGTCTGTCTGGAAGCATCGTCTGAAATGTGCAATGACTTCCTGCACTTTTTTATTAATAAGGTTGTTTCCATAAGGGCTCTCATTTCAGCTCCTGCCTCTGACCCCTCTGTTTCGGTCCCATGCCTGGTGGTATTGGATAAGTTTGTGCCTGTGACATTGTCGTGTTTAGAGGATGTGGTTAGCCATATTAAGCCATCGGGTTCCCCTTGTGATGCTGTCCCTCCTCATCTTTTTAAAGAGGTTTTCCCCAGTATAGGGCAGTTGGTTCTTGCCATTATAAACAGCAGCTTGTGTTCTGGGGTTGTCCCCGTAAGTTTTAAACATGCAGTAGTGCAACCACTACTTAAGAAACCTGGCCTGGATCAAACTGTTCTGGCCAATTTTAGACCGATCTCCAAGTTGCCTTTTATCTCTAAAGTCCTGGAGAAAGTTGTTTATGCTCAGCTAAAACTCTTCTTGGACGAGCATAATATTCGGTAGGTTTTCCAGTCTGGGTTTAAAATTATGCATAGCACAGAGTGAGCATTGCTAAGGGTTTTTAATGACATCCTCCTAGCAAATGATTCTGGTAATTATGTGGTTCTTGTCCTGCTGGACCTATCTGCCGCCTTTGATACAGTGGACCATGGTATCTTAATATCTCGGTTACAGCACCTAGTGGGCATCTGTGGCAGTGCCCTGGGATGGTTCAGGTCCTATCTGGCAGACAGAACCATGTGTGTAAGCCTTGCTGGTTTTGAATCCTCCTCCGCTCCTCTGTCATATGGGGTTCCACAGGGCTCAATTTTAGGGCCCCTGCTTTTCTCACTATACTTACTTACTCTGGGTTCCATTCTTAGAAAGCATGGCATCTCTTTTCATTGTTATGCTGATGATAGCCAACTATATATACCGCTGAGGAAGGAAGACGCCTTTTCTGTCAAATCACTTCTGTCATGTCTTGAGGACATTAAGTCCTGGATGGCCCTAAACTTTCTAGGATTTAATGAAAAGAAGACAGAGGTGATATTGTTTGGCCCCAATGGCTGCTGTGAACCTCCCCTTGTTGACTTGGGTCCACTGGCACGGTACGTGAAGCCAACAGTTTTGAACCTAGGTTTTAGGATGGACAGTGATTTTAAATTAGATCATCAAATAGGCGCGGTGGTTAAGTCCAGCTTCTTTCACCTAAGGAAGCTGGCAAAGGTGAAGCCCATTCTCGAGCGGCAGCATTTTGAAACAGTAATCCATGCCTTTATTACATCTAGGCTGGATTACTGTAACGCACTCTATTTTGGAGTTACACGATCTTCACTGGCTCGTCTCCAGTTGGTTCAAAATGCTGCTGCTCGCCTTTTAACTGGAACACGAAAGAGGGAGCACATAACGCCAATTCTGGCCTCCCTCCACTGGCTCCCGGTGCACTTTCGAATTCATTTTAAAATTCTTTTATTTGCTTTTAAATCTCTAAATGGGCTCGCCCCGCCTTACCTCTCTGAACTGCTCCACCCATACGCTCCTGCCCGGTGCCTCAGGTCAGCTGATCAGCTGCTCCTGGAGGTACCGAGGTCTAAGCGGAAGCTCAGAGGGGATAGAGCCTTCTCTGTTGCTGCTCCGGCACTCTGGAACACCCTGCCGTTGCACATCAGACAGGCCCCTCACTGTCCATCTTCAAAACCAGTATTAAAACACATTTATATTCCTTGGCTTTTGACACTGCTTGAGACTTTGCTCCTGTTTTTAGTGCTTTTAATGTTTTTAATTTTATTGTTTTTACTCTTTCGTTTAATGTTTTTATTGTTATGTAATAATTTCTTGTCCATGATTAGTCATGTACAGCACTTTGTTGCAACTGTGGTTGTTTTTAAAGTGCTCTATAAATAAAGTTATTATTATTATTATTATTATTATTATATAAGTCCTGACCTTCCACCTCTCTCTCTGGCTCTCGCTCCTCCTCTCACTTCCTGAGAGTGTCCTGCCACGGCAGCAGGAGCACAACCGAGCCCACGAGGCAACAGCCTCTCAACAACTGCAACTATTATGTTAGAGTGTTAAATGTCCATGTATTGCCAACCTACAATACCTGAATAAAGCATCCTGTTATTCACAACGTTTGCAACTCTACATTGGTGACCTCGACATTCCAAAACGTTTTTTGGATTTCAAATTGGTGGTGACCTGATGTCTGCAGCCGACAGCCGTGCCCAGCCCAGCTCTACGGTAATTAAAGCTTTGTATCTAGCCATCAACTCTCCGCGGCAACCGGATGCCACCTTGGGCCCTGCTGCCGCCTTGGGCTCTGCCGCCTCCCGCCTATGCCTGGCCTAGCAGACCGCAGGCTGCCAGGGGTGCCCGACCGCGTCCCTGGCCCACCGCAGCAGCCATCTCTGGTCGAGTGGTGACTCTGCAGCCCGACTACCGTCAGCAGCGCCACCTCTGGTCGAGTGGCGACTCTGCAGCCTGACCGACGTCTACAGCGCCACCCCTGGTCAATTGGTGTTACGACAGCCTCCGGTTACAAGCACTGTTCATTGCACACTGGACATTTCAAACTTTTGTTTCCTGTCCTACCCTGCTTGATTTGAACAACGGAACTTTCGGCATCCTACTACTTTGGACTTTGTGTATATTTTCCATTTCATTCTATAATGCCTTAGCTTAATATTGTTATTAGTTTCTTGTTGCTGACGTCTTTCACACGGTCCCCTACTGGTCGACATGACTGGGTTATCCCTCGTCCGTCGTGCGGTTTTTGCGTCGGTCTTCTGGCACCCTTCGTACCTCGGGATCGCCCACGCAGAGCGTCACTGTGCCCGTGGAGCCCTCCGTACCGACCCACGCCCGGGGTGTCCCAGACCCACATGCAGTAGGTATGTTACAATACTTATCTTCAGCGTCGCTGCAATTCTGCCACTGGCCGTGTGCACGATTTTGGCGCCTTTGAGGGGGGGGGGGCGGGGTTAAAACGCGGGTTTCTCCTACCTTATGTCCTGAATTATATTTCGTTGGAGTGCAAGCTTTTGCTGAAGAATCGTTCCGACGGGCGTTCTGTGTATTTTTTATTTTTATTCGCCCGACAAGTTCAGCGCTGGAGCAATTTTAAAATCAGCTTCTAAAGCCGTCGATGCCGACGGATTTCACGCACGAGACAGGTAGACGAAAGCCGTTTATTTTATGTATAAAAGTGCTTCTTAAGAGGCCTTTAATTCATATTTTAATTTGCGAAACGGTGATTTTTTTCCCCCGAACGAACTGGCAGTATTTTTCATGCCGATACGTGTTTAAATTCACCGTAAATGCAACGTTCCAAATGATCGCGTTCCAGAAAACCCCACTCGCAAGATGATTTAAATGGCCATTAATTTACAGGTGTTAAACATTAAATTCCTTCCATTTGGCCTATAAATCCATGACAATGAGATTTAAAAATTATGTTATATTGTGAATTCTTGTGTGAATGTTATTTGGACACTTAGGCTATTAAAAAATGTTAATCTATTCTTAAGAAATTGATAGATGTTTAGATCTAGTAATTGAATTTTGTAATTAGCTACAATTAGGTAACTAACTAATTATATGCTTTAATTTCATGTCATCTAAGTAAGATTGTTTCATATTTGTTTCAGAATGCTTCAATCTATAATAACTGAAAATTTCTTTCAGTTCTCTTAATTTTTAAGAAAGTTATGGGCTTTTGACTGTCCTCGATCACAGCTTTTGTGTTAAGTCAATGGAAAAGCAATAGGGAACAAGATGCTAATTTCCGAGTATGAATATGGCCATAACTTTTTTAATACTGAAGATATGAAAGTGAATTAGGTGTCAAATTAAACGTCTTTTTATGCTTTATCTGATGGTATAAATTACAGACTTGATTTTTAAAATCTCAAAATTTTGTAACATTGCTACATGCAGGAGCCGCCCTCGATCTTATCGCCGACCCCACAGCAAGATTCGCCCTCGATCTTGCCACTGACCCCACAGCAAGAGCCGCCCTCGATCTTGCTTCCACACGCCATTTCGACGTCTGTCCTCACGGCCTGCCTCCGGTTCTGAGGGGGGGTCCTGTAGCGGCACCTAATGGTTAGGCCACTCCTATGCGAATCCTCGGCAACCCTGGGAAAGAGTCACGAGATATATTGGGTGTGTCCCAGTATATAAGTCCTGACCTTCCCTCTCTCTCTCTGGCTCTTGCTCCTCCTCTCACTTCCTGAGAGTGTCCTGCCACAGCAGCAGGAGCTCAACCGAGCCCACGAGTCAACAGCCTCTCAACAACTGCAACTATTATGTTGGAGTGTTAAACGTCCATGTATTGCCAACCTACAATGCCTGAATAAAGCATCCTGTTATTCACGACGTTTGCACCTCTACAATACAAACAAAAAACAAAAGTGGCTGAGAGTTTGTCACCTTTCTAATAACTTGAAGCATCCTGTGATGTTTTGGAAACATGAATGATTAAGGAGAAAGGAATATTAAATATGACTTCTACTCTCAACAAATGAAGTCACATTGCAATGCAAAACGCATGTCCAATTTACAATGTGGTGTCATATCGACAATAGACAATAGGTGCAGGAGTGGGCCATTCGACCCTTCAGTTAAATGAGTACAGAAAAATGTGTTTATACATAGAATCCTTACACTTGTCTCCACCCTATGCCTCCACATCAGACACATAAAATTATTCTCCAGCTTTTCCCCATGTACACAACCCAACTCTCTCGTGGATCTATATTCAACTAAACATGTAAGTTTCACATTCTGACCATTGTTTTTTTGGTGAAGAGATTTCCTCTTGATGCCTGGATGGATTAATTAGTGGTCATTGTCTATTTGTAGCCCCTACATTGTATTGGTGAATATAACCAGGAACGTCTTCTAACTTGCCCAAAGCTTTTCACAATCTCAAGCATCTCTAAGGTTATTCTTCAATTTCTTTTCACTGAAAATGGAGCGTCCCAGCCCGTTCCGTGTTTCCTGATGAGTGTCATGCTGCATAGCAATGCAATGGTGTTAAATGGGATCATAAGACAGAGGAGCAGAATCGGGCCATTCGGCCCATCGAGTCTGCTCCGCCATTCGATCACGGCTGATCTATTTTTTCCCCTCAACCCCATTCTCCTGCCTTCTTCCATGGGATTGACTCAGAACAGATCCGATCGTCAGTTTGTAACCTCGCCAAGCACATATCTCACTCCACCACTGCAATCAAGCAAAGAGATCAACTCCAGTTCAATGAGAAGTACAGAAGAATACGTCAGGAGTGGTGCCAGTCACCGCTAAAGGCAAGGTGCCAACACAGCATTCACATTTGTGCTGAGCAGCAAATATTTCCTCCAGTGCAGGTGATTGGTAGCATCTGGGGGAGACAATGGGTTACTGGGAAAATAGACAATAGACAATAGGTGCAGGAGCAGGGCATTTGGCCCTTCGAGCCAGCACCGCCATTCAATGTGATCATGGCTAATCATCCCCAATCAGTACCCCGTTCCTGCCTTCTCCCCATATCCCCTGATTCAGCTATCTTTAAGTGCCCTATCTAGCTCTCTCTTGAAAGCATCCAGAGAACCTGCCTCCACCGCCGTCTGAGGCAGAGAATTCCACAGACTCACCACTCTCTGTGAGATAAAGTGTTTCCTCGTCTCCATTCTAAATGGCTTACTCCTTATTCTTAAACTGTGGTCCCTGGTTCTGGACTCCCCCAACATCGGGAACATGTTTCCTGCCTCTAGTGTGTCCAAGCCCTTAACAATCTTATATGTTTCAATGAGATCCCCTCTCATCCTTCTAAACTCCAGAGTGTACAAGCCCAGCTGCTCCATTCTCTTGGCATATGACAGTCCCGCCATCCCGGGAATTAACCTTGTAAAACCTACGCTGCACTCCCTCAATAGCAAGAATGTCCTTCCTCAAATTAGGGGACCAAAACAGCACACAATACTCCAGGTGTGGTCTCACTAGGGCTCTGTACAACTGCAGAAGGACCTCTTTGCTCCTATATTCGATTCCTCTTGTTATAAAGGCCAACATGCCATTCGCTTTCTTCACTGCCTGCTGCACCTGCGTGCTTACTTTCATAGACTGATGTACAAGGACCCCCAGATCCCGTTGTACTTCCCCTTTTCCCAACTTGACGCCATTTAGATAGTAATCTGCCTTCCTGTTTTTGCTACCAAAGTGGATAACCTCACATTTATCCGCAATAAACTTCATCTGCCATGCATCTGCCCACTCCCCCAACCTGTCCAAGTCACCCTGCATTCTCATAGCATCCTCCTCACAGTTCACACTGCCACCCAGCTTTGTGTCATCTGCAAATTTGCTAATGTTACTTTGAATCCCTTCATCCAAATCATTGATGTATATTTTAAATAGCTGCGGTCCCAGCACCGAGCCTTGCTAAAATAGGATTCCTCAGTCAGACAGAGTGGACCAGATGGGCCAAAATGGAAATGTAAAGCCACGTGAAGAATGACCAGAAAAGCAGCAATGAAAAATGATTTCTGCCAGGAGAATTGGTAATCAGGGATTTGCGAGGGTTGGAGACGGGGGATGAGAAGCTGGAGGTACTTACACTGCTAATGGTACCGAACGAAACTGTGACCATTGCCTCCAACAGTGGCATATTGTGGTTCACCTGCATTAAAAGAAGGAACAGAGAGAGGTGGTTAAGAACATTGATTTCTAAGGTTGTTATTACTGTTGTTTAGGGTGGGGGAACTAAGTGCTTGACATGATCTTGAGGTCCAAGTCTAAAGCTTCCTGAAAGTGGCAACACGTCAAAGAGTCAGGAAATCATTTAGAAGTTTTGTTGGACTTTGGTTGGCATTTGGAGTATTGCGTGCAGTTCCGGTCACCTCATTACAGGAAGGATGTGGAGGCTTCGGAGAAGATGAGGAAGACGTTTACCAGACTGATTCTCAGTTTGGTTCCTATCACCACTCCTTGTGTCCCAAGAATAAGGCAAGAACAATAGGTCTAAAACCAGTCCATAGAAAACTGATTAAATGTTAAATGATTTTAATGTGTTAAGGATGTCTACTTACACTCTGAACTCTCAGGGCTTGGTGGAGGCATGCGTCTGAGGGAAAAAAAAGATGATTGTGAGTTATCTCTCTCTCACAAAGCCCAAAAAACTTGGCAGATGGCATCTGCCCATAGTGACATTATTTATAAAGTTTCACCGTGATATGAAAAAGGAAGTGAAGACTAGTTAGATTTAGCTCTTGGGGCTAAAGGAATCAAGGGATATGGGGAAAAAGCAGGAACCGGGTACTGATTTTGGATGATCAACCATGATCATATTGAATGGTGGTGCTGGCTCAAAGGGCCGAATGGCCTACTCCTGCACCCATTTTCTATGTTTCTATTAACATACACTCGGGACAATTTACACTTATACCAAGCCAATTAACCTACAAACCTGTACGTCTTTGGAGTGTGGGCGGAAAACGAAGATCTCTGAGAAAATCAACGCAAGTCACGGGAAGAACGTACAAACTCCGTACAGACAGCTTCTGTAGTTGGTATCGAACCCGGGTCTCTGGCACTGCAAGCTGTGTAATGCAGCAACTCTACCATGCCTCCCTTTCGCCACCCGCAGTAAAAGCTTTTCACTGTAGCTTGGTACGCATGACAATAAACCAAACTATAAAAGAAAACCTGTTGTGTATGAGAATATGAATTGTATATTTGAATGACTTGCGCGATTGTACGCATGCGCAGAAGACTCAAGATGGCGATAACATGAATACAAGCACGTTCAATACCTGTGTGTTCCGAGTCTTATTTTAAGTCCGATTCCAGGACAAAGACATAACAAAACCTCAGCCACAGATCAAAAAAAAAGTGATCAAAACGAGTAGACAATGCTAAAAGCCCTTGCTTTGACTTACTATTTATAACTCTCACCTGGGGTTTGCAGGAGCTCGGCTCGGAGTTACTCCTCTCTGTCCGTTGTAATAGTTCTCATATAGGATGAGGGCTGAATAGGAGAAAAAGAAAATAAACAAATCACAGCATGATAATAATCTCTTCCATCGACTCAATTTACACCACACACTGCCACGGCAAGGCCACCGACACAATCAAGATGAGTTGCACCCGGCCACGCCCTCTCCTGTCCCATCAGGTAAGAGGTATAGAAGTGTTAAAACGCACCCATCCAGATACGGGAGTTTCTTCACAGCTGTTATCAGGCAACTGAATAATCCTGTCACCAACTAGATAGCCATCCTTGACTACTATCTCTTTGGAGACCCTTGGACGATCTTTGATCAAACTTTAAGGGACTTTATCTTGCACTAAACATTATTCCTTTTATCATGTATCTGTATACTTGGATGGCTTGATTGTAATCACGTATTGTCATTCCGCTGACTGGTTAGTACGTAAAAAATGCTTTTCAATGTACCTCAGGACACGCGACAATAAACTAAATTCAAACTCAAATTTAATCTCAGTGTACTATGGTTCCATGGACGTGTTAAAGAAGGAACTGCAGATGCTGGAAAATCGAAGGTACACAAAAATGCTGGAGAAACTCAGCGGGTGCAGCAGCATCTATGGAGCGAAGGAGTTACCATAGATGCTGCTGCACCCGCTGAGTTTCTCCAGCATTTTTGTGTACCTATGGTTCCATGGACCCCTGTAGCCCAAGTAACCACTAGACCCTATCCGCCCTCTATTAAATGCAGAGATGTGAAATTACTGAGAGTGAACACTGGATACAATTGTAAAATGAAGGGGGGACCTGGCAGAAGGGGTGCTGAGATGAAAAGGGGGACCTGGCGGGGGGAGGGGGACAGCCGCGGCCACGTGCAGCAGCAGGCCTGGTTATCCACTGCGAGCAGCAGACAAAACCCTTCGATTAACTTTTTGTAACTTTGTCGATGCCTGAAACGTGACGACTCGTGTCCTGCCTTGGTGAGGTCTGCTGTATGATTCTACCGGGTTGTATGCAAAACAAAGCATTTCACTGTAGCGAGGTACATAGAATATCATTGAATATCAAGGACAATGCAGCTATTGCATGGACAGAAATCAATGCATCACTGCAATTCCAGCAGGGAATTCCAGAGCAGCTTTGACATTGCTCGTTTGACTGAGGCCCTTGCATCTTTGTTTTAAGTGGGAAATTCCTCCACTGTTGGGCGTTCGGAGGCTCGAGTATGTTTAGACTTTTCACAAAGTCTACTGGAACCCAGAGCATCCATTAGTCCACAGGTCCCTGCTGGGATAGACTCTTCTACCTGGTGGTATGTCTCCAGTTCTTTTCAAGTCAACGAAGAAGTCGAGGTCTTTCTGAATATTGCACTGTTCCAGCACCTTCCGTATCTCCTCATACATCTGAGCATAAAGTAAGAAGAAAGATAAAGGCAACAAAAGAAAAAATAAATAAATGTGCCTGAATTTCCAGCAAACATACCACCAGCATAACAAGTTCCACCTTCACAGCCTATCTTTTATGGTCTAGCTTAATCTTCCTTGCAGAGTCATATTCATAGAGTGAAACAGCATGGAAATAGACCCTTCGGCCCAACTTGCCTACACCGGCCAACATGTCCCAGCGACACTAGTCCCACCTGCCCACGTTTGGTCCATATCCTTCCAAACCTGTCCTATCCATGTACCTGCCTAACTGGTTCTTAAACGATGTGATAGTCCCTGTCTCCACAGCCTCCTCTGGCAGCTTGTTCCTTACACCCACCACCCTTTGTGTGAAAAAGTTACCCCTCAGACTCCTATTAAATCTTTTTCCCTTCACCTTAAACCGCTGCCCTCTGATCCTCAATTCCACTACTCTGGGCAAGAGACTCTGTGCATCTACCCGAACTATTCCTCTCATGATTTTATACACCTCTATAAGTTCACCCCTCATCCTCCAGCGCTCCAAGGAATAGAGCCCCAGCCTACTCAACTCCTCCCTATAGCTCACACCCTCGAGTCCTGGCAACGTCCTTCTAAATCTTCTCTGTACCCTTTCCAGATTATTTTGCAGCCAAGCCACTTCTAAAAGAAATATACTATGTGTGCTGGAAAACAGAAATAAAACCAGAAGCTGCTGGTCAGGTATCACCTTTGGAGACAGAAACTGAGGTCATGTTTCAGGTTAGTGACTCAAAAGGGTCACTTGAGAGACAATTTGTTGCTGTCCCTATTTGACTGCATCTTAATTCCATTTTCCAAGTCACTGCCACAGCTACAGTGCAGGAAATTATTTTATAACGGTAGAACTGCTGCCTCACAGCACCAGAGATCTGGGTTCAATCCTGACTACAGGTGCTGTCTGGACCGAATTTGTACGTTCTCCCTGTGACGCGGGGATTTTCTCTGGCTCCAATGGTTTCCTCCCACATTCCAAAGACGTGCAGGTTTGTTGGTTAATTGACTTATGTAAATTGCCCCTAGTGTTTGTGAAGCGTTAGTGGAATAACTTAGAACAAGTGCATGAGTGATCGATGGTCAGCGTGGATCAGTGGGCCGAAAGGCCTGTTTCCACACTATATCTCTAAACTAAACCACTTGGCTGTAAGGCTGGCAACAAGAGGTGGTAAAAGAGTGGTGAAGGTGGACCTTGTTGCACGGGTGGTCTGTCAACTGTTTCGCCCACCACAGATGCTGCTGAGCACAAGAGTATTTTCTATTTTTATTTCTAAACAACAACTTAATGATAGTTCTAAGTCTATTGTAATGCAACAACTTTAAAAAACAGGAACAGAAGCAGTGCGCAGGTTTGCTGCGTTATTCAATAAATCTATGTTTAATACAATCTTCCCCATAACTCCACTCTCCTGCTCGATCCCCATAACCCTTGACTCCTCTTGTCCACAGACCTCTCATATATATTTTAGAAGTAAAACCCATGATGTTGCTGTTTTTTTTTAAAAGAACAGTTGAAGAGGAACAAAAAACTGCATCATATGCGTAGAAGTTATTTTCAAAACTAAATTGAAGAATAGGTGAGATAGGCGATAATGCAGCTTTTTGAAAGAGTAGAACAGCTGAAGATGGGCCAGAAACTGTGAAGTACGTGGAGAAGTTATTTTAAAAACCAAATGGAAGAATAGGTGAAAATGTGCGAGACCCTTACCTCATCACTGGTCACACATTCCTGGGAGAGCTGATTGGTATGGACCCACATCGCGTTACGAATGCTGTGTATCCTCTCACAGTCCTGCTTCTCAAGGACCTGCATTTAGAATTATTACATCTTAACTATATTTTAAAACTGTATCAAGCCTTTCCCCAGAGACCATCTTTGAGGCAACCTGAAGTGAGATGAATGCGCAGACCATGTCACCATGGGGATCGGGGGGGGATGCAGATTAGGTTTCAGACTCAACCAGCAATATACTTAGCGGGACAGGCAGCATCTCTGGAGCGAAGGAAAGGGTCACGTTTCAGGTCGAGACCCATCTTCAGGCAGACAGTCTGAAGAAGGGTCTCGACCCGAAACGTCGCCCATTCCTTCTCTCCAGGGATGCAGCCTGTCCCTCTGAGTTACTCCAGCTTTTTGTGTCTATCTTTGGTTTAAACCAGCATCTGCAGTGCCTTCCTACAGCAATATTTAGCCCCAGATTGCCCCTCAATATTCCTGCTTCATCGACACACTTGTTGGAATAGGGTCTTGTCTGGAAATATATGTTCAATTGCCCTACACAGAGATGTCACAAATCAATTGAAGCTTGCAGGCCATCAGCATGTTTTTCTGCCCATTTAATTTGTGGAAACCAAGGGATCATTAAAGGGGCTGTCCCACTGCGGCGACCTAATCCACGAGTTCAGAAGAGTGTCTTCGACCTTCAAGCTCGAGGGCACTCGCCTGGAAAACCTCGAGCTGGATCGACCATTAACGATGAAACCGCGAGCTGGATCGACCGACCGCACACACACACACACACATCGCAAAGGCGGGGGCCAAGGAAAGCGGAGGAGAGCTGTCTGAAATTCACACCCGCGATGAAGAGGAAGGTAAAAGACGGCTTGCACAGTTACGGTAAGTCCTGTAGAGAGCGTGGGGGGGGGGGGGGGGGGAGAAGGGGAGAGAAGGGGGGAGGGAAGGGGGGGGAGAAGGAGCGGAGACACTTTTAAGAAGTCAGACAATGTTTAATAAAGTTTAGCGGGCATTTAACCTACCGGTTGGTTTTCCTTGGTCCTGAAAACTCCAATGAGCCAATTAATCAGCCATGATCACAATGAATGGCGGTGCTGGCTCGAAAGGCCAAATGGCCTCCTCCTGCACCTATTTTCTATGTTTCTAAAATGCCCGGTCATTGAAGGAGATTGCCTACGGCTACCTCGACTGCCTGTAACTAAATAGCGACCCCACTCCACTGCACTACGAGTTCAAAAGAACCATGCCGACCAATTTTTACTCGCGGAAAATTTTTCGACATGCTGAAAAATATCCGCTACCTAGCTGAGGCCGCGAGTATTCGGGAACTTCCCTCGAGCATGAAGGAGAGTTCCAGTGACTTCATAGGACCTCCTAGGACCACGTGTCGACTATGCTGCGAGTTTGAGTCGAGGGCAAACTCTTCTAAACTCGCAGATTAGGTCACTGCGGTGGGACAGCCCCTTTAGGCTGAACGTTTTACTGACTATGGTTAAAGATCGTATATACAGTATGGTCCCATGCAGTCAGCGAATGATGAAGGTTTGAGGAAATTGTTTTTCGACAGATGAACTTGTATAAACGTTGCACCTTTAACCCAGTGCTTCAGGTCAGAAAAACCGTGCAATGTTTGATATGAATGGGATTCTTGACTTAATGATAAGTTTGCTCACTACAGGGTTCTGTTTTCAGACTGGGAAAAGGTCCACATTGTTCACAACTGATGTGCCGCAGTGCCTCATCTGCCCTTTGTTGCTGAAAAACTGACTACAACCCACCACCTCAGCTCCTCCATTTATTCAATCACTTCAGCTCCAGGGACTCAGGTCGCCAAGTCCTGCACACAAATCAGCAAGCCAAAGGTCAAACCTTGACCATGTGTTAAAGATTGCCTGGGACCATTTTATCTGCATTCTCTATGAGTCAGCATTGTCACTGGGGAAAGATCTCAGGAGGGCCTGATTAGAGCTTCATGTCAGAAGCTGATGGCTCTACGAGTCTACTTTCTGCTCTGCCATCACATTGTACTGGGCTGCAGCCTGGTGTAGACCGGTTATGAGTAGCTTCCAGTATGTTTTCATCACACAAATTGGTCCAATGTTAGGATCAGTGAGAAACCTAAAATGCTTGGTCTTATTTTTATATCCAAATAAGTAAACCAGTCTGACGAAGGGTCTCGACCTGAAACGTCACCCATTTCTTCTCCCCAGAGATGCTGCCTGTCCTGCTGAGTTACTCCAGCATTTTGTGTCTATCTTCGGTTTAAACCAGCATCTGAAGTTCCTTCCTACTCAAAACTTTTAATTTACCTAAAAATACATTTAAAAAGAACAAAGTGCTGGAGTAATTCAGCTGGTCAGGCAGCATCTCTGGAGGACATGGATAACATAAATCACATCAGCAAGTTGTTTTAATTCTCTTCTGTTGTCCAGAGTTCACTTTTCTTAAACGATTGGCAATTTGTGTGCAACATTTTAATAATTGAATATTTATTAGTTTATCTGACATCATAATCAGTCATACAGCGTGGAAATGGGCCATTTGGCCCATCTTTTCCATGCCAACCAAGATGCCCCATCCAAGCTAGTCCCATCTGCTTGCATCTGGCCCATATCCCTCTAAACCTTTACTATCCATACAACTGTCCAAGAGTCTTTAACATGTTGTCATTATACCTGCCTCAACTACTTCATCTAGCAGCTCGTTCCACATACCCACCATCCACTGTGTGATAAAAAATGTCCCTCATGTTTCTAATTTTCCCCTCTCATTTTACAAGTTTAGTTTAGTTTATTATTGTCATGTGAACAGAGGTACAGTGAAAAACGTATTTGTTGCGTGCTAGTCAGTGGAAAGACTACACATGATTACAATCAAGCCATCCCTAGTGTACAGATACAGGGTAAAGGGAATAAAGTGCAAGATGCAAGTGCAGAGTCCAGTAAAGCCCAACTAAAGATAGTCCATCGGTCTCCAATTAGGTAGATGGTAGGTCAGGACCACTCTCTGGTTTGTGATAGGATGGTTCATTGCCTGATTTCAGCTGGGAAGAAACTGTCCCTGAATCTGTAGGTGTGCGTTTTCACACTTCTGTACCTCTTACCTGATGGGAGAGGGGAGAAGAGGGAATGACCAGAGTGAGACTGGTCCTTGATTGTGCTGGTGGCCTTGCCAATGCAATGCGAAGTGCAGATGGAGTCAATGGAAGGGAGGTTGGTTTGCATAATGGTTTGGGCTGCGTCCAATTTCTTGCAGTCTTGGATGAAGCAGTTTCCAAACCATGCTGTGATGCATCCCGATAAAATGCTTTCCAAGGTGCATCAGTAGAAATTGGTGAGAGTTGTTGGGGGCATGCCAAACTCCCTAGGCCTAATAAGGAAGTACCAAGAACTTGAAGCTTTCAACCATCTCCACTTCATATACAGCATATACATGCATATACAGCATGTAGAGGTACAGCAGGGCTTGGTACGGAGCAAATCTCCACTGCTCATAAGATCATAAGTAATAGGAGCAGAATTAGGCCCTTTGGCCCATCAAGTCTATTCCACCATTCAATCATGACTGATCTATCTCTCCTAACCCCATTCTCCTGCCTTCTCGCCATAACCCCGGACACCCGTACTAATCAAGAATCTATCTAACTCTGCCTTAAATATATCCATTGACTTGGCCTCAACATCCTTCTGTGGCAAAGAATTCCACAGATTCTCCACCCTCTAAAGAAATTCCTTCTTATCTCCTTCCTAAATGAATGTCCTTTAATCCTGAGGCTATGATCTCTAGCCCCTAGTGGAAACATCCTTTCCACATTCCACTCTATCCAAGCCTTTCACTATTCGGTACGTTTCAATGAGGTCTCCCCCTCATTCTTCTAAACTCCAGCGAGGACAGGCCCAGTGCCGACAAATGCACATCATATGTTAACCAACTCATTCCTGAGATCGTTCTTGTAAACCTCTTCTGGACCCTCTCCAGGGCCAGCACATGCTTCCTCAGATATGGTGCCCAATATAGCCCAAGAGACTTTTAGATAGACACATGAACATGCAGGAAATTATGGATCAGACCATGTGCAGGCAGATAGGCTTAATTTAATTTGGTATATTGTGGGGCCCAGTGGGCTGTCCCTGCACTGTACCTTTCAATGTTTGGTGTTCTCTTGTTCTATTCAGACAAGGCTGGATTAGGATTGCCCAAATTCAATTCATGAATAGAATGAATGAATTGCCCATGCAGGGAGTGAAGGTTTTCACTGCATTAATCTAGATTGATTTAAATGTTACAGTAACTTCATCTCCCAGTCCACCTCCAAGCTTTTATTTCATGTATTCAATTATACCTTTACAAGGGAGCTGTTTCTGATTCCATTTAGCTCTTTGCCACCTCTATCGTTGTCACTGGAGGTTCTGCATATTTGCGCACAAACATATTTCAAAAAATAATTAAATCTCTTTACAAATCCTTTGCCAAGTACTGATTGGTAAAATGTACAAGAGGACAATACACAGAAAGTGCGCTGGACACAAGGTAATTTATGATAACTGAAAGATAGCAGTAGTGTACAGCATAACAACGAGGCTGGAGTACGCTATCATCTTTGCACAAACGGCACCACATCAAGGATTATGTGCTGGCTGCAGTCATCAGAATCACGAAAAAATGCAAAAATAGAATTCTAGTTTTAGTTTAGTTTAGGGATACAGCAAGGAACCAGCCCTTTGGCCCACCGAGTCCGTGCCGACCATCGATCCCCTTACTCTCGGACTATCCTACACTCCAGGGACAATTTACAATTTTTACTGAAGCCAATTAACCTACAAACATGTACACCTTTTGGAGTGTGGAGGGAAACCGGAGTACCTGGAAAAAACCCACGTGATCATGGGGAGAACGTATAAACTGTACAGACAGCACCCGCAGTCAGGATCAAACCCGGGTGTCTGGCGCTGTTAGGCCGAAGCTCTGCGCCACCGTGCCGCCCCACATTTATAATTTAGATATAATTATCAGTCCTGCTTCTAATTCCCATCGAGTGACCTTCAATCGACAGTGCAGATGTTTAAACATTGAGTGGAGAACAGACTACAGGCAGTTGCAAAGTCCGCAATTACATGTAAAGTGTGAAAGATACAAGTCCAGGATTGGAGCTATATTAAAGCAAGAGGAGAAAAATTCTCGAACAAACAAATGTTCTGAAGATATAGGCACTTGTATATACTGATAATTATAAGCAAGTCGACTTTAGAGAGATACAGCATGGAAACAGGCCTTTCAGCCCACTGAATCCAAGCCGACCATCTGTGACCCATTCACATTAGATTCTTGATTCTTGGAATATTCCAAATGGAATTGAAACTGGAGGTGGATCCATGATCTATGTTATCCCACTTTCACACCTCCCCTTCATACCAGGGAAAATTTTACAGAGAACAATTAACCTCCAAACCCGCATGCCTTTGGGATGCGGGAGGAAACTGGATCTGTCAGACGAAACACATGCAGTCACAGGGAGAAAGTGCAAACTCCACAGACAGCATCCCAGGTCAGGATTGAACCCAGGTCTCGCATGCTGTGAGGCAGCAGTTCTACCAGCTGCACCACTATGCCGCCCAATAATCCCTGTAAATGCACAGCATCTTTGATTTTCTTCCCTGCCTTTGAAGTCAGTGACTTCATTGAAATCTTGTGGAAACATATAAAATTCTTAAGGGATTGGACAGGCTAAATGGCCATTTAGGACTGATATGAGGGAAATCTTTTTCAGCCAGAGAGTTGCGAATCTGTGGAATTCTCTGCCACAGAAGGCAGTGGAGGTTAATTCACTAGATGTATTCAAGAGAGTTAGATATAGCTCTTGGGGCTAACGGAATCAAGGATTATGAGGAGAAAGCTGGAACAGGGTACTGATTCTGGATGATCTGCCATGATCATATTGAATGGCAGTGCTGGCTCGAAGGGCCGAATGGTGTATTCCTGCACTTATTTTCTATATTTCTATGTAAATCTTCATTGTTGGCTCTGTTTTGCAGGGTATTTACTTAGACTGCCTCTCTCTTCTATTAGAATAGATATCATGGTGAAATGAACACTAACAGTTATTTTGGCCTGTATAAATTCAGGTGGAAACCTGTTTTAAATTGCTTGTAAATGCTGGAAATCTGACACATAATGATTTCTTGCTTTCTTCTCGTATACTACACACCGGTGTAATTCCACCCAGGGCCTCCCAGTGTCACTGCTGAGCTTGGAACAACCAAGCAACTTAAAGCTCAAAGAATACCAAGGTTCATTCTACTAGTACAATGGAAGGAGTCGGGGGGGAGCGGGAGACAGAGGGGTTGTGAGTGAGGGAGGGAGGGTGACAGAGGGGGGACCTGAGGAAGGGAGTCAAGGGAAACGTGAGAGGGGATAGTCAAAGGGGCGCAAGTGTGAGGGGAGAATCGGGGGAACCTGTTGGGGGAGTCAGGGGAGATAGAGGGAGTGTTGGGGCAGTAAGGGGTAGTCAGGGTCAACAGTGGGAAAATAACAGGAAGCAGGAAAATGGAACGGGGGGTGGGATTGGAGAGAAGGAGAGGGAGAGATTGGATGGGGGAGAGATTGGCGTGAGAGGGGAGATTGGAGAGGGAGGGGGGGGGAGATTGGAGGGGAAGGGGGAAGCCTGGTTGGATTGGGGAGGGGAGGCCAGAGAGTAGGAAGCAGCAGGAAACTGGAGTCATGAGGAAAGGGGTCAAGGAAAGTGGGAGGTGTTGACAGGGGAGAGAGTGGGTAGGGGCAGGAAAGGGGAGGAGGGGTCAGAATAGTAGGAAGGGACTGAAGATGGGAGTCGGGGGGAAAAGGTTGGAGGCAGAAAATCAGGGGAAATGGGGGCTATCGGCAGCCGGGGGGGGGGTGAAAGGGGAAGCAGGAGTGAGAAGAACGTGAATGAGGAAAAGGAATGGGGAGCTGTTGCAGGGAATGAAGTAGGAGGGATGGGGAGGAGGAGGAGGAGGAAAGGGAGCAGGAGATGGGAAGAAGGGAGAGCAGTGTGGGGTGAAAGGGAGACGGCTGGAGAATTGGGGTTGAGATGGAAAAACAGATAAGCCATGATTGAATAGACGGGGCGTAGACGCGATGGGCCGAATGGCCTAATTCTAGTCCTACGTCTTACGATAAAGGGCAGCACGAAAGGGAGGAAGGGGGAGCAAAGGGTGGAACTAGCAGTGAAAGAGGTGAAAAGGCAGAGAGATGGAAAGATTCATAAGATTCATAAATGATAGGAGCAGAATTAGGCCATTTGGCCCATCAAGTCTACTCCATCATTCAATCATGGCTGACCTTTCTTTCCTTCTCAACCCCGTTCTCCTGCCTTCTCCCCATACCCCCTGACACCCGTACTAATCAGGAATCTATCTATCTCTGCCTTAAAAATATCCACTAACTTGGCCATTGAAAAGAGGAAAGCAGGAGGCAAGAGGGAGTAGGGCTGTGAGTCAGAAGGGAGGGGTTTATCAAGGGTGGTGCGGAGGGGGGGGGGGGAAGTCGGAATGAAGAGTGCAGGAGAGAGGGGGAGAGGTGAGAAGGGAGCAAAGGAGGAGGTTGAGTGATACACATGATTGAATTTGTATTTTCAGAAGCACACTTCCCCTTTGCTCACCACTTCCCCTTCCTAGCTATGCCCGTTTTATTTTTGAATTGCAACGTGTCAAAAAGAGGGCTTCCAGTAATTGACGCTTATAAAAATAGAAACAAGTAAGGTTATTATTTGCAAACTTAGCGCACACTCAGAAGGAGTAAACAGAAAAACAAGGATAGACACAAAATGCTGGAGTAACTCAGCAGGACAGGCAGCATCTCTGGAGAGAAGGAATGGGTGACGTTTCGAGTCGAGACCCTTCTTCAGGAACGGCCGGTGATGGAATCTGGAGTAAATCAAAGTGCTGGAGTAACTCAGCAGGTTAGGCAACGTCCCTGGAGAACATGAAGAGATGACGTTTCAGGTTGTGACCCTTCTTCAGACTCGGGTCTCGACCAAACTCAACCAGCTCTCAGGGATGCTGCCTGATCTGCTGAGTTACTCCAGCACTTTGTGTCCTTCCATGTATTAATCAGCATCTGAATAATAAGTTCATAGGTTTATAATTTTTTCTGTTTGCAAACATATGTAAATTCATAAATGATAGGAGCAGAGTTAGGCCATTCGGCCCATCAAATTTACCCCACCATTCAATCGTGGGTGATCTATCTTTCCCTCTTAACCCACAGCAGCCTTGAAGGGCTGAGCACAAAGCTGCATCACAGGAAGGGTTGGCATGAGTTGAATGCCTCCACTGCCATGTTCCCACTGCCCACTCAAACCCACCTCACAGGTCTTGATGTGCTCCATTTGCCACTCCTCGTGGGTTTTCTCCAGGGTGGAGACATTGTACTGGTACAGACGATCTTTGAAGATAGGAAACAAGATATCAAATCTCAATCAAAGTGAAGAGCAGAGGGTCAGATAAAACAACATTGCCATTTTCAGTTCAGTTTAGTTTATTGTTACGTGTACTGAGGTTCAGTGAAAAGTATTTGTTGTGTGCTAACCAGTCAGTGGAAAGACTATACATGATTACAATCGAACCATTCACAGTGAATAGATTACATGATAAGGGAATGACGGTTAGTGCAAGTTAAAGCCAGTAAAGTCTGATCGAAGATAATCCGAGCGTCAGCAATGAGGTAGATAGTAGTTCTCTAGTACTCTAGTAGTACCTTTAATCCCCACGAGGCTCCACACTATCGTTAACAAACAAAGAAGAAAACAAGGAACTGCAGATGCTGGTTTACAAAAAAAGACACAAAGTGCTGGAGTAATTCAGTGGGTCCAGCCGCACATGGAGAACATGGATAGGTGACGTTTCTGTCTGAAGAAGGTGCCGATCTGAAGCTTCACTTATCCATGTTCTCCAGAGGCTGCCTGACCCGCTGAGTTACTCCAGCACTTTGTGTCCTTTCTCGTTACCCAACAAGAGGGAGTTACAGAGTGTAGGACATTGGCTGCTTACAACAGTGGTAAATAAAACGTGTTGCACTACAAACATTCAAGTCTGTTTTATTGACCATTATCACATTTAGTTTGCTCCATATTCAGTAATTTCTGCGGGGTGGGAGATTGCAACCTTCACGTGGTCCACTCTGTTTCGACGAATGCAATCAACCTGGCATGCACTAACAGAAGATCAAACAAAACCAAGTTGTCTAACAACTTTAGGCTGTGCACGCCATACGCAAGAAGAAGAGTAATTTCTGGCAGCATTATCGTTTAATCTTCTTAAGGTTCATTTATCTTTGCTTACAAGCTAAGGATTCAGCCCACAGAATGAGCTACAGATAAATTATAGATGGACACAAAAAGCTGGAGTAACTCAACGGGTCAAACAGCATCTCTGGATAAAAGGAATAGGTGACGTTTCCAGTCTGAAGCCAGTCTGAAGGGTCTCAACCCAATTATTAATTTACGTGTACTGTTGGTTTGGAAGTTTCGAATTCTTGCCTCATATGGCTTTGGACTTGTCAGATTGTCTGTATTTAAACTGTCACTTATTTTTTTAATTAAATTTCTCTTGCATTCCGTTAATATTTATTTAAAGAACATCATTTATATTTACAGCACAGGAACAGGATTGATGTCCACGTCAATCGTTATACTGAATTCAATAATTCCACCTCTCTGCACGTGATCCATATCCCTTCATTGTCTGCATGTTCATGTGCTTGACTGACTGACTCAAATGCCACTGTTGTATTTGTCTGCACCACCATCCCAGGCAGTGCATTTCAGGCACCAAACTGTATACAAATATGTAGGAAGAAACTGCAGTTGCCGGTTTAAATCGAAGACAGACACAAAATGCTGGAGTAACTCAGCGGGACAGGCATCTCTGCAGAGAAGGAATGATGGCGTTTCGGGTTGAGATGCATCTTCGGGTCTCGACCCGAATCGTCACCCAATCCTTCTCTCCAGACATACTGCCTGTCCCGCTAATTTACTCCAGCATTTTGGATCTACTGGATAAAAATACTTGCCTTGCACATATCCTTTACTGTAAATCTTCCCCCCTCACCTTAAAGCTATGTCCTCAAATATTTATTGCATTAACCTTCCTATCTTTAAGGTCGATCTAATGGAACATAGCTTGCATATTTCTTTGGACAGAAATAGCTTAAACACACAAACTATATTTGTCTCTTGCCAAACTATGTGACTTTGCACACATCCAAAACCATTGTATGTAGACAGTGTGTGCTTGAGGCTTTAACATACATTACTTGTGCCTGATCTGATTTGTATTGAAAACTCTATATACATTTAGAATAACACTTTCACATGATAACAGCTCATTTGTACTTCATAGTCTTATCTAACTTGTAATTACGAGACAATCAGACACAATTAGGTTTATCATCTACATCTTAACTCAGTATTTTTTTTCATTTGTCACACACTCCATACAAGCTCGTACACAATGTGCCTGAGTCGTAGAGTCACACAGTATTGAAACAGGCCCTTTGGTCCAACTTGCCCACTTGCCCTTTGGTCCAACATGCCCCATCTACACTAGTCCCACTTGCCTGCATTTGGCCCATATCACTCTCAACCTATCCTATCCATGTACCTGTCCAAAGGTATTTTAAAAGTGAATGTACCTGCCTCCTCCAGCTCATTCCATACACCCTGTGTAAAAAAGTTGTCCCTCAGGTTGCTAGTAAATCTTTCCCCCCTCACCTTAAACCTACACGCTCTGGTTCTTGATTCCCCTACTCTGGGCAAGAGACTCTGTGCATTTACCCAATCTATTCCTCTAATAATTGTGTACACCTCTATAAGATCACCCCCCTTCCTCCTGCGCTCCAAGGAATAAAGTCCCAGCCTGCTCAACCTTGAGTTTGAATCAAACATCTCCCTGTAGCTCAGGCCCGTGAGTCTTGGCAACATCCTTGTAAATCTTCTCTGCACCCTTTCTAGCTTGACATCTTTCCTATAATATGGTGCCCAGAAATTGAACACAATTCTGCCTTTTGCCTTCACAAAAGAGGAGACTGGTGAAGAACTATGTAAGAGTACACATAAGAGGGATATCAGGAGGATGGAAGCCAGCTATCTATTCCTCTCATGATCTTATACACCTCTAATAGATCGCCCCTTAGCCTCCTGCGCTCCAAGGAATAAGCTCTAGCCTGCATATCCTCTCTCTATAACTCAGGTGCTCGAGTTGTTCTACTGTAAATTGGCCTTGGTGGGTAGTAAGTGGTAGACTTGGCAGCCGAATGGGGGTAGCTGGTGGAGAGTGGAGAGAATAAAATGGGATTGGATTGGCGTAAATAGGTGCTTGATGGCTGGCGTGAACTCAGTTGGCTGCAGAGCCTGTTTCCACGTCTCATAACTCTGTGATTCAATAAAGAGAGACCAATGATAACTGGAGGAAGTAATTATGTGAATGTACACTTTCAGTGATCTAGTTTTACACAGACAAGAGTTGCATTGAGAATAAATATTCTTTCTAATTACCTAACAATGTAGGGGCACAGAATAGTTAGAGGGGAGATCCTCTTCCTGACTCTCAGTCTGAAGAAGGGTCTCTATCCGGAAAACTACCCATTCCTCCTCTCCAGAGATGCTGCCTGTCCTGCTGAGTTACTCCAGCATTTTGTGTCTAACTTAGAGGGAGGACGGCTCACATGCACGGGAAAGTCAACAAAAAATCTACTCCCCTTTTGATTTTGATGGATGACTTAAAAGCCAAGTTAGACCATAACACATAGGAGCAGAATTAGGCCATTCAGCCCTTCGAGTGGAAAATTTCCCTCTCAAACGCATTCTCCTGCCTTCTCCCTGTAACCTTTGATGCCCTTCCTAATTTAGAATCTATCAATCTCTGCCTTAAAAATATCCATTGATTTGACCTCCACAGCCATCTGTAGCAATGAATTCCACGGATTTACCTCCCACAGGCTAAACAAATTCCTCCTCATCTCCTTTTTAAAGGTTATTCTGAGGCTATGCCCTCTGATTCCAGACTCTGATTCAACCCTCATCCTTCTAAACTCCAGCGAGTACAGGCCCAGAGCCTTCAAACGCTCCTCATATGTTAACCCAATCATGCCCAAAATCATTCTCGTAAACTACCTCCAAATCACATCCTTCCTCAGATACAGGGTTCAAAACTCCTCACAATATTCCAAAAGTGGCCTCACCAGGGCCATATAAAGCCTTAGCATTACATCCTTGCTTTTATATTCTTAGTTCAGAGATACAGAGCGGTAACAGGTCCTTCGGCCCACCGAGTCCACACTGACCAGTGATCCCTGCTCATTAACATTATCTACACACACTAGGGACAATTTACAATTATACCAAGCAAAATTAACTTACAAACCTGCATGTCTTTGGAGTGTGGGAGGACATACAAACTCACAGGGAGAACGTACAAACTCTGTACAGACAGCACCCGTGGTCAGGATTGAACCCTGGGTCTCTGGCGCTGTAAGGCAGCAACTCTAGCGCTGTGCCACCGTGCCGCCCCAATTCTAACCCCCTCAAAACAAATGCTAGCATTGCATTTGTCTTTCTAACTGCATACACATCCTGCAAATTAACCTTTGGGAGTACTGGTGTAGGATTCCCACCTTAAGATGGAGATACCACACGATAAATTTTGTTGTAGAATATGGCTGCTTAATGGAACGGCCAAGACTGTTCAATGAGTTCTGTTGGAACTGTTTAACCCTTGGTGGGCTTTGAAATATTCAAAACACCAAGTGCTGGAGTTACTCAGCGGGTCAGGCAGTATCTGTGGAGCCAAGGGACAGGCAACCATTTTTCAGACTGCCTGACACGCTGAATTCCTCCTGCACTTTTTCTATGAGATAAATATAGCTACCCTTCTACAAACTCAAGTAGTCCTACGGTGACTTTCTGAAGCTTGAAGTTAAAAGTGGAGTGGCCAAGGAGACAGGGGTGATTTAAATTCAGAGTTAAGAAGAAACCTGGTGTCTTGAGAAAGTAATCCAAATTGTTCTGTCCTTTTCAACAATGAAAGTCCATCCTTTAGCTTTTCATTCTCTCCAATGAATGATTTACAGTTTTGCAATATACATTTGGGGTGGGTTATTGTCAAGAGTGGTTCTTAAAAGAAGAATTAGGGGAAAGCAGAAATGCAAAACAATGACTCATGTGCAAATGACTATGCAAACTGAGTATGTTTTGCATTTGCATGCATCAGACCAGCTCTACATCCTCTTTAGAAATACCCCATCCCATTTTAGATTAGAATTCAGACGTCAATCGTTGCAAGTAAAGAACGCGAGGATGGGAAGATGTCCTTCTTCAAAAGATGTCTGAAGAAGGGTTTCGACCCAAAACTTTGCCTATTTCCTTCGCTCCATAGATGCTGCCTCACCCGCTGAGTTTCTCCAGCATTTTTGTCTAGAAACATAGAAACATAGAAAATAGGTGCAGGAGTAGGCCATTCAGCCCTTCGAGCCTGCACCGCCATTCAATATGATCATGGCTGATCATCCAACTCAGTATCCTGTACCTGCCTTCTCTCCATACCCCCTGATCCCTTTAGCCACAAGGGCCACATCTAACTCCCTCTTAAATATAGCCAATGAACTGGCCTCAACTACCTTCTGTGGCAGAGAGTCACCACTGTGTGAAAAATGTTTTTCTCATCTCGGTCCTAAAGGATTTCCCCTTAATCCTTAAACTGTGACCCCTTGTCCTGGACTTCCCCAACATCGGGAACAATCTTCCTGCATCTAGCCTGTCCAACCCCTTAAGAATTTTGTAAGTTTCTATAAGATCCCCCCTCAATCTTCTAAATTCTAGCGAGTACAAGCCGAGTCTATCCAGTCTTCACTGCCTGCTGCACCTGCATGCCTACTTTCAATGACTGGTGTACCATGACACCCAGGTCTCGTTGCATCTCCCCTTTTCCTAATCGGCCACCATTTAGATAATAGTCTACTTTCCTGTTTTTGCCACCAAAGTGGATAACCTCACATTTATCCACATTATACTGCATCTGCCTTGCATTTGCCCATTCACCCAGCCTATCCAAGTCACCTTGCAGCCTCCTAGCATCCTCCTCACAGCTAACACTGCCCCCCAGCTTTGTGTCATCCGCAAACTTAGAGATGTTGCATTCAATTCCCTTGTCCAAATCATTAATATATATATTGTAAATAGCTGGGGTCCCAGCACTGAGCCTTGCGGTACCCCACTAGTCACTGCCTGCCATTCTGAAAAGGACCCGTTTACTCCTACTCTTTGCTTCCTGTTTGCCAGCCAGTTCTCTATCCACATCAATACTGAACCCCCAATACCGTGTGCTTTAAGTTTGTATACTAATCTCTTATGAGGGACCTTGTCGAAAGCCTTCTGAAAGTCCAGATACAACACATCCACTGGTTCTCCCCTATCCACTCTACTAGTTACATCCTCGAAAAATTCTATAAGATTCGTCAGACATGATTTACCTTTCGTAAATCCATGCTGACTTTATCCAATGATTTCACCACTTTCCAAATGTGCTGCTATCCCATCTTTAATAACTGACTCTAGCAGTTTCCCCACTACCAATGTTAGACTAACTGGTCTGTAATTCCCTGTTTTCTCTCTCCCTTTTTAAAAAGGGGCGTTACATTAGCTACCCTCCAATCCTCAGGAACTACTCCAGAATCTAAGGAGTTTTGAAAAATTATCACTAATGCATCCACTATTTCTGGGGCTACTTCCTTACGTACTCTGGGATGCAGCCTATCTGGCCCTGGGGATTTATCGGCCTTTAATCCATTCAATTTACCTAACACCACTTCCCGGCTAACCTGGATTTCACTCAGTTCCTCTATCTCATTTGACCCCCGGTCCCCTGCTATTTCCGGCAGATTATTTATGTCTTCCTTAGTGAAGACAGAACCAAAGTAGTTATTCAATTGGTCTGCCATGTCCTTGTTCCCCATGATCAATTCACCTGTGTCTGACTGCAAGGGACCTACATTTGTTTTAACTAATCTCTTTCTCTTCACATATCTATAAAAACTTTTGCAGTCAGTTTTTATGTTCCCTGCCAGTTTTCTTTCATAATCTATTTTCCCTTTCCTAATTAAGCCCTTTGTCCTCCTCTGCTGGACTCTGAATTTCTCCCAGTCCTCTGGTAGGCTGCTTTTTCTGGCTAATTTGTACGCTTCATCTTTTGTTTTGATACTATCCCTGATTTCCCTTGTTATCCACGGATGCACTACCTTCCCTGATTTATTCTTTTGCCAAACTGGGATGAACAATTGTTATAGTTCATCCATGCACTTTAAATGCCTTCCATTGCATATCCACCGTCAACCCTTTAAGAATCAATTGCCAGTCAATCTTGGCCAATTCACGTTTCATACCCTCAAAGTTACCTTTCTTTAAGTTCAGAACCCTTGTTTCTGAATTAACAATGTCACTCTCCATCCTAATGAAGAACTCAACCATATTATGGTCACTCTTGCCCAAGGGGCCACGCACAACAAGACTGTTAACTAACCCTTCCTCATTACTCAATACCCAGTCTAGAATAGCCTGCTCTCTCGTTGGTTCCTCCACATGTTGGTTTAGAAAACTATCCCGCATACATTCCAAGAAATCCTCTTTCTCAGCACCCCTGCCAATTTGATTCACCCAATCTATATGTAGATTGAAGTCACCCATTATAACTGTTTTACCTTTGTTGCACGCATTTCTAATTTCCTGTTTGATGCCATCCCCAACTCCACTACTACTGTTAGGTGGCCTGTACACAACACCCACTGGCATTTTCTGCCCCTTAGTGTTTCGTAGCTCTACCCATATCGATTCCACATCCACCAAGCTAATGTCCTTCCTTTCTATTGCGTTAATCTGCTCTCTAACCAGCAACGCTACCCCACCTCCTTTTCCTTTCTGTCTATCCCTCCTGAATATTGAATATCCCTGGATGTTCAGCTCCCAGCCTTGGTCACCCTGGAGCCATGTCTCCGTGATCCCAACTATATCATAATCATTAATAGCTATCTGCATATTCAACTCATCCACCTTATTACGAATGCTCCTTGCATTGAGACAAAGCCTTCAGCCTTGTTTTTACAACGCTCTTCCCCCTTATACAATTATGTTGAAAAGTGGCCCTTTTGATTTTTGCCCTGGATTTGTCTGCCTGCCACTTTTATGTCTGCCTCCCACTTTTAAGGGAGGTAAAAAACTGTTCTTGAGTCTGGTGCTGCTCGCTTTCAAGCTTCTGTCCCTTCTGCCTGACAGGTGCGAGGAGAAGGAATGACCAGTTTTGATTTTTTGTTGTTGGGGTCTGAGTGCTTTCCTTCTCTGCCTCCTGCCTCACACACTGTCTACAAGCTTTCTCTATTTGAGTCCCTCCCCCCAACCGTTCTAGTTTAAAGTCTCCGCAGTAGCCTTTGCAAATCTCCCCGCCAGTCTACCTTCGATTTTGCAGCATCAGCAGTTCCTTCTTAAACATCCTTCTTCAATCTTTTCCCTTCTGCTGGACAAGTGTTGGAGGGCACTTGTGATTGTTGCACAGTGAGTGACAGAGCACTCGTACTCAGCGTCACTTCAGTTTGAGTCACATTGACGTGCCTGGTAGCTCTTCAGATTGAAATGAAATCGCTAAAGGCTGGCACAGCGGCTCAGCCGACAGGGCTGCTGCCTCATAGCGCCAGGAACTCCGGTTCCAACCCAACCTCAAGAGCACTCTGTGTGGATTTTGCATGTTCTCACTGTGACCACATGGGTTTCATCCGAGTGCTCTGGTTTCCTCCCTCATCCCGAAGGAGGAGCGGGATTGTAGTTCAGTATAGTTTAGTTCATTGTCACGTGTCCCGAGGTAATGTGAAAAGCTTTATGGTTGCATGCTATCCAGTCAGCGGAAAGACTAAACACGATTACAGTCAAGCTATCTACAGTGAGTGTGCAGATATCGGATAAAGGCAATGATGTTTAGTGCAAGATAAAGTCCAGTAAATTCCAATTAAAGAGAGTTTGAGGATCTCCAATGAGGCAGATGGTAGCTCAGGACCGCTCTCTGGACCTGTGGTTGCCGGATCATTCTCCAGTACACGGAGATGCAACTACTTCTCCCATTGCAGTTTGCTGCAGAGATCTTGCCGCAACCAGGAGAAATCGCTTTAATTTCCCTCTCCTCTGCTCTTTAAACAGACTCTGGGCCCTGAAGTAATTACTGAACAACAAATCATTAGTTGCAGATTATGGCTGACTTGATCCTGACCCAAGCTTCACTTCCACGCCTGTTGCTCATAGCCCTCAACTGTAGGAGTAAACCTCATTATCCTGAGGGCCACATGGGCAGAAATGGCGCGGGAGAGGAACGCACAAAAACGCAGACTAGAGCGGACTAAAATAAAAACTGTTCCAGCAATAAGGAACAGATGTGAAAGTGACATTTCACAAGAGAGCAGGATGAAGAGGACCGACCTATTTGGAAACTGAAAGTGGAGGAGATTGCTAAAAATCTCATGGACAGAAAGGAGAAGCAACAATTCAGTTTTGGGCCAAATCAAGGCAACTTGTTTCCATGATGCCCTGGATACGTGGACTTCTGAACTATGTAATGTGAGCAAAGAAAGAAATGGTGAAGATCATAGTGCTCGACACCCAGTGAAGTTCACATCTACCTTGCCTCTGGACAGTTGGAGTACACACACTGAGACACAGGAACTGCAGATGCTGGTTTACAAAAAAAGGACACAAAGGGCTGGATAAGCTATGTTTCTGGTCACTGCACTTCAGAGGGGGAGCAATGTGACAGCACGGTGGCGCAGCGGTGGAGTTGCTACCTTACAGCGCCAGATACCCAGGTTCGATCCTGACCATGTGTGCTGTCTGTATGGAGTTTGCATGTTCTCCCTTTGTTTCCTCCGGATACTTCGGTTTCTTGCCACATTCAAAGGCATGCAGGATTGTAGATTAATTGGCTTCTGTAAATGTTATTACAGTGTAGGATAGAACTAGTGTGTAGGTGATCATTGGTCAGCACAGACTTGGTGGGCCAAAGGGCCTGTTTGCACACTAAACCAAAGATGTTGTTTGGCCCGCTGAGTTACTCGAGCACTTTGTGTCTTTTTTTGCAAACCACCATCTGCAGAGTGTTTGTTTCCGATGTCCAGTACTTGCAGACAGCAGGTTGCTCTGAGTGTGAACCATTTCAATTGTAGAGTGTCGTTCATAAAGAGGAGTAATCAGGTATATATCAAAGGTAGATGCTTCAGGGGACTCCACATGGTCTTATTCTTCAGTCACACCCAGAACACACCAGGCGAGCCACGTGGGGTAGCAGAGGCTCCCAGCCAGTCGTGGCCATACATCGACAGCACGCCATGGAACCTGGAACCCACTTGGAGTCGTTTGAGGCTCATCGTCTGCTGCACGACCCAGGAAGACAGGGATCTGGAGAGGAGGACTGTGAGTCGCACCCTGGCCACTCGCTCTTCTCCCCTCTCCCATCAGGCAAAAGGTATAGAAGTGTGAAAATGCACACCTCCAGATTCAGGGACTGTTTCTTCCCAGCTGTTATCAGGCAACTGAACCATCCTATCACAACTAGAGAATAGCCCTGAACCATTATCTACCTCATCAGGGAACCTCGGACTACCTTTGATTGGACCTTACTGGCTTTACCTTGCACTAAACATTATTCCCTTATGTATCTGCACACTGCAAATGGCTCCATTTTAATCATGCATTGTCTTTCCGCTGGCTGGTTAGCACGCAACAAAGCTTTTCACTGTACCTCGGTACATGTGGCAATAAACTAAACTAAACTGAACGGAGGGCTGAGGGCTTTTAGGGTGGCGGTGGACGGGGGAGAGGATCGGTGCTGCCAGGACAATGGGCCTTTAAGGCCAAGATAAGACTGCACTCGGAAGAACTTTGAAACTTTGTTGGCGCCAGAAACATGGCAACTCTTATGTGTACTGTCTCGATGAAGTCTTCTATTACAACACATTTGTTGCACTTTTATACTTGTGCGACTGTGCTTATCTATAGTATGATTTTACTGGATGTATGCAAAATACTGTGCCGAGGCACATGTGACAATAAAGTATCACCATTTTGCTCTGCGTCCCTCTCCCCTTCCCAATGTTAGTTCACACTCACCAGCATCCTCAGCACTTTGCTTACTCTGGTTTGCCTTCGCCTGCAACTGGAACAAAACAAATGCACAAATTAGTTGTTAAAATGACCAGAGCAGTCACGATGTAATTTTCTCCAGGACAATTGATGAAGGGTTTGAAATCCGAGACGTTAACTCCACATCACTCTCCACAGATGGCAGAGTCTTTATACGATAACGATAAAACTTTACTCATTCCCGGAGGGAAATTGGTCTGCTGACAGTCACAACACACAAGGTACACAAAAACTTGAACTTAAAAGTGAAATCAAAAAGAAAAAGACAAGCGACTGTTGTCTGGCTGTCGTGGGCACAGCGCCTTCACCGGAACAAATGAACAAACAAATGAACGAACACAGGCCCTGGGCAGAGGATTCTAAACTAGAGTGCGCCCCCCCCACCCTCCGGGTCCCCCTTTGTTCTCCCACCATCCCTCTCAGCAGTCTCCCCAGGCCGGGTCCCCATTGTCTTCCTCCACACCCCTCACGCTCATCGACCGCAAGGCCCGACCGCCACCGAGTCTCCCGCTGCCACCACTGAGGCTCCTTCGGCCCAGTCAGGCCTTACCACCCGGCTACACCACAGTCGCCTGGAAGGCCTGTGGGGCAAGTCGGGCCTTCTGGGGCGCATTCTGGTCTTTGTTCTGGTCAGCGGCACGTTTGTTTGGCAGGTGGATCAAGCCCGTGCGCGCGCCTCCCCGGGGCACTCCCGCCGCGCGCGCGACTCCCCATGGACTTCCAACAACTACAATGTTTTGCTTTTAATTTATTTTATCCAAACATAGCCACTCCACCAGCTGGCTCCTCGCTGGGTCAAACCTTCATACAATCCATTCCAATGGCTGGAAAATGTAGGAGTTTAAAAGGTGAGAAGCAAAGGGTCATTTGAGTGCAAAGTTGGCAAAAGAGAAATAAAGATTTCACTATTCACAAAGCAGGGTATGTCCAAGCTGTGCAGAAAACACAAAATGGTGTCATTGAATAAACAGTATAAATCTGAGAGGAAATTATATAATGCCTGATCTGAATTACAGTGTTGCTGAGATATTTTTGCTGTCCCCTCCAGACCATGTGAGGATACAAAATAAGCAATCCCTTGACAGGAACCTGTTGCACCACCTTGGCAAGAATCATTACCTAGTGTAATCGGACACCCTTCACCCCACGTGAATCCTTCAACATGGTCCCCTTCACCTTGTGCGTCATTCAACAGGTCCTCTCCACCCTACGTGCTGCCTCAACATGTCCCCTGTCATCACAAGCGCTCCCTCAACAGGTCCCCCGTCACCCCATGTGTCCCCTAAACAGGGCCCCCCATTCCATGCGTCCTTCAACAAATCCCCCATCCCATGTTCTCCCTCAACAATGCCCTCGCCATCCAGTGCACAAAGGTATTTGCCACCATTGCACAACCCCAATGGGACACTTGCCACCTGCCTCAAATACACCTTAACATAATACTGACATAGAAACATAGAAAATAAGTGCAGGAGTAGGCCATTCGGCCATTCAATATGATCATGGCTGATCATCCAACTCAGTATCCTGTACCTGCCTTCTCTCCATACCCCCTATTCCCTTTAGCCACAAGGGCCACATCTAACCCTCTTAAATATAGCCAATGAACTGGCCTCAACTACATTCTGTGGCAGAGAATTCCAGAGATTCACCACTCTCTGTGAAATATGTTTTTCTCATCTCGGTCCTAAAAGATTTCCCCTTTATCCTTAAACTGTGACCCGTTGTCCTGGACTTCCCCAACATCGGGAACAATCTTCCTGCATCTAGCCTGTCCAACCCCTTAAGAATTTTGTAAGTTTCTATAAGATCCCCCCTCAATCTTCTAAATTCTAGCGAGTACAAGCCGAGTCTATCCAGTCTTTCTTCATATGAAAGTCCTGACATCCCAGGAATCAGTCTGGTGAACCTTCTCTGCACTCCCTCTATGGCAAGAATGTCTTTCCTCAGATTTGGAGACCAAAACTGTACGCAATACTCCAGGTGTGGTCTCACCAAGACCCTGTACAACTGCAGTAGAACCTCCCTGCTCCTATACTCAAATCCTGCTTCGCTGTCTGTGTGTGGCACTCAAGCCTCTAGACTCCACTACACCTCTGGCACCCCTTCATGTGCACACGTGTGGTCAGGGTCGTCTGGCAACATATTAAATGTAGACCAGGGGTATGCAAGGCTGCCAGGAATGTTTGTCCTAGTGCACACATTTGATTGCAGTTGGGGTTTGTTTCCTCACCACCAGAACCTCGCTTCCTTTGTTTTTGTCGCTCCACATGAGCCGAATACAAAGCCAGTCAGGCATAGACCGAATATCACAGCACAGAAAGCCAAGTAAAGGAATTGGTGAAAAAAAGAGCCAGCCAAACCCAAAATGCATCCGTTCATTCAGCAGAAATGTTGTGAAACAGGACGTTTCAGAAGCTGTTGAGAAACGGTCTTACTTTCTCCTGCTGTTTGGAGTTACTGACGCCAGCGCTTCGAATTAACATCTGTTCAGCCTCATCCTTTTCTTTGCATTTCTGCTCGTAGGTCTTTTTGGACTGCAGTGAATGAAAATGAAAAACTTAATTAACAATGATGGAGTTTAGCCCAAGCAAGTGTGAAGTGTTTTACTTTGGGTGGTTGAATGTAAGGGGAAATGCAGCATTAATGATAAGCATGATTGTTAAGTGCGATCTTGGGGTCCAAGTCCAAGTCTTGGGTTTCGATCTGACATGGCGCTCAACCCAAGCGACTCTTTGCGTGCTGCTCAGAGAAGTTGAGCTGCAATCACGTATTACAATTCATCTTTTAAATCTCTACTCCGACAACAACATTTCTTATTTAATTCAAGTTATTCCCTTTATCGTGTATCTGTGCACTGTGAACGGCCCGATTGTAATCATGTATGGCTTCCCATTGACTGGTTAGCATGCAACAAAAGCTTTTCATTGTACCTCGCTACACGTGACAATAAACTTAAATCAACTCAAGAGCGTAGCACCCTGAAAGTGACAAGACAAGTACATATAGTGGTAAAGAAGGTATATAGTATGCTTGCCTTCATAGGATGGCCATGCATATAAGAGGCAGGAAGTCATGTTGCAGCTTTATAGGACTTTGGTCAGGCCGCAATTAGAGTATTGTGTGCATTTCTGGTTAATCTGTTACAGGATGGATGTGGAAGCTTTGGAGAGAGTGCAGAGACGTTTACCAAAATGCTGCCCGGATTAGAGGAGAGTAGCTATAAGAATAGGTTGGACAAACTTGGATTGTTTTCTCTGGAGCATCATGAGCTGAGGGGAGCCCCGATAGAAGTATATAAAATTATAAGAAGCACAGATAGACAGTCATAACCTTTTTCCTCAGGGAGGAAATGTCAAAGACGAGAGGGCATAGCTTTAAGGTGAGAGGGGCAAAGTTTAAAGAAGATGTGCGGGGTCAAGATTTTTTTTAAACTTGCAGATTTGTTTGAAAGCATACCCGTGAAGCTCTTTGTAAGGGCATGGGATATACTGCTGAAGATGCAATATAAATGCACACTGTTATTACATGTCTGCATTCAAAAAAGATATTCCACGTATAAGGCTAACCTGAAAATAGTTTTTAAATTTTAGATTACAGCATTGCTTCCACATTTCTTTGGTAATTTCAATTAAGTGATCTGCAATTTCCCGCCTTTAGGCTTTTGTTACCTTACAATAATCACCTTTTTCATCGCTTATTCTCCACTGCCAATCTCTCTCAGAAAGATCTTTGGCCTGAAACATCAACTCCGTGACTCATCCACAGATGCTGCCTGACCTGCTGAGTGTTTCCAACACTTTCTGTTTTTATGGCAGCATGGTGGCGCAGTGATAGAGTTGCTGCCTTACAATAGACAATAGGTGCAGGAGTAGGCCATTTGGCCCTTCGAGCCAGCACCGCCATTCAATGTGATCATGGCTGATCATCCCCAATCAGTACCACGTTCATGCCTTCTCCCCATATACCCTGACTCCGCTATTTTTAAGAGCCCTATCTAGCTCTCTCTTGAAAGCATACAGAGAACCTGCCTCCACCGCCCTCTGAGGCAGAGAATTCCACAGACTCACCACTCTCTGTGAGAAAAAGTATTTCCTCGTCTCCGTTCTAAATGGCTTACTCCTTATTCTTAAACTGTGGCCCCTGGTTCTGGACTCCCCCAACATCGGGAACATGTTTCCTGCCTCTAGTGTGTCCAAGCCCTTAACAATCTTATATGTTTCAATGAGATTCCCTCTCATCCTTCTAAACTCCAGAGTGTACAAGCCCAGCTGCTCCATTCTCTCAGCATATGACAGTCCCGCCATCCCGTGAATTTACCTTGTAAACCTACGCTGCACTCCCTCAATAGCAAGAATGTCCTTCCTCAAATTAGGGGACCAAAACTGCACACAATACTCCAGGTGTGGTCTCACTAGGGCTCTGTACAACTGCAGAAGGACCTCTTTGCTCCTATATTCGATTCCTCTTGTTATAAAGGCCAACATGCCATTCGCTTTCTTCACTGCCTGCTGTACCTGCATGCTTACTTTCATAGACTGATGTACAAGGACCCCCAGATCCCGTTGAACTTCCCCTTTTCCTAACTCGACGCCATTTAGATAGTAATCTGCCTTCCTGTTTTTGCTACCAAAGTGGATAACCTCACATTTATCCGCATTAAACTTCATCTGCCATGCATCTGCCCACTCCCCCAACCTGTCCAAGTCACCCTGCATTCTCATAGCATCCTCCTCACAGTTCACACTGCCACCCAGCTTTGTGTCATCTGCAAATTTGCTAATGTTACTTTGAATGTTACAGCGCTAGAGACCCAAGTTTGATCCTGACCACGGGTGCTGTCTGTACGGAGTTTGTACGTTCTCCCTGTGACTGCATGGGTTTTCTCCGGGTGCCCCGGGTTTCCTCCCACACACCAAAGACGTACAGGTTGTGGAGGTTAATTTGGCTTCAGTAAAAATTGTAAATTGTCCCAAGCGTGTGGGTTAGTGCTAGCGTACGGGGTTTGCTGGTCAGTGCGGACTCGGTGGGCCAAAGGGCCCGTTTGCAAGCTGTATCTCTAAATTAAACTAAGCTAAACTAATGCAGACCTTTTGTTCCCTTGCCCCTTCCTCCCACCTCCCCTGCATCTTACAACCCCACTTTCCCTGCATCTTACAACTCATTTATCTCCAACTATTCAAAATTATGATGAAAAGTCATTGATCAGAAACATGATTTCTATTTTTCTCTTCACAAATGATTATGGGCCTGTTCAGTTTTTAAAGCGTTTTCTATTTTATCAAATATTCACAAATTGTCATGGTATGGACTTAACAATAAGGGACAAATTCTTTCAGGAAAGACAGTTAAGAACCGGGGATGAAGTTCTTACATCCATTGTTTTCTTGTAGAACAATGTCTTCTGTTTGTGCAAATTTTCCATGGAATGTTCAATCTGAAAAGACAAAAGAAACAGCATAACTGGAAGGAACATAACTATTATAAACATAATTATAAACTTAAAAGTTTTTAATCATGGCATTACATAATTATAAACTTTTAATCAATTAATCAATAAAGCCTTTCAGCTTTAATAGCTTTCAACTGGGAGAGAATTTTATTTTATGGATTAAGTTACTATATAACAAACCTACAGCTAGAATACTTACTAATAACATATTATCCTCGAAATTTCAACTATCAAGGGGAAATAGACAAGGATGCTCATTATCACCACAGCTGTTTGCTCTCATTATTGAACCGCTAGCAGAAAAAATTAGAATACACCCTGATATTCATGGATATAATACTAAAGACTCATATAATAAAATATCTTTATACGCGGATGATATATTATTGTATATTACAAAACCTCAAATCACTATACCAAATATATTAAATTTAATTGAAGACTTCGGATCTTTTTCTGGATATAGAATAAATTGGAATAAAAGTGAAATTATGTCAATAAAACCGAAAGATTCAACACATCTTTTAAAATTCCCTTTTAAAATAGCTACAGAAAAATTTAAATATTTGGGAATCGAAATTACCAGAGCATATCAAGGTATGCTCAGGGCAAATTTTGACCCCCTACTTAATAAACTGAATACATTAATTAAATTCTGGAAAACGCTTCCGATGTCTTTAATAGGCCGAATAAACGCAATAAAAATGATCTTTTTACCACAAATTTTATACCTATTTCAATCAATTCCTATATACTTACCTAAGAAGTTTTTAAAAAACTCGACTCAGATATCACTAATTTTATATGGGACTATAAATCACATAGAATACAAAAAACCCATCTGAATAAATCTAAAGTATTGGGAGGTCTAGCACTACCCAATTTTATGTATTATTATTGGTCAGTAAATATTAAAAACATGATTCAACTGATGGATAACTCCGCCCAGCAAGTAGACTGGATTGTAATGGAGAAAGAGGATTGCTCCTCTAGAAACATTGGAGCGATCCTCCTCTCTCCAATGAAATTGAATAACATAAACTATAATAAGAACCCAATTATTCATAGTACAATCCGTATTTGGAAACAAATAAAACAAAATTTAAAATTAAGAAACTTATCACTTTTATTACCTATAGTCAATAACCCTTCGTTTAGTCTTCTATTATAGATAAAGCTTATACACAATGGGATAGACTAGGAATTAAAACGCTTGGTGACTTGTATGAAACTGGAAAATTACTTTCATTTCAACAATTACAAATAAAATATAAACTCGGAAATAATCAATATTTTAAATACTTTCAAATATGCGACTATTTGAAAAAAATATAAAAGATCATCATAATAACCCAGCAGATGTACTGGACGAGGCAATGCAGACAAAAGCGGAATCAGCAAACTTAATATCATATTTGTACAATATTATCTTAAATGTACAAATACCATCTACGGAGGGTATCAGAAGAGACTGGGAACAAGAGTTAGCTATTAAAATTTCAAAGGAAAGTTGAATGAATACTTATTAAAAGTACATAAATGCTCGATTAATGTAAGACACACTTTAATACAATTTAAATTTTACATAGATTATATTATTCGAAAACTAAAATTCATAAAATTTTCCCAAACGTATCATCTATTTGTGATAAATGTCAATCCCAAGAAGCAACTATAGCGCACTCATTTGTCTTCTGTACAAAAATTCAAAAAATTTTGGAATGAAATTTTTGAATCTTTACAAAGTTATTTAAAACAAGACTGATACCCAAAGCAGAATGGATTATCTTCGGAATAACGGAAGATGATCCAGAACTAAATGTGTTTCAAAAGAAATTAATGGATTATGGGTTAATAACTGAAAAAAGCTAATTCTAAAATTTTGGAAGAAGGCTCCAATACCAACTATAAATATGTGGATTTCAAATATGTTTGAAACACTACACCTTGAAGAGATAAGACTCCTCCTAGCAGGTAAACCAGATCACTTCCACCTGACGTGGTCTGCATTTATAGAATTATTACAAACATAGGGTGCAAAAGTACTTTAAAAAAATAAAAAATTGAGGTCGGGTAAGGGGGGATGATAGTTGAAGAGTTGGTATGTCCTATTTACGTGATGCTCAAAAAAAAAAAACATTTGTTTTTCTTTTTTTCTCTCTCTCTTTTCTTTTCTTAGGGCCTATTTCTTAACTCTTTTTTTTTTTTTTTTAATTTCGCTTTCATAGGGTCCTCGTCCTTTTTTTTTTTTTTTTTTTTTGTTACATTTTCTACACTTTTCTACACTTGCACTTTTTCCTTCACTTTCTTCTCTCTTTCAATCTTTTCTTTCTTTAGCGTAAAAAAAAAAATAAAGGGAGTACATTAATTGTAAGAAGATATAAATGACGAGTATTAATGTATGTGGCTGTGATGTAATGTACTTCTAATAAATAAAAATTAAAAAAAAAAAAAAAAAAAAAAAAAAAAAAAAAAAAAGCTTTAATAGCCTTGGAATAAGCTCCAATCAGCATCGATGGTGCCACAGTAGAAATGGTTGAGAGCTTTGAATTGAATTCTTTGTCACATGTGACAAGTCACAATGAAATTCTTTGCTTGCGTACATTGGCATGGTATGCAAGGTACAAAGTTACAAATCCCCCCCCCCCCCCTCCCGTGCCAGTTCTCCATTTGTTCCCCTCCCCCCTCCCCATGGTGGTCCTCCATTGTCTATTGTTCTTCCCCCTCATGGCGGTCCCCCCATGCTGGGTCCCCATTGTCCATTGTTCTTCACGGCGGCTCCCCCAGGCCGGGTCTCCGTTGCTCTTCTCCCTCCCTCAAGGCGGTGCCCCCACGCCAGGTCCTCCTTTACCGCCAGGTATATTATCAAGGCTTCAAGTTTGATAATACACCAATCAAGGTAGAGTTAAGAGCCAGAGCATGTGGCAGCACCTCCAAGAATGGGGTGTGAAAGAGGAGATTGGTTCAGGAATCTGGTAGCCAAAGGGAAGAAACCGTTCCAAAGTTTGGCACAACGGAGCTTTCCCGCTCCTGTATATTCTCCCAGAACGTAGTAGAGGGAAATGGGAATGGTGAGAGTGGCAGGCATCCGTGACGATACTTCCAACCTTCCTTGTGCAATGGACTGGATGGGGGGAAGCGACGAGCCAGTGATGGACTATGCTCTGTTCATCCTTCTCTGTTCAGGTGGTCAAGAGCAGAGCGGTTGCCATACCAGGTTGAGAAGCACCATCCAGAGTACTGTCTACAGTGTATCTATAGAGGTTTGAGATCTTCAGGGACATGCCTAATCTTCTCAGATGCATGAGAAAGTAAATACATTGAGACACTTTCTTGATCATAGCATCAGTGTGAAGGGACAATGTTAACATGTTCATGAAACGGATACGTAGGAGTCATCTCGACAGCAGTCCCGTTGACGAGGACAGAATTGGGTTCACATCTGTGCTTCCTTCAGTTAGCAAACTACTCTTTTATATTGCTGACGTTAAGAACCAAGTTCTTGCCCAGAAACAATAACACAAGATTTTCAGTCTCTTTCCTGTAATGCGTCTCATCATTGGTGTTGATCTGGCCAACCAGTGGTATCATCGGCCGTCATCATTGATCAGCCGTCATCATTGGCCACACGGCCATGGGTGTGCAGGAAATAGAGCAAGTGATTGATGCCGCAGCACTGAGCTGCACCAGTGTTGAGGGTCAGGGCAGATGAAATGTTATGGCCAATTCAAAACTGACTGAAATCTGTCATTTAGGAAGATCAGAAACTAGTTACAAATAGAGGCCCCAAAGCCAAGGTCCAAAACTGTAGGAATTATGTTAATTGGTATTATGGTGCGGAATACTTGACTGTTATTGGAGATATTCATCCAGGCAGGTACTCCATCACTCTCCAGTACAAAAAGCAAAATGCTATATAGTGAACATGCATGATCCACAAACTCACTGCTTTGGAAGGCTTAGGAAGTTCGACATGTCCCCAACAACTCTCAGCAACTTCTGCAGATGCGCTGTAGAAAGCATTTTATCGGGATGCATCACAACTTGGTTAGGGCACAGCTCCATCCAAGACACCGCAAGAAATTGCAGAGAATTGTGGACGTAGCCCAGACCATCACACAAACCAACCTCCCTTTCATTGACACTTCATACTGTTTTGGCTAAGCCACCAGCATTATCAAGGACTAGTCTCACCCTGGTCACTCCCTCTTCTCCCCTCGCCCATCAAGCAAGAAGTACAGAAGTGTGAAAATGTACACCTCCAGATTCAGGGACAGTTTCTTATCAGCTGTTATCAGGAAACTGAAATAACCTATCAACAACTAGAGAGTTATCATCTATCATCTATTCACTGAGCTATCATCTACCACATTCCCTGAGCTAACATCAATCTCATTGGGGACCCAAGGACTATCTTTAATCAGACTTTACTGGATTTTATCTGGCAGTAAATGTTATTCCATTTATCACATATCTGTACACTGTGAATGGCTCGATTGTAATCATGTATTGTCTTTCTGCTGACTGGATAGCACACAACAAAAGCTTTTCACTGTACCTCAGCACGCGTGACAATCAACTAAAGTAAACTAATATATTCGAACAGAACAATGACCTGCACTTGTAGCTACAATATTTTGGTCCAGTTGAATTTCTGGGTAATGGTGGTGCCCCAGGATATTGATAGTAGGAAAGTTGGCAAAGATAATGACTTTGAAATGCATAGTGTAGGCAATTAGACTATTTCTTGTTGCATATAGTTATTTCCAGGCACTTTCATGGAACAAATATTATTTGCCACTTTATCAACCCATTCTTGAATGTTCACTAGATTTTGCTACACGTAGGCATGGCCTGCTTCATTTACTGAGGAGCTGTGAATAGAATTGAGCCTTGCACAGTCATCAGTGAACACTCTCACTATTAACTTTTTCATAATTTTAAATATAGAAAATTATGAGAGGCACAGACAGGGTAGACAGTCAGAGCCTTGTTTCCCCAGGGTGGAAATATCAAAGGCAAGTGGCCATTGCTTTAAGATGAGAAGGGCAAAGTTGCAATGCAATGCGCGGGGCAAGTTTTTTTCTTACACACAGAGGGTGGTGGATGCCTGAAATGTACTTCCAGAGTTGTTGGTGGTGGTGGTGGTGGTGGTGGAGGCAGATGTAATAATAGTTGTTAAGAGTCTTTTAGATAGGTACATGGTTATGAGATTGATCATCAGTCACAGTTCTGACTGAACGTGGTTGCGAATAACTCAGCATTCCCTTCAACCCTCATTATCTGGGCCCCATCATCACTAACCATGAAGATGTTCTTTGAACACAGAATATTACAGCACAGGAATAGGCCCTTCAGCCCATAATGTCTGTGTCGAACATGATGCCGACCAACCAACAGATACAATAGTGCCATTTAAGAGGCTTTTGCAGAAGCAAACATGGAAATGCAGGGAATCGAGGGATATGGATCATGTGCAGGCAGAAGAGATCAGTTCAGCTACGCATCACGGTCAGCACAAGCATTTTGTACTGTTCTATGTTCTTATCAACCTGCATATAATCCATGTCTTACCATTCAATACACATTCTTGTGCATATCTAAAAGTCTGTTAAATGCAACTATCGTATCTGCCTTCACTGCCATCCAGCAGCATGGTGCAGGCATTCACCACCCTCTGTGTGAAACAACTTGCCACGCACATCTCCTTTAAACATTGGCCCTATCACCTTAAAACTACGTGGACAAGTATTTGTTATTTCCATCCTGGGAAAAGGTATTTTATTTAAGTCTGCCTTCTGTTAATTAACAACCAGTTTTGGCAACATTACATAGCTTTGATCTGTTTCACTGGAGGTTAGATCACCAAGCTCTGCCAATATACACTGTTTTTGTTGTTCAGTATACATGTAATCCTTGATGTAGCTTCACCAGACTCATCATTTATAGCTGTGCCTTTTGTTGTTCCAGTTTAGGTTTATTTTTGTTATGTGCAACAGGGTACAGTGACAAACTTTGTTTTAATTGCCACCCAACATGAGATATATTATACATAAATACGATCAAGTCAAACTGAAGTACAATAGATAGAGCCAAGGGGAAGATACAGAGTGCACAATATAGTTCCCAGCATTGTAATGCATCAATTCCATAGACAAAGTGCTATTTCGACACAATGGGGTGGAGATGAATTGGACAGTACCCTAGCTTATGGAAGGACTGTTTAAAAGCCCGAGTCTGGTGTTGTTAAGCTTCTGTACCTTCTGCCAGATGGGTGCAGGAAGAAGAAATGCTCGGGGTGGGACAAGTCTTTCATTACGTTGGCTGTTTCTCCGAGGCTGCGTGAAGTGTTGATGGAGACAATGGTGGGGAGTCTAGTCTGGGTAACTGTGATAGACTGGACAAGATGTACTACTCTCTTGAGATTTCTTGGGTCTATTCCCAAACCAAGGTGCGATGCAACCCAACAGTATGACTCGCCCGTTACTCAGAGGTTACAGTATATTTCTGCTGCTGCTGAAGGTCCACAAAGATGGCCAGTTTTCTGCAGGCCTGAGCCTTGTGCGGAGTGATACACCACACGCTCGAGACACCAACACCAGCCTCCACTGGGAGCTTCTGCACAGTTACAATGGCTCACTCTGCACGGAGCTGTTCCATTGCTGTGGCAGTGCCAGCAATGGGCAAAGATTCATGGCTGGTGTCCAGCAGAAAGGTGGGCAACAGCACAGAGAGCAGGAATTTGTGCCAAGTTTCCTGCATAGTCAATGTGCTTGCTAACATACACCTGTAGAAGTTCCTTGCACTGCGACAGCTATGTATTCTCCCCAAGTTTCTTCAGTGCTGTCAGTAATGGATATTCATAACACTGTAATAAATTGGGGCAGCACGATGGCACAGTGGTAGAGTCGGTGCCATACAGTGCCAGAGACCTGGGTTTGACCCTCACCATGGGTGCTGTCTGTATGTTCTCCCAGTGACCATATGGGTTTTCTCTGGGTGGTCCGGTTGCCTCCCACATTCCAAAGATGTACAAGGTTGTAGGTTAATTGGCCTCTGTAAATTATTCCGTGTGTAGGATAGTGCTAGTGTGCAGGGATCGCTGGACGGCGTAGACTCAATGGGCCAATGGAACTGCTTTTATGCCCTATCTCCAAAGTCTAAAGAAACATTTAACACTGGTTTCATTTTTACTCTCAGTTCTGGGAATGCCTCGAGTAATGAGAGTGTTGCTCATGGATTTTTCAGTGGTATTCAACAGCCAAAACAATGTTCCCCATTGGTGCTGCAAAATTGTGAGTACATATCGAAAGAAGAAAGCAACTAATTGAGTAGCCCTGGGCCAGAGGGTTTGAGAAGGTTATGCTTCTCCATTACTGTCATAAGTACACGATATTTGTCAACTTCTCCCTTTGCCATGGAACACGAATCAGTCACTTTATCCGCAAACCTACGTGTTTCTTTGGTGATTGTGGATGTGTTTGTGCTCAGAGCCCCTGATCTAAGCAAACATACTGCTCAGCAAGATCAGCATTCAGTAATCCCAGATCAGCTGGAGAGCACATACATACAGTCGCATGCGCAGCAGCTTCTACAGCCGTACACCTGTAGAGAGCACATTGACTGGTTGCATCACGGCCTGGTTCGACGCCCAGGAACAACCAAGAGGATCTGAAAAGTGTTGAACACCTTTGATGGTGGGGACATCAATACATGATTCTTCTCTTCTCTGCAACCATCAGGCTATTAAACACTACAACCTCCAAATAAGCTCTGAATTACATAGACCTGGGGACGGATGGACACATACACACACACACACACATATATTCATTATATATAGAACTTTTTGTGTGTGCATGTATTATGGTGGTTACAGAGTAGAATGTCTACATATCTGTTGTGCTGCTGCAAGTAAACATGTCATTGTTCTGTTTCGGGGCAAATGACTATAAAGCGCTCTTGACTCGCTCTGGACTCCTGAAACCACAGCAACAGGAGACCACCATTTGGCCCCTTGTGCATATTCACACATTCAGTTAGATTGCACAGTTGAAAGGGGAAATCTGAACTTGCCACTCTACCTCAGTACACTAAAGTAAACTGAAACACGAGCTGGGGACACCACAATTTGCATGGTCTAGAGTTTGCTGTCAAAATAATGGTGAGCCTAATCACATTCTCCAGCACATACATGCAAATCACACAGAGATTTCAACCAAGGGCATTTGCAATTGGAAACCAGAGTTGTTGTCAGCAATGCTCTACTCCACCATTGGCTTTGAAAATCAGACCTCAGTGTCCACCTCCACGTCCACATCAATGGCAAATGGCAGATAACTTATAGACTAAGGTTCTCAATATTTTAATCCACTGCTCGGAAACCTCTCTGGTGTCATGAATGAACTATCACATGCATAGAGTTTCACTCCAAATTTTCTCAGAAACTTTAAAAAAGCAATATGTTGCATATTTTCTTTTTTCTTTTCCATTTATCTCCAATTCTCTCCTTTAAACCAGTCTTTCTTTCTTTCCTATATTCTCACCTTATTACATTAATTTACTTTCATTTCCAGTCCTTGTATGTTAAATCTTGTGTTTGCTTTAGCCTTTGTTTATTGAGTATGTCTGTCTCTCTTCACTGTGGCAATAATTGTGCGCTCCTACAGAAATCTGACACGTCTAACGTTTAAAAAACACAAGTGGGAAAGACAAATCTAAATGACAGCAGACCAAATTAAAAATGGTGTAGCAAATAACAGTCTGACGTGACTTATTTGCTCAGTTCTGAACATGTCACCTCCGGCACATGCAAGCAGGTTGCTGGTGAATACACATGTTGTCTGAACACTGTTGGCTCAAGTTACTCAGTAAATTGTTGGAGCTGTGAGCTGACAAGTCTCCAGCCAGATGGACCTCATCCGAGGGCATGTTCTATCTTCTAGGAGCAGAATTAAGCCATTCGGCCCATCAAGTCTAGACCGCTATTCAATCATGGCTGATCTATCATTCCCTCTCAACCCCATCCCATGACACACGCACTAATCAAAAATCTGTCAATCCCCATCTTAAAAATAGTTCCATTTAGTTTAGCCACAGTGAAAAACTTTTGTTGCGTGCTAACCAGCCAGCGGAAAGATTATACATGATTACAATCGAACCGTTCAGTGTACAGATACATGATAAGGGAATAACGTTTAGTGCAAAGTATCATAGTTAAACTAAGAAAGGTTGCTGTAGAGAGCATCCTCACCACAGGCATCACGGTGTGGTATGGAAACACCACACAGACTGAGAGGAAGGCTCTGCAAAGAGTCATAAAGACTGCAGAGAGGATTATCAGAACGGAACTTCCCTCCATGGAAACAATCTACACACAGCGCTGTCAAAAAAGAGCAGAGAGAATCATCAGAGACACACTTAATCCAGCTCACTCCCTGCTCAAACACAAAAACTGCACATACAACCTCAGGCACAGACGAGCGGACAGCATCGTCACAAACAGTACACGCTTTTTCAAGAGCTTCTTCCCTGCCACAGTGAGACTCTTGGCCAAAACAAAATGAACTGATGTCCTGACCCACCTCATAACATATCATAGTATATGTGTTTATAGTTTATAGATTATGTGTTTTTCTGTGTGTATTTTTAACTTGACGACTCTCTGAACAACCGCACAAGAATTCCTATGTGTGTAAGCACAAATGGCAAATAAAGTTTTTGATTTGATTTGATTAGGAGTAGAGATTTTAAATTGTGGAGCGATTGTAATATGTGATTGCAGATCTTCTATTTCTAGCACACAAATAGTCGCCTGGGTTGGGCACTATCTTGGAAACACGTATCCATTGACTTAGCCTCCACAGCCATCTGTGGCAATGTATTCCACAGATTCACCACCCTCTGACAAAAGAAATTCCTCCTCATCTTTATAAAGGTACGCACTTTTATTCTGAGGCTATGGCCTCTGGTCCTAGACTCTACCACTAGTGGAAACATCCTCTCCACATTCACTCTATCCGGGCCTTTCACTATTCAGTAAGTTTTGATGAGGTGTCCCCTCATCCTTCTAAAGGCCAGCGAGTTCAGGCCCAGTGCCTTCAAACACTCATCATATGTTAACCAAATCATTCCTGCGATCATTCTTGTAAACCTCCTCTGGACCCTCTCCAGAGCCAGCACATCCTTGCTGGAGAAACTCAGCGAATGAGGCAGCATCTATGGAGCGAAGGAAATAGGCAACGTTTCGGCCCGAAATGTTGCCTATTTCCTTCGCTCCATAGATGCTGCCTCACCCGCTGATTTTCTCCTGCATTTTTGTCTATCTTCGATTTTCCAGCATCTGCAGTTCCTTCTTAAACACCAATACATCCTTCCGCAGATATGAGTCCCTAAATTGCTCAGTACTCTAAATCTTTACAGAAGCCAATGTGATTGTTGATGCATCGGTTTAATCGCCCATATTTTTCAAGATCCATCAGCAATTATAGTTCCGTTATTCAAAAAGGGAGGAGACAAAGAGCAGGTAGCTACAGGCTATTAAGCTTTAACATCCGTCATAGGCAAACTGTTGGGAGCTTCATTAAAGACATTACAGCAGGGCACTTAAAAACAATTCTGGGTAATCAGACAAAGTCAACAGCTTTGAAAAAGGAAAGTGTGAAGGGATCAGGGTGACTTACCTAAAATGGTTAGCAACGGGGAGATCCAGCAGATCCTAGCAGACCGAGCGCAAGTGTTCAGCGAAACGGTCGCCGAGTCGGTACTTAATCTCTCCTAGGAGGAGGACTGTCTGAACTTTATTGCCTTCCACCACAGTGAAGAATGCTGTGGTGGATGTCTGTGTTGAATTATGTTGTGTATTATGTCCTTTTTTAAATTGTAACGCTGCATGGTAAAGTACATTTCACTGCACCTTATGGTGCATGTAACAAATAAATGTGAATAAATTTGAACTTGAACATGCAAACTGACGGAACAGCACCTCAAATTCCACCTGAGTAGCTTACAACCCAACGGTACTAACAATAAATTCTCTGATTTTAAGTGACCTCTAACAAACCCCCCCCCTGTGCCCCACCTGAACTTGCACCCATTTCTCCCCTCCATCTACATTCCTTTCTCTGGCTTCACAATTCTCAAGTCTTCAATCTTTTTGTCCCACACCTTCTGATTTATTAGTCTTTATCAAACCATCTGCCTATCAAAAAAAAACCCTCGCCTGTATTCACCAATTACTTAATTTTCACACAAAATGCTGGAGTAACTGAGCGAGTTAGGCAGCATCTCGGGAGAGAAGGAATGAGTGACATTTCGGGTCCAGACCCTTCTTCAGACCCTTCTTGACCCGAAACATTACCCATTCCTTCTCTCCAGAGATGCTGCCTGCATCTGCAGTTCCTTCCTACACATTTCACCTATTGCTTGCCGCACATTGTCCTGCCCCTCCTCTCTTCCAGCTTTCCCTCCCCCCGCCACATCCCCACTCCCACAATCAGTCTGAAAAAGGGTCCTGATGCAAAACATCACCATATGCTCTCCAGAGGTGCTGCCTGACTCACTGAGTTACTCCAGCACTTTGAGAGTATTTTTAAATTAAGAAAGCTGATATTTATTGCTGGATGCACTGAATACCAAAGGAGGTGAGACATATCTGAAATACTGTTTACATTATTAGTCTCCCTATTGAAGTAAAAATGGTATAAGTATTGTCAGCAGGGCGGCACAGTGGTAGAGTTGCTGCCTTATTGTGCTTACAGCGCCAGAGACCTATGTTCGATCCCGACTACTGGTGCTGTCCGTACGGAGTTTGTACGTTCTCCATGTGACCGCGTGGGTTTCCTCCGAGAACTTCGGTTTCCTCCCACACGCCAAAGACGTACAGGTTTGTAGGTTAATTGGCTTGGTATAAATGTTTTTTTTTTTTTCAAATTGTCCCTGGTGTCGGATAGCGTTAATGTGCGGGGATCGCTGGTCGGTGCGTACTCGATGGACCGAAAGGCCAGTTTCCGCACTGTATCTCTAAACTAAACTAAAACTAAGTAGTTCCAAGAAAGCTGGGTAACCAGTTCAGAGAACACATGAGAAACAGTTCAGAGAAAGGTTACTGAATTATAACTGGAATGGAAGGGTTGACTCATGACAAAAGGTTTGACAGACGGCTTGCATCTGCTGGACTTTAGAAGAGCCAGAGGAGTCTTGATTAAAACATGCAGGTTGTAAAAAATGGTGGATGTGAAGAGGATGGTTACCTTTTGCAGGAAAATCTAGAACTAAGGGCCGCTGGTTAGATAGACAGGTGTCAGAGGTTATGGGGACAAGAGAGAAAGAGATAGAGATGGCTCAATTGTGATCATGTATTGTCTTTCTGCCGACTGGTTGGCATGCAACAAAAGCTTTCCACTGTACCTCGGTACACGTGGCAATAAACTAAACTGAACTGAACTAACTTAAAAGGATACTTAAAACTCGGCCCTCTAGCAGGAAAGATATTGGTGCTCATCTCTGTAATAAATGTAATAATACTTGACAACATTGAGAAACAATGCACTGAGGCATTATAACCCTGCTTTATATGCTGCTAATACTGTTAACCCTGCTAATATTGGGAGCAATTTTGGGCACCATATCCGAGGAAGGATGTGCTGGCTCTGGAGAGGGTCCAGAGGAGGTTTACAAGAATGATCCCAGGAATGAGTAGGTTAACCTATGATGAGCATTTGTCGGCACTGGGCCTATACTCACTGGAGTTTAGAAGAATGAGGGTTGACCTCATTGAAACATACAGAATAGTGAAAGGCTTGGATGGAGTGGATGTGGAGAGGATGTTTCCACTAGTGGGAGAGTCTAGGACTAGTGGTCATAGCCTCAGAATTAAAGGACGTTCTTTTAGGAAGGAGATGAGGAGAAATTTCTTTAGTCAGAGGGTGGTGAATCTATGGAATTCTTTGCCACAGAAGGCTGTGGAGGCCACATCAGTGGATATTTTTAAGGCAGAGATAGATAGATTCTTGATTAGTACAGGTGTCAGAGGTTATGGGGACAAGAGAGAAAGAGATAGATCAGCCAGGATTGAATGGCGGAGTAGACTTGATAGGCCGAATGGTCTAATTCTCCTCCTATTCCTTGTGACCTTATGACCTTTCTTTGCAGGTTTATTTAGTGAAAATTGCTGTTGCATTTCTCAGTTTACAACTTCCACGTACAGTGAAGTGCTCTGGGACTTCCAGGAAGAGTACTTCAGTGTTAAATGAAATTGCCTCATTTTACAATGGAAATCCAGTCATTTGTGTACCTAGTAGAAACAAGGAAGTGCAGAGGTTGTGATTGTTGCAGAGTGAGTGGAAGGCTCTGCAAAAATCGCAGTGGATAAGGAGTGATTGAAGAAGGGCCCGACCCAAAACGTCACCTATCCACGTTCTCCTGAGATGCTGCCTGGCCCACCCAGCTACTCCAGCACTCTGTGTCTTAGTTTGTGTTACTGTTGCCTCGACACAGACTGCTTCAGGTATGCAAACCTATCTAAAGAGAGGGTTTCTATTCAATATCAAATACCATCAACAACTTACACAGATATCAGAAACGGAACAAAAACTCAAGCCATCATGAACCCTGACTAGTCAGGGAACATGGACATAAAAAGATGGAGTAACTCAGCGAGTCAGCCAACATCTCTGGAGAAAGGAAAAGGTGAAATGTTTGGGTCAAGACTCTCTTTCAGACTCTAAGAGAAGAAGTCTATGGAGGTCAGAGTGACTGTGATAGTCATAGAGCTATGTAGCATGGAAACTGGCCCTTCGGCCCAACTCATCCATGCCGCCCAGGTTGCTTAAGAATAAGGGGTAGGCCATTTAGGACTGAGATGAGGAAAAACATTTTCACCCAGAGAGTTGTGGATCTGAGAAATTCTCTGCCACAGAAGGCAGTGGAGGCCAATTAATTGGATGTTTTCAAGAGAGTTAGATTTAGCTCTAAGGGCTAAAGGAATCAAGCGATATGGGGATAAAAGCAGAAACGGGGTACTGATTTTAGATGATCAGTCATGATCATATTAAATGGCGGTGCTGGCTCGAAGGGCCGAATGGCCAACTCCAGCACCTATTTTTCTATGTTTCTATGTCAATCAAGCAACTGCACTTGCTTGCACCTGGCCCATATCCCTCCATGCTTTTCCTGTCCCCATCTGCATTGCCTTTTAAATGTTGTAACTGTACCCGCCTCTACCATTTCCTCTGGCCGAAAGTAACCCCTCGGGCAATGATAATCCACAACACTGGTGTCCTGCAAGGATGCGCCCTCAGCCCTGTGACACACTCCTTATAAACTCACAACAGCACGGCCAAATTCTGCTCTTACTGCATTTACAGGCTTGCAGATGACAACACCGGATATAGACCTTCAGCCCAGAGACATTAGGTTAGACGAACTACGTACCAATGTCTGATTATGGGAGTGTGTAGGGGGTCACCTGAAATGAACGGAATTGGGAGTCTGCCGGGTACCACCCGCTGCGTGTAGACCTGGGGGACCCCCCCAAGAAGCCAAAAAATGGGTGCTAAATAGATGAGTGAGGTACCTCTTGGATCCACTACCATGGTGTGCTCACTGCCACGCCTATATCAACAACACAAACGGCAGACATTTTACCCGCTGCAAAAGGCCCGCCAGACCCCCCACAAAGGGCCCAAAAAATGGGCTAGCATATAGCCGAGCAAGGTACCACTCAAAAATAATGCCAAATGAACAAGTTGAGTTCATAGAGTACAAAATGGGTTACGCCAGACAAATAGTCCGCTGCACTACAGGTACCAGACACCCCAAAAATGGACACCCTAGACCCTGCTGCCCAACTAGGCTAGCCTAGATATTGTGGGTACCAGCTAAAACCAAGTTTAAATGATCTACCACACCTTGGGGAATATAAATCGACCTATGACAGAACAATTATCTGCTGCATTGGGCCTACCAGACCCCCTAAAAGGGCCCTTGGGCCAATCTAGGCTAGCCTAAATATTAAAGGTACCAGCTAAAATCAGGTTTAGATGATCAATCACGGCCTAGGAAATACAAAATGACCTATGCCAGAATGATAACCCATTGGCTTGGCCTTACCAGACCCCCCCCTAATAAGTCCTTGGGCCCAAGTAGGCTAGTCTAGCTATTAAAAATATGAGCTGAACCAGTTTTATATGATCGCAACCTTCGGCTAGTGAATACAAAGTGACTCATGTCAAAAAATTAACCACTTAATCGACCATTTCCACAACAACCCATTTCAATGAGAAGAGGGACAAGAGGCTAATAGTAGGTATAAACTGTTGGAGTGTCCTATTTGGATTTCTATATATTTGGCCATTTGGCTGAATGCGGTGACAAGCTCTCCTTAGCTGCAGCCAAACAATATATCAACATCGGATTGGATGGAAGTTTTTGCAGTAAAGAATCACTGTTTACGGCTGTTTGAGGTAAGTTGTTTTACTTTGCTACATAATTATAGTGTGTTATATACATCACACACAACAGGGGTTCCAGCACAGATCTTTGCAGAACTCCACTGGTCACAGACGTCCAGCCAGCTCACTGTCCTTCCACCACAACCCTCTGTCTTCTATTAGTAAGCCAGTTCTGAATTCATATGACCAAGTCACTGTGCCTTACTAAAACCCATGTAGACAACATCCACATTGATCACTTTCGTCATTAAAATGAACTCAAGTTAGTAAGACACGATCTGCCGTGTACAAAGCAATGCTGACTGGACCTAATTAACCCATTATTTTCCAAATGGGAGTAAACCCTATCCCGAAGAACCCTCTCCAAATATCATCAGCAATTCATATAACCATAACAGCACGGAAACAGGCCATCTCGGCCCTTCAAGTCCGTGCCGAACATTTTTTAAAATTTAAAAAAAAATTAAAAATAAATACTTCCCCCTAGTCCCATCTACCTGCACTCAGACCATAACCCTCCATTCCTTTCCCGTCCATATACCCATCCAATCTATTTTTAAAGGATAACATCGAACCTGCCTCCACCACTTCCACTGGAAGCTCATTCCACACAGCTACCACTCTCTGAGTAAAGAAGTTCCCCCTAATGTTCCCCCTAAACTTCTGTCCCATAATTCTCAAGTCATGTCCCCTTGTTTGAATCTTCCCTACTCTCAATGGGAAAAGCTTATCCACGTCCACTCTGTCTAACCCGCTCATAATTTTAAAGACCTCTATCAAGTCCCCTCTTAACCTTCTGCGCTCCAAAGAATAAAGACCTAACTTGTTCAACCTTTCTCTGTAACTTAGTTGCTGAAACCCAGGCAACATTCTAGTAAATCTCCTCTGTACTCTCTCTATTTTGTTGACATCCTTCCTATAATTAGGCGACCAAAATTGTACTCCATACTCCAGAATTGGCCTCACCAATGCCTTGTACAATTTTAACATTACATCCCAACTTCTATATTCAATGCTCTGATTTATAAAGGCCAGCACACCAAAAGCTTTCTTTACCACCCTATCTACATGAGATTCCACCTTCAGGGAACTATGCACAGTTATTCCTAGATCCCTCTGTTCAACTGCATTCCTCAATTCGCTACCATTTACCGTGTACGTCCTATTTTGATTTGTCCTGCCGAGATGTAGCACCTCACATTTGTCAGCATTAAACTCCATCTGCCATCTTTCAGCCCACTCTTCCAAATGGCCTAAATCTCTCTGTAGACTTTGAAAATCTACTTCATTATCCACAACGCCACCTATCTTAGTATCATCTGCATACTTACTAATCCAATTTTCCACACCATCATCCAGATCATTGATGTACATGACAAACAACAGTGGACCCAACACAGACCCCTGAGGCACGCCACTAGTCACCGGCCTCCAACCTGACAAACAGCCATCCACCATTACTCTCTGGCATCTCCCATTCAGCCACTGTTGAATCCATCTTGCTACTCCACCATTAATACCCAACAATTTAATCTTCTTAACCAACCTTCCATGAGGAACCTTGTCAAAGGCCTTACTGAAGTCCATATAGACAACATCCACTGCTTTACCCTCATCAATTTCCCTAGTAACCTCTTCGAAAAATTCAAGAAGATTAGTCAAGCATGACCTTCCAGGCACAAATCCATGTTGACTGTTCCTAATCAGACCCTGCTTATCCAGATGCTTATATATATTATCTTTAAGTATCCTTTCCATTAATATGCCGTCAAACTAACAGGTCTATAATTGCTAGGTTTACTCTTCGAACCCTTTTTAAACAACGGAACAACATGCGCAGTACGCCAATCCTCTGGCACTATTCCCGTTTCTAATGACATTTGAAATATTTCTGTCATAGCCCCTGCTATTTCTACACTAACTTCCCTCAATGTCCTAGGGAATATCCTGTCAGGACCTGGAGACTTATCCGTTTTCATATTTTTCAAAAGTGTCCGCACCTCCTCTTCTTTGAATCTCACAGTTTCCATTGCTACTCTGCTTGTTTCCCTTACCTCACATAATTCCATATCCTTCTCCTTCGTGAATACCGAAGAAAAGAAATTGTTCAATATCTCCCCCATCTCTTTTGGCTCTGCAGATAGCTGTCCACTCTGACTCTCTAATGGACCAATTTTATTCCTTGTTATCCTTTTGCTATTAATATAGCTGTAGAAACCCTTTGGATTTACTTTCACCTTACTTGCCAAAGCAACCTCATATCTTCTTTTAGCTTTTCTAATTTCTTTCTTAATATTCTTTTTACATTCTTTATACTCCTCAAGCACCTAATTTACTCCATGCTGCCTATAATTATTGTAGATCTCTCTCTTTTTCTGAACCAAGTGTCCAATTTCCCTTGAAAACCATGGCTCTTTCAACCGAACAGGGACATAAAGATTCTGTACTCTTAAAATTTCACCCTTAAATGTCCTCCATTTTTCTTCTACATCCTTCCCATAAAACAACATGTCCCAATTCACTTCTTTTAAATCCTTTCGCATCTCCTCAAAGTTAGCCTTTCTCCAAACAAAAATCTCAACCCTAGGTCCAGTTCTGACCCTCTCCATAATTATATTGAAACTAATGGTATTGTGATCACTGGACCCGAAGTGCTCCCCGACGCATACCTCCGCCACCTGCCCTGTCTCATTTCCTAACAGGAGGTCCAGCACTGCCCCTTCTCTAGTAGGTACCTCTATGTATTGCTGCAAAAAACTATCTTGCACACATTTTACAAACTCCAAACCATCCAGCCCTTTTACAGAATGTGTTTCCCAGTCTATGTGTGGAAAATTGAAATCTCCCACAATCACTACCTTGTGCTTACTACTAATATCTGCTATTCGTCCTGGTCCAACCACCTTGAAGCAATGGCCAAGAAAACACACCAATGCTTTTATTTCAATGTACAAAGCATGCGATGAGTGTGTATTGCAACTTGGTTTGGCAACTGCTCCTGCCCAAGACCACAAGAAATTACAGAGAGTAAGACCTTCCACTACCTGAAACCTCCGGCAACCACCTTCAACAAGCATCGCAACTGGCTTTGACTAAACATTTACCGATTTTTAAAACGGCAACCTATTTTTAGTCGCGGCCAGTTTTGAATTTTTTGAAATAATGGCCGGAACATAGAAGAAGCGGAAACCACTTTCGACCATTAGGGAGACTGACAAAAACCTCTGGGAACCTCCGGGAACCGCACGGAAACCTTGGATGGGGCGCAAAGTCTCCAGAGGTTTCCGTTCAGGTTTCCTAAGTGGGGCAGGGGCATTATGGGTGCAGCCCAGTCCAGCACACAAATCAGCCTCTTCCCCACAGACTCCATCTATACCTCATGCTACCATGGGAAAGCAGCCAACATAACCAAGGACCATTCACACCCCTGAAGAAGGGTTTCGGCCCGAAACGTTACCTATTTCCTTCGCTCCATAGATGCTGCTTCACCCGCTGAGTTTCTCCAGCATTTTAGTGTACCTTCGATTTTCCAGCATCTGCAGTTCCTTCTTTAACACCATTCACACCCCGATCATTCCCTCTTCTCCCATTGCTCATCAGGCAGAAGATACAAACATTTGAAGGTACACATACCACCAGATTCAGGAACACTTTCATCCCCACTGTTATCAGACTACTGAATGGACACTACAGTAGCGAAGGGTGCAAGGCTAAACCTACCAAGTTGCAATCTTTGCATTTTTTTACCTGCACTTTCTCTCCAGCTGTAACATGATATTTTACACTCAAGTATTTTTTTCTTTGCACATGTTTATGGCTTGATTACATGACATTGTATGATTTAACTGGTTAACATGCAAAAAACGTTTCTCACTGTATCTCGGCACACACAAAAAATACCCTTTAAAATCTTTCCCCTTTCATCTTTATAGTCACACAGCACGGAAACAGGCCCTTTGGCCCAACTTGACCTCATCAACCAATATGTCCCATCTACACTTGTCCCACCTGTCTGCATTTGGCCCATATCCCTCTAAATCTGTCCTATGCATGTAGCTGTCTAAATGTTTCATAAACATTGCAATAGTCCCCGACTCAACTGCCTCCTCCAGCAGCTCATTCCATACACCCACTGCCCTTTGTGTAAAAAAAGTTACCCCTATTTTAGACTCCGAGAAAAAGACTGTGGCAAACCACCTTATCTATGCCCCTTGTGATTTTTATCAACTTCTACAAGGCCACCCCTCAGCCCCCTACACTCCAGGGAAAAACATCCTATACTATCCAACTCTCCTTAAAATGCAAACCCTCTAGTCTCAGTCTCATCATCGTTAAAGCTTTTTGCGATCTTTCCACTTTAATAACATCCTTCTTAAAAGGGCGACCTGAAGTGTACACAGTGGCCACAAGTCTCCAAATGTGGCCGTACCTGTCAAGGAAAGGCCTAGTCAGCCACAGCAGGAAATGCAACCACAGCTGAAACATTCCCCTCTCCCAGCAGAACAATGTGAAACCTGCACCATCATCTTGCAGATGGACGGATGCCGACCAGAAGTGTACACAGTACTCAAAGAGGGCGGGAAACTCGTAAATGGTAATGAGTGTTTGATGACACTGGGCCAGTACTCGCTGGACTTTAGAAGGGACCTCATTGAAATGTACAGAATAGTGAAAAGCTTGGATAGAGTGGATGTGGAGAGGATGTTTCCACTAGTGGGAGTGTCTAGGACTAGAGGTTAGAGCCTCAGAATTAAAGGACGTTCTTTTAGGAAGGAGATTTGGAGGAATTTCTTTAGTCAGGGGGTGGTGAATCTGTGGAATTCCTTGCCACAGAAGGTTGTGGAGGCAAAGTCAGCGGATATATTTAAGTCAGAGATAGATAGATTCTTGATTAGTACGGGTGTCAGAGGTTACGGGGAGAAGGCAGGAGAATGGGGTTGGGAGGGTGAGATAGATCAGCCATGATTGTAGCTTGATGGGACGAATGACCTAATTCTGCTCCTATCACATAATCTTATAATAAAATGTCACCAGAGAAACCAACACAATATTTTAAGGAATAGCATGGCTAACACACCTTTTTCCTTTGATCCTTCTGTTTTTCCCGGAATTCCTCCAGCTTTTTGATTTCTTCCCGTAAACCGCTTGCTAGCTGGATGTGTGACAGCCCCACATTCTCAATCTCTGCCAGAAAATGAAACACAATTGGCTGTTGTGACATAAGAGACAGCAGATGCTGGAATCTGGGGTGAAAAAACCCCGCAAAGTGTTGGTGTAACTGGTGCAACAACAGTCTGAAGAAGGGTCTCGACCCAAAATGTCACCTATTCCTTTTCTCCAGAGATGCTGCCTGGCCCGCTGAGTTACTCCAGCATTTTGTGTCTATCTGTTGGTGTAACTCAGTGGATCAGGCAACATCCATGGAGGGAAAGGACAGTCGACGTTTCGGGTCGAGAAACTACTTCACCATTAAAATATTTTTCAATGCCCAGTACCCCAAAGGGCAAGCAAATGTGATAACGGCAGAATGGCATGTTTGAAAATGATAGCGCAAAATGCCACCATCTGTAGTCATCCTCAAACTGCGGAGCATCCTGGACAATACAGCTCACCCCTTCCTGAGGAGCACCTTCAGCAACTGATGCAGGACAGAACACCACAGGAGATCCTTCTTCCCTGTGGCTATCAAACTGTACAACTCCTCCCCCTTCTGTCATGGGGTAGACTGATTCCCCTCCCCCTCCCCCAATCTTTGTACAACCCCAATCCTTTCCACTCATCACTTTAATTTCATGTTTCATGTACTTTGTGTTTTTATGGCAGAATAATTTCCCTCCTGGGATAAATAAAGTTGTATCGTATCGTTTGGGTCGTTTAAAAAGATATTGCACCCTGTAGAAATCTAACAATGCCTCAGGTAGAAAATCTGCCCTGGATATACAAAACAAACCGCTGGAGGAATTCGGCAGGTCAGGCAGCACTTGTTGACAGGGACTGTTGATGTTTCATGTCAAGGCCCGACACTAGGATGGAGCATGTAAAGAGGATATCGGCAGTAAAAAGAGGAGAGAGGGAAGGGCGAGGCAGGGGTTGGCAGGTGATAGACCACAACAGGCAGGTGATAAGTAGCGACTGCATGGGGCTCTGTAACTTTATGACTGCAAATGCTGGAGTCTGCTAAGGAGGGAGGGAAGGTGGTGAATGGAACTAGATGACAACATAAAACAGGAACAGGCCTTTTGGCCCAGGATGTCTGTGCCCAACATAAGTATCATAAGGTTATCATAAGTGTCATAAGCTTCATAGGTCAGGTCGGGAGGAGTTCCCCCCGCCACGGGTACCGTGTAATCCCGTGCTACCTGCTCCATGGTCGGATAGCCACCTGGTTTGCCAGGTGAGGAGGGGGCTGTGGACCCCCAGCAGGACCAAAAACAAGGGGTGGATGAGCTCCTAGCGAGCCAATGGCCATCCACACTTCAGTAGAAGTTGCGATCACTGTCATACATAGCATTGTAAGGCACAGTGCCCATTGATGTTTTCAACGATGATGATGATGATCATCATATGCTTACGTTTTCTTTACCACTCTATCTACTGGTGTTGCTACTTTCTGGGAGCTATGTGCTTGGACCCCAAGATCCGTCTCTACATCAATGCTGTTAAGGGTCCTGCCTGTAACTGCCTTCTTTTCCCTTACATTTGACCTCCCAAATTGTAACAGCTCACACTTGCCCGTATTACACTCTATCTGCCATTCCTCTGCCCATATCTGTGATGGACCCATATCCTTTGACGGCATTCTTCACTGTTCACAACCCCACCAATTTTTTTTTTTTTTTTTTTACTAAATCATCTGCAAACCTACTAACCAACCTAACCACATTTTCATCATTTATATATTTCACAAACAAGAGGTCCCTGCGCTAATTCCTGTGGAACACGACTGGTTATGAACCTCTAGCCAGAGTAAACCACATTAACCACTCCACTCAGCCAGTTCCAAATGCAAACCATGAATCCTTTGCAACTTAATCTTCTGGATCAGCCTACATGAAGACCTTATCAAATGCCGTACCAAATTCACGTAGTCAGCGTTTACTGCCCTACCTTCATCAATCACCTTTGTCAACTTCTCAGAAAACTCAGCCAAGTCACGTACAACGGCATTGCTGATTTCCCCTAATTAACCCATTCTCTTTCAAATGAGAGTAAATCTTATCCCGAAGAATCCTCTCCATTAGTTTCCCTCCAACTGATGTTTCCCTCCAACTCATTCTGGCTTACAATGTTCTGGAATATCCCTATTTCTCTTAATAAATAAAGGAGCAACATTAGTTACTCTTCAGTTCTCCGGAAGCTCACCTATGGCTAGGGAGAATACAGAAATCTTCATCAAGGCCTCAGCAATCTCCTCTTGCCTTACCCAACAACTTGGGATTAATCCTATAAGGCACTGAGGATCTATCCATCTTTACGTTTATCACGAGAGCAATACCGCCTCCTGTATGACCTCAAAGTGCCCTTGCATATTGGTATACCTCACACTGATCTCACCTCCTCCATGCCCATCTCCTTTATGAATACCGATGCAAAGTACTCATTTAGCATCTCACCTACATCCTCTGACTCCAAGCACAAATTCCCTCCTATAATCTTGAGTGGTCCTACCCTCTCCCTAGTTATCCTCTTGTTTTTAATGTATAAAAAAACCTTTGGATTCACTTTAATCTTACACACCAATTATATTTCATGGCGGTCGGTGCCCTTGTAATTCCCTGCTCAAGCTTTCTACATGTTTAGTTCAGAGATATAGCGTGGAAACTGGGCCTTCAGCCCGCTGTCCATGCTGACCATCGATCCCCACACACTAGTTCTATGTTATTCTACTTTTGCATCCTACACACTGGGGACAATTTATAGAAGCCAATTAACCTATAAATCTGCACCTCTTTGGAATGTGGGAGGAAAACCGGAGCAACCGGAGGAAACCCACGCAGCCACAGGGAGAACGTACAAACTCCGCACAGACAGCACCCAAAGTCAGGGTCAAACCAGAGTCTCTGGTGCTGTAACTCTACCACTCTTCTGCTGTGTCCCTTGTTGATAGCATTATTAAACTTGTTCAGATCAGTATGTTTGTATGTTGCTGTAGTACTGGGCCATTCCATCACCAATAGCTTGAGTAGAAGTCAATTGACCTTCATAGGGAGGGATGATGGCACTTCGACTAAGTGGGAGAGGGGAAAGAAACTGGATAACAGGAGGCCAGGGTGGGAGATTTTGTGGCAAGAGAACCTGGAAGGATCATTTTGAGAGAGGCAGAAACATATCTGAAATTATATGCGAGTTATCTGAAATTGAAAAATTCAGTGTCCACACCAATTGTTTAAAGACTACTGGATGAGTTGCTGTTTTTCTAGTAGGAAGAAACTGCAGATGCTGGTTTACACCAAAGATAGATAAAATGCTGGAGTAACTCAGCAGGCCAGGCAGCATCTCTGGAGAGAAGGAATGGGTGACGTTTCGGGTCGGGACCCTTCTTCAGACTGAGACATGGAGATATGGAAGGGTAAGGTGTGAAAACACAGATCATAAGGGCAATGATCAAGGAAATGAAGAATGGTACATTCTTAGCCGAGGGGAAGGTGACTAAGAGGCATTCGATCAGTGTTATTTAATCAGGAGGACAATGAAACGAATCGGAAAACTAGCATGAGGGAAACGGAGAGAGAGGGTTACTTGAAGTTAGAGAAATCAATATTCATACCGCTGGGTTGTAAGTTGCCCTAGTGAAATATGAGGTGTTGTTCCTCCAATTTGAGCTAATCCGAATGAGGCCCAACACAAATTGTGATTACCGTTTTTCGAGATAGTGTTTGGTTTCACCATGGCAGCAGAGAACAGACAGGGAAGGGGAGTTCAAATAGTTAACACTCAGGAGCTCAAGTTGACCATTGTGAACTGAGCGCAGATGCTGCCCGACATGGTAATTAATATTATATACAATATAAAAATAATTAATTAATCCCCCCCTGTAGAAATGAGGGTTGCAATTGTATGATAGGAGTGATTTGTAGGTATTTCAAATGTACACTGAATCCCAAAGCTAGCCTGCCCCGTCCAAAGTTTGTTAATTTTGTCTCCTTATCCAAAACACTTCACCTCACAGTTGCTGACAGTCTAAGGTCAGGCTTTTGGCAAGGTCAGCAGCCTCCTTATTCAAGTAACAGACTCGAGCACCATAAATTCTACTTTGGTCCAAATAGTGAAGGTGAATTTTGTATAGCTCTTCTATGGAGTTTCAAGTAATAACAAGCCAAAAGACTAGTATGTGCTGACCGGATATTTAATCACAGCTTAGAGAAGATTAACACTTACGTTGTTTAAAGACGTCGAATGCCCTCTTCAGTGTACTAGAGTTGGGGAGGAAAAAAAAAATCAGGTGAATAGCTTGGAGTGCGCGGCATGGCGGCCATAATTATAGTCATTTTGTCACTTCATGTGCACAGGTCTCGTACTTAAGATTTTGTTTTCACTGCCCTTCTCCCCAACCCCAGCTGAACAATGCAGTGACCTAGAAGTGTTTCAAATATGTACAGGATGTACACTCTAGATGAGACTTTATTTTGGGAATTTACTGTCTGTTCATTGACTGCTTCAGAGAAAGTTAATTGTCTGGGTCATGTGTAGGCCAGACAAGGAAGGGGAGGGGGGTGGAGAAAGGAAAAAAGTTACATTTAAATTACAATCATTGCCAACCTTAATTCAAAAAGTTATTCGATTTCTTGAGTGTAGTTTTAGACTTTACCTTGCACTTGAGTTACAGCACGGAATCAGGCACTTTGGCCCACCGAGTTCGCAGCAACCAGCAACCCCCGTACACTAGCACTATCCTACTCACGAGGGACAATATACAATATTACCAAAGCCAATTAACCTACAAACCTATATGTCTTTGGAGTGTGGGAGGAATCCGGAGCTGCCGGATAAAACCCATGCAGTTACAGGTAGAACGTTATAAACTCCATGGATGATTTTTGTATGTAATTGTTTGTAATTGTATTTGTTAGTCTGTGTTCAAGATGGCGGTCGGAGGGGAGAGTGGACGCTGGCGTTAAATTGCCGCTGCTCTCTCCTCAAATTGTGCTTCTGATTTTCTTTTTTTTGTGTTTTTGGAAGGAATTCTGTCCCTGATTTATGTATTGTTCTTTATAACCTATTTTTTTTTAAATTCTGATTATATGTTTTCTATAAATCTCTGTATGGTGTCCTTGAGACCTCGGTATAAGGCGCCCGTAAATAAAATCCATTATTATTATTATTATTATAGAGACAGCACTCGTAGTCAGTATTGAACCCGGGACTCTGGCGCTGTAAGGCAGCAACTCTACCGCTGCGCCACCGTGCAGCCCGGCTGGTTTTGTGACCAGCAATAATGACATTCACAATCTCTATGAGACTACTCCAGTGGCATTAATGAAACTCCAACACCCATAATTCCCGAGAACGCAGGGGAGGAAGAAATACAATATTATTGTGCCCCTGGAGAAAGGAAATTCGGCATCAATATCCAATAAGGCCAACAGAATGTGTAGAAAAGAACTGCAGTTGCTGGTTTAAATCGAAGGTAGACACAATATGCTGGAGCAACTCAGGCAGCATCTCTAAAAAGAAGGAATGGGTGACGTTTCGGGTCGAGACCCTTCTTCAGACTGATGTCAGGGGAGTGGGCGGGACAGATAGAATGTAGTCGGAGGAAGTAAGACGGGCAGGAGAGCTGGGAAGGGGGAGGGGATGGAGAGAGAGGGAAAGCAGGGGCTATTTGAAGTTAGAGAAGTCAATGTTCATACCGCTGGGGTGTAAGCTGCCCAAGCGAAATATGAGGTGCTGTTCCTCCAATTTGCACTGGGCCTCACTCTGACAATGGAGGAGGCCCAGGACAGGAAGGTCAGATTGGGAATGGGAGGGGGAGCTAAAGTGCTGAGCAACCGGGAGATCAGGTAGGTTAAGAAGGACTGAGCGGAGGTGTTCAGCGAAACGATCGCTGAGCCTGTGCTTGGTCTCACCGATGTAAAGAAACTAACACCTGGAACAGAGGATACAGTAGATGAGGTTGGAGGAGGTGCAAGTGAACCTCTGCCTCACCTGGAAAGACCGTTTGGGTCCTTGGATGGAGTCGAGGGGGGAAGTAAAGCGACAGGTGTTGCATCTCCTGCAGTTGCAGCAGAGAGTACCTGGGGAGGGGGTGGTTTGGGTGGGAAGGGACACACATGGTTAAGGCATTCTCAACACCAACTGAAGGGTCTAAAACACCAGAGGAAAAACATTCAAAAAAGCGACTGAACTCTTGGCTTTTCAAAGCCAGTCTAGGTCTATACCAAAGAGTAATGTGCTGGTATTGTTCACATCCAAGATCGACAGTTATCAAGTTCTGTGAACATTTAATACATTCTGGAAGCTGGAGATGAAATAAAAGGTACAGAGGCAATGAAGGGGCGTCATACTGTATCTGCTGCTGGGTCTGAAGTGGTGAGGTTTTTTTCTTTCATGACCAAATGTTTCTCAGAAACATGGAACTATGAGTAAAGTGCTGCTTCCAGCCGAGGTGCTCAGCATTGACTCTGTGCTCAGCTCTGATTTTAACCTCATGACTGAATATTGTAACATTTTGAGAAAAATTCACCTCAGAAAATGCTCACAAAACTTACTTCAGTTCATTCTGACCACACACTTTCTTCGACAACGATACCAAATCCTTCCCGTACCTCTCCTCGATGGACACCCTGGTTCACAGAAATGCAACATTACATCATGGACAGTGGTAATAATTAATCATTAGATACGTGAAACTGGTTACCTTTTGCGGATTATACATAGATACATAGAAAATAGGTGCAGGAGTAGGCCATTCGGCCCGTCGAGCCTGCACCGCCATTCAATATGATCATGGCTGATCATCCAACTCAGTATCCCGTACCTGCCTTCTCTCCATACCCCCTGATCCCTTTAGCCACAAGGGCCACATCTAACTCCCTCTTAAATATAGCCAATGAACTGGCCTCAACTACCCTCTGTGGCAGAGAGTTCCAGAGATTCACCACTCTCTGTGTGAAAACGTTTTTTCTCATCTCGGTCTTAAAGGATTTCCCCCTTATCCTTAAGCTGTGACCCCTTGTCCTGGACTTCCCCAACATCGGGAACAATCTTCCTGCATCTAGCCTGTCCAACCCCATAAGAATTTTGTACGTTTCTATAAGATCCCCTCTCAATCTCCTAAATTCCAGCGAGTACAAGCCAAGTCTATCCAGTCTTTCTTCATATGAAAGTCCTGACATCCCTGGAATCAGTCTGGTGAACCTTCTCTGCACTCCCTCTATGGCTATAATGTCCTTCCTCAGATTTAGAGACCAAAACTGTATGCAATACTCCAGGTGTGGTCTCACCAAGACCCTGTACAACTGCAGTAGAACCTCCCTGCTCCTATACTCAAATCCTTTTGCTATGAAAGCTAACAAACCATTTGCTTAATTCACTGCCTGCTGCACCTGCATGCCTACTTTCAATGACTGGTGTACCATGACACCCAGGTCTCGCTGCATCTCCCCTTTTCCTAATCGGCCACCATTTAGATAATAGTCTGCTTTCCTGTTTTTGCCACCAAAGTGGATAACCTCACATTTATCCACATTATAAATGTGATAAATATGGAGCAAGCAAACACACAAACACCCAAAAACTAACCCCAGCCTTGGATCCCATCAGACAAGGGCCTGTGGAACTTCTCAATAGCCACACGCAATGGATGCCCATCTCTCGGTGAAGAAGTGACATTCACAATCTCTAAGCGAGTACTCCAGTGTCATATATCAAACTATAACACCCATAATTCCCGAGGAGGCAGTGGAGGAAGAATTACGCCAAAGGCTATTATTGTACTGAAGATTGACACAAAATGCTGGAGTAACTCAGCGCGACAGGCAGCATCTCTGGATAGAAGTAATGGGTGATGTTTTGGGTTGAGACCCTTCTTCAGACTGAGAGTCAGGGGAGAGAGAGACACAGAGATAAGGAAGTGTAAGACGTAAAAACGGGACATCAAAGGGGATGAGACCAAGAAAAAAGTAGAATAGATCATTATTAGCCAAGAGAAGGTGACAACAAAGCATAGAGATACAAGGAAATTTGGCATTAGTGCCCAATAAGGCCGACAGAATCCCAATGCACATGGTTAGGCATTCCTAATGACTACTGAAGGGTCTAAACGAGAACCAACGAGAGAGCAGGCTATTCCAGACTGGGTATTGAGTAATGAGGAAGGGTTAGTTAACAGTCTTGTTGTACGTGGCCCCTTGGGCAAGAGTGACCATAATATGGTTGAGTTCTTCATTAGGATGGAGAGTGACATGGTTAATTCAGAAACAATGGTTCTGAACTTAAAGAAAGGTAACTTTGAGGGTATGAGACGTGAATTGGCCAAGATTGACTGGCGATTAATTCTTAAAGGGTTGACGGTGGATATGCAATGGAAGGCATTAAAAGACTGCATGGATGAACTACAAAAATTGTTCATCCCAGTTTGGCAAAAGAATAAATCAGGGAAGGTAGTGCATCCGTGGATAACAAGGGAAATCAGGGATAGTATCAAAGCAAAGGATGAAGCGTACAAATTAGCCAGAAAAAGCAGCCGACCAGAGGACTGGGAGAAATTCAGAGACCGGCAGAGGAGGACAAAGAGCTTAATTAGGAAAGGGAAAATAGATTATGAAAGAAAACTGGCAGGGAACATTAAAACTGACTGCAAAAGTTTTTATAGATATGTGAAGAGAAAGAGATTAGTTAAAACAAATGTAGGTCCCTTGCAGTCAGAAACAGATGAATTGATCATGGGGAACAAGGACATGGCGGACCAATTGAATAAGTACTTTGGTTCCGTCTTCACTAAGGAAGGCATAAATAATCTGCCGGAAATAGCAGGGGACCGCGGGTCAAAGGAGATGGAGGAACTGAGTGAAATCCAGGTGAGCCGGGAAGTGGTGTTAGGTAAATTGAATGGATTAAAGACCGATAAATCCCTCGGGCCAGATAGGCTGCATCCCAGAGTACTTAAGGAAGTAGCTCCAGAAATAGTGGATGCATTAGTGATAATTGTTCAAAACTCCTTAGATTCTGGAGTAGTTCCTGAGGATTGGAGGGTAGCTAATGTAACCCCACTTTTTAAAAAGGGAGGGAGAGAGAAAACGGGGAATTACAGACCAGTTAGTTTAACATCGGTAGTGGGGAAACTGCTAGAGTCAGTTATTAAAGATGGGATAGCAGCACATTTGAAAAGTGGTGAAATCATTGGACAAAGTGAGCATGGATTTACGAAAGGTAAATCATGTCTGACGAATCTTTTGAATTTTTCGAGGATGTAACTAGTAGAGTGGATAGGGGAGAACCAGTGGATGTGTTATATCTGGACTTTCAGAAGGCTTTCGACAAGGTTCCACATAAGAGATTAGTATACAAACTTAAAGCACACGGTATTGGGGGTTCAGTATTGATGTGGATAGAGAACTGGCTGGCAAACAGGAAGCAAAGAGTAGGAGTAAACGGGTCCTTTTCAGCATGGCAGGCAGTGACTAGTGGGGTACCGCAAGGCTCAGTGCTGGGACCCCAGCTATTTACAATATATATTAATGATTTGGACGAGGGAATTGAATGCAACATCTCCAAATTTGCGGATGACACTAAGCTGGGGGTAGTGTTAGCTGTGAGGAGGATGCTTGGAGGCTGCAAGGTGACTTGGATAGGCTGGGTGAGTGGGCAAATGCATGGCAGATGCAGTATAATGCGGATAAATGTGAGGTTATCCACTTTGGTGGCAAAAACAGGAAAGCAGACTATTATCTAAATCGTGGCCGATTAGGAAAAGGGGAGATGCAACGAGACCTGGGTGTCATGGTACACCAGTCATTGAAAGTAGGCATGCAGGTGCAGCAGGCAGTGAAGAAAGCGAATGGTATGTTAGCATTCATAGCAAAAGGGTTTGAGTATAGGAGCAGGGAGGTTCTACTGCAGTTGTACAGGGTCTTGGTGAGAACACACCTGGAGTATTGCATACAGTTTTGGTCTCCAAATCTGAGGAAGGACATTATTGCCATAGAGTGCAGAGAAGGTTCACCAGACTGATTCCTGGGATCTCAGGACTTTCATATGAAGAAAGACTGGATAGACTCGGCTTGTACTCGCTAGAATTTAGAAGATTGAGGGGGGATCTTATAGAAACTTACAAAATTCTTAAGGGGTTGGACAGGTTAGATGCAGGAAGATTGTTCCCGATGTTGGGGAAGTCCAGGACAAGGGGTCACAGCTTAAGGATAGAGGGGAAATCCTTTAGGACCGAGATGAGAAAAACTTTTTTCACACAGAGAGTGGTGAATCTCTGGAACTCTCTGCCACAGAAGGTGGTTGAGGCCAGTTCATTGGCTATATTTAAGAGGGAGTTAGATGTGGCCCTTGTGGCTAAAGGGATCAGGGGGTATGGAGAGAAGGCAGGTACGGGATACATAGATACATAGATACATAGAAAATAGGTGCAGGAGTAGGCCTTTCGGCCCTTCGAGCCTGCACCGCCATTCAATATGATCATAGCTGATCATCCAACTCAGTATCCCGTACCTGCCTTCTCTCCATACCCCCTGATCCCTTTAGCCACAAGGGCCACATCTAACTCCCTCTTAAATATAGCCAATGAACTGGCCTCAGGGGCGGGCCGATTTCACAGTGCAACCAGGAAAAGATGTGCAATGAGTGCACAGAAGAAACCTCCTCTCAACGTAACGGCCATTAAGCCAGACTTTCTATAGCATTTTGAAAGAGGCCATTTTTGAAGGGCAGCATGGCACAGCTGGTAGAGCTGCTGCCTGACAGCGCCAGAGACCCGGGTTCGATCCTGATCTCGGGTGCTGTCTGTGTGGTGTTTGCATGTTCTCCCTGTGACTGCATGGGTTTGCTCCAGATGTTCCCACATCCCAAAGACATGTGTGTTTGTATGTTAATTGGCCTCTGTAAATTGCCCCTAGTGTGCAGACAGTTGATGAGGAAGTGGGATAATATGGAACTAGCGTGGACTCAGTGGGCCAAAGGGCTCATTTCCATGATGCTTCTCTAAACTAAACTGAAAGCGTTCTAATAAGCCCGTCCCGTTGCTGTTTTAGGCTCTGCTGCCATTTTGGTAGTATTTACTCATACATGACAATTAACTGTTCTTAAAACAAAACCATCACCACATTGTTGATTCTCTTACCAATTATCTGCAAACCTGTCTCTGGTCACCAAATCTTGTGTTACATAGATACATAGAAAATAGGTGCAGGAGTAGGCCATTCGGCCCTTCGAGCCTGCACCGCCATTCAATATGATCATGGCTGATAGAAAAGATTTGGCCCCGTGAACTGCATCACATTCTCCATCATCTCTTACCCTCCACATCACCGAACTCTCAAAGTAAATGAAACCCTATGCTGCTGGTACTATTCAGTTTCAGAGTAGGATCACAATAAGACCTGGACTGCTTGCAGAATGAGTCTGGTGCAGTTAATAGCAACCCCAAAGCCAGTGAACTGAGAGCTAATTGAAATAGCCATGAACTGAGTAACATTAATATGATGTCATCAGCAGCATTAGTTTTCACGCAAATAACATTAATGAACGAGTGTTTAAATGTCATATGTACCGACTATGGAACAATAAAATTTAACTTGCAATAGCATAACAACCCTGTAAACACAATACACATAGATATAACGTGTTAAAAGCTAAATTTAGATATGAAGATTATAGGTAAGTTGATAAGACATTGGTGCATATTTTGGACATTCGAACCATCGGACCTACCCCACCATTCAATCACCGTTCTATCTTTCGTTCTCAACCTCATTCTCCTGCCTTCTCCCCGTAACCTTTGACACCCTTACTAATCAAGAACCTATCAATCTCTGCTGTAAAACTTCCCAATGACTTGGCCACCACAGCCATCTGTGGCAACACATTTCACAGATTCACCAGCCTCTGGCTAAATAAATGTCTCCTCATCTCCTTTCTATAGGTACATCATTTTATGCTAAAGCTATGACCTCTGGAACTAGACTCCCCCACGTGGAAACACCCTCTCCTCATCCAATCTATCCAGGCCTTCCAATTATATATTAATTCTGAATTCTATTACTTCAGAAGTCAAGAATGCAGAGAATCCTATTGGTATTAGTTTATTATTATCACATGTACCAAGAAAGAGTAAAAGCCTTTTATGTTTGTGTGTGTCCAGTCAAATCAGATAATACTAGGCATGAATACAATCACCACTTTTTAAATATTATGGTCAATTTCATAAAGTCTCATGGATACAAATGCTATTAAATATAAATAGGTTTGGAAGGGATTACTGGTAAACGTGGCTATGTAATTTATCATACGGAAATGAGATTGCTCATCAGGAAGTGTCTTTAAAACATTTGTGAATTTGATACCAAAAGTCAGTAGTTCCTTTAAAAAATGAAAGCAAAGCCCAAGACCCCTTGGAGGCTGCTGACTGATCATTTCACATCTTATTAATTTATATTCTCCCATTTTCTGAAAGCATAGAGAAAGGTCATTCAGACCATCGGGTATATTCCAGTTGTCAGAGTAGTCCCACCCATCTCATTCCCCAACACACTTTCCCCATGACCTACTCTCTTTTACATTCCCATCCACCTCTCCCACCTGCACAGGGGTTATTGACCATAACCAAATAACCTACCAACCAATACACAGTCACAGAGTGATACAGTGTGGAAACAGGCCCTTTGGCCCAACTTGCCCACACTGGCCAAAACGTCCCAGCTACACTAGTCCCACCTGCCTGCGCTTGGTCCATATCCCTCCAAACCTGTCCTATACATGTACACGTCTAACTGTTTCTTAAATGTTGGGATAGTCCCTGCCTCAGCTACCTCCTCTGGCAGGTTGTTCAATACACCCACCACCCTTTGTGTGAAAAAGTTACCCCTTGGATTCCTATTAAATCTTTTCCCCTTCACCTTGAAACTATGTCCTCTGGTCCTCGATTCCCCTACACTGGACAAGAGACTCTGTGCATCTACCCGATCTATTCCTCTCATGATCTTATACACCTATATAAGATCACCCCTCATCCTCCTGCGCTCCAAGGAATAGAGACACAGCCTATTCAACCTCTCCCGAAAGCTCACACCCTCTAGTCCTGGCAATATCTTTGGGATGTGGGGGAGAAAGAGGGGTGGGGGAGGGAACAAAACACAAGAATACCTGAGGGAAAACCACTTGTGCAAATTCTATACGAGTGTCATCTGGTGTCAGGATCAAACCCAGGTCCCTGGAGCTACACGTGCTATATAAATAAAATGTACTTACTTTACTTACTTACTTACACAGCAGCACCAGTAATTGTTACGTCACAGTGCTTTCTTTCATCGGTCGAGACATTGAGAACAAGAGTCAGGAAATCATGTTGTGGCTTTAAAGTTCAGTTTAGTTTACAGATACAGCGTGGAAACAGGCCATTCAGCCCACCGAGTCCGCGCAGACCAATGATCACCCGTGCAATAGTTCTATCCGGCACACGAGAAACAAATTACAGAAGCCTATTTGCTGACAAACCTGCACATCTTTGGAGCATGGGTAGAAATCAGAGCACCCAGAGAAAACCTATGCGGTTTCAGGCAACTGAAGCATCCTCACACCAGCTGGAGTGCGGTCCTGACCTCCCTTCGACCTCATTGGAGAACTTTGAACTCTCTTTAGACTTTATCTTACACTAATCATTGCACCCTTTATCTGTACACTGTGGGCATGTTGATTGTAATCATGTACATCTTTCATTTAATTGAATAGCGCACAAGAAGAAAAAAACTTTTCACTGGTACACATGCCAATAATAAATAACCATGGATAGGAAAGGTATATGGACCAAATGTGGGCAGGTGGGACTAGTGCAGATGGGGCATCTTGGTCAGCATGGACAAGTTTAGTTTCGTTTTGAGATATAGAGTGGAAACAGGCCCTTCGGCCCACTGAGTCCATGCTGACCAGCGGGAACATCTGGAGCAAACCCATGCGGTCACAGGGAGAACATGCAAACTCCATACAGACAGCACCCGTGGTCAGGATCGAACCCGGGTCTCTGGCGCTGTAAGGCAGCGACTCTACCGCAGCGCCATCTAGCCGCCCAACAAGTTGGGCGAAAGGTCTGTTTCCATGCTGTGTGACTCTATGACAGACATTGTGGGCTGAGGGGCCTGTTCTTGTGCTTTAGTTCTACGATCTACAGATCTGAAGCAATCCCAAGAAGGATCAACAAATGACCTGAAGCAATGACACTGTTTCTCTCTTCTCAGATGCTGACCGGCATGATGAATGTTTCTGGCTTTGATTGTTCATGAACATAATTTTGCTGAATCGGAATTAATTAACAGTGCGGTCAGATCACAGATAATGATTTTGACAATATTAAAAATTATGTTGGACTGTTACTAAATAGACTCAAAAGCAGTGAACAAAGTCACATTATGCCCGGGGAACCCTCTGCCTGCAACTATGCATGGTTTTAATAATTATAAAATCTATAAAATAATTATATATTGTGTATAAAATCATGAGAGGAATGGATCGGGTAGATGCACAGTCTCTTGCCCAGAATAGGGGAATCGAGGACCAGAAGACATAGGTTTAAGGTGTAGGGGAAAAGATTTAATAGGAATCTCAGGGGTAACCTTTTCCACACAGAGGGTGGTGGGTGTATGGAACAAGCTGCCAGAAGAGGTAGTTGAGGCAGGTACTATCACAACATAAAAAAAACAGAAAGATACATGGATAGGACAAGTTTGGAGGGATATGGGCCAAACGCAGGCAGGTGGGACTAGTGTAGATGGGACATGTTGGCCGGTGTGGGCAAGATGGGCCGAAGGGCCTGTTTCCACGCTGTGTGACTATGACTATAATTAAATTAACATTTGCTAACGAAGCATTTGCATCTTTCTAACAGGCGGGCTATCTGGCCTCAAGGTCAGTGTGACTTTCAGTTGCAGCTTTGACAGCCTTTCATTTGCACCAAAGGTTAGCAGGTAGTCAAAAAGAAACTTCATGACTCCTCAAAGCGTTCAGCCATAGCTGTTAGCCAAGTGATAGAAGGATTATCCATACTCTGCAATAAAACCCAGACAAGTTTCTCTTCTGTATTTCTTGCAGATTTAGCATCACTTTAGTTTGACTTATGTTCTTTGTCAATGTCCTTTCCTCCCTCGAGATACCGAGTAGAAGGAAAGAGGAATTGTATTCATCTGACAACTGCACAGTCCCCTCTACCAGGAAGCCCCTCTGCTGGGGATGCTGCTTTCAATGCCACTGTCACATGCTATACGATACGACAGAACGTTATTTATCCCAGGAGGGAAATTAATCCGCCAACAGTCAAAAAACACAAGGTACATGAAACATTAAATTAAAGTGACGAGTGGAAAGAAATGGGGATGTGCCCACATGTCAGGTAGCCAATTTGACGATGCAAAGATAGGCAGGTTAACAAGAGGTGAAAAGAGGATTAAGGACTTGCAAAGCAGTTTTGACAGGCTCAGCCAGTGGGTAGGAATTTGTAGATGGAGTATAACAAAGGAAGATATGAGGTTATCCATGTTGGAAGTTTAGTTTAGAGATGCAGCAGCGAAACAGGCCCTTCAGCCCATGTCAACTGTCCAATCATACTAGTTATCCCACTAACACACCAGGACCAATTAACCTACAAACCCGCCCATCTTTGGTATGTGGGAGGACAAGTGAAGACGAATGTAGGTCCCTTACAGTCAGAGACAGGTGAATTTATAACGGGAAACAAGGAAATGGCAGAACAGTTAAACGAGTACTTTGGTTCTGTCTTCACTCAGGAAAACACAAACAATCTCCCAGAAATACTAGGGGGCCGAGGATTTAGTGGGAGAGAGGAACTGAAGGGAATCCACATTAGTCAGAAAATGGACTGAAGGCAGATAACTCACCAGGGCCTGATAGTCAGCATCGCAGAGTACTCAAGGAGGTGGCCCTAGAAATCGTGGATGCATTGGTGATCATTTTTCAATGTCCTCTCGACTATGGATCAGTTCCTGTGGACTGGAGGGTAGTCAATGTAACTCCACTTTTTAAGAATGGGGGGGGAGAGAGAAAACAGGGAATTATAGACCAATTAGCCTTACATCCGTAATGGGGAAGATGCTGGAGTCGATTATTAAAGATGTTATAGCAGCGCATTTGGAAAGCAGTGACAGGATCGATCAAAGTCAGCATGGATTTATGAAGGGGAAATCATGTTTGACTAATCTTTTGGAATTTTTTGAGGATGTAACAAGTAGAATGGATAAGTGAGAGCCAGTGGATGTGGTGTATCTGGACTTTCAAAAGCCTTTGATCAGGTCCCACACAAGAGATTATTGTGCAAAATTAGAGCACATAGTATTGGGGGTGGGGTATTGACATAGATAGAGAACTGGTTGGCAGACAGGAAGCAAAGAGTAGGAATTAACGGGTTATTTTCAGAATGGCAGGCAGTGACTAGTGGGGTGCCGCAAGGCTCAGTGCTGGGACCTCAGTTGTTTACAATACGATTAGACGAGACAATTAAATGTAACATCTCCAAGTTTGCGGGAGACACAAAGCTGGGTGGCAGTGTGAGCTGCGAGGAGGATGCTATGAGGCTGAAGGGTGACTTGGATAGGTTGGGTGAGTGGGCAGAAGCATGGCAGATGCAGTAGAATGTGGATAAATGCGAGGTTATCCACTTTGGTGGCAAGAACAGGAAGGCAGATTATTATCTGAATGGTGTCAGATTAGGAAAAGGGGAGGTGCAAAGAGACCTGGGTGTGCTTGTACATCAGTCACTGAAAGTAAGCATGCAGGTACAGCAGGCAGTGAAGAAAACCAATGGCATGTTGGCCTTCATTGCGAGAGGATTTGAGTTTAGGAGCAAGGAGTTCTACAGGGCCCTGGTGAGACTGCACCTGGAGTATTGTGTGCAATTTTGGTCTCCTAATTTGAGGAAGGTCATTATTGCTATTGAGGGAGTGCAGCGTAGGTTCACCAGGTTAATTCACGGGATGGCGGGACTGACGTATGATAGACAATAGACAATAAGTGCAGGAGTAGGCCATTTGGCCCTTCGAGCCAGCACTGCCATTCAATGTGATCATGGCTGACCATCCACAATGATGAAAGAATGGGTCGACTGGGCTTGTATTCGCTGGAATTTAGGATGAGAGGGGATCTTTTAGAAACATATAACAATCTTAGAGGATTGGACAGGGTAGATGCAGAAAAAATGTTCCTGATGTTCCAGAAAATGGTCCAGAACCAGGAGTCACAGTTTAAGAATAAGGGGTAGACCACTTAGCACTGAGATAAGGAAAAATGTTTTCACCCAGAGAGTTGTGAACCTCTGGGAATTCTCTGCCACAGGCAGTGGAGGCCAATCACTGGATGTTTTCAAGAGAGATTTAGGTTTAGCTCTTCGGGTTTAGGGAATCAAGGGAAATGTGGAAAAAAGCAGGAACGGGGTTCTGATTTTGGACGATCAGCCAAGATCATATTGAATGGCGGCGCTGGGTCAAAGGGCCGATTGGCCTACTCCTGCACCTATTTTCTATGTTTCTATGAAACCAGAGCACACAGAGGAAATGTGCTGCAAACTCCACGCAGACAGCACCTGAGGTCAGGAATAGACAATAGACAATAGGTGCAGGAGTAGGCCATTCGGCCCTTCGAGCCAGCAACGCCATTCAATGTGATCATGGCTGATCATCCCCAATCAGTACCCCGTTCCTGCCTTCTCCCCATATCCCCTGACTCCGCTATCTTTAAGAGCCCTATCTAGCTCTCTCATGAAAGCATCCAGAGAACCTGCCTCCATCGCCCTCTGAGGCAGAGAATTTCACAGACTCACAACTCTCTGTGAGAAAAAGTGTTTCCTCATCTCCGTTCTAAATGCTTACCTCTAATTCTTAAACTGTGGCCCCTGGTTCTAGACTCCCCAACATCGGGAACATGTTTCCTGCCTCTAGCTTGTCCAAACCCTTAACAATCTTATATGTTTCAATAAGATCCCCTCTCTTCTTTCTAAACTCCAGAGTGTACAAGCCCAGACGCTCCATTCTTTCAGCATATGATAGTCCCGCCATCCCGGGAATTAACCTTGTAAACCTACGCTGCACTCCCTCAATAGCAAGAATGTCCTTCTGCAAATTAGGGGACCCAAACTGCACACAATACTCCAGGTGTGGTCTCACAAGGGCCCCGTACAACTGCAGAAGGACTGGCGTTTGACAGCAGCTCTACTTCTGCGCCATTGTGCTGAAAGGAAGTAAATTATTATTTAAATGAAACGAGGGTATAAAATATTGCAATGCAAAGGAATCCAGAGTCCTATGTAGAAAGTTAGCATAAGGTGCAAGAAATAATTAAAAGGCAAAAATAAACTTTGGCCTTCATTGGAATGGGCATGGGGTATAGAGATAGAGAAGTTCTGATGCAACTTTGCGGAACACTGGCGAGACTGTGTATGCAATACTACATGCGGTTTTGGTCTCCGACAGTTAATGATGTGCTTGCATTGGAGGCCGTGCAGAGAAGGCTCACAAGGTTAATTGCTGAGAAAATGAAATGGAGTTCATTGCGAGAGGGGATCGTGTTTGAAGTTTCTGGGAGAGTTTGATAGGTAAAAGTGGAGGCTGCTGGCAACTACCAAATAGATTTATTTTAAAGAACGGGACCTTTGGCCCACCGAGTCCATGCAGACCAGCGATCATTCATACACTAGTTCTATTATACTCTCTAGGGACAATTTATAGAAGCCAATTAACCTACAAACCTGTACGTCTTTGGAACGTGGGAGGAAAGCGGAGCACCTGGAGAAAACCCACGCAGGTCACAGGGAGAAGGTACAAACTCTGTACAGACAAGCGGCCATAGTTAGGATCGAACCCAGGTCTCTGGCGCTGTAAGGCAGCAACTCTACCGCTGCACCACCACTGGAACCAAGGCCAAGCGGGGACCCGCATTCTATCCATGCGCTGTCATCCATCAGAGGGTAGTGAGGTGAAACATGCTGACCAGAGAGCAGAGTTACATTACCAGGCCCTAATCGAGCTCGACTCAACAGAGTAGCAGAAGAGTCATACAGCGTGGAACAGGCCCTTCAGCCCAAGTTGCCCATCCTGACCAAGGTGCGCCAAATGAATTTAAACTCAATTTGTAATCCGGGGTTTCAATTAAAATTACTAAATTGTCGTAAAAACTCATCTGAGTTTTTACGACATAGAAGCTGCCTCACCCGCTGAGTTTCTCCAGCATTTTTGTCTATCTTCGATTTTCCAGCATCTGCAGTTCCTTCTTAAACTGATTCAAGATGGTTCTTTATGGAAGAAATGTTTCCTTTCTTATCTAGTCAAGCCTACAAGGGACTCCAAACCTACCTACACACCCACATAGATCAAGGGCAATTAGTGGCAGGCAACAATTGCTGGCCCTGCCAGTGGTGACTGCATCTGGAAAAGTGAAGAAGTAAAAATAGAAAGCAGTAAGTAAAAAGCTGATTCAGCGGCGAGCAAGCAATAAGCTGCAGGTCTCAGCTGCATGATGTAGACACTGCACAAAACAGGAAGTTTAGTTTAGAGATACAGACAGACACAAAATGCTGAAGTAACTCAGGTCAGGCAGTATCTCTGGAGAAATCATAAGATCATAAGTGGTCGGAGAAGAATTAGGCCATTCGGCCCATCAAGCCTACTCCACCATTCAATCATGGCTGATCTATTTCTCGCTCCAAACCCCATTCTCACGCCTTCTCCCCATACAAGATCACCTGTTGTTTCCATTAATGGGAGAGTCTAAGAGTAGAGGTCATGGCCTCAGAATTAAAGAACGTTCTTTTAGGAAGGAGATGAGGAGGAATTTCTTTAGTCAGAGGACGGTGAATCTGTGGAATTCTTTGCCACAGAAGATCTGTGGAGGCAAAGTCAGTGGATATATTTAAGGCAGAGATAGATAGATTCTTGATTAGTACGGTGTCAGAGGTACCTGTTGAGACAAGACCTGGTGAAAAACAAACAAGCAAGCTGATGTCTCTTTGCACCTTTATATTCTTCTTTGTTCCCACCAGCCAGAGACTCTCCACTCTGAAGAAGAGTCTCGACCCGAAACATCACCCATTCCTTCTCTCCAGAGATGCTGCCTGTCCCGCTGTTACTCCAGCGTTTTGTGCCTATCTTCGGTTTAAACCAGCACCTGCAGTTCCTTCCATAACACTCACCACTCTACTCCCTGCCCCATTGTTCATTCTAACGTTGAACCCACAACCTAAACAAGCAAATCTTAATGAAGATCTACCTCTGTTTGATAAAATCCTCCAACTCTTTGCAGGTTTTCCTTCCATCGTTCATGTGCTGATTCAGATTGTCATAGCCAACAGTGCTGGTTATGTCCGTGCTCTGGAACCAGGAAAAAATGCAAAATAATTAGAATCGAGAAAAATACTACACAAACTAACTCTTTACACAGGAACAGCACTTAAAAAATAAAGATAATTTTAATAGCTTAGCTTAGTTTAGTTTAGATATACAGCGTGGTAACAGGTTCTGCAGTCCACGCTGACCAATGATCCCTGTGCACTAGTTCGATGTTATCCCAGTTTCGCATCCTACACACTAGGGCCAATTTATAGATGCCAATTAATGTACAAGCCTGCACTGCTCTGGAGTGTGGGAGGAAACCAGAGCACCCACAGGAAGAACATACAAACTCCGTACAGACAGCACCCATAGTCAGGATCGTACCAGTGTCTCTGGCGCTGTAAGGCAGCAACTCTACCGCTGCACCACTGTGCCGCCCTAAAACCGTTTAGCTATTAAAGCTATTAAGACTGTTGAATTATAATCCTTCCTCCAAACCACCTTTCTCCCTGTGTTACAGGTATGTGGCCATCACACACGTGAACGGGGGACGATGAACAATGGAGGACCTGGCGTGGGGAAACTGCCATGGGGGGGGTAAACAAAAGGAGGAGCCAGCGTGCTTTGTTACTTTGTCAGTGCCGTAGGTGGCTGCTATTCGTATACACTATGTATGCAGCAAAGAATCTCACTGTGCTTAGTCACATGTGACAATAAAGTATTCCATTCCCTTCCACATCAATGGCCCCACTGATTATGGAAACAGCCATGTGTCGCTGACAGGAAGTTCTGTTCAAGCAGCACATGAACAACAAGGTTTCACTCACAACCTCCTCCAATAATCCCATTTTTAGCACCACTGTTGGGTTCTCAACAGCCCAGTGTTTAATTGTAGTATGTACCAACAATGGACCAATGATGTTCTCACTTGCAACAGCATAACAGGCTCGTAAACGCAATATACATAGATAATGTACGATATATATTTTAAATTCAATAAACCGTAATGCTAGTGCAAAACCCAAAGTCCTTTTTGCGTCCAAAGACAGCCCTGAGAAGTTAATATGCAACCAAGGAACTGCAGATGCTGGTTTATACCAAAGACAGACACAAAGTGCTGGCGTAACTCAGTGGGACAGGCCTGACCCGCTGAGTTATGCCAGTACTTTATGTATGTGTAGAAGTTAATAGTTGCTGGGTTTAGTGTGCAGTGTTCAAGAGCCTGAAGGTCATTGGGAAGGAGATAGTGAACTTAGTGATCACGGTTTTCAGGCTCCTGTACCTTCTTCCTGATGGTAGGAGAAAAATGAGAGCACGGACCGGGTGGTGCGGGACTTTGATGATATTGGGTGTCTTTTTGAGGCAGTGTCTCCTATAGATCCCTTCGTTAGTTGGGGACGTCAGTACCTGTGATGAACTGGATAGTGTCCACCATTCTCAATAACCTCCTTCATTCCTGCCGTTCAAGTTACCGAGACAGACCCTGATGCAACCAGTCAGTCTGCTTTCCGCCGTACTAATGAAGATGTTCAATAGAGCATTCATCGACAAAACCAAATCTTCTCAATCTTCCAAGGAAAAGGAGGCACTTTGTGATTGCATGAATGTGTGGAGCCCAGGACAGACAGATCTTCAGATATATACAACACCCAGGAATGTGAAGTTGATGATGCTCTCCAGCATCGTACTGCCAATGAAAACAGGGTCATGGATCTTTGCCTTTCCCTTCCTGAAGTCAACTATTAGCTCCTTGATCATGCAAACCTAGAGAACAAGTTTGTTGTTCTGGCACCATTCAATGGTGCTTTATTTATCACATATGCAACTGGTTACAGTTCAGTTTATTGTCACGTGTACCACTGTACAGTGAAAAACTTTTGTTGCGTGCCAACCAGCCAGCGGAAAGACAATACATGATTACAATCGAACCATTTACAGTGGATAGATACATGATGGGGGAAATAACGTTTAGTGCAAGGTAAAGCCAGCAATGTCTGATCAAGGACAGTCCGAGGGTCATCAGCACTGTCTACCTCTTTGATGGGGCACTGTGCAACTACAGTGAAATTCTTTTTGCCTATTTACACATGCAGGCACCGCTATGTTTTGACACCATGTCCAAAGTCCGGTCTGCCTGCGTGCTCAGCACACTAGAGTACGTCCTGAACCAGGTAAGCCCCAGGCTCCTGCAGGGCCTTCCCCAATCGCCCTTGACTGGATCGGCCCTCAAACTAAAATCCCTCTCCTCTCCTGGCCATCTTTGTGTCCCGGGGTCACCTCCTGCAGCTGACCTTCAAGGCCTTGCTCGTCACGTCCAACTTCTCCAAATCCCCCCTGTTCAATCATTGCAGATTTGGAGGATTTTATCAAACAGAGGGAGGGCTTTGTTAAGATTTACATATTTAGGTTGAGGGTTTGAAGTTACAATTAACAAAGGAGCAGGGAGTAGAGTGGGGAGTCTGGGGCTGGTGGGAAGAAAGAAGAGCATAATGGTGCAAAGACCATCTTAGAATGAGATGAGTTAACAATTTGTTAAGGATGTCCAGGAAAGTTCTCTGAAGCAATATGTACTGCAGATGGCCTTACCAAAAAAAGGGCTTGACTTCCTCCGAGGAAATCAGGTTGGGCAAGTGGTTGATGTGTCTGTGCGATAGTAAATAGTTTGCACAAAAAGTAGTCGGTATCTGGAATGATCTGCCAGAGGAGGTGCTGGAGGCGGCAACCGTAACAACTTGTAAGGGGCATCCAGACAGGGATCTGAGCAAGGCATAGATTGATATGGAGTTAATACAGACAAGTGGGATGAGTAAAAAGGCCTGATGGCCGGCATAGACCCAGTCTGCCAAATGACCTGTTTCTTACTTTACCCACAGCAACCGCGACCACAGAAGGCTGGAGAGGCAAGCTGCTGATTATATTTAAGCAGATGGATTGCTAGGCACAAAAGGCAGCGCGGGATTTAGGGAAGAAGACAGCATTACGGTATTGATATTGATGATCACCCATTAATAGATGGAATGACTGAGCAGGCTTCAAGGGCCACAAGCCCTATTATTCTGTTTCCATGTTTGTTTCATCCTCTGTCTGTCTCCAAAAATATATTGAGACTTCTGCTTCTCCTACCCTTTGACAAAGTGAATACCTAAGACTCATGATTCTCTGAGAGAAAAAAAAATCAATTGCCTAATCTAGCTTTGTGACTACTTATCTTTAAACAGTGATCGCTAATTTGAGAATCTCCCACAAAAGATAACATTCATTCTACATCCCAGCCTGTCAAATCTCTTCAAGATCCTGCATCTTTTGAGTCGTCCCCTCTTTCCCTTCTAAATCCAGTGGACAGATAGAGTGATACAGTGCAAAAACAGGTCCTTCAGGCCAACTTGCCCACACTGGCCAACATGTCCCAGCTACACTCATTCCACCTGCCTGCGCTTGGTCCATATCCCTCCAAACCTATCCTATCCATGTACCTGTCTAACTGTTTCTTAAATGTTGGGATAGTCCACTCTTTGTGTGAAAAGGTTACCCCTCAGATTCCTATTAAATCTTTTACCCTTCACCTTAAACCTATATCCTCTTGTCCTCGATTTGCCTACTCTGGGCAAGTGACTCTGGGCATCTACCCAATCTATTCCTCACATGATTTTATACACCTCTATAAGATTACCCCTCATCCTCCCATGCTCCAAGGAATAGAGTCCCAGCCTATTCAACCTCTCCCTATAGCTCAGACCCTCTAGAAACATTCTCGTAACCTCGATGCCTAATCTGTCCAACCTTACTTCATAAGGCAACCTACTCATTTCAGATATAGACTTGTAAACCTTCTCCAAACTGCTTCCAACCCAAGAACATCATAGAGTCTGAGTCATACAGCGTGGAAACAGGCCCTTCAGCCCAACTTGCCCACACTTACCAACATCTTCAGTCCTCAAGTCTCCATTGAACAGCAACAGATAACTATTAAATGTATTCTTCTCTCTGAAGTGCCAATCCAATTTAATTTTGAAATCGCCTGACAAATGCCACTTTTACTTTTACAAGAATTGTCCATTGCACTTTCTTGGGCATGTAAAGCCAGCAACTCTGTTAGTTAACAAGGCCAGAGTATAGAGCATCGTGTTCTTAGATTATTAAACCTATTAGAATTATTATACCTATTTCAATCGATTCCTATATACCTACCAAAGAAGTTTTTTTTTTAACTGGATTCAGACATTACTAATTTTATATGGGACTATAAATCACATAGAATACAAAGAACACACTTGAACAAAGCTAAAGTATTAGGGGGCTTAGCACTCCCTAACTTCATGTATTATTATTGGTCAGTAAATATTAAAAATATGATTCAACTGATGGACAACTCTGCCCAGCAAGTCCTCTCTCTCCTTGTAATGGAGAGAGAGGACTGCTCCTCTGGAAACATTGGAGCGATCCTCCTCTCACCAATGAAACTGAATAACATAAATTATAACAAAAACCCAATTATACATAGTACAATCAGAACTTGGAAACAAATAAAACAAAATTTAAAATTAAGAAATCTATCGCTTTTATCTCCAATAGTTAATAACCCTTCGTTTAATCCCTCTATTACAGACAAATCTTTTATACAATGGGATAGACTAGGAATTAAAACGTTCGGTGACTTGTATGAAACTGGAAAATTACTATCATTCCAACAATTACAAATAAAATATAAACTGGGAAATAATCAATATTTTAAATATTTTCAAATATGTGACTATTTGAAAAAATATACAAAAGATCATTATAATAGCCCAGCAGATGTATTGGATGAAGCAATGCAGATAAAAGCTGAATCAGCAAACTTAATATCATATTTGTATAATATTATCTTAAATGTAGAAATACCATCTACGGAAGGTATTAGAAGAGACTGGGAACAAGAATTAGCTATTAAAATCTCAAAGGAAAGGTGGAATGAACATTTATTAAACGTGCATAAATGTTCGATTAATGTAAGACATACTTTAATACAATTTTAAAATTTTACATAGATTATATTATTCCAAAACTAAAATTAATAAAATTTTCCCAAATGTATCATCCATTTGTGATAAATGTCAATCTCAAGAAGCTACTATAGCGCACTCATTTGTTTTCTGTACAAAAATTCAAAAATTTTGGATTGAGATTTTTGAAATCTTTACAAAATTATTTAAAATAAAACTGATACCCAAAGCAGAATGGATTATCTTCGGAACAACGGAAGATAGTCCAGAACTAAATGTGTTCCAAAAGAAATTAATAGACTATGGGTTAATAACTGGAAAAAAGTTAATCCTAAAATTCTGGAAAAACGCTCCAATACCAACTATAAACATGTGGATTTCAAATATGTTCGAAACATTACACCTAGAAGAGATAAGACTCCTCCTGGCAGGTAAACCAGATCACTTCCACCTGACGTGGTCTGCATTTATAGAATTATTACAAGTATAGGGTGCAAAAGTACTTTAAAAAAACCTGAGGTCAGGTAAGGGGGGATGAAAGCTGGAGAGTTGGTATGTCCCATTTACGTGATGCTTACAACAAAGTATTTGTTTTTCTCTTTTCCCTCTTTCTCTTTTTTCTTCTTTTTTAGGGTCTATTTCTTAACTCTTTTTTTTTAAATTTCTTTCTTGCAGGGTCTTTGTTCTTTTTTGTTGTCACGTTTTTTACACTTTCACTTTTTTCCTTCACTTTCTCCTCTCTCTCAATCTCATCCTTTCCTTTTATTAGTGTAAAAAATGACGGAGTACATTAATTGTAATAAGATATACGTGACGAGTACTAATGTAATTGGTTGTAATGTAATGTACTTCTAATAAATAAATAAATAAAAAATAAATACAAAATAAATAAAATAAGATTATTAAACTCTGAGCCCACCAGACGTCAACTTTCTTCAAAAGTATTCAGTTATGGGAGAATCTAACCCACAAACTAGGACAAGAGTCAAGAGAGATTTATTGACATATGTCCCGAAGCAGAACATCAAAATTCTTACTTCCAGTAGCGCCACACGTACAGTGGCTTGCAAAAGTAATCATACCCCTTGAACTTTTCCACATTTTGTCACGTTACAACCACAAACGTAAATGTATTTTATTGGGATTTTATGTGATAGACCAACACAAAGTGGCGCATAATTGTGAAGTGGAAGGAAAATGATACATGGTTTTCAAATTTTTTTACAAATAAAAAACTGAAAAGTGTCGTGTGCAAAAGTATTCAGCCCCCTTTACTCTGATACCCCTAAATAAAATCCAGTGCAACCAATTGCCTTCAGAAGTCACCTAATTAGTAAATAGAGGCCACTTGTGTGTAATCTAATCTCAGTATAAATACAGCTGTTCTGTGAAGGCCTCAGAGGTTTGTTAGAGAACATTAGTGAACAAACAGCATCATGAAGCCCAAGGAACACACCAGACAGGCCAGGGATAAAGTTGTGGAGAAGTTTAAAGCAGGGTTAGGTTATAAAAAAATATCCCAAGCTTTGAACATCTCACAGAGCACTGTTCAATCCATCATCCGAAAATGGAAAGAGTATGGCACAACTGCAAACCTACCAAGACATGGCCGTCCACCTGAACTGACAGGCCGGGCAAGGAGAGCATTGATCAGAATAGCAGCCAAGAGGCCCATGGTAACTCTGGAGGAGCTGCAGAGATCCACAGCTCAGGTGGGAGAATCTGTCCACAGGACAACTATTAGTCGTGCACTCCACAAATCGGCCCTTTATGGAAGAGTGGCAAGATGAAAGTCATTGTTGAAAAAAAGCCATAAGAAGTCCCATTTGCAGTTTGCCACAAGCCATGTGGGGGACACAGCAAACATGTGGAGGAAGGTGCTCTGGTCAGATGAGACCAAAATTGAAGTTTTTGGCCTAAATGCAAAACACTATGTGTGGCGGAAAACTAACACTGCACATCACCCTGAACACACCATCCCCACTGTGAAACATGGTGGTGGCAGCATCATGCTGTGGGGATGCTTTTCTTCAGCAGGGACAGGGAAGCTGGTCAGAGTTGATGGGAAGATGGATGGAGCCAAATACAGGGCAATCTTGGAAGAAAACCTGTTAGAGTCTGCAAAAGACTTGAGACTGGGGCGGAGGTTCACCTTCCAGCAGGACAATGACCCTAAACATACAGCCAGAGCTACAATGGAATGGTTTAGATCAAAGCATATTCATGTGTTAGAATGGCCCAGTCAAAGTCCAGACCTAAATCCAATTGAGAATCTCTGGCAAGACTTGAAAATTGCTGTTCACAGACGCTCTCCATCCAATCTGACTGAGCTTGAGCTACTTTGCAAAGAAGAATGGGCAAAAATGTCAGTCTCTAGATGTGCAAAGCTGGTAGAGACATACCCCAAAAGACTTGCAGCTGTAATTGCAGCGAAAGGTGGTTCTACAAAGTATTGACTCAGGGGGGCTGAATACTTTTGCACGCCACACTTTTCAGTTTTTTATTTGTAAAAAAATTTGAAAACCATGTATCATTTTCCTTCCACTTCACAATTATGCACCACTTTGTGTTGGTCTATCACATAAAATCCCAATAAAATACATTTACGTTTGTGGTTGTAACGTGACAAAATGTAGAAAAGTTCAAGGGGTATGAATACTTTTGCAAGCCACTGTATGTAAACATATTACTCTGAAATCAAAAATATCATTACCAGGTTTAAGTAGTTCCGAGCTTATTTGGAGGTTGTAGTGTTTAATAGACTGTAGGGCTGTAGGGAATAAGCTGCTCCTGAACCTGGACGTTAGTTTTCAGGCTTCTGTACATTCTTCCCGATGGCAGGAATGAAATGAGAGTGTGGCCAGTGTGATGTGGGTCTCTGATGATGCTGGCTGCCATTTTGAGACAGTGACTCTTGTAGATTGCTTTGATGGTGGGGTGGGGGGGGTCAGTACAGGTGATGGACTGGGTAGTGTTCACGACTTTTTGCAATTTCTTCGTTCCTGGGCATTCGAGTTGCCAAACCAGGCTGTGATGCAACTAGTCAATATGCTCTCCACTGTACACCTGCCCAAGAGAGTATTTGTTGACATTCCGCATCTCCTCAATCTTCTAAGGAAGTAGAAGCGTTGATGGACTTTCTTTGCGCTAGGTCCAGGACAGATCTTCAGAGATATGCACGCCCAGGAATTTGAAGCTTTTGATTCTCTCCACTACCGTCCAGTCAAATGAAAACAGGTTTGTGGATCCTCATTCTTCCTCTTCCAAAGTTCACAATCAGTCAAATCCTTACTAAGAAGGAAGTAAGAATGCAGACCATACTGGAAAGGAATACAATTGAGAAAACATATTTTTAAATATGGAAATTACACGAGTGCATGGCAGAAAGATGAATAGAAAGAAATGGTGCACGATGTGAGAGGAAGGGAAGACTCACATGGGGCAGAAAGGCTTGATGAGTACAACAGCCATGTCACCCACTAATAAAACCAAACTAGAAAATTACCATTATGATACCGCAGTCCAAGTGAAGCTTCCCAAAAACACATTCCAAGTACTGAAAGATACATAGTTAGATACAGCCAGTCAGGCAACATCCGTCGTGGCTATCCCTCGAGGTCGAGGATGATGGTCTACCTTCTGTTGTTTTTATGGACTCTCATGTGGCTTAAGAGTCCAATCCTGGCTTTGAAATTACTTCGGCATTCAGGACAGGTAATTCCAGATGGCAGATCGGGCATTGGTTGTTGCTGCCTCTCTTTCCGATTTCTTCTCTTTTCTTCTAATTCTGCGCATCTCTTGGCTTTGAAGGTCGCTGTTCCTTCTTGGATGATGATTCGCCAGAGTTTCCTGTCCTTGGCATTGGTTTCCCAATTGTCAATGTCGAATTGCACATTTCTTCATGCTGGCTTTTAAGACGTCTTTGAATTTCTTCTTTTGTCTGCCTCTTTTACGTTTGCCTTCTTTAAGCTGGGAGTAGAAGGTTTGCTTTGGTAGACACTCGTCTTCCATCCGAACAACATGACCGACCAATCTTAGTTGGTTCTTGATGACGAAGGCTTCGATGCTGGATGCTTTTGCTTCATTCAGCACACTGACGTTGGTTCTTCTGTCTTCCCAGCTGATATTTAAGCTTATTCTGGTATTATTCTGTATTTAAGCTGGCCAGTGAAATTCCTCGTATGTTGCAAAACATACTTGCCGAATAAAATCTGATTCTGATTCTGATTCGAAGACATCGTTGATGGAACTTTTCAAGTGTTTTCAGATGGCGTTGGTATGTTGTCCAGGTTTCTGATGCATACAGGAGTGTTGGAATCACCACTGCCTTGTACACTAACATCTTGGTGTCTGTTCGGATGTCACAATTTTGAAAGACTCTCGTTCGAAGACATCCAAAAGCTGCTCCAGCACATTTAAGACTATGTTGGATCTCATCATTAAGGTCGACATTGGAGGAGTGGTGACTTCCAAGATACGGAAAGTGATCCACATTTTCCAGGGTTTTTTCACCAGGTTGAATTGATGGTTCTTTATGATTTGTCTCAGTTGGTGACGATTGGTAGATAATCTGAGTCTTCTTGGAGTTGATGATAAGTCCATCAGTTTGATAAGTTTCGTGTATGCACTGTTGAAGGCAGTCAGGATCTGTTGCAGATGATTTTGTTCATCAGGTACAGCAGGCAGTGAAGAAAGCGAATGGTATGTTGGCCTTTATAACAAGAGGAGTCGAGTATAGGAGCAAAGAGGTCCTTCTGCAGTTGTACAGAGCCCTAGTGAGACCACACCTGGAGTATTGTGTGCTGTTTTGGTCCCCTAATTTGAGGAAGGACATTCTTGCTATTGAGGGAGTGCAGCGTAGGTTTTACAAGGTTAATTCCCGGGATGGCGGGACTGTCATATGCCGAGAGAATGGAGCAGCTGGGCTTGTACACTCTGGAATTTAGAAGGATGAGAGGATATCTTATTGAAACATATAAGATTGTTAAGGGTTTGGACATGCTAGAGGCAGGAAACATGTTCCCGATGTTGGGGGAGTCCAGAACCAGGGGCCTCAGTTTAAGAATAAGGGGTAAACCATTTAGAACGGAAATGAGGAAACACTTTTTCACACAGAGAGTTGCGAGTCTGTGGAATTCTCTGCCTCAGAGGGCGGTGGAGGCCGGCTCTCTGGATACTTTCCAGAGAGAGCTAGATAGGGCTCTTAAAGATAGTGGAGTCAGGAGCTATGGGGAGAAGGCAGGAACGGGGTGCTGTTTGGGGATGATCAGCCATGATCACATTGAATGGCGGTGCTAGCTCGAAGGGCCGAATGGCCTACTCCTGCACCTATTGTCTACTGTCTATTGTCTATTTCTGAGAGAGCTGCAACACAGTTGTCACCTGCATATTGGAACTCGATGAGGGAGCTCATAGATGTCTTAGTTATGGACTTGAGACGGGCAAGATTGAAAAGGCTGCCATCTGTTCTGGAGACGATTTTGATTCTTGGGGGTAGGTCGTCCTGGATGATGTGGATGATGGTCGCAATGAAGATGGTGAACTGTGTTGGCAACATACAATTTATATCAATGGACTTCCAGTGGAATTTGTTTCTGCAGTGCAAATAAAAGACTAGCCCAGCTCATGACATCGGTGCAGGGATAAACCAAAGTAACGAACAAGGGGATATCTATGGACGTTATTTATATGAACTTCCATAAAGTATCCAATTAAATCCTTAAGTTTTTAAGTAACACAGTGATCACAAGACAGTCGTGTTTTATATAAAAATTAAAGTGATTTAGTCTAATCTGAAAATTTGGTTTAAAATCCAAAAGAAAGCCAACTATGAATGGAGTTATCAGCTAAGTTAGCAGCCCTACATTCTATAGCCTCTTGAAAACAAGTTTACAGGCGCATAATCTCCTCGCACCTGTGATCATTGTCTGGGAACGCAGCCTTTCTCAGGCCATTCTATGGGAAAGCTTAACATTGGCAAACACAACACAACAGCAATAGTTGGGTAGACATATGAGGAAAGGTTAAGTAGGCTGGAACTCTACTCTTTGGAGTTTAGAAGAATGAGAGGCGATCTCATTGAAACATATAAGATCGTGAGGGGCCTTGATCGGGTGGATGCACCGAGGATGTTCCCAATGATCGGGGAAACTAGAACTAGGGGACATAGTTGCAGAATAAGGGGGGGCTCTTTTAAAACTGAGATGAGGAAGAACTTCTTCACCCAGAGGGTGGTTAATTTATGGAATTCACTGCCCCAGGGAGCAGTGGAAGCAGAAACATTAAATATATTTAAGTCTAAAATAGATGTTTTTTTAGCTGCCAAGGGGATAAGGGGCTACGGGGAGAGGGCAGGGATATGGACCTAGGTAGGGTTAGTATAGTAAGACCTGAGTGATCTCCTGGACAAGTGTCGATCGCCTGGATTGGGGTCGGAGAGGAATTTCCCGGATTTTTTTCCCGAATTGGACCTGGGTTTTTATCCGGTTTTTTGCCTCCCCCAGGAGATCACGCGGGTCTTGGGGTGGAGAGGGGTGATAGCGGTATAAAGGGGAGGGTAGTGTCTTGTGTTCTGTGTCTTGTGTCTACTGTTTGTGGGTAGGGGTGTTTGTTTGGTGTTCAGCCATGAGCGAATGGCGGTGCGGGCTCGATGGACCTGGTGGTCTGCTCTCGCACCTACTTTCTATGTTTCTATGTTTCTATGACCACCCGTGCCCCCTGCCGCTAGTAGCACAGAAACGTTGCAGACAAGGAGGGCTTATGATTGGCTCGGTGAGGGGGCAGTGGCGCGGTCTGCTCTGATAAGAAAGATTGGTGCTGGGCGCCCTTTCAGTGAGAGAACCTTTACCTTGGACCGTGTCGCGAACGGTGTCGGGTGATCAAGAACAAAACATCCTGTGGCGTGCTCTGATGAGTTTGCGAGTGCTTACGGGTTTATGTAATGTTATGTAATGATAAATAATGTTGAAATAGAAAGAGTGTATGAAAATAAATTTCTGGGTGTGATTCTTGATCACAAAATCTGCTGGAAACCCCATATAAAACATGTGAGAGCAAAAGTAGCACGGAGTATTGGAGTGATGGGGAAAGCAAGGCATGTTTTGAATGAGAGAGCACTGTATATTCTGTACAGCTCACTTGTGTTACCGTATTTAAATTACTGTGTGGAACTATGGGGCAACACCTACAAAACCACAAAAAAGAGCTATTCGTATAGTAAACAATGTAAGATATCATGAACACACCAATATACTGTATTTAAAATTACACACCTTAAAGATTAAGGATCTGGTAGAATTTAAGACTGCACAAATAATTTATAAAGCAAAAAATAAACTGCTACCTGTAAACATACAAAAACTGTTCAGAGACAGAGAGGGGGGTTATAACTTTAGTGGGAAACTAAACTTGAAACAGCATTATGCTCGGACCAATTTAAAAAGTATGTGTATTTCCATTTGTGGGGTGGTTTTGTGGAATGGTCTTGACGAAACGATTAAACAAAGTATGAATATAATGCAATTTAAAAAAATGTACAAAAGATATATCTTTGAAAAGTACAGTAATGAGGAAGGAGAATGTAAATCTCACAGATGTTAATGGTGCTTGTTCTTTTTGTTCTTTTCTTTTTTTGTTCTTTTTTTCTTAATAGCTTGATTGGAGTAGTTTTATTTGAATTGTCTGTTTAGTTTATTTTATTGAATTTTGCATTTGTTAATGGTGAAGAATGGGGGTAGGACTTGACAAGCATAGGCTTCTTCCTATCCCTTTTCGAACGAGTCTAATGTGTATTATGTTGAAATTGGCTTTTGATTTTTTAATTTATGTATGTACATATATGTTATGTATATGTGTATGTGTGTATATGTGTATATGTATGTATGTATATATGTACATGTATCTGTATGTATGTGTGTATGTATTTATGTATATATAGATATGTATATATATAATTTTCATTTATTATTCATTTTCATCTTTTCTTTTCTTCTTTTTTTAATCGTTCGAAATAAAAAGATATCAATCAATCAAAATGTGAGTGTGTGTAGATACATCCTGCGTACCTGTAGACAGCACCCGTAGTCAGGATCGAACCCGGGTCTCTGGCACTGCAAGGCAGTAACTCTACCGCTGCAGCACCGTGCTGCCCTAGGCTGCATTTGGAGTATTGCAGGCCATTCTGGTCGCCCCATTACAGGAAGGATGTGGAAGTTTTAGAAATGGTGCAGAGGAGGTTTACCACAACGCTGCCTGGATTAGAAGGTATTAGCTACAGGGTAGTTGGACAGATTTAATTGTTTTCTCTGGAACGTAGAAGGTAATAGAGAAACCTGACAGAAGTATATAAAAATGTAGGACAGGCATAGATAGGGTAGACAGTCAGAACCTATTTTCCAGGATGGTAATATCAAATACTAGGGGGCATGGCTGTAAAGTAAGAGGGGAAAAGTTTAACGGAGATGTGCAGGCCATGTTTTCCTTACGTAGAAGGTGATGAGTGCCTGAAATGTGCTGCCAGGGGTGGTGGTGGCAGATATGATAGTGGCATTTAAGAGACTTTTGGATGAGCACATGGATATGTGAGGAATGGAGAAATAGAAGGGTTGGTCGTCACATTATGTTCCACATAGATATTATGTGCCGCAGGGCCTGTTTCAGTACTGCATTGTTCTTTGTTCAATGTTCCAAGATGCCACTTGGGATGCTATTATTTAAAATTAGAGCACATGGTTTAGTTTAGTTCAGAAATACAGCGCAGAAACAGGCCCTTCGGCCCACCATGTCCACACCGACCAGCGATCCCTGCATGCTAACATCATCCTACACACATTAGGAACAATTTACAATGATACCAAGCCAATTAGCCTACAGACCTGTACATCTTTGGAGTGGGGAGAAAACCAGAGCTCCCGGAGAAAATCCACGCGGGTCACGGGGAGAAGGTATACTCCATACAGGCCATACCCGTAGTCAGGTTCAAACCTGCTTCTCTGGCACTGTAAAGCAGCAAATCTACCTCAGCGGCACTGTGCCACCCCTAATGGTATTGGGGGCAACATGTTGGCGTGGATTGAGGATGCCAGAAAATAGTAAGAAAGAACAAAGACAGACAGAAAGTACTGGAATAACTCAGCGTTCGCATTGGGACCCTTCTTCAAACCCCAAAACGTCACCCATCCTTTTTCGCCCGAGATGCTGCTTGACCCACTGAGTTACTCCAGCACTTTGCGTCCATCTACAAGCAGTTGAACATGGCTGAGGAATTAGCGTGCACATTGCTTTCTTCAAGGAAGTATGTGAAAATCTTAATCTGACTCATCATAGGCCGTGCCAAATCCTAGAGCACGCACAACAATAATATCACTCTGCAATATAACAAAGGGAAGTCAAACAGGCCTGAAGAGAAAGCTGTCAAACTGCATTGCATAACAAAGCAGGCGAGTTTCTGAATTATATTTGCTTAAGCCAACTGCATATTTTCCCAATGTGCCATCACAAACGACAATTTCCGATCCCAGTGCTTAACTAAGTGCCCACAACAGCTCAGGTAAACCAATGACAGACGAGCATCAGTTGGCAGCTTAAAATGGGAAAGATATTTGTATAGTGAACATTTTATTTTTTCTATTATTTCTGATCGTTCATGTTCGGCAAAACAAAAAGGGTAAGATATGGAAATATCCCACCTATTCCACATATCAGTAACCTTTCTGTACACTCTGGAGTTTAGAAGGATGAGAGGATATCTTATTGAAACATACAAGATTATTAAGGGTTTGGACACGCTAGAGGCAGGAAACATGTTCCCGATGTTGGGGGAGTCCAGAACCAGGGGCCACAGTTTAAGAATAAGGAGTAAGCCATTTAGAACGGAGACGTGGAAACACTTTTTCTCACAGAGAGTTGTGAGTCTGTGGAATTCTCTGCCTCAGAGGGCGGTGGAGGCAGGTTCTCTGGAAACTTTCAAGAGAGAGCTAGATAGGGCTCTTAAAGATAGCGGAGTCAGGGGATATGGGGAGAAGGCAGGAACGGGGTACTGATTGGGGATAATCAGCCATGATCACATTGAATGTCGGTGCTGGCTCAAAGAGCCGAATGGCTTACTCCTGCACCTATTGTCTATTGTCTATTTCTGTGAACTAATTTAAAGCACATTTATATTGGGCCTTAAATAAACAGATCAATATTGTACACAAGAATCCAGATGTGATGCTTCCAGATGCGATTTAAATGAATCATAACCTCCCTATTTTTGTATTCAATTGATCTCACAATAAAACAACAATATTCTTTGTTTTTTTTTGTCTTCAGTGGCTGTTTTTGGTAGTAATTATTGCCTTGACTACTTTGGTCTGATCTTATTACAGCTATGCCTTCTGTTTAGTTTAGTTTATTGTCACGTGTATCCAGGTGCAGTGAAAAGCGTTTGTTGCGTGCCATTCAGTCAGCAGAAAGACAATACATGATTACAAGCGAGCCATTTACAGTGTATAGATACATAATAAGGGAATATCGTTTAGTGCAAGGTAAAGCCAGAAACGTCCGATCAAAGATAGTCCAAGGGTGACTAAACAGGTAGATAGCAGTTCAGCACTGCTCCCCGGTTGTGCTTGGAGCTGGGAAGGTACTGTCCCTTAATCTGGAGGTGTGCGTTTTCACACTTCTATACCTTTTGCCTGATGGGAGAGGGGAGAAGAGGGAGTGGTCAGGCTGCGACTCATCCTTGATTATGCTGCTGGCCTTGCCGAGGCAGCGTGAGTTATAAATGGAGTCAATAGAAGGGAGGTACACAAAAATGCTGGAGAAACTCAGCGGGTGCAGCAGCATCTATGGAGCGAAGGAAATAGGTAACGTTTGTGTGATGGTCTAGGCTGCGTCCACAATTCTCTGGTCTGTTCTCTCTCCAATTCCTCTCATCAACGTAACAACTCGTTTTATAACATTTCCCATTCTGAGATAGGGTCTGGACCTAAAATATTATCAGTTTCACCCCCAAGTATGCTGCTTGGCTTGATGAGTACTTTCTCAGTTTTTGTTTCAGACCTCCAGCATCAGCAGTTTCCTTTTGCTCCAGTGAAAACATTCTGTTAGCTTTCATAAACATTCTCGAGATCTGCATTTCAGCCGTTGTGCACTGGGACACACAGGCACCGCTGCCATGCCTTCAGCTGACATGGCCCCGAGCTCTGTCGCTTCCTCTCCAGACCACTTCCAAGAATGTAAAAATTACAGGGGAAGTGGTCTGGAGAGGATCTCTTAGAGGGGAGGATGCTCCTCAAACTGCGGAGCATCCTAGACAATACTGCTCACTCCTTCCATGACACACTGGTCAACTTGAGGAGTACCTTCAGCAACAGACTGGTTCCACCAAGATGCAACATTGAACGCCACAGGAGATCCTGCTTCCCTGTGGCTATCAAACTGTACAACTCCTCCCCCTTCTGTCGTGGCATGGACTGAGACTCACTCCTCTCCTGCAGAAGATAGGTACATGTTTGCACAGCGGTAGAGTTGCTGCCTTACAGTGCCAGAGACCCGGGTTGGAAGCCGGTTGGTTTCCCCGGATGCTCTGGTTTCCTCCCACACTCCAAAAACGTGTAGGTTTGTAGGTTAATTGGCTTCGGAAAAGATTGTAATTTTGTCCCTTATACGTAGGACAGTGCGTGTATGGGTGTTGCTGGTTGGCATGGACTCGGTGGGCCAAAGGGCCTGTTACCACGCGGTATCTCTAAACTAAACTGAAATGTTGAGTGAGTGGATGAGGAAATGGTAGATCCAATATTTCATCATCGTTGAAAACATCAGCGACGCAGTGGTGCTGGTTTCCAACGGGAACGGTGATGGACGCACCACACATCTCTGTCCTCCAGTTCCTGCGGACATCCGCCACTGGAAGTATAGGATTTTGGTGTGTGTGCTTTATCATCATTCCTTACAATGCCATGTACGACAGCGATCGCAAATTCTACTGAAGCTAGAAGCTCATCCGCCCTTTGACAGGTCTTGTTTTTGGTCCTGCTGGGGGTCCACAGCCCCCTCCTCACTGGGCAAACCAGGTGGGGGAGACGGTTTAGTCGCCGACTATCCGACCATGCAGCAGGTAGAGCACGGGATTACATGGTACCCGTGGTGGGGGGAACTCCCCCAACCAATATGGTGTGGATAATTGTAACTTCGCTGAGCAGAACAGAAAAGCAAAACTAAATGGTGAAAGATTGAGTTGTGTTGCTATTCTAAAGGACCCAGGTCCTCTTGTACACAAGTCATCGAAGGTCCACACGCAAGAGCAGCAGGCAATTGGGAAGGTGGATGCTACATTGGCCTTTAGTAGAGGGTTTGATTGCTGGAAGAAGGAAGTGTTATAGCAATTGTTTAGTACCTTTGCCAGACTACACCTGGACTATTGTGCAGAATGTTGGCTTCCGTACCAAAGACAGGATGTAGCTGCCACTGAGGGTGTGCAGCAAAGATTCATCACACTAGTTCCCCATGAATAACATATTTGCCATTGGAGGTGAGAACAAGTAGACTGCACTTCTTGAGATTTAGAAGAATGACAGGAAATCTCGGAGTTACTCCAGCATTTTGTGTCTCTCTTTAGTTTAGTTCAGAAATACAGAATGGAAACAGGCCCTTCAGCCCACCGGGTCCATACTGACTATCGATCACCCATTCACCCTGGTTCTATGCATCCCCCTTTTGCTTCCACTTACTAGACACTAGGGGCAATTCACAAAAGCTAATTAAACTAGAAACCCTGATGTCTCACGGATGGAGGGAACCAGAGGACAGAGCAAACCCACGAGGAGAACATCCCAAAGCTAATCAGACAGCACCCGCGGTCAGGATCAAACCCAGGTCTCTGGCACCAAGAGACAGCAGCACTACCAGCTGCACCACTATGTCACCATCTCTCATCAAAACGTACAACATTTTGGAAGAGCTTGACAGGCTAGATGCAGGGAGACATTTCCTCTGATGTTAAGAGTCTAGGACCAGGAGAAACATTTCAGAACTAAGTGCAGATTAAGTGTAAGGTTAAAACCCATGGGACAATATACAGTCATGGACAGAGGGCTGGTTGGCAGACAGGTAACAGCTGGAGTAAATAGGTCCTTTTTCCAAATAGCAGGAAGGGTCAATGGTTCTTTATTGTCACACGTGCAAACGCCGAGAGAAATCATTTTCCTACGTACAGTCCAGTAGAGTATTGCACGATCGACAATTTGCAAAGTGCACAGAAATAGTCCACTGAGCCCGCATGCAAGACGCACCAGGTTTTGATGCCATTTTCAAAGTCTAGCCCGTGCTCTTGTGAGGGTCTACAGGGTGGACTACAAGGTTTAATCCTTGGACAGCAGCAATCACCATTGATATTATTAATTCAGATGAGGAATGTAATTGTGATACGTGCAGGTTTGCGGATGACAAAACTGGGTGAGCGTGCGAGTTGTGGGAAGAATTCTACTTTGGTGGCAAAAAAGATAGATTATTACAAGGGTGTCCTTGTAAACCATCATTGCACACCCGCCTAAGCAAGAACAGACTTTCTCGGAGACCAAAATATCAGACTCGGGTTGGATTATTGTGATATACACCAATGTTCAATGAAAATTGAAAGCAAGCTTACAGCCAGTTAAGGTGGCAAATGGTGTCTGGGCCATCATTGCATGAGGATTTGAGTGCAGGAGCAGGGATATCTTGAGTAAAACACTCAACGGGTCAGGCAGCATCTGCGGAGGGAATGGATAGGCGATGTTCCAGGTCGGGAGCCTTCTTGGAGGAGGAGAACAAAGTTTGAGTAAATCACTTTGAGATTTCTCAGAGGATCAGTAAAATGGAGACACAAGGAACTACAGATGCTGGAATCTAGAGTAAAACATGTCCCTTCTTCAACTCATCTGTTCCAGGGCAAACAGAACTAAGTTCTGCAGTTCTTTCTCATACCCAAAATGATCCATCCCAGGCAACATCTTTGTGAATCACCTCTGCACTTCCTTCAATGGTATTACATCCCTCCTTTAGCACAGAATTAGTCCACTGAGCCCGCATGCAAGAGGCATCACTTCTTTAACCAGGGAGTGGTGAATTTGTGGTATTCTCTACCACTGAAGCCATTTGAAGCCAAATTGTTAACTATCTTCAAGATGTCATCAATAGTACTCAATGGTACTTATTAATTATTGTCACATGTACCAAGGGACAGTGACATTTCATTTTTTGCACACAGATCAGTGAAAGTATGACTACACATGAGCCCATCTTAGATTCAGTAGCAGCGTATAACAGTATGATATTGAGACCAGTATATAGCATTGCCAGGTTTTGGTGCCATTTTTAAGTCCCAGATGATGCAAGGGCAGAGTTCTTAACCTGGCCACGAGGCCTGTTGTCCTGGCGGCGTTGCAGAGTCCGCCAGGCCAAGCGTAGCCGTTGGTGTCCTCCACCACTGCTGCATGGATAAGTACAGCACATACAGTTCTAATGGCTAAAGAGATCAACAAATTTGGAAAGAAAGCAGGAGTAGGATATTACATTTTGCCGAACAATAGTGGAAGCAGAGAAGGTTCCTGCTCCGAATTTCCATGTCTAGCTTTCCATTTTACAAGATGGAATGAGGAAATATTCCTTCATGCAGTTGGTGATAAATGTTTCCAATTCTCTACTCCGGTGGCTGTGGAGGATCATTTGCTGTGTTCATTCAAAACACAGATCAATACATTTCAAGATGTTCAGAAATCAAGAGTTTTGAAATAGCGCTGATCAATGGTAGTGATTCAGAAAGTCTGCCTGATGCATAAAAACCAAGACCTGAAGAGCTCGATGGCCTGCTTTTCCTTTTGACAGGTCGGCACAGTGGCGTAACGGTAGACTTGCTGCCTTGCAGCGCCAAGGACCCGGGTTCGATCCAGACTATGGGTGTTGTCTGTACAGAGTAAAACAGTAAGTGGCTCCTTAGGGGATTTCAACCCTGAATATCACCTATCCATGTTCTCCAGGAATGTTGCCTGACCTGCTGATTTACTCCAGCACTGTGCCCTTTTGTGTACTAACCAGCATATGCACTTTGTTTCTGCTCTCTACAAGATTTAGTTTAGTTTAGAGATACAGCATGGAAACAAGTCCTATGGCCCACAGAGTCCACGCCGACCAGCAATCCCCACACACTAAAGTGCCTGTCCCACTTGGCCGTCATTTGCGCGCCATTTTACGCGACCTGGTAGTGTGTGGGTAGTGTGTGGGTAGCGTGGGACGGGTGCATGGGGTGGCATGGAGGAGTGTGGAGTTGTGCGCGGTATCGCGCAGCGCGCCAGGATTTCGTCCTGTACAAAATCTTCGCGCGCCACCGGCCTGTCGCGTAAATGACGGCCAAGTGGGACAGGGTGAAGTTTCGGGTCGAATGGGTGACGTTTCGGGTCGAGACCCTTCTTGAGACTGAATCATCATCCATTCCTTCTCTCCAGAGATGCTGCCAGTCCCACTGAGTTACTCCTGCATTTTGTGTCTATCTTCAATTTAAACCAGCATCTACAGTTCCTTTCCACAGATTAATTTGGTCTGCAGCTTGCTACTTTTCATTCACCTCTTTTTTTGAATAGAGGCATTACATCTGCAGTTTTTCCAATTGCTAGCACCACTCAAGAAACTGGAACATTTTAGAAAATCACCATAAATATCATAAACTGGGTAAACATCATAAACTGGGTATTCAAATGACGTCACGCACGCCAGACGGCTGTGCGGACACATGATGACGTACGCGATAGTCGCACGAACGTCACGAGTCAGTCACTACCGAGCCTGTCGCGTAAATGACGGCCAAGTGGGACAGGCCCTTAACCCTATCCTGCACACGCTAGGGACAATTTACAATTTCACCAAGTCAATAAGCCTACAAACCTGCACGTCTTTGGAGTGTGGGGGGAAACCGGAGCTAGCTCCCGGAGAAAACCTACGCAGATCACAGGGAGAACGTACAAACTCCGTACAGACAGCACCCGTAGTCAGGATCGAACCCGGGTCTCCGACGCTGCAAGACAACAACTCTTCCACTGCGTCACCTTGCCACTGTAAGACAAGGAAACTACAAATACAATGACCGATGCCATTACCACGGTGATCAGTTTAGTTTAGGATTGGATGAAGTATGCTTTGCTATTACTACTGAACCCTGAACTAATTAAAGGTTTCAAAGGTCTTTTATTGTCACATGTACCAATTAAGGTACAGTGATATTCGTATGCCCAGTAGCCCTGTTCACAATTACCTGTAGACTTAGACATAGCTCCAAACAGCAGTGGTGGACAAAACACAATTTATTTCCGTCACATCACCACACCACGCCCTGCTTTTGTTCCATTTATTTGGTTTCACATTTCAAACAATTGCCTGTCTACCCATTCAAATGAACCGAGTGTTACTTATACTTTTAATGAAGGCGTGCCTCTAAACACTCTGCTTGTAATGAGACCTTATTCATGTTATAGGCATGCAGGCCTGAACTCATTTATGTTGTGCATCAGTTGCATATCCTTACGCATGCAAGCCGAATATCTTAGAACCATCGATAGACACACAGCATCCCTGGAGAAAAAGCATGGGTGACGTTTCAGGTCGGTACCCTTCTTCAGATCCGAAACATCTTGACCTGTGTCTATCTTCAGTATAAACCAGCATCTGCAGTACCTTTCGATACATCTTTCTTTCAAAATCTTTTTATTCGTTTTTTTTCCAAAAAACAAAAACAAAACATAAAAAACAGAGCAAAAAGAATAATGATAAACATAACAATGATATTGATACATAGGAATCAGGATTACATTAATAACAGGTATAACCTAATACGAGTCCAGTGTCAAAATACACATTGAATATAGACCTCTATGTAAATATAGTTAAATATTTAAAAGAAAACTTATATATGTAGAGAAAAAAACACAAAGATAAAATTACAAAAAAAGAGGAAAAAGGGAAGAAACAAAACCCCCCTAAACTAAAGAAAAAAATAAAGGGAAAAAAACAAAAAACAAAAAACAAAGCAAAGCAAAACAGAATCTGAACTGAGAATTTCAACAATTTAAGTCTGTTTGTCGTCAAGTCCGTTCCACCATATAAAGGTAAAATAGTTTTTATAACGGTTAGAGAGGGAGCAATTTATGTTGTATAAAAGTGTTGAATAAATTTTCCCCAAGTCTTATCAAATTTAACCAAGGGTTCAACAATGTCACTCCTGATTTTTTCTAAATTTAAACATGATATCGTTTCAGAGTACCACTGGAGTGTGGTCGGAGGGTTGGAGTCTTTCCATTTAAATAAAATAGATCTTCTGGCGATTAGTGTGGTAAAAGCAATCAACCGATGGGCAGCGTGGGACAAATGAATAAAATCTAACATTGGTAGCCCAAAAATTGCAGTAATAGGATGAGGTTGTAAATCAATACCTAAGATTACAGAAATAGTATCAAAAATTTATTTCCAATATTTTTCCAAACTTCAGAGTTACATCTGTCACAGGTAGGATTTATATGACCATAGAAACGAGCCAACTTATCTTTTGACATATGAACTCTGTGAACCACCTTGAATTGTATCAGAATGTGTCTTGCACACATTGAAGAGGTATTGACTAATTGAAGAATCTTCTCCCATTTCTCTATAGATAGAGAAATTTGGAGTTCTCTTTCCCAGTCATTCTTAATTTTATCAAATATATCTATTTGTAATTTCAAAAGCAACATAAATAGTCGTTATTAATCCTTTCTGATAAGGGTTCAAATGTAAATTTTTTTCCAAAATTTCGGTTTGATGTGGTAGCGGAAAAAGGGGTAGAGTAGCCTTCAAAAAATGTCTAATTTGTAAATATCTAAAAAAGTGTGAATTAAGTAAATTATATTTATTGGAGAGTTGTTCGAAAGACATAAAACAACCATCCAAAAACAAATCACAAAAAGCTACTAATCCCTCTTCCATAACAAAAAGACTTGATCAGTACTAGAAGGTTGGAAAAGAAAATTGGGTAAGATAGGACTCAATAAGATAAAATCATTTAGTCCAAAAAACTTACGAAATTGAAACCGTATTCAAAACGTATGTCTTATTATTGGGTTAGTCGTATATTTATTCAATCTCGTAATTGTAAAAGGTAACGAGGCCCCTAGAATAGAAGCCAATGATAGCTTTTGTAAGGAATCACGTTCAAGGTTTATCCATCCTGGGCATTGTGTATCTTCTAAATCTTTTGTCCAAAATGTTAGATAACGAACATTGACTGCCCAATAGTAGAATCTAAGGTTCGGCAATGCCAAACCACCATCTTTTTTTGATTTCTGTAAGTATTTTTTACTTAGTCTGGCATTTTTATTCTGCTATATACATGAAGAAATTTTGGAATCCATAATATCAAAGAAAGATTTGGCAATAAAAATTGGTATCGTCTGAAATAAATACAGAAATTTAGGTAAAATTAACATTTTAATAGCATTGATTCGGCCGATTAAGGATAAGGACATTGGTGACCATTTAGTAAACTGTTGTTTAATATGGTCAATTAAAGGCATAAAATTAGCTTTAAATAAATCCTTGTGTTTCTTGGTGATCTTAATACCTAGATAAGTAAAACTTTTGGTAGTCAATCTAAGTGGAAACTGTCCATAATTCGAAACTAGATTATTTAATGGAAAAAGCTCACTCTTACTAAGATTTAGTTTATAACCAGAAAAACTACTAAATTGATTAAGTAATGCTACTATTGCTGGAATAGATTTCTCTGGGTTAGAAATGAATAATAACAGATCATCTGCATAAAGAGATAGCTTATGTGTCTTATTCCCGTGGACAACACCAAAAATATTAGGGGATTAGGGCCAAAGGTTCCAAAGCAATTTTAAATAGTAAAGGATTTAAGGGACAGCCCTGTCTAGTACCTCGAAAGGGGATCTCTGATTATTAGTAAGTGCAGAAGCCTGAGGTATATGATATATCAGCTTGATCCAAGAAATACATTTTGGACCAATCTTAAATTTTTCAAGTGTATTGAATAAGTATTCCCATTCTACTCTATCAAATGCCTTCTCGGCATCGTGAGATGACACATTCTGGGGTTTTATTTGACGCTGTATGTACAATATTCATTAATCTCCTAACGTTAAAGTATGAGTAACGATTTTTAATAAAACCTGTCTGATCTTCAGAGATAATTTGCGGTAAAATATTTTCCAATCTCATAGCTAATATTTTGGAATGAATTTTGAAATCTACATGATGTCACTTCAGTAGGGTCTTTATCTTTTTTAAGGATTAAAGAAATAGATGCTTCATAAAAAGATTGTGGTAATCTATTCCTTAAAAATACCTTGCATAGCCAGGGAGACAATAAATTTGAAAAATACTTTAAAAATTCTACTGTAAACCCATCTAAACCGGGAGCTTTACCAAAATTCATTGAAAAAATTGCTTTCTGTATTTCTTCTTCCGTGATGGGTTCATCTAACAACAGAGACTCATTATATGGTAAATTTGGTAAGTTCAGTTTCTTTAAAAACTCATGCATTATATTGGAATCAGTAGGAAATTCTGATTGGTATAGGGAGGTATAAAATTCCTGAAAGGATTTATTAATTTCATCATGGTCTACAGTTAGTGTACCATCCTGAGAACACTGACTGGGACGGAGTTCTAGACAGACACAAACAGCAACACTGTGGTGAACATTAACAAGCGTTTAACCATCTTTCACAACCGTTTATTCTATATGGCCCTTATCATCTATCTGTCCACAAAAGGCTTTTCTCTGTATCTCGGTACACGTGTCAATAACATAAACTGAACTGAAATTGAACTGAAAAAGGTGATATTTCCTGTCATGGAGTCATAGAGTGATACAGTGTAGAAACAGGCCCTTCGTCCCAACTCGCCCACACCGGCCAACAATGTCCCAGCTACACTAGTCCCACCTGCCTGCGCTTAGTCCATATCCCTCCAAACTGGTCCTATCCATGTACCTGTCTAACTGTTTCTTATGGGATAGTCCTAGCCTTCACTACCTCCTCTGGCAGCTTGTTCCATACACCCACCACCGTTTGTGTGAAAAAATTACCCCTCTGATTCCTATTAAATCTTTTCCCTTTCACATTGAACCTATGTCCTCTGGTCCTCGATTCCCCTACTCTGGGCAAAAGACTCTCTGCATCTACCCGATCTATTCCTCTCATGATTTTATATACCTCTATAAGATCACCCCTCATCCTCCTGCGTTCCATGGATTAGAGACCCAGCCTACTCAACCTCTCCCTATAGCTCACACCCTCTAGTCCTGGCAACATACTCGTAAATCTTTTCGGAACCCTTTCAAGCTTGACATCTTTCCTTTAATATGGTGCCCAGAACTGAACACAATATTCTAAATGCGGTCTCACCAACATCTTATAGAACTGCAACATGACCTCCCAACTTCTATACTCAATACTCTGACTGATGAAGGCTAAAGTGACAAAAGCCTTTTTGACCACCTTATCTACCTGTGACTCGACCTTCAAGGAACCATTCACCTGCACGACTAGATCCCTCTTCTCCATAACACTACCCAGAGGCCTACCCTTCACTGTGTAGGTCCTGCCCTTGTTCCTGCCCATTCCTCCGCCCACTTGGCCAATCGATCCAGACCCTGCTGCAATCTTTCACAACCATCTTTGTATGTGATGGTTGTCGGGTTTTAGAAATAAAGGAGCAGACTATTTTCTATTGGGGAGAGAATTCAGAAACTCTCCCTCACCCATCTTCAGACTAAGAGTCAGGGGGAAGACGAAAACTAGATATGAAGAGGTACAAAGAACAAATTAATGGAAGTTTTCAACCTCTTTTCAATCCCAACTGTGATATAGAATACCAAATTTATCTGATAAAAAATAAAATTTCTAACTTCCCAGTTCATTAACAGTGAGCAGCTTTATCGCTACCCCCGGAAATAATTTTTGTATTTCTTCTATGTATTTTTATTCATAATCTTTATTTTTGAAATTAAAAAGAGTGTTGACTTGGTTATTCAAATATACATTCATACACTGTAAATGGCTCGATTGTAATCATGTATTGTCTTTCTGCAGATGGGACATGTTGGTCGGTGTGGGCAAGTTGGGCTGACGGGCCCGTTTCCACTGTATGACTCTATGATTCCTTGTCTCTAAACTTTCAATTTGATTTGAAAAGCTACTGTCACCTTTTAAAACAATTCCAAAGGCAAAAACCATTTTGACTTAAAACGCAATTGCCATACACCTCTGCAATTCAATTCAGTGTGCACCCATTATTAACTGTTTGTATTCATTCTTATCCAGGGACTGTCTGAGACAGATGATACATTTCCACTCCACAGGTGAAGAGTGAATTCTTCAACATGGGAGGTCATTGCATACCGACAGCCACTAACAATTGTTCCTCAGAACCTCCACCCTAAAGCCATCCTTCCTTTAGTCTCCCCTCCTCCTTTAACCTCCTTCCCTTGGTTTCTCCTCCTTTAACTGCCTCCTACTGCTTTAACTACATCACTTTCCACCCCCCCCACCCCTTTTCTCTCAGTCCCTTTACCCCGTCATATTCTGTTCTCAACTCCAGACACATCGTAATACGTAGGAGACTCCTGCGTTTCAGTTTGCATAGAATGCAATCACAAACCACAAATAAAAATCTTTGATTTCTCTCTAATAAAAAAGAAAGGTGACTGATGAAACCAACACAACAGTCATTGAATTAGTGCCCACGGCAGCTGTTCATGTTGGACTTCAGGTTTCTGTACCTCCTGCCCGACGGTAGCAGTGAGAAGAATACATGGCCTGTGTGGTTCGGATCCTGATATTAGATGCGAGCTTTTTGAGGTGGTGCCTCAGAGGGGGTCAAGGAAAGAACGTTCACATTGCGGCCCTGTTTTCACCAATCTTTCCACCACCACGCACAAGAAACGCAAGACGCCATTGTATGCTGATGCCGAGAAGCGTGTTCAGCTCTGGCTGAGCAACTTCTAATCTTGTGATGTTGACTCGATAAGAAGAAAAGTCATACAAGATGGAAACAGGTCCTTCGGCTCAACTGGCCCAGCTGACCAAGATGTCCTAGCCTGCCCCAACTCTTCCTGTAGCGCAGCCCTTCAAGTCCTGGCAACATACTTTAAATTCTTCTGTGCACTCTTACCAGCTTCATGGTGTCCTTCCTACGGCAAGGTGATTAAAACTGAACACAGTACTCCAAGTATGTCCACTTTGGACGCAAAAACAGGAAGGCAGACTGTTATCTAAATGGTGTCAAGTTGGGAAAAGGGGAAGTACAACAGGATCTGGGGGTCCTTGTTCACAGTCAATTAAAGTAAGCATGCAGGTACAGCAGGCAGTGAAGAAAGCGAATGGCATGTTGGTCTTCATAACAAGAGGAGTTGAGTATAGGAGCAAAGAGGTCCAACTGCAGTTGTACAAGTCCCTTGTGTGACCATACCTGGAGTATTGTGTGCAGTTTTGGTCCCCTAATTTGAGGAAGGACATTCTTGCTATTGAGGGAGTACAGAGTAGGTTTACAAGGTTAATTCCCAGGATGGCGGGACTGTCATTTGCTGAGAGAATGGAGCAGCTGGGCCTGTACACTCTAGAGTTTAGAAGGATGAGAGGGGATCTTATTGAAACATATAAGATTATTAAGGGTTTGGACATGCTCGAGGCAGGAAACATGTTCCCGATGTTGGGGGAGTCCAGAACCAGGGGCCACAGTTTAAGAATAAGGAGTAAGCCATTTAGAACGGAGACGAGGAAACACTTTTTCACACAGAGAGTTGCAAGTCTGTGGAATTTTCTGCCTCAGGAACAGGGCCGCCTGCACTCTATGTCTTGATGATCATCAAGTACCCATCCATACAGATCCTGCTTTCATAGAGTCAAAGAGCTTCACAGCGCAGCTGTAACATGACATCCCAACCTTCATACTCAATGCCCCATCTGATAAGGCAAGTCCGCCATATGCCTTCTTCATCACTCTGTCTACCTGTGTTATCACGGGGAGCAATGCATGTAACCCCATGTCTCACTGCTCTACAATATTCCCCAGGGGAAAAAGCTGCACACAATACTCCAGGTGTGGTCTCACTAGGGCCCTGTACAACTGCAGGAGGACCTCTTTGCTCCTATACTCTACTCCTCTTGTTATGAAGGCCAACATGCCATTCACTTTCTTCACTGCCTGCTGTACCTGCATGCTTACTTTCATTGACTGATGAACAAAGACCCCCAGATCCCGTTGTACTTCCCCTTCTCCCAACTTGACACCATTTAGATAATAATCTGCCTTCCTGGTTTTGCTACCAAAGTGGATAACGTCACACTAGTGCCAATTAACCTACAAACCTGTCCGTCTTTGGAGTGTGGGAGGAAACTGGAGCACCCGGAGAGAACCCACACGGTCACGGGGAGAGGGTATAAACTCCGTAACAGGCAGCACCCGCGGTCAGGATCGATCCCGGGTTTCTGGTACTGTAAGCCAGCAACTCTACCGCTGCGCCACCAGGCCTGCTTTTTTCTCCTTACAATTATTTTAATGTTGATTTTTTTCCCCCCAAGCTATTTCACATACAGCTGGTCGTTTTGTTCCTCGCCCATGAGCAAAAATCTGCAGATGCTGTAATCAGAAATGAAAATAGGAACTTTTGGAGATAGTCAGCAGGTTAGACAGCATCTGTGAAGAGAGAAATATAATGAACATTGTAGATGGATGTACTATTCAACTAAATGGGGAAGAGTGAGCAAACAAAGTGCTCAGTTACAGAGGAGGAGGACATTTGGGGAGAACAAAGAGAATGTCTGTAAAACAGGCAGAAAACAAGAGAACCCAGGCGTATTAATCATAGCTGATCTGTACATGGGAAGTGTAAACAGAAAGATGAACAAGGAAGTTGGAGCTGTGAGATACAGAACAACTAAACATTTACTGGAAATTTGAGATAGAAGCCACTGCTGCAAATACTTCACAGGTCAGATGGCAATAGCAGGGTGACAGGAATCCTCAGTAGAAACAATGAACTGCAGATGCTGTTCAGCAAAGGTACAAAGAGCTGGAGGAACTCAGCAGGTCAGGCAGCAACCCAAGAGAACAAGGACAGGTGATGTTTCGGGTCGAGAAGCTAAAGGGGCTAAAGGGATCAGGGGGTATGGAGAGAAGGCAGGTACAGGATACTGAGTTGGATGATCAGCCATGATCATATTGAATGGCGGTGCAGGCTCGAAGGGCCGAATGGCCTACTCCTGCACCTATTTTCTATGTTTCTATGAGAACCCTTCTGCAATCTCAGAAGCCCAGGAGTGAACACGACTGCAGAAGGATGTAAACATTGCCTAACTAACCCATCGTGGTTATTGACCTCCCGCCACCCCCCCCCCTCCCCCATCCACGGAATCCACTGGAGGTGCTGCCTCAAAAGGGCAGCTCATACTGTATAATCAAAGATCCACATCACTCTGTCCATGCTCTCATCTTGCTGCCGCCATCAGGAAGAAAGTACAGAACTGAGACCTCCAAGTTCAAGAGCAGCTTCTTCTTTTCAACAACGATCCGGCTCTTGAACCACCCGACACACACATAACCATCACCCGAGCTCAGCAACAAACTGTGGACTTTGGAGACACGTGTGATTGCAAGTAATTGAATCTTGAGCAACACACGATGGACTTTGTTTCTCGTTGCACTACATAATTAGTTTTGCACTATTGTGCTCTAGCTACTTAATAGACTGATTATTAATTTATTGTATTATTGATTATTGTACATTTATTGGTTGTGTTATTCCATTAATGGGTCTGTGAAGCTGCAACACGCAAGGATTTCATTGTTCCTTACCCAGTACATATGACAATTAAATACTCGTGGCTTACATACAGCGCAGAAACAGGTCCTTTGGCCCACCTAGTCCACGCCGACCAGCGACACAATCCTACACGCGAGGGACAATTTACAATAGCCAATTAACCTACAACCTGTGTCTTTGGAGTGTGGGAGGAAACCGGAGCACCCGTGAAAACCCGTGCAGTCACGGGGAGAACATACAAACTCCTTACAGGCAGCACGACTCTGTAGTCATGATCGTACACGGGTCTCTGGTGCTGCAAGGCAGGAACTCTACCGCTGCGCCACTGCCCTTACTGATTCTTGATGCTGCACAATTAATCTTTACGTTGTTTATTAAAAAGTAGTGGAAATGTATTATTATTTTTTACCCAATATTATTTCTATAGTTCACAGGACTATTTGTGCTGCAGTCCCAGAGCGTCTCTCCCTAATCCCAACATGACCCTTCACCACAAGCTCTATCAATGACTACCTATTGCATGCAAACTGGACTGCTGCAATACTTCTCAACCCGTCACTTCACACGCATGAAGTGGTCGTTCAGCAAGTTCCTGGTTTGCAAACCATAAATGGAAGCGTGATTTACTGGGCATAGTATTTAGTACTGCGCAAAAAGGAAATACTGCAAGTCCTCGATCAACGGATGTTCTGCAATGCCTGTGCAGCGTTGCATTAGCACAGACGTGCACTGGAACATAGGGTTTCCTGAAACAGCCATGATCCTAGTAAAATATCACAGAGTGATTTCTGGAAGGGCACTTTTAAAATAAGTTCATAAGTAATAGGAGCAGGACTTAGCCATTTGGCCCATCGAGTCTCCCTCTCAACCCCATTTCCCTGCCGTCTCTCCATAACCCCTGACACCCTAACTAATCAAGTATCTGTCAATCTCTTACTTAAAAGTACATAATGACGGTCTTCACAGCTGTCTGTGGCAATGAATTTCACAGATTCATCACCCTCTGATGAAAGAAAATCCTCCATATCTCCTTCCTAAAAGAACGTCCTTTTATTCTCAGGCTATGCCCCCTGGTTCTAGACTCTCCCACTCGTGGAAACATCCTCTCCACATCCACTCTATCCAGGCCTTTCACTATTCGGTAAGTTTCAATGAGGATCCCCCCCCCCCATCCTTCTAAACTCCAGTGAGTACAGGCCCAGTGCCGTCAAACGCTCATGTTAACACAACCATTCCTGGGATCATTCTCATGAACCTCCTCTGGACATCCAGACATCCTCCTCACATCCTGCCCACTGGATTGTTACTCAGATTACTAAATGCTTATCAATTAGAAAACTGTAACTTCAATCCCAAAAAAGACGACAATTCTAACAAAAGAATCTAAAGACCATGTATCTAATATTAACACAAAATAAACAAGTAAGCAAAGAAACTGAAAATAATTTGTCCCCTACCCCACCCCACTAAGGTAGTCAAATAGCCATTGGAATGCATATCATGTGTGTTTTTTGGTCACAAAATTAGCAACTTTCATGTGATATGCTTGCTACTGAAATGGGACATCATCCAAATATACCTCTAACCAAACCGCTCGGTGACGTGAAACATGAAAATTGCAAATTTTGTGACAGAATCACACATGAAATGTGATGAAATGGTTATTACCAGAATTAGCAAATCAGTAATAATGTCAACCTCTCCCTCAATGTCAGTCAGACAAAGGAGATTATGATCAACGTCAGAAAGCGAAGCAAAATACAAGCCCCGGTCTACATTGATAGTGCCGAAGTAGAGATAGTTGAAAGCTTCAACTTCCTAGGAACAGGTATCACCAGCAATTTGTCGTGGACCAGCCACTTTCTTTGCCACATTAAAGCTATGGTCAAGAAAGCACACCAATGCCACTACTTCCTTAGAAGTCTTAGGACAGTCAGCATGTCTCCAACAATCCTCACCAACTTCTACCGACATGCTGTAGAAAGCATCTGACCAGGATTAATTGCAGCCTGTTTTGGGAACTGCTCCATCCAAGACCGCTACAAATTGCAGAGAGTCCCTTCCATCGACTCCATCTACACTTCACCCTGCCTCGGCAAGGCCGCCAGCTTAACCAAGGACCAGTCCCATCCCGGTCACTCCCTCTTCTGACGAGCAAGAGGTACTGAAGTTTGAAAAATTACAGGAACAGTTTCTTCCCAGCTGTCATCAGGCAACTGAACAGTCCTCTCACCAACTAGAATGCGTTCCTGACCTCCTGTCGACCTCAATGGAGACCATTGAACTTCCTTCAATGTTATATCTTTATACTAAATGTTGCACCCTTTATCTTTGCACTAGGGACGGCTTGGTTGTATTCATGTACGGTCTTTTCTTTGTCTGGATAGTACGCAAACAAAAGCTCTTCATCTCGGGTTCACGGAGCAATAATAAACCAAACTAAACTAATGTGAGTGCTTCTGGTATCTCAACTTCACTTCTCATTGCAACACAGGCCATAGTGACAAGGGAAAGATAGGAGAACACCTAGCGACACAAATGGCTTCAGAGCACTTGACCAGGCCTTAAGGTCATGTGATAGGAGTAGAATTAGGCCATTCGGCCCATCAAATCAAGGGATATGGGGAGAAAGCAAGAACGGGGTACTGATTTTGGATGATCAGTCATGATCATATTGAATGGGGTGAAAGATTGCAACCTTCACGTGGTCCACCCTGTTTCCACTAATGCAATCAACCCGACGTGCACAAACAAATAGATCAAATAGAACAAGTTGACTTGCAACTTTGGGCTGTGCACGCCGTGTTGAGAATAGTGGTCACGGCCGACATTAAAATGCGAAGGAGACCCATCTCTGCCTCTCAGGGCATCCTCTTGAGAAGAGCATGGACTTGCCATATCTATGCTGGTAGGGGGAGGCAGATTCCCCGTGAACGTGTCTGGCTGTTCGGTCAACGAGCAACGTCCAAACCTGGAACGCAGTCAGGATATTTGAAGTGAGGAGCCGCTAAAAAGTATGGGACCCCTGCAGTCATCTCAAACCTGCCCACATTTACAGGTCCCAGCACCACTGTTTTGCTTCTGCTTTGGTCAAAGATTCATTTTCTACATGTGTCAGCAAATGTATTTCTTTTTCCTGGTATTAGTTAGAGAATGAATTACTGCTACCACAGCATCCAACAAACATATTCCTGCATGTTTCACAATGATTGATTTACCATTGCAGGGCTCTGCAGCTTGCAGTTAATACAAAATATGAACAGAAAATGAGTGTTGGAAAAACTCAGATCAGCCAGCTTCTGACCTTAGAGACACAGCATGGAAACAGACTCAACCACCGATCACCCATTCGCACTTGTTCTATGTGTAGGAAGAAGGTGCAATGCGGGTTTAAACCGAAGATAGACACAAAAGTAACTCAGCGGGACAGGCAGCATCTCCGGAGAGAAGGAATGGGTGACGTTTCGGGTCAAGACCCTTCTTCGGATCTGAAAAAGTGTCTCGACCCGAAACGTCACCCATTCCTTCTCTCCAGAGATGCTGCCGGTCGCGCTGAGTTACTCCAGCTTTTTGTGTCTATCTTTGCACTAGTTCTATGTTGTCCCACTTTGCATCCACTCCCTGCACACAAAGGGCAATTTACAGAGGCCAATCAACCGACAAACCCACACGTCTTTGGGATGTGGGAGGAAACCAGAGTGCCCAGAGGAAACCCACGTGGTCACAGGGAGATCATGTAAACTCCACACAGACAACACCCAAGGTCAAGATTGAATCTGGTTTCTGACGCTGTGAGGCAGTGAATGTTTCCAGCATTTTTATGCTGTTATGTCCAATTCATGACAACAATATTTTTGTTCATTTCAATGTGCGGTTAATGCTATTTAGTAAACACGAAAAACTGCAGGTGCTCGGATCTTGAGCGAAACACAAAGTGATGGAGGAACTCAGCAGGTCAGGCAGCATCTGTGGAGGGAATGGCCAGATGACCGATGTTTCAGTGTCAGGCTGAAGAAGGATCCTGACCTGAAAAGTTAATCTTCTATCTTAAAGGGCGCCGAGGTAAAAACTCACCAGTTTTCACTCTGCTGCAAGAAGTAAGGACTGCAAACTGCAGAGCTCTTTTGAATCACACTACTTACAACACCTTCACACCCATGAGCAAAATAAAAGTGCTGAAGGAACTTAGCGGGTCAGGTGGTCCACATCAGAGCCCAACCTGAAACGTCGTGTCCATTCCCTCCACAGATGCCGTCCGACCTGCTGAATTCCCCCAGCACTTTGTTTTTGTGTTGATCCCAGTAATTACAATCTCGTGTCTCCAGTTTCACTACTGCACTGGAGTCATCTCCTTCAGCTTCCGATCCATAACCAAAGTCACATTTTAGACCAAAGCAGTCCCATTAGATCCAAACACAGAACACTGATGGCGCTCAATCCAGGCGACTCTGTGTGTGTTAGTCACAGAAGTTTTGCGATCACGCATTACATAAAAACAAAGAAAATAGGTGCAGGAGTAGGCCCTTCGAACCAGCACCGCCATTCAATATGATCATGGCTGGTCATCCAAAATCAGTACCCGGTTCCTGCTTTTTCCCCATATCCCTTGATTCCTTTAGCCCCAAGAGCTAAACCTAACTAGTCTTCACTTCCTTTTTCATATCACGGTGAAACTTTATAAATCATGTCACTATGGGCAGATGCCATCTGCCAAGTTTTTGGGGCTTTGTGAGAGAGAGATAACTCACAATCATCTTTTTTTCCCCTCAGACGCATGCCTCTACCAAGCCCTGAGAGTTCAGAGTGTAAGTAGACATCCTTAACACATTAAAATCATTTAACATTTAATCAGTTTTCTATGGACTGGTTTTAGACCTATTGTTCTTGCCTTATTCTTGGGACACAAGGAGTGGTGATAGGAACCAAACTGAGAATCAGTCTGGTAAACGTCTTCCTCATCTTCTCCGAAGCCTCCACATCCTTCCTGTAATGAGGTGACCAGAACTGCACGCAATACTCCAAATGCCAACCAAAGTCCAACAAAACTTCTAAATGATTTCCTGACTCTTTGACGTGTTGCCACTTTCAGGAAGCTTTAGACTTGGACCTCAAGATCATGTCAAGCACTTAGTTCCCCCACCCTAAACAACAGTAATAACAACCTTAGAAATCAATGTTCTTAACCACCTCTCTCTGTTCCTTCTTTTAATGCAGGTGAACCACAATATGCCACTGTTGGAGGCAATGGTCACAGTTTCGTTCGGTACCATTAGCAGTGTAAGTACCTCCAGCTTCTCATCCCCTGTCTCCAGCCCTCGCAAATCCCTGATTACCAATTCTCCTGGCAGAAATCATTCTTCATTGCTGCTTTTCTGGTCATTCTTCACGTGGCTTTACATTTCCATTTTGGCCCGTCTGGTCCACTCTGTCTGACTGAGGAATCCTATTTTAGCAAGGCTCGGTGCTGGGACCGCAGCTATTTAAAATATACATCAATGATTTGGATGAAGGGATTCAAAGTAACATTAGCAAATTTGCAGATGACACAAAGCTGGGTGGCAGTGTGAACTGTGAGGAGGATGCTATGAGAATGCAGGGTGACTTGGACAGGTTGGGGGAGTGGGCAGATGCATGGCAGATGAAGTTTAATGCGGATAAATGTGAGGTTATCCACTTTAGTAACAAAAACAGGAAGGCAGATTACTATCTAAATGGCGTCAAGTTGGGAAAAGGGGAAGTACAACGGGATCTGGGGGTCCTTGTACATCAGTCTATGAAAGTAAGCATGCAGGTACAGCAGGCAGTGAAGAAAGCGAATGGCATGTTGGCCTTTATAACAAGAGGAATCGAATATAGGAGCAAAGAGGTCCTTCTGCAGTTGTACAGAGCCCTAGTGAGACCACACCTGGAGTATTGTGTGCTGTTTTGGTCCCCTAATTTGAGGAAGGACATTCTTGCTATTGAGGGAGTGCAGCGTAGGTTTTACAAGGTTAATTCCCGGGATGGGGGGACTGTCAAATGCCGAGAGAATGGAGCAGCTGGGCTTGTACACTCTGGAGTTTAGAAGTTTTGCGATCACGCATTACATAGAAACAAAGAAAATAGGTGCAGGAGTAGGCCCTTCGAGCCAGCACCGCCATTCAATATGATCATGGCTGGTCATCCAAAATCAATACCCTGTTCCTGCTTTCTCCCCATACCTCTCGATTCCGTTAGCCCCATCAGCTAAATCTAACTCTCTCTTGAATACATCATTCCAATCGCTCTACTCTTAAATCTCTCTATACACCGGGAATGGCTTGATTGTATCATGCATTGTCTTTCCGCTGACTGATTAGCACGCAACAAAGGTCTTTTACTGTCCCTCGGTACATGTGACAATCAACTAAAACTAAACATTAAGAGAAAATCCTGTGCCCTTTATATCTTATCTTCTAGAAACAGATTGCCTTTATTGAATGAACTGAAGGAATGCTTGGCAATGCTTCAATCCACAAATAACCAAACTATTCAGATGTTAAAAAAAAGCTCCTCTCTTGCATTTTGTTCCTCCACTGGATTAAAGCACGTGAGCTTCAGATGAATCAGAGGTAACGCGGTGGGATGGGTAGAGGGTACGAGGGGGCTGGGGTGTGACTGCTGCACACCACGCTGATTTTCTGTTGCAAACTCTACTACTGGAATCGATTCCACTACAGATACGGGATAAAGGATATAACAATCAGTGCAAGCTGAAGTCCAGGAAAGTTCCACAGTCAGAAGCAGATAGTGTAAGAAAGAACTGCAGATGCTGGTTTAAATCGAAGGTAGACACAAAATGCAGGAGTAACTCAGCGGGTGAGGCGGCATCTCTGGAGAGAAGGAATGGGCAAAATTTCGGGTCTCGACCCGAAACGTCGCCAATTCCTTCTCTCAGGAGATGCTGCCTCACCCACTGAGTTACTCCAGCATTTTGTGTCCACCCCAGAAGCAGATAGTATCCGACAACTATCAAACTATCAAAGTATTGAACCGATTCACACAACTCTAATCTTACATGGACAAAGGAACGCTCTAACCCACCTCTTGCATTAACATGGATGTTATTTTTCTCCAATTATGTTTTACACCAATGTCTTGTTTTTATTGCGGTCTTCTTTCCTTTTACCGTCTTGCAGCATTTAGTGTGTAATTTGCGTATAATATGTTTTTGTGTGTTTGCCGCGTCTATGCGTCTGTGACCAGCACCTCATGCACTTGTGCATATGATAACAAACTCTACTTGACCTGAGAATTCGGTCGGTCCTCAGACCATCTGTTGGCACATTGTGGTTAATAGATATGTTTTGGGGCTTGTGCTGCCGTAGATGATTCATTGATCCTCCTTCCACAATTAATTTATTTCTCCAAGCTCAAGTCATCATGAAGGTGAAATCGTGGCCAGTTAATACTGCAGGCCTAGACTAGCCCCAGAGGAATTCTTAAACATTACAATCATAGTTTCAAGACCTTAGGATATCCTGACACTTTACAAGCAATGAAGTATGTTAAGGTGTCGTCAGCGTCGTAATGTAGGAAGGGCAGCGGCAAACTTCTGTACAGCAAGTTCACGCATGTGGCAAACGCCAAGTAAACTATTTTAGTGATGCTAAGAGAGAAATATTGATCAGAACACCAGAGGCAAGTCGGTGATGAGACCCGAGGAGCACCTTCAGCAGTAGGATGGTTCCACCAAGATGCAGCACAGAACGTCACAGAGAATCTTTTTCCCTGTGGCTATCAAACTGTACAACTTCTCCCCCTTCTGCCGTGGGGTAGACTGACTCCTCTCTCTCCGCCCCCCTTCCTAATCTTTGCACATCCCCAATCCTTTCCACTCGTCTCTTTAATTTCATGCTTCATGTATCTTGTGTTTTATGACTGTTGGCAGATCAATTTCCCTCCTGGGACAAATAAAGTTCAATCGTATTGTTTCGTGATCTGGCTACATCTTACCAGTTAATGCTTTAAGTTTAACTTCTCCCAAAGATTCAGAGGCATGGCTTCTCCCAAATAGCCATAAGAGTGGCAGGTGGTGATTGGAAGAGTGAAACTTGCAACTATACATGCCAGAGGAAGGTATTGCTCACAAAATAGAGTTTAGTTTACAGATACAGCACAATTACAGGCCCTTCGACCCACCGAGTCCACACCGACCAGTGGTCCCCACACACTAACATTATCCTACACACACTAGGGACAATTTACAATTAAATTTACAATTAAACCAAGCCAAATAACCTACAAACCTGCAGGTCTTTGAAGTGTGGGAGGAAACCGGAGATTCCAGAGGAAATCCACGCAAGTCATGGGGAGAACGTACAAACAAGCACCCGTAGCCAGGATCGAACCCAGGTCTCTGTCACAGTGAGGCAGCAACTCCGCCACTGCGCCATGGTGCCGCTGGTATTTAGAGGATTTGCATTACATTTGGACATGACCCATCTCTGCTCTGGCCAGAAGTGCAAAACACAAAAGTGCTGGCAGCATCTGTAGAGGAAATGGACAGGCAACATTTTGTGTCGGGACCCTTTTTCACATTGATTTAATCAGTCTCAAGAAGGGCCCCGACCCAAAATGTTACCTATTCATTCCCTCCACAGATGCTGCCTGACCCACTGCTTTACTCCAGCAGTGTGTGGTTTGCTCAAGAATCCAGCAACTGCAGTTCCTTGTGCCTCCATTTTACTGGCCAGAAGCTGGTGGAGGTCACATTGTGGAGGCTCTTTGTGGCAGCACTGACAATCCACTTATAATCTAGAAGCATCAACAGAGGCAAGAGGAAGAGAAAATATGGTAGTTCACTCCCATAAGGCAGCAATAGTTTGTAAAGCTGCTCTGTGGGTAGCTGTTCTGTCTCTCTTGTGACACACATTCTTCTAACATTAATTTCACACTGTGTGGAACTGCTCCCAAGTTGCAAATCTCGACATTGTCTTTGTCTATTTTGAGGAACACAGCAGAATATTTTCAACGGTACACAAAAATGCTGGAGAAACTCAGCGGGTGCAGCAGCATCTATGGAGCGAAGGAAATAGGTAACGTTTCGGGCCGAAACCCTTCTTCAGACTGATAGGGGGTGGGGAGAAGAAAGGAAAAAAGGAAAAAGGCGGAGGAGGAGCCCGAGGGCTGGGGGAGGGGAGGAGACAACCAGATGGCTGATGAAGGGGAGGGGACAGCAAGGGCTAGCAGAATTGGGAGAATTCAATGTTCAAACCCCCAGGATGTAGACTGCCCAAGCGGAATATGAGGTGCATTTCCTCCAATTTACGGTGTTGCTCGCTGTGGCCATGGAGGAGACCCAGGACAGAGAGGTCAGATACGGAATGGGAGGAGGAGTTGAAGTGCTGAGCCACCGGGAGTTCAGGTTGGTTATTGCGGACCGACCGGAGGTGTTCGGCGAAACGATCGCCAAGCCTCCGCTTGGTCTCACCGATGTAGATCAGCTGGCATCTAGAGCAGCGAATGCAATTGTAGATCAGCTGGCATCTAGAGCAGCGAATGCAATAGATGAGGTTGGAGGAGATGCAGGTGAACCTCTGTCGCACCTGGAACGACTGCTTGGGTCCTTGAATGGAGTGGAGGGGGGAGGTGAAGGGACAAGTGTTGCATCTCTTGCGGTTGCAAGGGAAAGTACCAGGGGAGGGGGTGGTATGGGAGGGAAGGGAAGAATTGACAAGGGAGTTATGGAGGGAGCGATCTTTGCGGAAGGCAGACATGGGGGGAGATGGGAAGATGTGGCGAGTGGTGGGGTCACGTTGGAGGTGGCGAAACTGACGGAGGATCACTTGTTGTATGTGACGGCTGGTGGGGTGAAAGGTGAGGACTAGGGGGACTCTGCCCTTGTTGTGAGTGGGGGGATGGGGAGAGAGAGCAGTGTTGCGGGGTATGGCAGAGACCCTGGTGCGAGCCTCATCTATGGTGGAGGAGGGGAACCCCCGTTCCCTGAAGAATGAGGACATTTCAGATGCCCTGGTGTGGAACGCCTCATCCTGGGAGCAGATGCGGCGTAGATGGAGGAATTGGGAGTGGGGGATGGAGTCCTTACAGGAAGCAGGGTGGGAAGAAGTGTAGTCCAGATAGCCATGGGAGTCGGTAGGTTTGTAGTGGATGTCGAATATTTTCAACGTTCATCCTAGGAATCTGAGTGAATCCAGGAAGGCACCTGGTTTTAGAACAGTTTCATCAATATATTTATCCATCTATCTATTACTAAAACTCATTTTGTTTGTTTGTTTGTTTTTGTTTGTTTGTTCGTTCGTTTGTTCCAGAAATCCAGCCAAAAAGATACACATCGGCATGACAATTTTAGGCCTTACTCACCATTGTCCTGCGGTGTGCAGTCTCAAGTTTCGTTCAGATTGATGTTATATATTTTAAATTATTGACTTTTTAAACTTGAATAAATGTGGCAGTCACGCTCCCACTTTCCGCCCACGCCTGCGCAGTTGGGGGAGGGTTGCCGTGGCATCACAATGGGAACCCGTCAGCTGCTCCTGCACAATTGGGGGCTATGGGTGAGTGGTGGAATATTGCGTTGGGGACAGGGACCCAACGGGTCCGCGCTTGGTCTAGCAGATTATAATGCAAGGTGACAAGAGAAGTAATGAAACACAATTCACAGGACAAGAGGACACTGTTGCTCCTTCAGTTTAGGTCCATCATGCCCTTTTAACTACAGCAGGTATCATCGCTACCTTTAAGAAATATTTGGACAGGTACGTGGATAGGAAAGGTTTAGAGGCCCATGGGCCAAACGCAGGCAGGTGAGACTAGGGTAGGTGGGGCATGTTGGTCAGCGTGGGCAATTTGGGCCGAAGGGCCTATTTCCACACTGTATGACTCTGTGACTCTCGATGACACAGTTTTCCTCTCCAGAGCCCTACTCAGAGTCGATGAACTTGAATGCATCTTGCAAAATCAAAAAATCTGCAGAAATGATTAAAAAAAGGGAGAAAGAAGAAGCCATCCAGCCCTTTGTTTTTCACCAGGACCATGGCTGATCATCTACGTCAACTCCATTTTCCACCACTATCCTCAGATTTCCTAAATTGCTTTGTGATCATTATCTGTTATGAATTAATACAATGATTGAGCCTCCACAGCCCTAGGAGATAGAGAAGTCCCCATCTTCTGCATGGAGACATTTCTCTCCATTTTAGTGGCTTATGAACGACTCAGACACTCTGACCTCGAGTTCTTGGCATCCACCCTGCATCCAGCTATCAAGCCATATAAAGATTTTACAACCATATAACCATATAACCATATAACCATAACAGCACGGAAACAGGCCATCTCGGCCCTTCAAGTCCGTGCCGAACATTTTTTTTAATTTTTTTTTTTTTAATTAAAAAAAAACAAGTTCTGAAGAATTGACCTCTCGGCCTTTTAGAGAAGAGAATACAGGCCTAATCTACTCGATCTCTCCGCTACCATCACTGGAGCTGATTTGGCAAATCCTTTTATGCATTTCCACTGTGGTAAGTATATCTTTTTTTTGGTAAAGAAACAAAAACTAGGTAGAAGGGGACAAGGGAGATCAAAGGGAAATGGGGGACTGTGGGATGGGAGATGAGTGCACGGAGGAGGGGAAAGGGGTTGGCGATGGCTGGACGTGGAGAGGAGCGGGAGGGTGTTGAAGGTGAGGTGCAAGGGCGTTTGGTACAGTGTACCAAGGTAATGCCTCCAGCGCCCTCAAGGTCAGCTGCAGGAGGCACCCCCGGGACACAAAGATGGGCGGGCCAGGAGAGGAGAGGGACGTCGGTTCGCGGGATCTGCTCCAGTACATGGAACGCGCGGGCCGACCGTACTTTGAATAATGGCGCCGCATGTGTATTATGTGGGAAAGGAATTCCACTGTGCATTTGCATATGGGACAAATAAAGCACCATCGAAAAATTGCACACAATACTCAAGGTATGGTCTCACTATGGCCCTGTGCAATTGTAATAAAACATTTATTCATGAATGCAAATTCTCTTGCAATAAAGGCAAACACATCATTTGCCTTCCTAATCACTTGCTGCACCTCAGCATTGACCTTCATGAACCTGAACACCAGCACACATTGGCTGAAAATCCAACCACACAACATGCTTTGGCTCCCCCCGCGTGTTCTACCTGTCCTGCTCTCAAAGAACTCCAATAAATTAGTCAAACATGACATTCCTTCCATGTTGGCTATGTTCAGTCCTATCAGTCAAGGTATCCTAGAATCACATCCTGCATTTGAGGGCATGCCTAATCACAAACAGGCCCCATTTTTACAGATGTCTTTCTTCCCCCTGCTCCCATCCAGCAAAAAAAATAGAAACATAGAAAATAGGTGCAGGAGTAGGCCATTTGGCCCTTCGAGCTAATACCGCCATTCAATATGATCATGGCTGATCGTCCAAACATCAGTACCCCATTTCTGCTTTCTCCCCATATCCCTTGATTCCATTAGCCCTAAGAGCTATATCGAACTCTGTCTCGAAATTGGCCTCCACTGCCTTCAGTGGCAGAGAATTCCACAGATTCACAACTCTCTAGGTGAAAAAGCTTTTCCTCATCTCAGTCCTAAAATGGCCTACCGCTACCCATTATTCTTAAACGGTAACCGCCTGGTTCTGGATTCCCCCAACATCGGGAACATTTTTTCCTGAATCTGGAAGATGCAGAAGTTTGAAAGTGCGCACCACCAGGCTCAGGAACAGCCTCTTTCACTCTGTTGTCAGACTTCTGTACTGTCCTTCCATGGGCTAGGCCCAATTCATCTTTACCCAATTGTGGGCATGGTACTTTGTTCATGGAAACGATGCACTACAATGCTGAGAACTATATTCTGCACTCTGTATCTTCCCCTTTGCTCTATCTATTGTACTTCAATATCAGATGAAGTACAACTGATGTACCTCATCAGCTGTGAAGTACAACTGATGAAGTTGTACTTAATCTGTAAACCAATTAACTGATAGTTTTATGTATAGTATTGTCTGATCTGATTGGATAGCATGCAAAAAAAAAGCCTTTCACTGTGCCTTGATACACGTGACATTAATAACCCTAAACCTAACATCCACAAGACAATTTTGTCCTCAAGTAGGAATATACGCAAAACTCACCTAATCTGGTAAACATACCTCCATAGTATTGTAATGAATTACACCAAAAGATCACTAAACTGGTAAGAAAGAAGTTACTCAAAGTAAAGAGAGAGGAGAAACTAGTCCCTCTAGTCAGTCAGACATCTGAATTTAACAACATTATGGGATCTTGTTTGCATGTAGAGATGTCCATAAGCTGGCCGTTCATAACCCAGGGATGATCAGTACAGATTTCAACACATTTCATTCAACTGATACATCCAGTTTCTCCCATCCCTTGACCCTTAAATAGTGATATCATATTTACCCTCCAATCTACAGGAACAATCTATAACATATTGGAAGATAGTAATCAGTGGTAATTATTTCTCTAGCCAGTTCCTTCAAAACTTTGGGACACAGGTCATCAGGTTTTAAGATCAACAACACATCCAGTACGTTTTTTATCAAATACATTTTTCCCATCAGTTCCTCATTCTTCTACACACTTGGTCCTCTAATATTTCCAGTAATATTTTGGTGATTCCCCAAGAAAACACATTAAAAGTATTTATTTAAATTATTTTTGCACTTCCTAATTCTCAATACAAGTTCTCCCACCTAACACGTTTGCCTAGTGATGGGTCACTGAGCTGTTTGAATCTCTTGCAACCGTTTCAAGAGCTGTTTATGGTTGAACAGCCAATATTCTACCAGCCTCACATACTACAGTCATAGTTACTTCATATACTTCAGAGTCATTTAAACTAATCCATTGCTCACAGTGGAAGCTACAATGATGTGAAAAGACAAAATGCTGCAAATACTCAGCAACAGGAGGGAGGAGGGGGTTGGGGGTTTGGAGAATACAGACACATAACTACACCAGACAAGTAACCATCAAATCCCAGGAAACAGGGTGGAATAGTTGTGGGTATGTGATAATAAATGTCCTTTGTATTCCTTTGGGTCCAAGTAGCCAGATGTCAGCGCTCAGTCACTGATCAGAGCCCCTGCCCCTATCTGCTACCCCGTCCGGTCCTCACCTTCCCCATCCTGCCACACACCATCCCAATCCAGCCTCTCCCACTGTCCCCACCCTATCCTGTTCCTTCCCATCCCATCGTGACATCCTCCATCCCATCCTCCCCAAACCGTCCCCACATCCCCCATCCTATTCTCTGATCTTACCCCCTCCATCCTATCCTACCTCACCTACTTCATCCTATCCTATCCTCCTCCCACTGTCCAAACCTCCTTCAACCCAACTACTTCAAATCCCCCAACCTTCAACCTATACACCCCAAACCCCCCAACCTCCCACATCCTATTCTGCCCCATACCCACCTATCCCCCCTCCTCCATGCTACCCCCCCTCCATGCTATCCCCCCCCCTCCACCCAGCCTCTGTCCTCTGATCCCCAACCACTTTTGAGATTGAGTTCCCTCCCCCTCTCCTCCCTGCGCCGCAGCGGCTGCTCAGCCCGGCTCCCACCGACTCTCCGGTGACCAGACACCGCCACCCTTCACTCACTCACTCACTCTGCCCCTCGCTTCATCCTACTCCCCATTGCCCCACAGATCATTCCCGCTCACCACCCTCCCAGCGCTCCCTCTCCCCCGGCTCCCCGCTGGCTCTCACCCAGAAGTTCTCGCTGAAGCGTGACTCCTTCATCTCGCAGGTCGGTGCAAAGTCTCTGCTGTACCAGCGCCTCGCCCGCTGTGTTGTGCTGTGCTGTTCTGTCCCGGCCGCTGCTCGACTCAGTCCCGGTCGCTGCGCCTGTGTTGTGTTGTGTTGTGTTGCGCTGTGTTGCCCCGGCCGCTTTCACTGCCCAGTCCTGTTCTGTTCAGTCCCACAACCTCCTCTCAGTTCCTCCTCGGTCGCCTGCTGCTCCCCGGAAAAAGCACCACCTCCAGGTCCCAACGCCTGAGAAAACGCTCGGGCAATAGGTTGCCTTTGCTCCACGTGATAGTTTTATTGCACTTGGTGGGGAACTGATCTGTCGGGCAGGCGAGGAACATCAATGATCAATGCAATGGTTTGGCTTTTGGACAGCAGCTAACTTCAGACGGTCACATGTTGCAGCAGCCGGTATTAATACTGAAAGTGCCGCAGTACAAAGTAAATGTGTTAAACTCAATCAAAGAAATGGCTCGCATTTCCACTTTCGCATTTAAGGGTTGACAAAATCATTACCAAACTTGTTACCAATTGTTGTCACCAACTACTGTCTACATCATTGGTGACCCCCTGACTGGATTGGACTTTACTGGCTTTACCTTGCACTAACGTTATTCCCTTATTATGCGGACTGCGAATGACTTGATTGTAATTATGTATTGTCTTTCTGCTGACTGGTTAGCACACAACAAAAGCTTTTCACTGTACCTCAGTACACGTGACAATAAACTAAACTGAACAGAGGAGGAACAGACCCTTCGACACACAATGTCTGTGCTGAACTCTGGAGTTTAGAAGGATGAGAGGAGATCTTATTGAAACATATAAGATTATTAAGGGTTTGGACACGCTAGAGGCAGGAAACATGTTCCCGATGTTGAGGGAGTCCAGAACCAAGGGCCACTGTTTAAGAATAAGGGGTAAGCCATTTAGAACAGTGACGAGGAAACACTTTTCCACACAGAGAGTTGTGAGTGTGTGGAATTCCCTGCCTCAGAGGGCAGTGGAGGCCGGTTCTCTGGACACTTTCAAGGGAGAGCTAGATAGGGTTCTTAAAGATAGCTATCAGAACTGAACGAGGAGGAGGACTCAAATGCAGGCTCAGACACAGGGCAGATCAGTTTTCAGAGTTTAATCGGTCCAAGTCGGTACACAGGTAAGCAAAAACAGAGGCAACAGCACAATCGAGGAGCAGGCAAAAACAGTGGTCGAATACAGGCACTGGTCGAGATAACAAGGTCAAAAGATTTCCAGAGCTGGCACGAGGTGATACAAAGTAACATACACAACGAACTGGCAATGAGAACTAAAACACAAAGGGCTTAAATACACAGCCTAACAGGGGATAACGAGACACAGGTGAAACACATCAGGGCGGGGCCAACAATCACACGAGGGGAAACGACATGACAGGAAATGGGACCTGAAACGAGAGGAGATGTGAGACACCAAAATAAAACAAGAATGCAACCAATAATAATAAAAACAATAAGAAACAGAAACTAGATCAAACGTGAGACCTGACACTCATGCACCAGGAATGGAACAATGACATTCTTACTTGCTGCAGCTTTTATCAGCAATGTAACATAGATAACACAGCAAATAAATATACAATAAACCAAACCACAATAACAAAAACTGAAATGCTTAGTGCAATCTGTGCATGGTGATTCAAGGGCCTTATGTTTGATGGGGAGAAGCTGTTCCTGAACCTGGAGGTCATGGTTTCCGATGTCTTCTTCCCGATAGTAGCAGCAAAATGAGAACATGGCCATGGAGGTGTGGGACTTTGATTATATTAACAGCCTTTTTCAAGTTCAAGTTCAAGTGAGTTTATTATCATGTGTCCCTGATAGGACAATGAAATTCTTGCTTTGCTTCAGCACAACAGAACATAGTAGGCATTGACTACAAAACAGATCAGTGTGTCCATATACCATCATATAAATATATACACACATGAATAAATAAACTGATAAAGTGCAAATAACAGTTAATGGGCTATTAATGTTCAGAGTTTTGTCCGAGCCAGGTTTAATAGTCTGATGGCTGTGGGGAAGTAGCTATTCCTGAACCAGGTCGTTGCAGTCTTCAGGCTCCTGTACCTTCTACCTGAAGGTAGCAGGGAGATGAGTGTGTGGCCAGGATGGTGTGGGTCTTTGATGATACTGCCAGCCTTTTTGAGGCAGCGACTGCAATAAATCCCCTCGATGGAAGGGAGGTCAGAGCCGATGATGGATTGGGCAGTGTTTACTACTTTTTGTAGGCTTTTCCTCTCCAGGGCGCTCAAGTTGCCGAACCAAGCCACGATGCAACCGGTCAGCATGCTCTCTACTGTGCACCTGTAGAAGTTAGAGAGCGTCCTCCTTGACAAACCGACTCTCCATAATCTTCTCAGGAAGTAGAGGCGCTGATGTGCTTTCTTGATAATTGCATCAGTGTTCTCGGACCAGGAAAGATGTTCAGAGATGTGCACGCCCAGGAATTTGAAGCTCTTGACCCTTTCAACCATCGACCCGTTGATATAAACGGGACTGTGGGTCCCCATCCTACTCCTTCCAAAGTCCACAATCAGTTCCTTGGTTTTGCTGGTGTTGAGGGCCAGGTTATTGAGGAAGGTCTTCCTGTCGATCCCTTTAATGGCAGGGAGGTCAATACCCACGATGGACCGAGCAATGGTTCCCACTCTCTGGAGCCTTTTTTGGGCATCTGAGTTGCCGAACCAGGCCGTAATGCAACCAATCAGTATACTCTCTACCATACACCCGTGTAAGATCAACAGTGCTCGGCGATAAGCCCAATCTCCTCAAACCTCTGACTATGAGCGACACAGTGGCTCAGCGGTTGAGTTGCTGCCTTACAGCGGCAAGTTCGATCCTGACTACCGGTGCTGTCTGTATGGAGATTGTACGTTCTCCCTGTGAATGCGTGGGTTTTCTCCAGGTGCTCCGGTTTCCTCCCACACTCTAAAGACGTACAGGTTTGTAGATTAATTGGCTTCTATGGCAAATCAAATTCCTCGTATATTGCAAAACATACTAGGCTAATAAAGTATGATTATGATTATGATTATAAATTGTAAATTGGACTTTGTGTGCAGGGGAGTGCTAGTGTACAGGGTGATTGCTGGTCGGCATGGACTGGTGGACCGAAGGGCCTGTTTATGCGATGTATCTCAAAAGTGTGAAGTAAACTTGTCACTAAACACCTCCAAGACCAAGGAGCTGATTATTGACTTCAGGAGGTCCCATAATGGAGAATACGCCCCAATCTCCATTTACGGGGAAAGTGTGGAGAGAGTGTCCAGCTTTAAGTTTCTGGGCACTCACATTTCAGAGGACCTCACATGGTCCACCAACACCGCTGCGCTGGTCAAGAAGGCACAGCAACGACTGTTCTTCCTGAGGACATTAAAAAAGACTGGTCTGCCCCAACAGCTGCTGACAACCTTCTACCGCTGCACCACAGAGAGCATATTAACATATGGCATCTCTGTGTGGTATCTCAGCTGCACGGAGGCGGAGAGGAGAGCTCTTCAGCGCGTCGTCCACAGAGCGCAGAGGATCATTGGGACAGAGCTACCAGCCTTGGAGGGCATCTACCACACACGGTGCCTCAGGAAGGCCGTCAGCATCCATAAGGACTCATCACACCCTTGTAACGGACTGTTTGAACTACTTCCCTCCGGCAGACGTTACAAGGCCTTCTATGCCCGAACCTCCAGACTCAGAAACAGCTTTATTCCAAGAGCTATAGCGGCTCTGATCCGGCCCTGCTGAGTGCCCCCCTGGACAGTCTCCCTCGGATGGTCACGTCACTCAGCTTGTTTATTTATTTATTTTACTTTTCTTGTACATCGGTGGAGCTGCATACTAAATCTCGTTGCACTGACGTGCAATGACAATAAAAGATATTATTATTATTATTATTATTATTATTATTATTATTAAAGATGGAGAGGCGTTAATGAGCTTGACTTGTGATTGCATCAACGTGCTGGGCCAAGGCAGAACATAAAACAGCACAGCACAGGAACAGGCTCTTCAGCCCACTTTATCTGTGCAAGGATAAACTAATCTTACCTACTCTAAATAACAGGACCCTGGGGAATGTTGTAGAGCAGGGAGACATGGGGTTACATGCATCGCTCCCCGAAAGTGACAACACAGGTAGACAGAGTGATGAAGAAGGCATATGGTGGACTTGCCTTATCAGACGGGGCATTGAGTACGAAGGTTGGGATGTCATATTACAGCCGTGCTGTGAAGCTCTTTGACTATGAAAACAGGATCTGTATGGATGTGTACTTGATGATCATCATAGACATAGAGTGCTGGCGGCCCGGTTCCTGTTGCAGTATGACTTTATTATTATTATTATTTAATTAATGACCACACAGTCAAGCTGGTGGAATTCATGTTCAGTACAGGAAGTTACACAATAGGCTGATTCCCGTCAAACATAACATAAAACACAACAACATACAGTACACAGTACATGCACGAGGTGGCTATGTGATGTTGTCATAGAGTGTTCAGAGTTCGAATTGCATATGGGTAGAAACTGTTTTTAAATCGAGATGTTTTGGCGGGCAGTGAGCTGTAGCGCCTTCCTGACGGCAGCAGGTGGAAGAAGACAATCTGATTCACGTTCAACACATCCTCATCCCTGGGATATCAATCATTATGCTTGTACTTGTTTGCCCTGTTCCTTCTGCTATGCCTGACATACAATCCGGGGCACGGTGGCACAGTGGTAGAGTTGCTGCCTTATGCCCCTGTCCCACTTAGGCGATTTTTTAGGCGACTAGGCTGTCGCCACATGGTTGCCGGGGTGTCGCCTGTATGGTTGTGAGTCGTCTCCTCAGAATCGTAGTGTTTTTCTGGTCGCCACTGGATTTTGAAATGTTCAAAACTTTTCGGCGGCAGTTGGCTTGTCGTAGGTTGTCATCAGGAAGACGGAGGTTGTCGCCGATGCTGGCTTCGGTTAATTCCATTGGCGACTACCTACGTCAACCTATGTCAACTGGCTACGGGTACCGGCGACTGAATTGTCTTCAGTTGTCACCATCAGGGTCGTACCTTGTCGTAGCTGTTGTGGGTGGACATGGGTTGTCGTAGGTGTGGTCGTAGGTGGACGTCCTAATGGGTCACCGGTTGTCGGTAGCTTGCCGTAGCTTGACGTAGACTAAGTGGGAGGTTGTTGTAGACATTGTCGTAGGGGGGTCCAGTCGCTGGTTTTTCGGTGACCTGCTATGACTATGACAGTCGCCGAAACAATCGCCTAAGTGGGACAGGCCCATTACAATGCCAGAGACATGGGTTCGATCCTGACTATGGGTACTGTCTGTATGGAGTTTGTACATTCTCTCTGTGGGTTTTTCCAGGACGCTCCGGTATCCTCCAACATTCCAAAGACATACAGGATTGTAGGCTAATTGGCTTGGTATAATGTAAATTGTCCCAACTGTGTTTGGAACTAGTATTAGTGTGTGGGGATCGCTGGTCGGTGTGGACTCGGTGGGCCGAAGGGCTTGTTTCCGCTCTGTATCTCTAAACTAAACTAAAATTAATTTCCTAAACCCACCAATTCCACCAGACCCAGACTACCATTTGAACCCTTTCTGCCATCAGCACGACAATATGTACCTGGATTAGACACAAAATGCTGGAGTAACTCAGCGGGACAGACAGCATCTGGAGAGACCCTTCTTCAGACAGGGGTAGTCCTGCAGATCTGACTAAATGTCAAGCACACTGGGTTTGAACATTCTCAATTGTTCATACACAGCCATGTTTAAAGTCCAACACAGATAACCTGGCATGGATCTTTCGCTGCTTGTGTTTCTTTTAAACAACGCTGCAGCCTGATCTATTTCCTGAATCTTGAACGGCAGCAACAAAGTACAGTTACACAGGCCAGGGTCAAGGTTGCTGAGAGGCCCTCGTGCCAAGCATGCACTCCAGGTGCAGAGACCTCACAGTGTGTTGCACCTAATATTCCACAGGGCTGGGGCTGAGAGTGAATTACCAGTTCTCATAGCCAATGCTACACATAAGTTCATAAGTTCGTAAGTCCTTAGTTTAGTTTAGAGATAGAGTGCGGAAACAGGCCCTTCGGCCCACTGAGACCGCGCCGACCAGCAATCACCCTGTACACCAGCACTGTCCTACACATTAGGGACAATTTATAATTATACCAAGCTACAAACCTGTACATCTTTTGGAGTGTGGGAGAAACTGGAGATCCCAGAGAAAACCTGGCTATGACCTCTGGCCCTAGATTCCTCCTCTAGTGGAAAAGTCCTCTCCACATCCTTTCCATCCAGGCCATATGATTAACCTTATATCTCCAAGTTCAGTTTTCATGTGGCTTTCCTGAAAGCATCTTAAAGTCTAACTAAAACACATACCCAGAATTAAATCACAACCAGGAAGTGTGCCATGCCCAGATGCTGCTCCGGTGTTATGGTCACACAGGTGCTGACTCTGCCCATTCACAATAGACAATAGGCGCAGGAGTAGGCCATTCGGCCCTTCGAGCCAGCACCGCCATTTAATGTGATCATGGCTGATCATCCCCAATCAGTACCCGTTCCTGCCTTCTCCCTGCTATTTTGAAGAGCCCTATCTAGCTCTCTTGAAAGCATCCAGAGAACCTGCCTCCACCGCCCTCTGTGGCAGAGAATTCCACAGACTCACAACTCTCTGTGAGAAAAAGTGTTTCCTCGTCTCCGATCTAAATGACTGACTCCTTATTCTTAAACTGTGGCCCCTGGTTCTGGACTCCCCCAACATCGGGAACATGTTCATTTCATTTCACTGGCTGTAAGCACCGCTGAACTTTGAGTCCTAAGCAGAGATCCCTGCGGCTTATCATTCATTGCATTTTTCCAACCTGAAATGGGCAGTTTATACCATGTAGACAAAAGTGATGGAGAAACTCAGCGGGTGCAGCAGCATCTATGGAGCGAAGGAAATAGGCAATGTTTCGGGCCGAAACCCTTCTTCAGACTGATGTGAGGGTGGGGGGGAGGGGGGCGGGAAGAAGAAAGGAAGAGGTGGAGCCAGTGGGCTGAGGGAGAGCTGAGAAGGGGAGGAGAAAGTAGGGACTACCTGAAATTAGAGAAGTCAATGTTCATACCGCTGGGGTGCAAACTGCCCAAGCGAAATATGAGGTGCTGCTCCTCCAATTTACGGTGGTCCTCACTCTGGCCATGGAGGAGGCCCAGGACAGAAAGGTCGGATTCGGAATGGGAGGGGGAGTTGAAGTGCTGAGCCACCGGGAGATCAGGTTGGTTATTGGTTTATACCATGTCCTTGTTTTCTGTTATCCAGGTAATTGTCTATCCATGCCCATAAGTTACCTTCTAAGCTTTCTTTGCACAATATTCTTTGATGCAACTTATCAATTGCCTCTGGAAATCCAACATCCACTTGTTCTGCTTTACCTGAAGCACATGTTTCTTTTATACTCAGAGCGATTCATGGAGTCATACAGTGTGGAAACAGGCCCTTCAGCTCAACTTGCCCACACCGACCAACATGTCCCATCTACACTAGTCCCACCTGCTTGCTTTTGGCCTCCACCCCTCAAATCCTGTCCTATCCATGTACCTGGCCAAATGTTTCTTATTCAAAATGTTCTTCTTCAAATGATTACAATAATTGGTCTCCCTTTCACAAAGTCATATTAACTACCTTTGAAATTTTCTGTACCCTGCCCTAACATCCTTAATAAAACCTTTGACAATTTTCTCTATAACAATTTTTAAGCTAAAAGGCCTGTAGTTTCCTACTTTCACCTTTAATCTAGGCAGCACACTGGTAAACCACCATCTTCAATGTCCCCATCCTTCCTGTGACCAGAACTGCAAACAATACTCCAAATGTGGCCAAACAAAAGGTTTGCCAGTATAGTGTGCAGTTTTGGTCCCCTAATTTGAGGAAGGACATTCTTGCTATTGAGGGAGTGCAGCGTAGGTTCACAAGGTTAATTCCCCGGATGAAATGAAAGATTTAGATTCATGTTAGTTTATTGCCAGAAACACCAGGGTACATGGTCAAAAGTGACACCAAAACACTACATCTATTTGTTTGTGCACGTTGGGTTGATTGCATTAGTCAAAATAGGGTGGACCACGTGAAGGTTGCAAGTACTTCACCTTCTGGCGACTTCGCCCTAACCCATCTAAGACACCTGTCACTGCCTTTCACCTCAGCAATCGGCTCGCCAATGCAAAGCTCCAAGTGTCCTTTTGTGGTAAGCTGGTGAAGAATGAAGAATTCCTCAAGTACCTCGGAGTCATCCTGGATCGCACCCTCACCTATTGTGAACACCTGTAGAGGGTGGCTGATAAATTGAAAGCAAAGGGTCAACATCATCAGGAAACTTGCAGGCAACAGCTGTGGATCCAATGCACACACCCTCTGTACCACAGGCTTAGCCCTAGTCTACTCAACAGCCAAGTTTTGCTCAACAGCTTGGGCTAATAGCTGCCACACCAAACGAGTTGACACTGTCCTTAAACTCTGCAATGCGGGTCATCACAGGGATGCTTAAGTCAACACCTTTGTAGTGGCTCCCTGTCCTCTCTCATATCGCCCCTCCCAGCATACTCAGAAGGGAGAGGATGTTGAAAGATTGGTGCACCATCGAGACTAACCCTGACCTTCCCATCCATACTGACTTGAACAATCTGCCCAACGTGCACCTGAAGTCCCGCAAACCCCTTTGGTCTTCCGTTAAATCCCTGGAAGACTTTGACTCCAAGACTGAGTGGCGCAGAGCCTGGAAAGATGCCAACACCAACAACGGGGAGGTCATCACAGACCCCACAGTGAAACTACCGGGTTTTGACCTGCATCACAAGCAATGGCTAAACCTGAATCAGCACCCTCCATGCATGGACAGCCCAGCACCTGCATAAGTGGGGGATGACAGACAGCCCTGCTTGCGACTGCGGACATCCAGACCACACCATCCCACACATCGTGAATGACTGCCCACTGAGGCTTTTCCCTGGGGGCATCAAAGCCATCCACCCAGTAACTGATGCTGCCCTGGCCTGGATGTATACCCTTGATCTACAACTTTAGGCTGTGCACGCCATACGCAAGAAGACAAGGGTACGATCATATGTGTAGGAAGGAACTGCAAATGCTGGTTTAAACTGAAGATGGACACAAAAAGCTGGAGTAACTCAGCGGGACAGGCAGCATTTCTGGAGAGAAGGGATGGGTAATATTTTACTTCGGAGTCACGTGAGTGACTACGTGAAGAACCCCGCCAGTGCGCCTGCGCGTCATTACGTCAGACGCCTTGACGCAAACGGACGTTAGGAGCAGAGCTCCTACAGTGGTTTGTAGTTTTTCAACTACAAGGTAAGTAGAAACTTTTTTCATGTTTTCCAGGTCCGTTTACTGTGGGTCTATGGGGATTTTTTCCACAGACGCCATGGAAAAAACGGACAGGGGGAACGAGTGCAAACACTTAGAAAATTACAAATAGACAGTATGGAAGTAACTGAAGACAAGGTTACATTCTATATCTATGACCTACTAAAGTAAATTAGGCCAGGTGTGACAGGATTTAAAATTATGCTAGCAGCATATCCAAATGATCCATGTCTCTGTATTAAGACATATTTATTACAATACATTGAGGTTACAAAGAATTTGAGAATACGGAAACTGGGTTGTTGATCACACACAAGAAACCACACAAGAGAGTTTCAATACAGACTATTTCCAGATGGATAAAAGAAGTCTTAACAGCTGCTGGTATTAACACTTATGTTTTTACGTCTCACTCGACTAGGGCAGCAGAAACGTCGGCGGCCAGGGCAAAAGACGGGCCCGTCGACCATATCCTCGCAGCCGCCGGGTGGTCCAATGAGTTGATGTTTCAACATTTTTACCATCGGCCTATTGTTAATGCGGGGTTGTTTGCAGAAACTATTTTAAGTTCTGTGTAAATTCCTCTGGTTTAAAGGGGATCTGATTCATTTCATTATTGAAATGAATTACTGCATTTGTGGTACAAATGTTATTATGAATGCATGATTGATTATTCTCGTTCCGAGTCAATCTATGCAGTGAGAAGCTGGGATTGATCCACGGCATGAAATCACAAAGCTTTAAAATCTTCACGTAGTCACTCACGTGACTCTGAAGTAAAATAGTAAGATTAAACGAGAACTTACCTAAGTTTGAAGTTTGATCTTTATTTTATGAGGAGTTACGTAGGTGATTACGTGCCCACCATGACCCTACCCTCTATCATAAAGGTCAGATGGAAGTTCTTGTATTACTCGTTTTATTATGAGACTATATTACTTCGGTTGTTGTTTTTTGTGATTTCACACCGCTGCTTTGAAGATTGACGCGCATAAAATAAAGATCAAACTTCAAACTTAGGTAAGTTCTCGTTTAATCTTACTATTTTGGGTCGAGACCCTTCTTCAGGCAATCATATCCCGTCTTCACAAGAAGCTCATAGAGTAAACAGTATCCAGGAATGATAAATACAACGTGCAAAAACAGCAGAATGGTGCCAGATTGTAGTGCAAAATCTGAGGAGTGGAAAAAAATATAGTAAATGATGGAATAACTGAATGAGGTAGAGTTAAAAGAAAGGGTATATCAGACCTCCAGAAAGAGGTGATTGGTTAAGGAGTGTAATAGCAGTGGGGGAAAAACTGTTCTTAAGTCTGAATATCTGGGTTTTCAAGTTCCCTTATCTTCTCCCAGGGCCAGTAATGACCAAGATGGCTTTTTTCGTTGATGATACCTCTAACCTTCCTGATGCAACGCATCATGAATATGCGTTGGATGGAAGCTCGCGATGGACGGTGATGTGTTCACCACTCTCTGCATGTTCAGGTGGTCAAGTGCAGAGCAGATGCCATACCAGGCAAAGATGCACCCAGTCAGATGGAGCATACTTCCTGTAGGGCATCCATTAGAGGTTGGGAGAATCCTTGTGGATATGTAGAATCTCAGATGCCTAAGAATCTAAATACGCTGATGTGCTTTCACGATCACCGTGTTAGTGTGAAGGGACCAAGTTAATTTGTTGGTGATATTGATAGAAACATAGAAAAATAGGTGCAGGGGCAGGCCATTCGGCCCTTCAAGCCAGTACTGCCATTCAATATGATCATGGCTGATCATCTAAAATCAGTACCCCGTTCCTGCTTTTTCCCCATATCCCTTGATTCCTTTAGGCCTAAGAGCTACATCTAACTCTCTCTTGAACACTAGGAACCATCTTTTCATCAGTTCTATTGACAACAACAGTGTCGTGTTCACACCCCACTTCCTTCGGTCAGCAACCAACTCTTTCACATTGCTGAAATGAAAGGCTAGGAGGTGCTTTCAGTCTGAAGAAGCGACCCGACCCGAAATGCTCCGCCATGGCTGATCTCTCCCTCCTAATCCCATTTTCCTGCCCCATAACTTTTGACACCCGTTGTGTGTACCGACTTCACCCGACTTGAAAGGACAGTGCAGCTGAAGGGAAGAAAGGGGAGTAAATGGAGCAGGTAAGTCCAGTAGGTAGGGCAGCCAGAGGTGAACTTTGATGGGATTATATTATAGCCCTTCAAATTTATAGTTCACGAGAATGAACCCAGAAATGATTGGGTTAACATATGATGAGCATTTGACGGCACTGAGCCTGTACTTGCTGGAGTTTAGAAGGATGAGGGGGAATATCATTGAAACTCACTGAATAGGTAAAGGCCCGGATAGAGTGGATGTGGAGAGGATATTTCCATTAGTGGGAGAGTCTAGGACAGCCTCAGAATAAAAGGATGTACCTTTAGAAAGGAGATGGGAAGGAATTTCTTTAGTCAGAGGGTGGTGAATCTGTGGAATTCATTGCCACAATCGGCTGTGGAGGCCAAGTCATTGGATATTTTTAAGATGGAGATTGATAGATTATTGATTAGTACAGGTGTCAGGGGTAATGGTGAGAAGGCAGGAGAATGGGGTTGAGAAGGAAAGATAGATCAGCCATGATTGAATGGCAGAGTAGACATTATGGGCCTAATGGCCTAATTCTACTCCTATAAGTCATGAACTTATGATCTGGGGGAACATAAAGGGACCAAAAGACTTAACTGCAGTAACTTCAATGCAAAGAGCCCTGGAGACAAGGTGGATGAATTGAGGGACTGCATCAGCATGTGGGATAATGATATTGTGGCAATCACAGAAATCTTGGTGAGGGAAGGGCAGGAATGGCAACTCAGTATACCTGGGTGTAGCATTTTGCAGCAAGAGTTAAAGGGGAGTCGTAGTGTCCAAAAGGGGAGGCGCTCTTGCCCTGCTGATCAGGGAGAGCTTTACAGCAAAGATTATATAGCGGAGGTTTGGATAGGACAGGTTTGGAGGGATATGGACCAAGTGCAGGCAAGTGGGACAAGGGTAGCTAGTACATTGATGGCCGGTGTGGGCAAGTTAGGCCGAAGGGCCTGTTTCCACACTGTATCACTCTATGACAGTTTGATGAGATAAATTCCAGCCTTTTGAACTTGAAAGAAAAAAATTGTACTTCAGGGCTATTAAGCCATAGTGATACAGCGAGGGAACAGGCCCTTCGGCCCAACTTGCCCACACTGACCTTCATGCCCCGTCTACACTAGTCCCATCTGCCTGCATTTGGTCCATATCCCTCTAAACCTATTCAACCCATGTACCTGTCATAATGCTTCTTAAAGGTTGTGATAGTACCTGCCTCAACTATTTCCTCCGGCAACTCGTTCAATATATCTACCACCCTTTGTGTTAAAAGGTTACACCTCAGTTTCCTATTGAAACTTTTCTCCCTCACCTTAAACATATGTCCCCTGGTTCTTGATTCCCCTTCTCTGGGTAAAATACTCTGTCATTTACCCTACCCATTCCTCTCATGAACTTTTGACACCTGTATAAAATCACCCCTCATCCTCCTACACTCCAAGGAATAAAGTCTGTGCCTGCTCAACCTCTCCCTATAGCTCAGGCCCTTAAGTTCTGGTAACATCTTTGTAAATCTTCTCTGCACCCTTTCCAACTTAACATATTTCCCATAACAGGGTGTGGAAAAGCAAGGGTTACTTGAAGTTAGAGGTCAATGTTCATACTGCTGGGGTGTGAGCTGCCCAAATGAAATATGAGGCGCTGTTCCTCCAATTTGCGCTGGGCCTCACTGACAATGGAGGAGGCCCAGGACAGAAAGGTCAGTGTGGGAATGAGAGGGAATGAGAGTTAAAGTGTTTAGCAACCGGGGGATCAGGTAGATTTAGGCAGACTGAGCGGAAGTATTCAGCGAAATGATTGCCGAGCCTGTGCTTGGTCTCGCCGATATTTAGGAGTAAATTCAAATAATCCGTGCTTTCCCGCTCTCTCCATCCCTCCTTTTTCCCAGTTCTCCGACCAGTCTTACTGTCTCCAACTACATTTTATCTCTGTTTGCATTGTTGTTAACTTCTCTCAGCTAACAATGATCTATTCTACATTTTCTTGATCTCCATTCCCTTTGACCTATTTTCACACCTAACATTTCCTTATCTATGTACCTGCCCTAACATCAGTCTGAAGAACGGCCTCGATCTGAAACCCTACCTCATTCAGTTATTCCATCATTTACTTTATTTATTTTTTCCACTCCTCAGATTTTGCACTACAATCTTGCACCATTCTGCTGTTTTTGCACTTGTTGTATTTATCATTACTACGTACTTACTCTATGGGCTTCATGTGAAGACAGAATATGATTGTCTGAAGAAGGATCTCAACCCGAAACGTCACCCATTCCTTCTCTCCAGAGATGCTGCCTGTCCTGTTGAGTTACTCCAGCACTTTGTGCCTATCTTCGGTTTAAACCAGCACCTACAGTTCCTTCCTGTACAACTACTTTGAATACTCTGATAATATCTAGGTAACTAATCTCCAATATATCTCTGGGAATCAGTGAGAGAGAAGCTTTACTTTTGACCTCACTTTGACCTAGAGACGCACCACCTCAATGATTCCTGGTAACTATAATTTTGGCTCCTGAATATTTTGTTATTTTACAGCCAAAACAAATAACATGCAAATCAGGTTAGCAAAATGAGTAGTGGGGAAAATTAAAGTTAATACATTATCCCCCTCTGCTGGTGAACAGGTTTAATTGAAAATAACTGAACTGCCTTGCTAGGTACAAGAGGCTTTGCTATTGTCTTTGTACTATATTGTTTTTTAAAATATATTGAACTTCCTTTTGTTGTTTACTATGATGTCTACTGAGTACTATGTTTACATATCTGTTGTGCTGCTGCAAGTAAGCATTTCATTGTTCCTTTTGGGATATCAGATAATATCACAACACCCAGGACTCCTGACTCTTAACTCCTTGCATCCTTTTTGGTCGTGCTTGGACAAGTCATGGAGTCACAGAGTGTTACAGCGTGGAAACAGGCCCTTCGGCCCAACTTGCCCACATCGGCCAACATGACCCAGCTACACTAGTCCCACCTGCCTGCGTTCGGCCCATATCCCTCCAAACCTGTCCTATCCATGTACCTGTCAAACTGTTTCTTAAACGTTGTGATAGTCCCAGCCTCAACTACCTCTTCTGGTAACTTGTTCCATACACCCACCACCCTTTGTGTGAAAAAGTTACCCCTGTGGGGACACCTGGTGATGAGCCACGCGCAGTACGAACCCTTGGCTCTGGAGCGAGGAGTCAAGTGTCACGGTGACGGGAGGTGCAGGTCACGGGGCTCCCCGTGAGTATATAAGGCCGTGCAACGCCCGTGCCCCGTGATAGGAGCAGAGAGCTGTAATAAGGAACGAATAAACATCGATTGCTCGCACAAACCTTGTGTCCTGTGTTATTCCTGGCTGGACATCTGCGTGCCCCCGCCACATTGGTGACCCCTGACGTCCAGAATTGTCATTCTGGAAAAGAAAATGCGGCCCACTAGCACCTAACGTGCCGTTGCCGCAGACCAGGCCGAAGTGAACACCTTGAAGTTACCAACCTTCTGGAGCTCGCAGCCGCAGGTATGGTTCCGGCAGGCCGAGTCCCAATTCCATATCCGCGGGATAACGGTCGACGAGACCCGTTATCACTACGCCGTGAGCCCGTTCGACCAGGAAGCGGCTGGTTGGGTGGTGCCGTACCTGGACAATCCGCCGGCGGTCAATATGTGTGAAGGCCTCAAGGAGCTGCTGCTCCAAAACTTCTGGAGCGAGCGGCGCGGATCCTGGACATGGGCGGGCTTCGCGAGCGGAAGCCCTCGGCCCTCATCAGCGAGATGCTTACGCTCATGGGCGGCCACCGGCCCTGCCTACTGTTCGAATATACCTTCCTCCAGCAGTTGCCGCACGACATCCGCCTGCAGCTCTCGGGGGCGAGCTTTGACGACACCCTGACTAGCCAGCAGGAAGTGGGCATGATGATGCTGGATCTAGTGCCCACAGCACCCAGAAAGGCACAACGGCCTAGGGCTGCGCCCACCAGAGGCTCTGCAAGAAGCAGATAAAATAATTTGGTGCTTCTACCACCTGCAACCTAAGAAGGGTTTCTTTTTTTTTTTAAATAATTTTTTTAATAGAAGTACGGTAGATTACAGTAATGTACAACACGTATATATTAATACATTTTTTGTACCGCTTCACTTTTTTAAACTTTAAGAAAGAAAAAGAAAGAAGTAAGAAAAGTGAAGAAAGTGCGCAAAGGCTAAGAAGGGTTTCGGCCCGAAACGTCGCCTAGAAGTACCTCTACCACCTTCAGACTAAGAAGCGCTTCGGCCCGAAACGTCGCCTATTTCCTTCGCTCCATAGATGCTGCCGCACCCGCTGAGTTTCTCCAGCATTTTTGTCATCCTTGTAAATCCTCTCAGTACCCTTTCCAGCTTGACAACATCTTTCCTATAACATGGTGCGGCCTCACCAACATGTAACTGTAACATGACCTCCCAACTTCTATACAATACTCTGACTGACGAAAACCAATGCGCCAAAAGCCTTTTGACCACCCTATCTACATGTGACTCCACCTTCAAGGAACCATGCACCTGCACTCCTAGATCCCTCTGCTCTACAACACTACCCAGAGTTCTACTATTCACTGTGTAGGTCCTGCCCATGTTAGACTTCCCAAAATGCAACAACTCAGACTTCTCTGTATTAAATTCCATCAACAATTCCTCAGGCCACCTGCTCAATCGATCAAGATCCTGCTGCAATTTTTCACAACCATCTTCATTATCTGCAAAACTACTCTCTTTTGTATCATCTGCAAACTTGTTATTCTTGCCATGTACGATCTCATCCAAATCACTAATATAGATGACAAACAGTAACGGCCCCACCACAGAACCCTGAGGCACACCACTAGGCACAGGGCACACCACTAGTCCCCACCAGAAAGCATCTGTATTTGTATTGGTAATGGGCCGTGTCGCTGAACACGTGCTCAGTCCGCCAAGGCCTACTGGATCGCCCGCTTGCTAAACACTTTAACCCCCCATTCCAGTTCCCATGCTAAACATTCTGTCCTGGGTCTCCTCCATTGCCAAAGTGAAGCCACGCACAAACTGTTGGAATAGCACCTCATATTCGCTTGGATACCTTAAATGCAACAGTACAAATGTTGAATTCTACAATTTTATGTAGCTTCTTAGTGTTAATGTGTGTGGATCGCAGGTCAGTGCGGACTTGGTGGGCTGAAGGGCCTGTTTCTGCGCTGTATCTCTAAACTAAACAAAATAAACTAAACCTGTCTCATACCTTCTGTTGTTATTCTGGTCTGCCACCAACTGCCTGTAACCCCCCCCCCTCCCTCCCTTGCTTGTGTTCAACTTGCCCGGTACCGCCGTTTCGGGGTGTTAGGGTTAGGGTTAGGGTCAGGGCTAGGGCTAGGGTCAGGGTTAGGGTTAGTGTTAGGGTTAGGGTTAGGGTTCTGATGAGTACAGATATTATGCAAAATACCTGGAGCGCCGTCGAGTATGGCTGCCCTGCCAGCAGCTGTTAGTCTTTTCACCCTTTTTTTTTTGTTAGTTGAAAGTGTTTGTTTTGGAGGTCTTTTATTCTTTTTATGTGGGGGGTGGGGGGAAGGGGGAAGGGGGAAACTATTTTCTCAGTCCCTACCTGGTCGGAGTTGTGGCTTTTCTCCGAGCCGTATCTTCGCCCCTTCCTCGCGGCCTACGGGCAGACTGGAGCGGCGTTTTCCTGCCGGGACCGGCCAGGACTTCAGCTTCGGCGGCGGCACGGTGCTGAAGTACCATCGTGGAGCGGCGATGCCTTGCCCGGGTCGCCGTGCAGTAAGCTCCGGAGTGCTGTGACTGCCGGCTCCAATATCGCGGAGCTGCAGTCTGTGGTCTGTGGTCAGCGGTCTGCGGTCAGCGGTCTGCGGAGCTTCCAACCGCGGGCAGCGCTGAGCTTTAAACACCGCGGAGCCTGGGATCTCACGACGAGGTCGCCAGAATCGGAGCATCGACCAGCGCGGCTCGTGGACTTCGGGAGCCGTGGTCTCCTGGGAGGTACCGGCCTCTCCAGACACTCCGGGCCGGTGAGAGTGTTCACCCGACGCCGGAGCTTCATCATCCGGCGAGAGGGCCTGTGGCATCGGGCTGCCGTATCGGCGACTGCAGAGGCCTCAATAGGCCCTGACTATGGGTGAACAGGGGATGGGACTGGACTTTGCTGCCTTCCCCCACAGTGGGAACCATTGTGGGGGGATGTTTTTATGTTATTGTTAAATTCTTTAATGTTATCTTTATTGTGTGCTGCATGGCAAGTCAAATTTCACTACAAATTGGTGTATATGACAATAAATGTTTATCTATCTATCTATCTATCTATCTAAAGGGAGGCGCCGAACCAGCGGCGCCGAAATGTACCCGACCCGAACATGCCACACTTTGTCCTGTCTCTCCTCTTTTCCAACTTGCTTCTCCCCCCACCACAATGTTTGAAGAAGTGTCTTGGGCCTGAAACGTTACCCTTCCGTATTCTCCAGACAGCGTATGCTGCCTGGCCTGCTGAGTTACTCCAGCACTTTGTGCCCTTTGTGTATTGTCCAGCACCTGCAGTTCTTTGTTTCTACAACATGCTGCTGGACTGATACCTCATAATCAGTAAAAGTATTCACAACATTGTCTTTAAAAGCACAAATGGTTCCTTTTGGCTTAACAGCATTCATGTATAGTATTATCTGATTCGGTTGGATGGCATGCGAACAAAAGCTTTTCACATCATTACACCTGACAAAAATTAAACATACACCTAACATAGAAAAATCTACCATCTATATCTTCTCTGGCCTCTGAAATAACAAGGCAAATCATTGTTACTTGAAAGCAATAATACAAACCACCGCCACCTTCTCAAGATAACAATCCAAGGCCAATAAATCATAAGGTCATAAGGAGTAGAATTAGGCCATTTGGCCCATCAAGTCTACTCCGCCATTCAATCATGGCTGAGCTATCTCTCCCCCCTAGCCCCATTCTCCTGCCTTCTCCCCATAACCTCTGACACCAGATTTCCAATGCCAGTATTGCAATTATGCCGATGACAAGTTAGACAAATATTAGAGGCAGAGCAATCAACAAGTTACAGAGAACTGGTGGGATAACATTGGACTGGTGTGAATGGGTGATGGTCGGCATGGACTTGATGGGCCAAAGGGGATGTTTTGCATGCTGTTTCTTTAAACTAAACTAATGTTCCTCTTTTCACAGATACTGAGCATTACCAGAATCGCCTGGGGTTTTTTAAGAGTATAGAAAATACTACCTTGATACATCTATCATGCTGGAAGGTAATCATTTATTCTCCTTTAATCACAGTATATGGGGGAGCCTCATTTCCTGATGAGGAACAAATCATTTGCCTAGAATGCTCTTAAATAAATGCACCATACCCTATTCTATATTGTGTTGAAGTAAATATATTAACAAAACAAAATTAAACACAGACGGCCTGACATTCAGTAGACGACATTATTCAGCAAGATGTGTTGTTGTTGAGATTGGGGTACTATGCGCTTATTTATTCCCCATCTAATGCAGAATCTGATGGCGGAATAAAAGAGAACTCCACCAACACATTACAATAGAGCTGGGTACATTTTGACTTGAGAGAGGAAGCATTTCTGGAGCTAGCTTCCGCAAATAAGCAAACCTTTTGATGTTCAAACACATCATTGAAAGATATTGGAACAAATTGAACCATTGTTTACTCATGGAAGCCCTGACAACACCCCATGTTACGTGACATCAAATAGGAAATGCTGTCCTCGGGTTCTTTCTTTGATACACAAGGGACGGCACGGTGGCGCAGCGGTAGAGCTACTGCTTTACACTGCCAGAGACCCGGGGTCGATCAAGACTATGGGTGCTGTCTGTATGGATTTTGTATGCTCTCCCTGTCAATGTGTGGGTTTTCTCCGAGGTGCTCAGGTTTCCTCCCACGCTCCAAAGACATACAAGACATCCAAATCACTGATATAGATGACAAACAGTAACGGGCCCACCACAGAACCCTGAGGCACACCACTAGACTTTAAGACTTTTGCCTCCATCACAGTGAGGAGGTGCCTGGTGAACTCACTGTGGTGGATGTTAAATTTGTGTTTATTGTGTGTTTTGTTATTTATTATTATATGTATGATTGCAGGCAACGAAATTTCGTTCAGACCGAAAGGTCTGAATGACAAATAAAGGAATCTCTAATCTCTAGGCACAGGGCACACAACTAGAAAGCATCTGTATTTGTATCGGTAATGGGCCGTGTCGCTGAACACGTGCTCAGTCCGCCAAGGCCTACTGGATCGCCTGGTTGCTAGGATCGTTTCCGGCTGCAAGGAACCAAGCCCCCGCGTTGGGGCGGTCGATGCTCCTGCGGCTTGGAGCTCCTGAAGTCGGTCTCTAACCAGGGACCGCGAGATCCACGATGTTTAAGTCCGCAGGCCCCCACGGTTGTAGCTCCCGAAGTCGATCTCCAGCAGAGGCTGCCAACTCCACGATGTTAGGCCGTAGTGCAGACGGAGATATGACACGGAAAAAAATCGCATCTCCGTCGAGGTAAGAGATTAAAAAAATAGTTTTCCCCAACCCCCCTCCCACCACATAAAACAAGCAAAAGAACACTAAAAAATACATTTAACACATAATATAAAACAACAGAGAAAGAAGGGATAGACAGACTTTTGGCAAGGCAACCATTGTCTTTACACCAGACAGGCAATGTGGTTTGTCATCTGATTATGAAGCCTGTATTTTTTGCTGGCTTCCCTAATGAGCTTGGGTTTTAAATTTTGTTTTAGTTAATAACCTATGGTGCTTTCAGACAACTCGGGTCATTACTCAGCCAGCAGTGTGCTTCAACCATTGACACTTCCAATAGTCAGATCTCCCACACCACCCATCCACACTTGGATCATAAGATGTAATAACAGAATTAGGTCATTCGGTCCATCGAGTCTGATCCTCCATTCGATCATGGCTGATCTATATTCCCCCCAACCCCATTCTTCTGCCTTCTCCCTGTAGCCTTTGACACCCCTCCTAATCAAGAACCTAATCAATACCCAATGTCTTGGCCTTCGTAGCCGCCTGTGGCAATGAATTCTACAGATTCACCACCCTCTAGCTAAAGAAATTCCTCCTTTCTAAACGTATGTCCTTTTATTCTGAGGCTGTGCCCTCTGGTCCTAGACTCTCCCACTGATGGAAACATCCTCTCCACATCTACTCTATCTCAGCCTTATTGCTTAGGACAAAAACTGTAATCTAGCTAATCTGTCACCCGGCTTTCCTCAAAACTTAACTTAATTCCCCATCCTAATGTCAATGTTGTAATATTCATTGCTTCTTATCCTAGCCAGCTCAACCATTGTTTTCTTAAAGAACAGTCATAGTAGATCATTCAGCCATTTGTCTTCTCCATCATTCAACGGCATCATGCTGATCTTATACTTGACTATCATTTAACTTCACCATTTCATGGTATTTATATATGTAAACCTACCTATATTCAGCAATTTGGCTCCAGAGGCAGATTAAAGGCTCACCACCTGCAGTGAAGAAATCTCTCATCTTAGTCCTAAAATAGAAACACAGAAAACAGGTGCAGGAGTGGGCCATTCTGCCTTTCAAGCCAGCACCACCATTCAATATGATCATGGGTGATCATCCAAAATCAGTACCCCTTTCCTGCTTTTTCCCCATATCCCTTGATTCTGTTAGCCCTAAGAGCTAAATCTAACTCTCTTGAAAACATCCAGTGAATTGGCCTCCACTGCCTTCTGCGGCAGAGAATTCCAGATTTACGACTCTCTGGGTGAAAAGGTTTTTCCTCATCTCAGTCCTAAATGGCGTACCCGTCTTATCCTGAGACTGATCCCCTCATCCCTGCCACAGGGAACCATCTCCCTGCATCCAGGCTGTCTAGCTCTCTCAAAATTTTATACACAGGAGTGGAATCCTCAATGATTCTTCTAAACTTCAGTAAATACAGACCCAGTCAACCCAAACTCTGCCATCGCTGAACTTAAACTGGTGAAACTTCACTGCATTTACTCTACGGAAAGCAGATCCTTTCTTATGTTAAAGAAATCAAAACTGCATATAACAGTTCTGTGTGGTCCCAATGAAAGAAATCTTTCATCTTAGTCCTAAAATGTTTTATCCTGAGACTGATCCCCTCATCCCTGCCACAGGGAACAATCTCCCAACATCCAGCCTGTCTAGCTCTCTCAGAGTGAAATTCTTTCACCTGTTGTCATATTTTGGCACCATTTACAAAAGAAAAAGTCTGGTCCACAAGCTAGAAGCACAAGAGCACCCCCAATCCAGGTGAGCCCCAGGCTGCAGCAGGGCCTCCTTCGTCACCCACAGGTTGCTGGGGATGCCAACCAACGCCCTTCTCCTAGCCCGACCGCCTGAGTCTTGGGGGACACCTCCTGCAGCTGACCTTGCAGGCACAAGAGGCAATACCTCGCTCCCTCTCCTAACAGCCCACTAACAGAGAGAGACAGAGAGAGAGACAGAGAGAGAGACAGAGAGAGAGACAGAGAGAGACAGAGAGAGAGACAGAGAGAGAGAGACAGAGAGAGAGAGACAGAGAGAGAGACAGAGACAGAGACAGAGAGAGAGAGAGAGAGAGAGAGAGAGAGAGATTGAGAGATTGAGAGATTGAGAGATTGAGAGATTGATTGATTGATTGATTGATTGATTGATTGATTCTCACTCCAACAGAAGATGACTTTTGCAAACCTTCCCAGTCCCAGTTCACAAAATCTGCCACGGGAATTTTGTAGCTTGGTAATTCTGCAAATTGGTCCCCACGGAAACAAAGATTCTTTTAAACAGAACGGCTTTTGTCAGATAAGGGAGGGGAATATAAAGTTAATACAGAGAGACATCTCTAATGTTTTGCACGATTTTTTGGAAACGAGGGGGCTACGCCACTTTGGCTAACTCCTCTCGGATTAAATTTGTGTACCTGATGTGTATTTTGCCTGTTTTTTGTACTGGTTTCCTTTCAATGTTCGAAGGTTAGTATTTGTTTAAACCGAAAAGCTGTTTCAAAAATATTCTAGGAAGTTCTTTCAAGTTGTCACTCATCCAAGTTCTGGCTCTTATCTGATTACACAGATCTCCATGTTCTTTCGAGTTTTCACTCATCCAAGTTCTGTTCTTATCTAACTAGAGAGCTGAGTGTTCTTTTCAAGGCTATGCTGTCAAGATACTGGCAGCTTCATTTTCCTGTGTTCAGGATTTCATTATGTCCGTTTCATTTCTCCCAAAGCCTATCGGGATACTTGACATCCAGTCCCAGGCTATATTTATATATTCATATATATGCCCCTTATGATGAAATGGTCCGTCAGATGAAATAGGATGTCATTGAATGAGCTTGCAATCTATGAAAATTAATTGTTTATTCTTTGTTTTCTCTTAACTTTAAGTTTCTTTGTTTTTCCTATTTCTTACCTTTTGAATTGAGTTCAAATAGAGACCTGAATTCCACGATGGCCACGTGGCATTCAGGTAGATGTGTTTGATGAGATTGGAGATACATAGATACATAGAAAATAGGTGCAGGAGTAGGCCATTCGGCCCTTCGAGCCTGCACCGCCATTCAATATGATCATGGCTGATCATCCAACTCAGTATCCCGTACCTGCCTTCTCTCCATACCCCCTGATCCCTTTAGCCACAAGGGCCACATCTAACTCCCTCTTAAATATAGCCAATGAACTGGCCTCAACTACCCTCTGTGGCAGAGAGTTCCAGAGATTCACCACTCTCTGTGTGAAAAAGTTTTTCCTCATCTCGGTCTTAAAGGATTTCCCCCTTATCCTTAAGCTGTGACCCCTTGTCCTGGACTTCCCCAACATCGGGAACAATCTTCCTGCATCTAGCCTGTCCAACCCCATAAGAATTTTGTACGTTTCTATAAGATCCCCTCTCAATCTCCTAAATTCTAGCGAGTATAAGCCAAGTCTATGCAGTCTTTCTTCATATGAAAGTCCTGACATCCCAGGAATCAGTCTGGTGAACCTTCTTTGCATTCCCTCTATGGCTATAATGTCCTTCCTCAGATTTGGAGACCAAAACTGTACGCAATACTCCAGGTGTGGTCTCACCAAGACCCTGTACAACTGCAGTAGAACCCCCCTGCTCCTATACTCAAATCCTCTTGCTATGAAGGCCAACATACCATTCGCTTTCTTCACTGCCTGCTGCACCTGCATGCCTACTTTCAATGACTGGTGTACCATGACACCCAGGTCTCGCTGCATCTCCCCATTTCCTAATCGGCCACCATTTAGATAATAGTCTGCCTTCCCATTTTTGCCACCAAAGTGGATAACCTCACATTTATCCACAGAATAATCTTTATCTCAGAACAAAATCTGTCAATTTGAAATTGTAAATTTGGGGAGATACATTGGAACAATTGGGAATATTTTTTAAATTGTTTTTTTAAATATAATGATCTATTTTTAAAGGGTCTGCCTTATAGGTAGTTAAAGAGTGAGCTCACATCCCCCACCTCCAGTAGAATTCTGGATTAGTGGAGGGAATCAATAGGACACTAAAGAGTGTCGAAGTTAGTTGTGACCTACAGGCCCACAGCAATGAATTAATTACATACGCACAGCAATTAAGCACAACCTTGTCAGTCTTGTATTCACAGGGGTTGAAAACGCAGAAGCCACAGCCAGTTGAACACAGACACAGTCCATACTATTGGGATCGGACAAAATTGGGACTATGTTGGATGGGACTGTACAAGGTGCTACTATGATACCAACCGCCGTGAAGATTGAAGATTACTCCCGTTGGAGACATCTGATACTGCACCAAGATGTCCTGAATAAGGTTGACAACTGTCCTTACGTTTATAACACTGACCAAGATGGATCCATTACCACAGGTTCTTGAAGTAAACAGAAAAAGGTGGCGGCTTATCCCGGAGCTACAGACCGAGCTGAAACAGATAATAAATGTGCTCACCAATGCCCAGTCTGAAAATGACCATCTCGCTTTCATCACACAGCAGCTGAAGGAGAGCAATCAGGCTGTGGAGTTGAAAAGCCTTGATTTTGGAGTGCAACTCAGTTAAGGGGCTGTCCCACTGCAGCGACCTAATCCGCGAGTTCAGAAGAGTGTCTTCAACCTTCAAGCTTGAGGGCACTCGCCTGGAAAACCTCGAGCTTGCTCGACCGACAGCGATGAAACCGCGAGCTGGATCGACCGACCGCACACACACACAAACACATCGCAAAGGCGGGGGCCAGGGAAGCACTGTCTGAAATTCACACCCGTGATGAAGAGGAAGGTAAAAGACGGCTGCACAATGTATGGTAAGTCCTTTAGAGAGTGTGTGGGGGGGGGGGGGGGGAGAGAAGGGGAGAAACGGGGGGAGAAGGAGTGGAGACACTTTTAAGAAGCCAGACAACTTTTAATAAAGGTTAGCGGGCATTTAACCTACCGGTCAATTTTCCTTGGTCCTGAAAACTCCAATGAGCCAATTAAAATGCCCGGTCAGCGAAGGAGATTGCCTACAGCTGCCCTCGACTGCCTGTAACTAAATAGCGACCCCACTCCACTGCACTACGAGTTAAAAAGAACCATGCCGACCAATTTTTACTCGCGGAAAAAGTTTCAACATGCTGTATGCGGGAACTTCCCTCGAGCATGAAGGAGAGTTCCAGTGACCTCATAGGACCTCCTAGGACCACGTGTCGACCATGCTGCGAGTTTGAGTCGAGGGCAAACTTTTCTAAACTCGCAGATTAGGTCACTGCGGTGGGACATCCCCTTTACAGAACTGGATTGAGGTAAATCCCAGCCGGGATCAAAGTGAGGAGCTGAGTTGGGATGGATCAGACAGCCAGTTGGCATTGATGGAGAAGGAAGAAGAATGCTGGTTTCACACGCTGATGGACAACTTGGGAGAAAGAACGACTCCATTTGTGAAAATAAACTCCATTTGTGATGAATGTGGACAGACTTTCAAACAGCGGAAACAACTGTCGGTTCACCAAATGCGCCATACTGGAGCAAAACCTTTGCAGTGTGAAGTTTGTGGTTTCCAGTGCAGGCAAATAGACATCCTTGAAATACCATATGACCAAGCACAAGGCAGAAGCAAGAACTTGAATTTGCTTGTGACCAATGTGAGAAGCGGTTCGAGGAGGCTCACAATTTGAATGTTCATATGTCCATGGTTCATCCCTTGACCCAGAATACAGATAAAAACAAACCTATTGAAATTAAATCAAGTCAGCTAAGTTTGGAAACATTAATTAAGCAGGAACCCAGTTAATACTTATTCAACAGCTAAATGATGAGTCTAAAAGAATCTTACACCCTTCTTCAGTGTCAGCAAGAATCAAAGGATTAACATGAATAAATGCGATCAAGCCAGGCTCACCTCAAATAGATAGAGCAAAGGAAAGGTTATTGTGGAGAATATAGTTCTGAGCATTATAGCACCAGTTCCAGACAAAGTCCAATGTCTGTAATGGGGTAGAGGTGCATCAGGCAGAATACTAGCAATTGGGAGGACTGTTCAGAACTCTAATAACAGAGGGGAAGAAGCTAGTTGGTGTTGTGATGAGGCAGGATTCAACTTTGCCAGTTACATCCTGGACATGCATTCAAATTGCAGCGTTGTTTTGAATGACGGACAGTGCCCATCCAGTAGAAATAAGGACTCAATGGAGGAAGTCCTGGATGGTTCACTAACCCTTTCACCTCGGAATGGAACAGTGACTGAAAATGGTGAGGATGATAATGTTGCGAAGCATCAACCTGTCCCAGTGTTTGCAGACTTTCAGCCTTATACATACAGTGGAGCCACTTCGCGGTTGGTGAATGTGGACAACTCGGAATCCCCATTGAAGGATATGTTCTTGTGCTCAGATCCTGAATATACAGAGTGCTCTTGGGAAAAAGTTCAGGTACAAGATGCAACTCAACCATTAAATGTGAAAAAGAAATTAACTGCAATGAAGCATCTTGTTCTATAAGAAATGATGTTGTGGATGGATTGGAATCCAGTGATCTTTCTGAAAGGTATTTATCAAGTGAAGATGACAGAGAAACAAAAGTTAAGAGTGGCTCTTCAGATGAGTCTTTTCAACCATATTCGAAGAAGAGTAAGTTACCAGTTAAGATGTGCAAAATTAAGGATGTGAAGAAACAATCTGGACAAAAACGTGGCCGGAAACCAAAGTCAAACTTGGAAAGGGAAGATTTCCCCACCGTGTATCGATGTCAGTATAAGGGTTGCTGTGCTGTCAACTCGACAGACTTAACACATAAAAGAGCAGCATGAAGAGGTGTGTGAAAGACCTTGCCCCCACCCAGGATGAAACGTTTCTGATTGATCGCTACCAGCAGCGCCATGTAAATCTGATCCGTACAGAAGAAAGAACATCTTTACAGATCAGGAGGAAGTGGAAAGCCTTTGGTCCTAACTTCGGAAAGACAAACCACATTTGATCAACAATCTTGAAACATTTTGAGCTCCATCGTATGACTAACGGTCTAGAGAGAGAGAAGCTGAACATTTTGAAACAGGTGGACCTCATGAAAGAGATAATGCATAACCCTATCCTGGAAGACAAAGACACAGACCTGGTGGGTAATCAGTGTGATGACAATCAGGACATTGATGAGGATGGCAATGATGGCGTTTCTGATGAGAAGGACAATTGTCGTTTTGTTCCCAACCCTGACCAGATCGATGCCGATGGTGACAGCAGAGGAGACACCTGAAAGGATGACTTTGACAACATCCCAGATATCTATGACATGTGCCCCGAGAACAGCGCCATCAGTGAGACTGACCTGAGGAAGTTCCAAAGGGGACGATGTAGATCGTTCCTAACTGGGTATTGCACAACAAGGGCAGGGAGTTACTGCAGACCAACTCTGACCCTGGCCTTGCTGTCGGATTTGAGTTCAACGCCATCAACTTCAGTGGCACCATCTACATCAATACAGACTGCAATCTACGCTGGCTTTGTCTTTGGCTTCTTTCAGTCATGCCATATTCAGACTTGGTATAAGTCTTTTAATAAGAAAAATGTATAATTGTGCTAACTCTCCTTTGTTCTGAGAGTGGGAGCCCGAGAAGCACTGAGCAACATTTGTGCTCATTGTAGATCTTTGCCACTCCCGTCTGACAAATCAATTTTTTACCTTTAACAGTTTTTGTTGCTATCTGCTTTTTAAGAAACAAACTTTGCCATTTTGCTGTAGTCGGCAGGATCTCACTGGGACCAGCAACAGATGACTGAGTAAGAGGGTGCAGTCGACCGGGATCTGAAGGGGAGAAAACTGAGCTCTAGTCGGACCCTTTGAGTCCGACCTGCCGAAGAAGCTCCCGGAAAAAAACTAAGGTCCTTCAGTCTGAGGTTGGCCTGGTTCCAGACAAGATCCTTAGAAGCAGACAGCGAAGGTAAGACCACTTGTATAAAGGATTGGCTTGCGTAATGGAAATGAGTAAAGGATTGGCTTGTGTATTGGAAATGATTAAAGGATTGGACACGGCCGACTACAATGTTTTTGTTACTAATGTGTATTGGAAAGACAAGGTGTCTTGAAAAGAAGTGTATTGGAGACAACGTGTCTTGAAGAGCCAGTATTTTGAAAAGACAACCTGTCCTCCATATTATTTACAAAGTCATTCAGACTTGGCACCGAGCCGTTCTTTTGTTCTACTAGGTCATGCTTTTTAGAAGAATTACTCCATTTTAGATTTGACTATTAGCTCTTTCAGTGAGAGGGATCAGAGATGATCTTACCCGCTCGCTTCTGTGCCCTTTCAGCGTACAGTTCATCAATGGAGGGAAAGTTGCAGCCAATAACCTTCTCAGCTGATCGGACGATTCGCTGCAGCCTCCGGATGTCGTGCTTGGTGGCTGAACCAAACCAGACCATGATGGAGAAGGCCGTACAGAATTGGACCATCATTGCCTGTGGCAGATTGTGCATCCTCAGCTGTTGTGCCTTTTTGACTGTGGAGTCGATGGTAGCCCCCCCCCCCCCCCCCCCCCCCATCATTTACGGTCCCTGGAGATGATGGTTCCCAGGAACTTAAAAGACTCCACAGATGTGACTGTGGTGTTGTTGATGGTGAGTGGGGTGAGGGGAGGGGGAGCTCTCCTAAAGTCCACTATCAATTCCACTGTCTTAAGAGCAATATTCAGCCTTTGTTTTTCCTGCCAAATGGAAAACTGCATCTGCCACCAAATAAGCTACTTGTTTAAGACTCTTTTTATACTCATTGCTACTCTCAATCCCACCCACCTTCATATCAGCAGCAAACTTTAAATATCACATTTGCCTCCTTTACCCAAATCATTCATGAGTTAAGAATATTCAATTTAAATTTCGCATTTATTGGCTCTCCTGTTATTGCTGTCTGCAACATCCTCAAAAAGCTCTAGCCTGTTTGTCAAACATTATTTCCCTTTCATAGATTTATATTGACTTCAACTAATCCATTTGATATTTTCCCATTGTTATCACATCTTTTCTTATTAACTCCATTTCCCCTAGTAGTGATGTTAGGCTAATTACCTTTTGATGTTCCAAAAGGTACATTGTATTTGCATGCAGAACAGATCCACAATAAAACTTTGGAAAATACCCAAATCATGCTCTTCTTCCATAACAACCAGAGAGCATACTTGAGTTACTATCGACCTCATTGAAGACCCTCGGACTAGCTTTGATCGGACTTTATTGGCTTTATCTTGCACTAAACATTATTCCCTTTATAATGTATCTGTACACTGTGGATGGCTCGATTGTCATCATGCATTGTCTTTCCGCGGACTCGTTAGCATGCAACAAAAGCTTTTAACTGTACCCCTGTACACATGACAATAAACTAAACACAAACTCAAATAACTAACCCTTTTAGGACCCTTGCCATTTATCATCTTTATGTGCCTTTATCATATAAAAATGTATTTATCTAATTCCTCCTTAACCTTACTTAGATTGTTGGTTGCTCAATAGTTCTGGGGAGTTTTCTTCCAGGCACTTACATAAACACTTTGTTCTACCTTTTCTCTGTTCTTCATTGTGTATTCTCTTGTTTCTTGCTGTAAGTGCCCTACATTTCCATCACCGTTGTAGCTTTTTAGTAAAATTATGTCCTGTGCAAGTTAATTCACTCCATATTCCCTCTTAATCAAATTTGATATATTTTGCTGAATCCTAAACTATTCCCAATCCTTAGGCTTGCTACCCGTTTCTAGCAATTTTATAAACTTCCTCCTTGGATCTTATGACATCCTTAAACATGTTGGAGCATGGTTGAAGTTAGTACACCAAAAGAACAATTTCATTGTTTGGTGAATTACAAATTATCCTCAATATATATGTCAGATTACATTTATAAAGGTTTTTGCATTTTTGTGTTTGCCAAACTAAATGATCACATTGAATTGAAAACAAAATGTTATCCACTTTCAGCCATTTCACAGAATTTTATATTTTATATTCATAAATGACCACTGCAAGTATGAAACAATACATTAAACCATTCATGTGGTAGTTACAATAAATTCAAATTGGCGAGCATTGTTGGTATCAGCTATTGTCTTTAATCACATTTTTTTTAATGAGCGCAAACTTTCTCCACCTCAAATGCATACACAAGGAAAAAGGCTCAACTCCAGGATTTGAATGGAATATTTTATTCTCTGAAGAGAAAATCTTCTGTACATTTTACACAAGAGTAAACACTGCTCTCCAACAGGTCGTGGAGGAATCAGGATGTCAGCAAAACATTAACAAGACTGATCAACAGACAAGATCAAGTTTATACCTCAAAGGTGGACAAGAAATCTATAACAACCTTCTTCAGCTTGGCTTCCATCTCAGGATTGATTTGACTCTCAGTCCTTTAATAAAAGAAAATAATAGTTCAGATACTGGATCCACAAAGAAATGAAAACTAGCCCAAGAGGTATTGACTGGATATGTATTCAGACAGTGCAATTAAAAAAGACACAAGCATATGTGATTGCGATTATGATAACTACATGGGAGGGATTTAGAACAGATAGACTACAAAAACAAAAAAAAACATTTAAATAACTAGTTTGACCTCAGTTGAGGAAAAAAAATTCCAGTTCTGGATACACCCTTTGGTAAAGGAAGTAGAACTAGAATGACACACAAAAAGACAAAAGGCACTGTTTAAAAAGCAGCTAATTCATAAAAGTGTGTGAAAAACTAAAAAATTGTACAGTTAAAGAACTTAAGTCACTATCATCAAATGTTATTTCTCATAGCAGGGTAGATTTTTTTTAACTTGAAAGACATTGGTTCAAGCCCAACAATAACAAAATACATTAAAAAAAAGTTTTTTTAATGGGTGGGGTGGAGGATTCTGTTCTAATGACACATTTACCTGATTGATGTCAAGATATCCTGGTGCTGACTCTTCATATGGGCTAAGAAAGCTGGCTCAAACTTTGTGATCTTGCTGGGCTCCATTTTATCCAGATGACCTCTGACTCCAGCATAAATAACTGCCACCTGTTCTTCGATAGCCATGGGAACTGGAAAGAGAATGCAAGATTTACTTCACAATCTGGCAAAAATTATCAAAATGAACCTCTGACATCTCCATCTTGTTTGCGAGCAGCAGTACGACTGCACAACTATAATCACCGCTGCTACAAATAGCTTTGGTGATTGATGGCTGAGACTTTCCTCAAAACTATTTATTGACTGAAGATGGAATCAACCGCAACTGTACTGGAGAACCACCACATTCTGTGATTCGGCAATTGAGGTGGCGAGACAACAAATTAGCAATAAAATAATTCAAACAAAAAAACAAGCTGCAAGAGGAGCTCAGTAATTTTGCACCCGTGGAGAGAATATTTGACACTTTGGGTTTGGACCCTGCATCAGGTCAGTGCAAAACTACCAGAGCCATATAAAGGGGAGAGGGGGTGGGGGAGAGCAGGCGAGACAGGGGTAGGCAACAGGAGGATCTAGGTGGAGTGAGGGAAGATGGAACTAGGCACAGGAGGAAGAGCAATTGTGTTGGGAGCCAGTTGCTACATCAACTGTAGAAAGGCCAAAGACATATATTCTGAAGGAGCAGGATATTTCAGACCTTCTAGAATAGAAAACCTCATCTTGAGAGCAGATGTGTCAGACAGAAACCGATGAAAGGTATGGAATTACAAGAGAGCAGGAAGAGGTGTAGTCTAGGTAGCTGTGGGAGTTGGTGGGTTTATAGTATACGTCAGTGTATAGTTTATCTCAAGATGGACAGAGATCCAGAAAAGAGAGAAGTGTCAGAAATGGTCCCAGTGAAGTCCACTATTTGTACACCATGCCTGCACTCATCATCCCCCAGTCTCTTCGTTGCTGTCTCACCACCTGGTTCCTTCTGCATTTCCCCCTTCTTTGTGTTGCCACCACTCACGCACAGCTGCTGTCTCCCAAATCCACACTCCAACTTTGTTACCTCTTCTCATCATTCTTCATCTGCTCCACTAGCCCTTGCCTCACCCCACCCCTTCTTTGTTGAAACAGATAATTGCTACTTAATTCACTTTCCGTCATGCCAAGAAGCCAATACTTTGGCAACTGTTACAATGAACACATAGTCTGGCTGTTAATGACTGAACAGGCATACCCAGCCCCAAAACACGTGTGGAGGTACATGAACATCCAAAAGAACTAAAGATCAAGATCTGATGAAAAGTATACGAGTTTGCTGAAAAATGAAAATTACCTGGCCACTGCCCAAAGAATCAACACCCCCCCCCCCCCCCCCACCAACTCAGGTCAACACAAAGGCAAACTGGAGAAGGTTGTTACAGCAGCTGACATACCAAAGGTCACAGTAGATTTCAAGGTGACTTAGAAGAAATGACTACAATATTTCAAACTAATTCCAACATCTCTATTGCCCCTCTGCAGCAAGATTAACGGAATATTTTTTGTTAAAAGCTGTTTACCCCCACAATAATTATTATTTTCTAATGCATCAGCATTCCATAGACTTTATTTATGAAGACTTTTCTACATTTATTTATGAAGATTTTTCTACATTTTCTGAGTAAAGGTTGAAAAGACAGGCTGCCAGAAGCTGTGGTGGCATGTTCAACGGCGACATTTAAGACAACATTTAGACAGGCATATGGATAGAAAATGTTTTAGAGGGATATAGAATCTCAGCTATAAAACCTAGTTGGCATGGATGAGCTTAGCCCAAGGGCCTGTTTCCACGCTGAATGGTCATAAAGTTAGTCAGTCATACAGCACAGAAATGGGGCCCTTCAGCCCAACTTGCCCAAGCCAGCCAAGGTGCCCCATCTACGCCAGTCTCGCCTGTCAGCGTTTGGCCCATAGCCTTCAAAACCTGTGAGTTTTCTTATTCTTAAGTTGCAAACTTGATTTCTAATATTCTGAAGATAGACACAAAAAGCTGGAGTAACTCAGCGGGACAGGCAGCATCTCTGGAGAGATGGAATGGGTGACGTTTCAGGTCGAGCCCCATCTTCAGACATGCACCTCGACAAAGGTATGGTGGAAAGATATCCAACATCAATGAAAGTAAGCATGCAGGTACAGCAGGCTGTGAAGAAAGCGAATGGCATGTTCACTAGTGGCCTTCATAACAAGAGGATTTCAGTATAGGAGTAGAGGTTCTTCTGCAGTTGTATAGGGCTCTGGTAAGACCACATCTGGAGTATTGCGTACAGTTTTGGTCTCCTAATTTGAGGAAGGACATCCTTGTGATTGAGGCAGTGCAGGTTTGTGTGATTGATCCCTGGGATGAAGGGACTGTCATATGAGGAAAGATTGAAAAGACTAGGCTAGTATTCACTGGAGTTTAGGAGATATGGGGATCTTATAGACAATTGACAGTAGGTGCAGGAGTAGGCCATTCGGCCCTTCGAACCAGCACCGCCATTCAATGTGATCATGGCTGATCATCCCCAATCAGTACCCCGTTCCTGCCTTCTCCCCATATCCCTGGACTCCGCTATTTTTAAGAGCCCTATCTAGCTTTCTCTTGAAAGCATCCAGAGAACCTGCCTCCACCGCCCTCTGAGGCAGAGAATTCCACAGACTCACCACTCCCTGTGAGAAAAAGTGTTTCCTCGTTTCCGTTCTAAATGGCTTACTCCTTATTCTTAAACTGCGGCCCCTGGTTCTGGACTCCCCCAACATCGGGAACATGTTTCCTGCCTCTAGCGTGTCCAAACCCTTAACAATCTTATGTTTCAATGAGAGTCCCTCTCATCCTTCTAAACTCCAGAGTGTACAAGCCCAGCTGCTTCATTCTCTCAGCATATGACAGTCCTGCCATACCAGGAATTAAACTTGTAAACCTACGCTGCATTCCCTCAATAGCAAGAATGTCCTTCCTCAATTTAGGGGACCAAAACAGCACACAATACTCCAGGTGTGGTCTATGTATATGTATAGAAACATGTAATATTATAAAAGGACTGGACAAGCTAGATGCAGAATTTTTTTCCCCAATGTTGGGCAAGTCCAGAACCAGGGGCCAGTGTCTCAGAATAAAGGGGAGGCCATTTAAGACTGAGGTGAGAAAAAACGTTTTCACCCAGAGAGTTGTGAACTTGTGGAATTCCTTGCCACAGAGAGCAGTGGAGGCCAAATCACTGGATGGATTTAAGAGAGAGTTAGATAGAGCTCTTGGAACTAGTGGAATCAAGGGATATGGGGAGAAGGCAGGCACGGGTTATTGATTGGGGACGATCAGCCATGATCACAATGAATGGCGGTGCTGGCTCGAAGGGCCGAATGGCCTCCTCCTGCACCTATTTTCTATGTTGGCCTTTATAACAAGAGGACTTGAGTATAGGAGCAAAGAGGTCCTTCTGCAGTTGTATAGGGCCCTAGTGGGACCACACCTGGAGAATTGTGTGCAGTTTTGATCCCCTAATATGAGGAAAGACATTCTTGCTATTGAGGGAGTGCAGCGTAGGTTTATAAGGTAAATTCCCAGGATGATGGGACCGTCATATGCTGAGAGAATGGAGCGGCTGGGCTTATATACTCTGGAGTTTAGAAGGATGAGAGGATATATTATTGAAACATATGATTATTAAGGATTTGGACACACTAGAGGCAGGAAACGGCGGTGCTGGCTCGAAGGGCTGAATGGCCTACTCCTGTACCTATTGTCTATTATCTGGGAATATCTGGCAACATATTGGAGCCAGAAGTTTATAGAAAGAAGCTACACAGGCTATTTCCAGTACTAAAACAAAACTTTAAGCTTAATTCTATTCCTGCCTCCAAATCCATGCTTCTGTAACCAATGGTATATTCAGTGCTCATGCAAATACTTTAACGACCTCAAACCTTCTAGGCAGCATCCTCCAAACCCACAAAGCTCCGTGATAGAAAATTATCAAAGAGTCAGAATTTGTATACAAACATGCTTATAATTTAACTATTTCCGGTCATTCCATGAAACTCTATTTGTATTGCACCTGGCATCAGTGTAACAAGCAAAACAATTAGATAATCAGTGAAATGAAAGGCAATCTAATTAGGCAATTGCAGACATCTTTCCGAATTCCAACATAGGGACTCACCATACTGTCCTTGTTTGAGCAACTCTGTCAAACGGACACCACGATTCAACAGCTGTTGAGTAGCAGCATCCAAATCAGAACCAAACTGGGCAAAAGCTGCCACCTCGCGGAACTGGGCCAGCTCCAACTTCATGGTTCCAGCCACCTGCAATCAATAAAGGCGAATAATTAGAAGTTAACAAGGAATCCCCTCAACATTCAAGATGTTCTGAAGAGTGAAGGTGGAAACCAGGGGCATATCATCAGCAGGAACATGAAGAAACACTGCACCAATGCCATACTCACCAAGCATCACAATGATTAAAGATAGACAGAGTGCTGGAGTAACTCAGTGGGTCAGGCAACGTTTCTAGAGAAAATAGAAAGGTGACAACAACTATCCATTTTCTCCAGAGATGCTGCTTGACTCGCTCCAAAACATTGGTATATTTGGTATAAACCAGCATCTGCAGACTCACTTTAAAGCCTTCCATTGGAATTAACTTTTTCTCATTAATATTTGTGCTTATTATGATTCAGAAATTAGAGACAAAAACAACCCAATTAATACCTGTTTCATGGCTTTGGTCTGTGCAGCGGATCCTACACGGGACACAGACAGACCCACGTTAATGGCTGGACGGATACCCTTGTAGAACAATTCAGTTTCCAAGAAGATCTAGAGAGTACATAAATTAGAGGAAGCAGGATACATTACTGTACAAGGACAATTCTAGGCACAGAAATAATCTGTTCATAAGGTTACTTTATGGATGGTGTCTAGTGCTGTAACAATATCTCCTTTGAAATCTGAATGAAAAATATTGATTTAAGTGTATTTTTTGTCAGTTTAAGAACAATTTTCAAAGGCTTATCCTGTGTCTAAAAGTGGTTACTAATGAGACAAATGTATTCCCAGCAAACTTATCGGTCAACCAGTCTTCATTAATGAAAAATATCAGTTATTCTGCAAGGAATTTACAGCCCATTTCCTCTCCCATGCAAAGATTCGCTTTAGAAGTCTTCAAAGTGTGCAGAACGTGGACATCAATAACTCACTTGACCATCAGTGATGGAGATGACATTGGTTGGAATGTAAGCGGACACATCACCAGCCTGAGTCTCAATGACAGGGAGAGCTGTAAGGGAACCACCACCAAAGTTATCGTTCATCTTGGCTGCTCTCTCCAGCAGACGCGAGTGGAGGTAGAACACATCACCAGGGTAGGCCTCTCGCCCTGGGGGACGGCGCAGAAGCAAGGACATTTGGCGGTAGGCAACAGCCTGCAGAATGAGGAAAGTGAGATATCGGCAATGGTCGTTACAAGTTTCAAGTGAATTGTGTTCATTGTATTCAGTGTTAAAGATTTGATTAAATGACAGTTATCCATAATGGCCCATACTAATCCATTGGAACAAAGTAGCAAGGTCACAATCAGCCTCACCAACTTCCTTTGAATATTTTATCTGCCCTTAATTCAGCCATTGAGAAAATTATGCTCAAATTAGTAACTGCTCATCAAAACTGAGCTTCTCGATATTTATTTTCATGGGTCTATTTCAAAGAGATCCCAATAACTGAATGTAGCAATTATGATATCCTAAGCTTTCTTTTGTTCGCCACTGAATTAGCCAATTCTAATCAAGTTGCAAGAGCTATTGCATGTCACTTCAGTAATCATTGCTCAAATCAAGAAATGGATTTCCACTCTAATTTCAGGATTTTTGGTCAGGCATATCCCCCCCCCCCCCCCCCCCCTCCCTCCCCCAATCCCTCGGTTACAAAGAAGCAGCCCAATAGCTGTTGGTTTCTGAAACTACTACGACAAAACCTTTGGTACACTTACCTTCATTGGGAAGTGTATGAAGTATGTAACATCCTAATATATCTGTACACATTAGTATGAACACACTTGAAGTGTCGTGTGGTGTTCTGTTCCCCCAGCTTAATGAAAGGTGTCATTAAGTTGGAAAGGACGCAGAACAGATTCACTAGAATGTTGGTTGGATTTCCTTGATTGAGTTATAGGGAGAGGCTGGGATTCTTTGAGTGTAGGAGCTGAGCGGTGACCTTATTCAAGTATACAAAATCATGAGGAGAGTGGATGAAGTGAATGCTCACAGGCCTTTTTCTTGGTTAGGGGATTCTAAAACCGAAGGGCATATGCTTAAGGTGAGAGGGGAGAGATTTAAGACAGATTTCAGGGGAATCTGTTTAGCAGCAGAGCGTAGTCCATATCCGAGCCAAGCTGCCGGAGGAAGCTTGGAAGCAGATACAAACACGACTTTCAAAAGACATTCGGATGTAAAGGGTTTAGAGGGATATGGGTCAAATGCAGGCAAATGGGACACGTCTTGAATGATTACTTGACTGGGATGGAAAGAGCTGGGCAGAAGGGCCTGTTTCCATGCTGTATAGCTCCATGACTAGGATTCTAAAGCAATGGCTGTAGATCAGCTGCAGTAAAAATGTACTGACCTGTTTAGATAAGTCATCGTAGATGATAAGTGCATGTTTGCCATTGTCTCTGAAATACTCTCCCATTGAGCAGCCAGAATATGGAGCCAGGTACTGTAGTGGAGCAGCATCAGAGGCTGTGGCAGAGACCACAATGGTGTACTTCATTGCATCTGGAAAACAAGTAGAAGGGTCTGATATTCCAACGATAGAGATATTCTACTATTTTTCCTGATTATTCCTATCTACTTTTGAATTACCATATACCAGCACTTTCCACAGGATCTTTAGGACAGGCAGTGACAACAATGTAGTTAGGAATGGGACAGCTATGGTTGATTGACAGTTGTAAATATTCAATGTTGATACTGCAGCATTTCAGAAACCACTGGCAGATGGAGGTTCAAAAGTCTTTTATAAAGGCAAAAGTAACTGGGTGTCATGTTGAGTTATACTGTTTCCGTGCTCTAACTCTGTGAAGAGTAGCATCAGCATGTTGCTCATGAGCTAGTAAAGCTTACAGAATTATCCAGCGCATCTTACCTCATTTAGAACGGACTTTGATTTTAAACATTACCATTGCTTAAGCACCAATTCCGTCTTCAAGATGGAATATTATTACAATTTCCATCAAATCTTCTCTACTTGGATGCAAAAGCAGGAGGTAATTATTCATGTCATAAGGGCAGAATTAGGCCACTTGGCCCATCACATTTTCTCCTCTGTTCAATCATGGCTGATCTAACTTTCCCTCTCAACCCCATTCTCCCGTCTTCTCCTCATAACCTTTGACACACATTCCCATCAAGAATACGCATAAATCAATCGGCTTTAAAAAATACCCAATAAATTCTCCTCCACAGCCGTTTGTGGCAATATATTACAGATTCAAAACTATTTGTCTAAACAAATTCCTCATCTCCCTTCTAAAGGTAGGTCCTTTTATACTGATAGAATAAAATCTGGTCCCAATCTCTCCCACTAGTGGAAACATCCTCTCCATATCCAGGCCTTACACTATACCGCAAGTTTCAATTAGGACTTTTCACAATACTCCAGTGCCTTTTAAAGCTTCAGCATTACATCTGTTTTTATATTCTATTCCTCTTGGAATAAATGCTAACATTGCAATTGCCTTCCTCACTACCGATTCAACTTGGAAATTAACCTTTTGGGAATCCTGCACCAACACTCCCAAGTCCGTCGGCATCTCAGATTTCTGCATCCTCTCCCTTTAGAAAATAGCCTACGCCTTTATTCCTACCAGAAAAAGCCCCCTTTATTACCATTCTTTGCCTTCTGCCATTCAGCAAACCCTCTATCCATGTTAGCATCATCCCTCTAATACCATGGGCTCTCATCTTGTTTAGCAGTCTCATGTGCAGCACCTTATCAAAGACCTTCTGAAAATCCAAGTAAACAACATCCACCTCGTTTGTCTATCCTATTTACTTCCTCAAAAATTCCAACAGAATTGTCTTGACTTTTCCAAATTTCCTTGGGCATTTTGGCATTGGCAAGTCAAACCTACCAGCATCAGTTAGTCTCTTGACCAGCTGAGCCACAGTGGATCTCTTCTGACCAATAGCAACATAGATGCAGTACAGTTTCTTCTTCTCATCGGTGCCTTCATTGAATCTCTTCTGATTGATGATGGTATCAACAGCAATACCAGTTTTGCTGAAGAGAAAGTACAATATACAAGTCAGGACACAATTGCGAACATCAAGCCATAGACCAAAAGCATCTCATGTTCATTCACTACATGGTCTTCATGTGTACAGATTAGAAGATAGGAGAACTCAGAATCCAAAGTCACCACTCATTAATATCTGGCCACTCCAGTTGAATGGACACACTGAAAAATCCTGGACAAGGGATAATCATGTGACCCACTTTGGTCAATACTCACTAGGACAGGTCTCTTGCACAAAGCGAAACAAACCATATCCATCACCTGAAGGGAATGTCATAGATCCCATAGTGCTACATTTGAAAAGTGACATGGCTCTGGTGTCGTGACCCCATAATCATCATTTCCAAATTAAATTAGAAACATAGAAAAATAGGTGCAGGAGTAGGCCATTTGGCATTTGAGCCAGTACCACCATTCAATATGATCATGGCAGATCATCAATAATCAGCAACCTGTTCCTGCTTTTTCCCCATATCCCTTGATTCCTTTAGCCCTAAGAGCTAAATCTAATGGCCCTGTACCACTGTACGAGTTCATTCAAGTGCTCTCCCGAGTAAAAAAAAATAATCAAACTCGTGGTAAGCACGTGGAATGAACGTAGCCGGTACGTCGGAGCTCGGGGAAGCCTCTTAGCGGCTCGTAACGCTAATGACAGGTATTCGGGAAACGCGGCAAGCTCGGGAAGAATTTTCAACGTTGAAAAATGTCCACGAGAACAACGCAACGCAAGGGGGGGGGCGCCGGAGGAGGGAGATGGCAGCCCTGCCGGAAGTGTGTTCGTTTTTTCATTCTTTTTGTTATTTTTACTGTTTGTTTAAAGTTTGTTTTAATGTTCTTCTATTTGTTTTATGTGGGGGGAGGGGGGGTCGGGGTAAACTTTTTTTTTCAGGTCCTTACCTTCCCGGAGGTGATCAAGTTTTGGATCACATTCTCCGGCTCTGAGGCCTACCATCGATGGAGTTGAAAAGCCGCCTTGGACTGTCGTGAGCCCCACCGCAGGGAGCGGACTTAACATCGGAGCGGATCCCTTGCCTGGGACTTACTTACCATCAAGGGCTCGCAGTCTCGGGAGAGGCTAGTCGGGACGTCCAACGCCGCAGAAGGTTCGTCCAGCCCCGACGCGAGGTTAGATCGCCCGGCGCTGGGGAGCTGACAAACCCCCGATGCGGGAGCTGAACGCCTCGACGCGGAGGGCCCAAACACCGCCGGCTACAGGACTCAAGACCGTCCTGTCAATGGGGGGCTCGAGGCCCCTGACCAAGGAAGAACAGGGAAGGACTTGGAACTTTATTTTCACCTTCCATCACAGTGAGGAATGTGTAGGAGTCACTGTGATGGATGTTTATGTTAAAATGTGTTTTTTTGAGTCTGTTGCTTTTTAAATTGTATGACTGACCTGGCCAGTGAATGTCACTACACCAATTGGTGTATGTGACAATAAATGAACTTATGAGCTTATGAGTACCGACGAGCGGCCATTACCGTAAATCTCCGAGTTCGAATCAGGGCAAACTCGGGGGAACTCTTTGAATGAACTCGTACAGTGGGACAGGGCTTTAACCCTCTCATGAAAACTTCCAATGAATTGGCCTCCACTGCCTTCTGTGGCAGAGAATTGCAGATTCTCAACTCTCTGGGTGGAAAAGTTTTTCCTCGTCTCAGTCCTAAATGGCCTACCCCTTATTCTTAAACTATGACCCCTGATTCTGGACTCCCCCAACATTGGGAACATTTTTCCTGCATCTAGCCTGTCCAATCATTTAAGAATTTTATTTTTTATAAGATCCCTTCTCATCCTTCTAAATTCCAGTGAATACAAGCCCAGTCGATCTACTCTTTCATCATATGTCAGTCTCGCCATCGCGGGAATTAACCTGGTGAACCTCTGCTGCACTCCCTCAATATCAATTATGTCCTTCCTCAAATTAGGAGACCAAAATTGCACACAATACTCTAGGTGTGGTCTCACCAGGGCTATGTACAACTGCAGTAGGACCTCCTTTCTCCTAAACTCAAATCCTCTTGCAATGAAGGCCAACATACCATTAGCTTTCTTTACTGCCTGCTGCACCTGCATGCTTACTTTCAGTGACTGATGTACAAAATCATGAGGAATAAATCGGATAGATGCAGTCTCTTGCCCAAAGAAGGGGAATCGAGGACCAGAGGACACAGGTTCAAGGTGATGGGGAAAAGATTTAATAGGAATCAGAGGGGTAACCTTTTCACACAAAGGGTGGTGGGTGTATGGAACAAGCTGCCAGAAGAGGTAGTTGAGGCTAGGACTATCCCATTATTTAAGAAACAGTTAGACAGGTACATGGATAGGATATGGACCAAGCACAGGCAAGTGGGACTAGTGTAGTGGGACATTGTTTTATCCACGCTTATCCACATTATACTGCATCTGCTCGCTCACACAACCTTCCCAAGCCACTCTGCAGCCTCAGCATCCTCCTCGCAGCTCACAATGCCATCCAGCTTTGTGTCAGCTGCAAATTTGGAGATGTTACATTTAATTCCCTCGTCTAAATCGTTAATATATATTGTGAATAACTGGGGTTCCAGCACCGAGGGTTGCGGCACCCTACTAGTTACTGCCTGCTATTCTGAAAAGGACCCTTTAATTCCTACTCTTTGCTTCCTGTCTGCCAACCAGCTGTCTATCCATGTCAATACCCTACCCCCAATACCATGCGCTCTAATTCTGCACACTAATTTCTTGGGTGGGACCTTGTCAAAGGCTTTTTGAAAGTCCAGATACAAATTAACTGGTATTTAAACAATTACTGTTTGGGGACTTTATCATTGTACCGCTACTGGCAAATTCAATTAATTTGCACTTTATGTGCAATGTGACGAATAAAACCATATTGTATTGTTGTATTGTATACAGACTACATGAAACAGTGACTACACTTTGATTATCTTTATCTGCAGAGCTCTTTGGAGATGTCATGAAAGGGACAATTTTTAATAAAATGTTACAATTTGATTCTTACCCAGTCTGTCGATCACCAATAATAAGTTCACGCTGACCACGACCAATGGGCACCAGACTATCCACAGCCTTAATACCGGTCTGCATGGGCTCGCGCACTGAGATCCTGGGGATAATACCAGGGGCTTTTAATCCCACTCGTCTACGTTCCTTAGCTCCAAGTGGGCCCTGTTTCAGAAAGGCACATACCAAAATTTGAACATTGCAACTTCTAAAGGAGGATGTTTTGGTCACTCCAAAAACATGATCATATACTGCGTTTCCCAACTGGCTGCATAAAGGGCTGTGCTGGTTTTAAGTTTTGGAAATCTCCCAGATTTCAAAGTCAGAATGCACACAAAACTGATGCATTTAAGGGGCAAGGTAGTTACACAAAGAAAGGCTTACATCACCAAACCCAGTCAGATATTCTAAAAATCAGAGGCACCAGCTCCCAGGAAATTGGAAAAGTGGAGCTAGTGTCTCATTTACTGTACGAACACTAGAATAGACCAAGTGACTCAATGGTCTTAAAGGTTCTGCAGAAGCAGACAATAGCCAATATAAAAGCAGAGTACTTTAATCCACAATTAAAGCAAAGGTTGTACCACTAACAGGTGAGTGCAAGAAGTTAGGAATAGTTTTAATAGATATCAGACCATGGCATTTGACTCTTTACCTTTCCATCAATGACATTTCCCAGAGCATCTACAACACGTCCAAGTAGTTCCAATCCGACTGGAACATCCACAATGGCACCAGTTCTCTTGACAATGTCACCCTCCTTAATCAGCTTGTCATTACCAAATACTACAACACCAACATTGTCAGGTTCCAAATTCAAAGACATTCCCTAAAAAAGTAAAGGCACAAAATTAGAAAAATGCAATTGTAATATTTATAACTATGAGTAATAAACAGTCGGGGCAGACTATGGCTTGTTCATAGGAATTAATACAGCTTGCAACCAATTACTGGAACCACCTTGGAGTAGATCTGCACAATCCTCCAACAGATATTTTTTTGTTAAATGCCTGTGGAAGGCTACATATTTTACAATAGGTACAAATGCCTCCTCTCCCACAAAGTTACCCCCCACCCCAAACCTTTTCTGAAGATGCGGATTTAAATAGCCTATGCACTTTTAAAACAAGTACCATTTATCAGCCATTGAGGTTGAGCCCAATTCTGCCTCGATGCAACACCCGTTCACATTTGCTGGTCATTCTGGCTGATGATTTGCAGAATAAACCTTGATTCAATTTTATGGGCCAGGTACTGATGTCAACAGGGGCACCACTGCAATCCTGATTTTAATCTGCTAACGCAGGGAATCAAACCTAGGAATTTATTGTAAAAGGGAAGGGAGATAATTTCAATCAGAAAAAAAGGGTCAATATTCTGCTCCAAATTGTCAAATGTTTAAAATCAAGACCAAATAAAGCTATCCTCTAAAGATTTTATAAACTAGATGATCTAAATATAAAACAATAATATTTTTGCCATTCTTTCTTGTGATGCAATATACATTAGTATTTTAAATTACTAAACAAATGAAAAGGTGACCTCAAGGACACAAATAGGTTTCTTTTCCATTGTACTGCTCCATTACCTTCAGGCCAGAGGAGAATTCCACCATTTCTTCAGCCTGCACATTTCTCAGGCCATACACACGAGCAATACCATCACCGATTGACAGCACACGACCAGTCTCTTCCAGATCAGCAGAGGTGTCAGCTCCCAGGATACGTTCTTCCAGGATGGAGGAAACCTCTGCGGTACCTAAAGAAAAGTACAAGAGATGAACAACTATATTTATGAGGAGAGATATGACTATTCCAACAGCAGAGAAGCCCAAGGTTTCTAAGATTATGAAAGATGTATGGTGAATTACATATTACTGAATTGTGGTAAACCAGGGCCGTTGTCAATTATGACATCAATGACTTATGTGAAGAAGATGTGTATCGATGTTGGTGAGACCGCATTTGGAATATTGTGTTCAGTTCCTGGTCACCATGTTATAGGAAAGATATTGTCAAGCTTGAAATGGTTCAGAGAAGATTTACGAGGATGTTGCCAGGACTAGAGGCTGTGAGCTGTAGGGAGAGATTGAGTAGGCTGGGTCTTGGAGCGCAGGAGGATGAGGGGTGATTTTATAGAGGTGTATAAAATCATGAGAGGAATAGATCGGGTAGATGCAGAGTCTTGCCCAGAGTAGGGGAATCGAGGACCAGCGGACATAGGTTCATGGTGACGGTGAAAAGATTTAATAGGAATCTGAGGGGTAACTTTTTCACACAAAGGGTGGTGGGTATATGGAACAAGCTGCCGGATGAAGTAGTTGAGGCTGGGACTATTCCAACATTTAAGAAACAGTTAGACAAGTGCATGGATAGGACAGGTTTGTAGGGACATGGTCCAAGCGCAGGCAGGTGGGACTAGTGTAGCAGTGACATATTGGCCAGTGTGGGTAAGTTGGGCCGGAGGGCCTGTTTGTACATTGTATCACTCTATAACACAAGATATTTTTCAATGCGATGGGTTACTAGATCATGAAAATAAAAAAGCAGCATTTATCTAAATGGCATGATATCATAAGAGCTCTGAAAATACAGATGCAACTTAGCATTCCAATACATGTTGAATTGATTGAATGCTATTTATTGTCATTCAAGCCTAGGCTTGAACGAAATATCATTACTACAGTTTTTTAACTGTAGAGTGAAAGCCTGGTAATTACTACAGTTTTTTAAATGTGGAGTGAAAGCCTAGTAATTAAGTAACAGAATGATACTGTCTATTGTTTGGGTAAGTGCATACAAAAGCCAGGGGTTTATGCTTCAGTTATATTGGCAATGGTAGGCAGATTTGTGATAAGCAAATCTACAGATAGACATGAGAGCAGAGTTGATCTTGTTAAGTTGCAAATCATAGAGCCTACTTGTGCTGCTAATTATATTCATATCGTGGAGAGCCATGTATGAGACCATTAAATATTTTGTAAGAAAATTGAATATCAATCAATGCAAAGTACAGATTTATGAACAGTGCATTTAAATTTTGAACTGTTCTATACGAGATAGATTCATTGTACAACTTAAATGTTGAAACAAATATCAGAATTTTACCTGGATTTAATGGAGCAACATTCAAAAGAAAACTACTACACCATAAATAAAAGCAACATTACTTCAAAGTGCGGTTCATTTGGCTGGACCTCTTCATCAGCAAACCATAGCCAATGCAAGTAAAGCACCAGTATAAATTTAAACATAACCAAAGCAAGGACAATAAAACTGATATATTAGCATAAATCAATTGAACAGCATTAAGCAATCACATTTCTACTGGCGCCCTAAATGTACAACTCTAGACATACGTCTATGCATGCTCAGACTCGTAGTTCTTTGAGTTTGAACCTGGCCAGCCACTATAACGGAAAGCAATTTTCCTGCCCAATTCCCATAGCCGCGAAAATTTATTTCAGACTTTTTTTTGAAGACGTGACCAAAAATGTCGATGAGGGCAGAACTGAAGATGTTCTATATATGAACTTGACCAAAGCTCTGGAAGGTTGGATCGCATGGGATCCAAGGAGAGACAGCTGAATAGATGGAAAATTGGCATCATGGAAGGAAGCAGAGGGTGATGGTGGACGGTTGCTTCGCGGGCTTGAGGCCTGTGACTAGTGGTGTGCCTTAGGTTCAGTGCTGGGCCTGTTTCTGTTTGCCATCTATATGATTTGGATGAGAATGTACATGGCAAGATTAGCAAGTTTGCGGATGATACAAAAGTGGGTGGGTAGAGAAGATGGTTGTGAAAAATTGCAGCAGGATCTTGATCGATTGGCCAAGTGGACTGAGGAATGGTTGATGGAATTTAATAGCGAAACATGAGGTGTTGCATTTTGGGAAGTCTAACATGGGCAGGACCAACACAGTGAATGGTCGGCCTCTGCGGAGTGTTGTTGAGCAGAGGGATCTAGGAGTGTAGGTGCATGGTTCCTTGAGTTGCAGGTAGATAGGGTGGTCAAAAAGGCTGTTGGCATATTGGCCTTCGCCAGCATTGAGTATAGAAGCTGAGAGGTCATGTTGGAGCTGTATAAGACTTTGGTGAGGCCTCATTTAGAATATTGTGTTCAGTTCTGAGCACCACATTATAGGAAAGATGTTGTCAAGCTGGAAAGGGTGCAGAGAAGATTTACGAGGATATTGCAGGACTAGAGCTACAGGGAGAGGTTGAGTAGGCTGGGACTCTGTTCCTTGGAGCGCAAGAGGATGAGGGGTGATCTTATTGAAGTGTATAAAATCATGAGAAATAGATCGGGTAGATGCACAGTTTCTTGCCCAAAGTAGGTGAATCGAGTACCAGAGGACATAGGCACAAGGTGAAGGGGAAAAGATTTAATAGGGATCCAAGGGGTAACCTTTTTACACAAAGGGTGGTGGGTGTATGGAACAAGCTGTCAGAGGAGGTATTTGAGGCTGGGACTATCCCAACAATTAAGAAACAGTTAGACAGGTACATGGATAGGACAGGTTTTGAGGGATATGGACCAAACGCAGGCAGGGTGGGACTAGTGTAGCAGGGACATCTTGGCCAGTGTGGGCAAGTTGAGCCGAAGGGCCTGTTTCCACACTGTATCACTCTGTGACTTGAATATAATTAATGACATCCATATCTTTGAGGTAGACAATTAACTTTTATTTTACAAGCCAAAGCCAGAAAGCATCCAGAAATATTTAAAATGAAAAAAGCCAAAGGAAAATGCTTATTTCTGACACTTTGGCTTCTTTCACATTCACCAATATAAGCTGGAATGTGATTATAAACATTGACTGACCAGTCTTTTGAAGCCATGTCCTTGAAGTGTGAAGATTCTTAGAGGCTACAAATCCTGCAGGAAAGACTTTTCTTGCCACCTATAAAGAACACAACTTAAAATAAATGCATTGTGCTCAGCCAAACTACTACATACAAATAGATTAATAATATTCTGCAAAGTGCATGATGTAAATCTCAAACTGAATTAACCACAGAAATCTAACTTTCATAGTCAATGTACAGATTGCCTCACGCATATAAATGTTGGCAAATTTAAGCTTTGTACTTTGTCATCACTTGTGAGGCAGTTTGTATCCAAGGCAGGTTAAAAAATAAGATACCTCCATGGTTCTCAAATTCAATTAACGTATTTAAAAATTCATAACTCAATACGAGGGGAATAGATAGGGTGAATGTACAGAGTCTTTTACCTAAGGTAGGGAATCAAAAACAAGAAGAGATATGTTTGATGTGAGAGGGGTTAAGATTTGAAGGGCAATTGTTTCCGCGCAGAGTGTAGCGGATACATTGCCAGAGGAGTTGAGGCAGGTTTTACAACAGCATTTAAAAGACACTTGGACGGGTACATCGGTAGGAAAGATTTAAAAGGCCAAATGCAAGCAAATTGGACTAGCTTAGATGGGGCACCTTGATTGGCAAGGACAAATTGGCCCAAAGGGTCTATTTCCTTTCTGAATTACTCCATAAAGTATCCATCCCTAATAGTCAAAGGCAGCACAAATTGGGTTGGAAAGAACTGCAGATGCTGGTTTAAATCGAAGGTAGACACAACTCAGCAGGACAAACACCATCTCTGGAGAGAAGGAATGGGTGATGTTTTGGGTCGAGACCCTTATTCAGTTTGAAGAAGGGTCTCGAACCAAAACATCACCCATTCCTTCTCTCCGGAGATGCTGCTTGTTACTCCAGCATTTTGCCGCACAAATTGGGGTTATTAAATGATTAGCACATCCAGTAGTAATGCAAGGTTTACTCAAGAAGAGTTTCTTTCCTGCTATGAGAATCCTGAATGGTTCTCTCAAACACTAAAATTATTTTTTTATTCCCCAGCCTAACTCTATATATATGGCCTTTATCTGCAGTTTCTGAGTAGCCTATTAATATCTTTCCTCTCTTTTGTGCTATCTTGATGCAAGTATTTTTAATACATAGTACAATCTGTCTGGATAGAAGGAAAATCAACGTTTTTCCACTATATCTCAGTACGTGACAATAATAAATCTAAACTAATTTGATTAATTCAATATCAGATCGAGCAGGACAGACAGCTAAAGACAACCTATCCTGACCTTCATTGACTTTAGAAGCAACCAACTGTTGTTAAATTAATTTGCACTTCTTAACCCAAAATGTACAGCTAATAATGAGTCTAAAATTGCCTTGGATTTAACAAAGAATCAGATTATCACGGTTAGTTACAGCATAATATATCAACATTTTGCTTCAACTGAATGCACCAACTAAAAGCTGATTTACCAATTGCCATTCAGTATTATTAATTATCAGATATTAAACTCAGGGGACATAGCATCTGTAATATTTGGCCCTAAAGGATAAAGAACGCCGCTATGTTCAATCAAGAACCAGTGAATGCAATCAAATATATGAAAGATTTGAAAAAACTGCCACGAAAACACAATTATGAAAACTAAAAGGCAGGTATAACAACCAAAAACACTGCAAAATAATGAGTTTGTACGTGAAGTGAAGGAGAAACTGAGGACCTGACCTTCAGCAGGACATCTCCTATGAACATCCATTATATTACTAAAAATCCGGCAGTCTCGGCGCTACAACTACAGTGACCCTCTCCTCTTGCAATGGGTGAACCCCAACTAGAGAGAAGGGCAGACCGAGTAAATCGGGCCAACACACCAGCAGCGTTTCTGCTCAAAGTCACTGCAGGCCGCAGGAGCCGCCCGTGCAAAATGGCGGCGGCGGCGGCGCTGCAGCTTCAGCCGCCCGCAGCTCCACACACAGACAGCCCCGGGCGACCAGCGGCCGGGCCACTCACCTGCACTCGCTGTCTGGCGAGAGACCGCGCGAACGCGGCAGTCAGGCGGGCCGACAACATGATGGGGACGCGGTGGATGGTGCTGACCGACGGTGCCTCGTCGTCCTCGGCCGAGCGGCTCTGCAAATGGCGGCCGCCTCACCGGCTGCTCGACTCCTGAAGGGAGAGGTCAACGGCGTCTGAGCGAGGCTCCGCCTGCTGCCTGCTGCCTGCTGCCCCGGAAACACACCAGCTTGGAGAGAGGGAGAGAGAGTGGACGGGGAGAGGCTCCTGCTTGTGATTTAATTTTGGACAGGTTTTTTTTGTTACATTTTAAGATGCTTTCAGGAAAACCACACGAAAACTTAAATATAAGTTTAATCGTATGGCCTGGATAGAGTGAATGTGGAGAGGATGTTTCCAACAGGGAGAGAGTCTAGGACTAGAGGTCAGCCTCAGAATTAAAGGACATACCTTTAGATAGGAGATGAGGGTGGTGAATCTGTGGAATTCATTGCCACAGAAGGCTGTGGAGGCCAAGTCAATGGATATTTTTAAAGCAGAGATAGATAGATTTGTGATTAGTATGGGCAGGGCTGCCAACATTGGGTGAGAGTTGAGAGTGAGAAATTGCGAGGGAGCGTAGCGACCGAGGGGAGGGGTTTGTTCCCCCCTCCCACGGTAGGGAGCTTTTGCATTTTTCAGCTTGAAATTGTGCAATCTGGTGCATGCTGTAGCAAGTCTTTTAACCTACACTTGAATGCAACATTTATGCTTCAAATTGGATTAGGCATGAATAAGGTTAGGCTAAATTACATGGTAGACAAAAATGCTGGAGAAACTTAGCGGGTGAGGCAGCATCGATAGAAATAGGCAACATTTCGGGTCGAAGCCCTTCTTCAGACCCATTCCTAATTACATTCCACAGTAGAGCCAGGCTCTGATCAACAGGTGCTTTCAGCTTTTAGTGTCTATCTTCAGTTTAAACCACCATCTGCAGTTCCTTCCTACACTGTTTGTTAAGCGAAACAGGTCCTATTCTCATATTATTCACCTCAACTAAGTCTTTTCTTCACCTCTGTTACTGCAGAGAATAAAATCCCAGTTATCAAATATTTCTTCAAAGTGAAAAAAAAATATTCTAGCCCTGCCAATATGTTCATAAATCGCCCCTGGATCCTCTCCAGAGCAATTGCACCATTTCTACAGTGTGTCACAGTCTTACAGCATGGAAATAGGCCCTTCATCCCAACTTGTCCATGCAGATCAAGATGCCCCATCTAAACTAGTCCCATTTATCCACATTGGGCCCATATCCCTTTAAACCTTGTGTGTGCCAGAGTGTGTGTTAGGTTGTGTGTGAGAGTGTATGTCAGTGAAGCAGCGACAACACCCGGAGTGAGCGGAGACTTGGCGATGTCCAGGGAGCATTTCCCTCTCTCCCCCCTTCCTGGGAATGTGGGCCGGCCCAGGTGCTCTGTGTCCAGCTGGGGTCCGGGGGAGGTGAGGATCAGTGACCCAGGGGTCGGGCATCGGAGCGGAGCCTTAGCCCGAGATTCATCCCTGCGGCTCCGGAGGCGGCACCGAGGCCCCCACTCACCCGGTCCGCTCCTGGCTCCGGGCCGGGGTTAAAACTCAATGTGGTGTGGACAGAGCGGCCGCCGGACACAGCCTCCGGAGGTGAGGGTGGGAGGTGTGAGCGGTGCCTCGGGGGGGGGGCGGGGCGGTGCTGGGACCACCGGCGTGTCTCACCTATCACACCATCTGCACGGGAATGTGAATGCAGGTGAGGAAAACTATTCTCATTGGTGAGTGTGGAGGAGTGTGATGTTATTTATTTATATATATAGATATATATTTTTAAAATTTGAGCGTGAGAACTTTTGTCATCAGCATGAGAGCGTGAGAATTTCGTCAAATGCGTGAGTCTCACGCTCAATGCGTGAGAGTTGGCAGCCCTGGTATGGGTATCAGAGGTTATGGGAAGAATGTAGGAAAATTGGGTTGAGAGGGGAAGATAGATCAGCCATGATTAAATGGCAGAGTAGACTTAATGGGGTGAATGGTCTAATTCTGCTCCTATTGCTCATGAACACCACGCTTCTGGTGGCGGCAATCCGGCCTGAGGTGATGGATGCCGCGTTCCGTCCTAAGGCAAACGTTCAGCGATCGCGATGGAAAAGCTAATGGATGCTGGAAATGACAATCAACAAAATCCGCTGCAAAATTTAAGAATATTCCAACAGAAATAACTGCAGGTGCTGGAATGATGAACAAAACACAATGTGTTGCAGTAACTTAGCAAATGTGTCGCACCAAGCTGGTCAATCAATCTGGAGGTGTCCACTTTCACACATCTATACCTTTTGCCTGATGGGAAAGGGGAGAAGAGGGGTGCGACTTGTCCTGGATTATGCTGCTGGCCTTACGAAGGTAGCGTGAGGTATGAATGGAATCAATAGACGGGAGATAGACAAAAAAACTGGAGTAACTCAGCGGGACAGGCAGCATCTCTGGAGAGAAGGAATGGGTGACGTTTCGGGTCGAGACCCTTCTTCAGACTGATGTCAGGAGAATGGGCGGGTCAGAGATAGAATGCAGTCGGAGACAGTAAGACTGGTGGGAGAACTGGCAAGGGGGAGGGGATGGAGAGAGAGGGAAAGCAAGGGCTATTTGCAGTTAGAGAAGTCAATGTTCATACAGCTGGGGTGTAAGCTACCCAAGCGAAATATGAGGTGCTGTCCTCCAATTTGCGCTGGGCCTCACTCTGACAATGGAGGAGGCCCAGGACAGAAAGGTCAGATTGGGAATGGGAGGGGGATTAAAGTGCTGAGCAACCGGGAGATCAGGTAGGTTAAGGCGGACTGAGCGGAGGTGTTCAGCAAAACGATCGCCGAGCATGCGCATGGTCTCACTGATGTGCAGGAGTTGACACCTGGAACAGCGGATACGGTAGATGAGGTTGGAGGAGGTGCAAGTGAACCTTGCCTCACCTGAAAAGCCTGTCGGGGTCCTTGGATGGAATCGAGGGGGAAAGTAAAGGGACAGGTGTTGGGAAGGGGGTGGTTTAGGTGGGAAGGGAAGAGTTGACCAGGGAGTTGCGGAGAGAATGGTCTCTGCGGAAAGCAGAAAGGGGTGGAGATGGGAAGATGTGGCCAGGAGTGTGATCCCGTTGGAGGTGGCGAAAGTGTCGGAGAATTATATGCTGTATGCGACGGCTGATGGGGTGGAAGGTGAGGACAAGGGGGACTCTGTCCTTGGTGCGAATGGGGGGAGGGGGAGCAAGAGTGAAGCTGCAGGATATCGAGGAGACCCTAGTGAGAGCCTCATCTATAATGGAAGAGGGGAACCTCCGTTTCCTAAAGAATGAGGACATGTCCGATGACATGGTATGGAAAACCTCATCCTGGGCGCAGATGCGGCGTAGACGGAGGAATTGGGAGTTGGCGATAGAGTCTTTACAGGAAGCAGGGTGGGAAGAAGTGTAGTCTAGATAGCTATGGGAGTCAGTAGGTTTGTAGTAAATGTCGGTCAATAGTCTGTCTCCTGTGATGGAGACGGTGAGATCCTGAAACGGTAGGGAGATGTCGGAGATTGTCCAAGTGAATTTGAGTGCAGGATGGAAATTAAGGTTTCAAAGGTCTTTATTTGTCACGTACCAATTGCTACAGTGATATGCGAATTACCATACAGCCATACGAAAAAAAAGCAACAAGACACACACATACATAAAAGTTAACATAAACATCCACCACAAGGGATTCCCCACATTCCTCACTGTGATGGAAGGCAAACAAAAGTCCAAACTTCTTCCTCTTTATTCTTCTGTGGTCGGGGCAGTCGAACCATCTGTCGGGGCGATCGAAGCTCCTGAAGCCCCCGCGTCAGGGCGATCGAAACTCCCGCATCGGGGCGGTCGAAACTCCCACTGCTTGCAAGCACCCACGGTTGGAGCTCCAAGGTCGACCCCTGGCAAAGGGATCGCAGGCTCAAGTGATGTTAAGTCCCGCAGGCTCCGCGGTTGGAGCTCCCGTTAGTCTCCAGCAAAGACCGCCAACTCCTCGATGTTAGGCTGCAGTGCGGACGGAGATATGATACGGAAAATAATCGCATCCCCGTCGAGGTAAGAGATTAGAAAACTTTCCCCCAACTACCCCCCCCCACATAAAACCAACTAAAGAACACAAAAGACATTCATTTAACACAGACAATTTAAACACAAGGATGGAAAGTTGTCCTGTATTTAAGGAGATTTGTCTACCTTCATACACGATAGTACCTTCAGCACTTCTTCAATGGTAACACTGACTGCTCTCAAGACACTTCCATTGACTGCCCCAAGTTCCTCCAAACTACTGTCTATCTAATCTCTTTTCTAATCTCTTACCTCGACAGGGATGCGATTATTTTCCGTATCGTATCTCCGTCCGCACTGCGGCCTAACATCGAGGAGTTGGCGGTCTTTGCTGGAGACCAACGGGAGCTCCAACCACGGAGCCTGCGGGACTTAACATCACTTGAGCCTGCGATCCCTTTGCCAGGGTTGGACCTTGGAGCTCCAACCATGGTTGCTTGCGGACTTAACATCATAGAGCCCACAGTCTCAGGTCAGAAACCAACATCGGGGACTCCAAGCAGTGGGAGTTTCGACCGCCCCAATGCGGGAGTTTCGATCGCCCTGACGCGGGGGCTTCGGTAGCTTCGATCGCCCCGACAGATGGTTCGACTGCCCCGACCGCAAAAGAATAAAGAGGAAGAAGTTTGAACTTTTGTTTGCCTTCCATCACAGTGAGGAATGTGGGAATCCCTGTGGTGGATGTTTATGTTAACTTTCATGTATTTGTGTGTCTTGTTGCTTTTTTTTCGTATGGCTGTATGGTAATTCGCATATCACTGTAGCAATTGGTAGGTGACAAATAAAGACCTTTGAAACCTTAATTTCCATCCTGCACTCAAATTCACTTGGACAATCTCCGACATCTCCCTACCGTTTCAGGATCTCACCGTCTCCATCACAGGAGACAGACTATTGACCAACATTTACTACAAACCTACTGACTCTCATAGCTATCGAGACTACACTTCTTCCCACCCTGCTTCCTGTAAAGACACTATCCCCTACTCCAATTCCTCCATCTACGCCGCATCTGCGCCCAGGATGAGGTTTTCCATACCAGGTCATCGGACATGTCCTAATTCTTTAGGAAACTGAGGTTCCCCTCTTCCATTATAGATGAGGCTCTCTCTAGGGTCTCATCGATATCCTGCAGCTTCACTCTTGCTCCTCCTCCCCCCATTCGCACCAAGGACAGCGTCCCCCTTGTCCACACCTTCCACCCCATCAGCCGTCGCATACAGCATATAATCCTCCACAAGGTTCCATCCTTGGCCCCATTCATTCTCCCTGTATATGCTCCCCTTAGGCCGTCATTCAAAGGCAAGGCATTTCCTTCCATTGCTATGCAGACGATACACTATCTCCCCCTGAAGCCCAAAAAACTATCAAATCTACTTAACCTTATCCACTGCCTCGAGGATATATGGTGTTGGATGACCCAGAACTTCCTCCAACTAAACGAGAGTAAGTCTGAGGTCATCCTTCTCGGCCCCTCGGACTCAATCAAAATGATAGCAGGCAGCCTTGGAAGCCTTACCCCATTACTCAAACCTTGGCGTGATATTTGACTCAGCATTGAAATTTGACAAACAAGTCAATGCCGTGGTAAAAGGTAGCTTCTTACAGCTTCGGACACTAGCTAAAATAAAATAATTCTTCCAGTTTGATGACCTCGAAAAGATCATCCACACATTTATCTCCTCCCGCCTAGATTACTGCAACTCCCTTTACACTGGCATCAGCCAATCTTCCCTGTCCCGCCTGCAACTGGTCCAAAACGCCGCAGCAAAACTCCTGACGGGCACCCGAAAAAGGGACCACATCACCCCAATCCTGGCCTCTCTCCACTGGCTCCCTGTGTGGTTCCGAATAAATTTCAAGATCCTTCTTTATGTCTACAAAGCCCTTAACGGGCTTGCCCCCACCTACATCAAAAGTCTGCTTACCCACCACACCACCTCCAGGTCCCTCAGATCGGCCGACTTGGGGTTACTGAACATCCCGCGGTCTCGGCATAAGCTCAGGGGCGACCATGCCTTTGCGGTTGCAGCTCCTAGACTGTGGAACAGCATCCCTCTTCCCATCAGAACTGCCCCCTCCATCGACTCCTTTAAGTCGAGACTTAAAACTCATCTTTACTCTCAAGCCTTTTTTGACGTCCTCTGAGGGAGGGCTATATGTATGTATTTATGTATGTACTTAATCTATGAACCAATGTTGTATAACGTTAGTACCTCCACCAATGTAAAGCACTTTGGCCAACGAGAGTTGTTTTTTAAATGTGCTATAGAAATAAAAGTGACTTGACTTGACTTGATGGAATTTAATGCAGAGAAATGTGAGGTGTTGCATTTTGGGACAACTAACAAGGGCAGGACCGACACAGTAGGCCTCTGGGTAGTGTTGTAGAGCAGAGCGATCTAGGAGTGCAGGGAAATGGTTCCTTGAAGGTCGAGTCGCAGGTAGATAAGGTGGTCTAGAAGGGTTTTGGCACATTGGCCTTCATCAATCAGAGTATTGATTATAGAAGTTGGAAGGTCATGTCACTGTTGTATAAGACGTTGGTGAGATCTCATTTAAAGTATGGTGATCAGTTCTGGGCACCAGGTTATAGGAAAGACATTGTCAAGCTTGAAAGGGTTCAGAGAAGATTTACGAGGATGTAGCTTGATAGAACTGTGTTTCGGACATGGTAGTGAACAACACAGGGGCCCCACAGGGGACGGTCCTCTCTCCCTTTCTGTTCACCATCTACACCTCGGACTTCAGATACAACTCAGACTAGTTATGATATCGTGGCCATTACGGAGACATGGCTGCAAGGGGATCAGGATTGGGAGTTAAATATAGAGGGGTACTCGACAATTAGAAAAGATAGACAGGAAAGAAAGGGAGGAGGGGTGGCCCTTTTAATAAGGGAGGGAATAACGGCAATAGAGAGGAAGGATATTGCGTTGAAGGATCAGGATAGTGAAACAGCTTGGGTACAGATAGAGAATAACAAGGGGAAAAAAACACTAGTGGGTGTAATTTATAGACCTCCAAATAGCTGTGACGCTGTTAGTCAGAACATAAATCTGCAAATAGTTGACGCATGTAAAAAGGGAACTGCTGTAATCATGGGGGACTTCAATTTTCATATTAATTGGGCAAACCAAACTGGGCAGGGTAGACTAGAGGAAGAGTTTATAGAATGTATTAGAGACGGGTTCCTAGAACAGTATGTCACAGAACCGACAAGGAGGGAGGCAATCTTGGATCTGGTCCTGTGTAATGAAGCAGGATTAATTAAAAATGTCATAGTTAGGGACTCGTTGGGAACAAGTGACCACAATATGGTCGAATTCCATATTCAAATAGAAGGAGAGCAGGTTGAAACTCAGGCTAGGATACTTAGTCTAAATAAAGGGGATTATGAAGGTATGAGGACTGAGCTGATCAAAGTTGACTGGGATAGCAGACTCAAGAATAAGACGGTACATGAGCAGTGGTGTACGTTTAAGGATCTACTGTATAACCTTCAAGAAAAATTTATTCCTATGAAGAAAAAAAGGGGTAAGGGAAAGAACAGTCAGCCATGGCTCAGTAAAACTATAAAGGATAGTATTCGGCTGAAGGCAAGGGCATATAAGGTAGCTAGAGATAGTGGGAGGGTAGAGGATTGGGAAGCATTTAAAGGTCAGCAAAAAATAACTAAGAGATTAATTAAGACGGGGAAAATAGACTGAAAGGAATTTAGCGAACAACATAAAAACTAATAGTAAGAGTTTTTATAGCTATATAAAAAGAAAAAGGGTGGCTAAGGTGAACGTTGGTCCATTGGAGGGTGAGACTGGAGAGTTGTTGGTGGGGAACATGGAAATGGCAAAGGCATTAAACGAGTATTTTGTATCAGTCTTCACCATAGAAGACACAAAAAATATTCCAACGCTGGATAAACAGGGGGCGGTAGGAATGGAGGAGCTAAATACTATTAAGATCACCAAGGAGGTGGTATTAGGGAAATTAATGAGACTGAAGGAGGATAAATCCCCTGGGCCTGATGGATTACATCCAAGGGTCTTGAGGGAGATAGCGGTGGGGATTGTGGATGCATTGGTGATAATTTTCCAAAACTCCCTGGAGGCAGGAACGGTCCCAGTGGATTGGAAAATGGCCAATGTAACACCTATATTTAAAAAAGGAAGTAAACAGAAGGCGGGTAACTATAGACCGGTTAGTCTAACATCGGTGGTGGGTAAAATGTTAGAGACAATTATTAAAGAAACATTAACGGGGCACTTGGATAAACATGACTTCATCGGACAGAACCAGCATGGTTTTGTGAAGGGGAAGTCCTGTTTAACGAATCTGCTCGAATTCTTTGAGGAAGTAACAATCCGGGTGGATAAAGGGGAACCGGTGGATGTGGTATACTTGGACTTCCAAAAGGCTTTTGACAAGGTGCCACATAAGAGACTATTGCTAAAAATAAAAAATTATGGGATTGGGGGTAATATATTAGCATGGGTAGAGGATTGGCTAACAAATAGGAAGCAGAGAGTGGGGATAAATGGTTCATACTCGGGATGGCAACCGGTAACTAGCGGGGTTCCGCAAGGGTCGGTGCTGGGACCCCAGTTGTTCACAATTTATATAAATGATTTGGAGGAGGGAACCAAGTGTAATATATCAAAATTTGCGGACGATACAAAAATGGGAGGAAAAGTAGGGGATGAGGAGGATAGGAAGAGTCTGCAAAAGGATATAGATAAGCTAGGTGAGTGGGCAACAACTTGGCAGATGAAATTTAATACTAATAAATGTGAAGTCATTCACTTTGGGAAAAAAAATGATAGGGCAAGTTATTTTCTAAATGAGGTGGAACTGCGTTGTAATGCAACGCAAAGGGATCTAGGGGTAGTAGTACATGAATCACTAAAAGTTAGTATGCAGGTGCAGCAAGCAATCAGGAAGGCCAATGGAGTTTTGGCCTTTATTGCTAGGGGGATTGAGTATAAAAACACGGAGGTCTTGCTGCAGCTGTACACAGTATTAGTGAGACCACATTTGGAATACTGTGTACAGTTCTGGGGTCCATACTTAAGAAAGGATGTACTGGCCCTGGAGGCAGTGCAGCGAAGGTTTACAAGATTAATTCCTGCAATGAGGGGATTGACATATGAGGAAAGGTTAAGTAGGCTGGAACTCTACTCTTTGGAGTTTAGAAGAATGAGAGGCGATCTCATTGAAACATATAAGATCGTGAGGGGCCTTGATCGGGTGGATGCACCGAGGATGTTCCCAATGATCGGGGAAACTAGAACTAGGGGACATAGTTGTAGAATAAGAGGGGGCTCTTTTAAAACTGAGATGAGGAAGAACTTCTTCACCCAGAGGGTGGTTAATTTATGGAATTCACTGCCCCAGGGAGCAGTGGAAGCAGAAACATTAAATATATTTAAGTCTAAAATAGATGGTTTTTTAGCTGCCAAGGGGATAAGGGGCTACGGGGAGAGGGCAGGGATATGGACCTAGGTATGGTTAGTATAGTAAGACCTGAGTGATCTCCTGGACAAGTGTCGATCGCCTGGATTGGGGTCGGAGAGGAATTTCCCGGATTTTTTTCCCGAATTGGACCTGGGTTTTTATCCGTTTTTTTGCCTCCCCCAGGAGATCACGCGGTTCTTGGGGTGGAGAGGGGTGATAGCGATATAAAGGGGAGGGTAGTGTCTTGTGTTCTGTGTCTTGTGTCTACTGTTTGTGGGTAAGGGTGTCTGTTTAGTGTTCAGCCATGAGCGAATGGCGGTGCGGGCTCGATGGTCTACTCTCGCACCTACTTTCTATGTTTCTTCTATGTTTCCTGCCACCTGCAGATATTTTCAGATGACTCTGCAATTGTGGGCTGCATCAGTGAGGGGAGGGAAGTTGAATACAGAGGTGTAGTCAACGACTTTGTTGAGTGATGTTGCTGAATCACCTGCAGCTCAACACTGACAAAACCAAGGAGTTAGTGGTGGACTTTCGGAGGAAAGGAACATCCCTGTCCACAGTCTCCATCAATGGTGTGGATGTGCAGTTTACCAGGGAGTACAAGTACTCCTTGGAGTTTACCTGGACAGTAAACTGGTCCAAGAACGTTGAGGCATTGTATAAGAAGGGACAGAGCCATCTGTACTTTCTGAGGAGGCTCCGTTCCTTCAACGTCTGCAGTAAGATGCTGCATATGTTCTACCGATCGATGGTGGCCAGTGCCATCTTCTTCGCTGTCGTGTGCTGGGGCAGCAGGGCGAAGGCTGCGGATACCGACAAGCTCATCAGGAAGGTTGGCTCCATCCTGGGGCTGGAGTTGGATTCACTGGAGGTGGTCTTGGGGGGGAGGGGGGAGGAAGGATGCCCCTCAAACTGCGGGGCATCTCGGACAATACAGCTCACCCCCTCCATGACACACTGGTCAACCTGAGGAGCGCCCTCAGCAACAGATTGGTTCCACCAAGATACAGCACAGAACACCACAGGAGATCCTTTTTCTCTGTGGCTATCAAACTCTACAACTTCTCCCCCTTTTGTCATGGGGTAGACTGACTCCCCTCACCCCTCCCCAATCTTTGCACATCCCAAAGCCTGGACTTTCCACTCGTCACTTTAATTTCATGTATCTTGTTGTGTTAGCAGACCAATTTCCCTCCTGGGATAGATAAAGTTATACCATACCGTATCGTATACGCCAAGAAATAAAGTCCTTGCCCATGTGTCTCTGATATATGAATTGGGAAACTTAGATTCTAGGTAAGACTTTGTAAATAGCTCCCTCTGTGGGTCCAAAAAGGGAGGAGCATGTGGAGTAAAAAACTGAAACATCATCAAATAAATAAGGACCTGCAGATGCTGGAATCTCGAGCAAAACAAAAAATGCTGGAGGAACTCAGTGTGTCTGGCAGCATCCATGGACAAACGATGTTTTGGATCAGATCCTTTTGTCGTCTGTCCATTTCTGGATGAGAAAGGCGGCATGGGTGGTGCAGCGGTAGAGTTGCTGCCTTACAACGCCAGAGACCCAGGTTTGATCCTGACTACGGGTGCTGTCTGTACGGAGTTTATACGCTCTCCCCGCGATCTGCGTGGGTTTTCTCCAAGATCTTCAGTTTTCTCCCATACTCCAAAGGCGTACAGTTAGTTAATTGGCTTGGTATAAATATAAAAATTGTCCCTAGTAAAGGACTGTTCATGTGCAGGAATCGCTGGTCGGTGCGGACTCAGTGCGCCGAAAGGCCTGTTTCCGCACTGTATCTCTGAACAAAAAAAACCCTACAAACATGATTAGCAAGTTTGCAGATTATACTAAAGTGGATGGTATTGCAGATAGTGAAGCGGTAGTCAAAAAATGCAACAGGATCTTGATCGGTTGGGCAGATGGGCTGAGAAAGGGTTGATGCAATTCAATATGGAGAAGTGTGAGGTGTTACGTTTTGGGCAGTCTAAAAAGAGCAAGACTTAAACAGTGAATGGCAGGGCTTTGGGGTGTGTTGTAGAGCAGAGTGATCCAGGAGTGCCGGTACATAGTTCCTTGAAAGTGACATTACAGGTAGATGGGGTCGTCAAGAAGGCTTTTGGCACATTGGCCTTCATCAGTCAAAGTATTGAATAAAGAAGGTGGGAGGTCATGTTACAGTTATATAAGATGTTGGTGAGGCCACATTGTGAGTATCATGTTGAATTTTGGTCAACATTTTATAGGAAAGATGTTGTCAAGCTGGAAAGGGTGCAGAAAGGATTTACAAGGATATTGCTAGGACTCGAGGGCTGCGCTATAGGGAGAGGTTGAGCAGATTAGAACATAATTCCTTGAATCGCAGGGGATGAGGGGTAATCTTATACAGGTGTACAAGATCATAAGAGGAATAGATCGGGTAAATGCAGAGTCTTTTGCCCACAGTCGGGGAATCGAGAACTAGAGGACATAGGTTTAAGGTGAAGGGGGACAGATTTAATAGTAACCCTTTTTACACAAAGGGTGGTGTGTATATGGAACGAGCTGCCAGAGGAGATCGTTGAGGCAGGTGCCTCATAATGTTTAAGACATTTGAAGGGATAAGTTAGGCTTAGAGGGTTATGGGTCAAGTGCAAGAAGGAAGAACTAGTGTTGAATGGGCATGTTAGTCAGCGTAGGCAAGAACTGAACACCATACTTTAAATGAGATCGCACTAATGTCTTATAAAACAGTGACATGACCTTCCAACTTCTATAATCAATACTCTGATTGATGAAGGCCAATGTGCCAAAACCCTTTTTGACCACCTTATCTACCTGCGACTCGACCTTCAAGGAACCATGCACCTGCACTCCTAGATCCCTCTGCTCTACAACACTCCCCAGGGGCCTACTGTGTCGGTCCTGCCCTTGTTAGTTGTCCCAAAATGCAACACCTCACATTTCTCTGCATTAAATTCCATCGTCAAGTCAAGTCAAGTCACTTTTATTTCTATAGCACATTTAAAAAACAACTCTCATTGGCCAAAGTGCTTTACATTGGTGGAGGTACTAACGTTATACAACATTGATTCATAGATTAAGTACATACATAAATACATACATATAGCCCTCCCTCAGAGGACGTCAAGGAAGGCTTGAGAGTAAAGATGAGTTTTAAGTCTCGACTTAAAGGAGTCGAAGGAGGGGGCAGTTCTGATGGGAAGAGGGATGCTGTTCCACAGTCTAGGAGCTGCAACCGCAAAGGCGCGGTCGCCCCTGAGCTTATGCCTGGATGTTCAGTAACCCCAAGTCGGCCGATCTGAGGGACCTGGAGGTGGTGTGGTGGGTAAGCAGACTTTTGATGTAGGTGGGGGCAAGCCCGTTAAGGGCTTTGTAGACATAAAGAAGGATCTTGAAATTTATTCGGAACCGCACAGGGAGCTAGTGGAGAGAGGCCAGAATCGGGGTGATGTGGTCCCTTTTTCGGGTGCCCGTCAGGAGCTCGCTGCGGCGTTTTGGACCAGTTGCAGGCGGGACAGGGAAGATTGGCTGATGTCAGTGTAAAGGGAGTTGCAGTAATCGAGGCGAGAGGAGATAAATGTGTGGATGATCTTTTCGAGGTCATCAAACGAGGAATTGTTTTATTTTAGCTATCGTCCGAAGCTGGAAGAAGCTAGCTTTTACCACAGCATTGACTTGTTTGTCAAATTTCAGTGCTGAGTCAAATATCACGCCAAGGTTTTTGACGTGAGGTTTGAGTAGTGGGGTAAGGCTTACAAGGCTGCCTGCTATCATTTTGATTGAGTCCGAGGGGCCGAGAAGGATGACCTCAGACTTACTCTCATTTAGTTGGAGGAAGTTCTGGGCCATCCAACACTTTATATCCTCGAGGCAGTGGATAAGGTTAAGTAGATTTGATCGGTTTTTGGGCTTCAGGGGGAGATAGAGTTGTGTATCGTCTGCGTAGCAATGGAAGGAAATGCCGTGCCTTTCAATGACTTGGCCTAAGGGGAGCATATACAGGGAGAAGAGAATGGGGCCAAGGATGGAACCTTGTGGAACCCCACAGCAGAGGCTAGCTGGGGAGGAGAAAGAGTTGCCTATGTTAGTAGAGAAACTCCTACCTTTGAGGTAAGAGATGAACCAGCTCAGGGCAGTGCCATCAATACCAACCCCGTACAGTAGACGGTCAATTAGGATGGTGTGGTCGACAGTATCAAATGCTGCGCTGAGGTCGAGAAGGAGCAGGATTGCACAGTCGCCGGAGTCAACGGTGAGCAGTAGGTCATTGTGTACCTTCAACAAGGCAGACTCTGTGCTGTGGTGGGCCCTGAAACCTGATTGGAAAGTTTCCAAGATAGTATTTTGGTGAAGGTAAGGCATAAGTTGACTTAAAATTACCTTTGCAAGGGCTTTTGAAAGGAAAGGCAGTTTTGAAATAGGTCTGTAGTTGCTTGGCAAGGTGGGGTCGAGGTTAGTTTTTTTCAGGAGGGGCTGGACCACCGCATGCTTGAAGCAGGTATGTACAGTGCCAGTGGCCAGGGAA